>ML119647.1:424162-1024162 GCA_003788565.2 Ascobolus immersus RN42 | reverse complement strand
CGATGGTGTCATGCCCGGCGAGTGCGCAGTTGTTCGATTCAAGTTCAAGAGGACCGCACCTACAGAGGATATCGACGAAGAGGAATTTGACGACATTATCGAAACCCGAAAGGACGAGGCGGACGAATTCTACTATCGTATCTCGCCACTTCCAATGGCTGATGATCTCCGCAATATTCAACGTCAAGCTTTGAGTGGAATGCTTTGGACGAAGCAATACTATCACTTTATTTGGGACCAGTGGGCAAAGGGTGATCCCACTATGCCGCCACCACCACCCGAGCGCAAGAAGATCCGAAACTCCCAGTGGCGGCACATGTACTTGGATGACGTTTTGTCTATGCCGGACTGTTGGGAGTATCCCTTCTTTGCTGCTTGGGATACAGCCTTCCACTGTATCCCTCTGGCCATGGTTGATCCTGAATTCGCAAAGAAGCAGTTAGATCTGCTAACCAGAGAATGGTACATGCATCCAAACGGACAGATTCCAGCGTACGAATGGAACTTTGGGGATGTCAACCCCCCAGTTCATGCCTGGGCAACTTTCAGAACCTTCAAAATTGAGCGAAAGATGTACGGCCGTGAAGACTTGGACTTCTTGGAGAGAGTGTTTCAAAAGCTCTTGCTCAACTTCACCTGGTGGGTCAACCGAAAGGATGCCGATGGAAACAACGTCTTTGAGGGTGGTTTCCTTGGTCTTGACAACATTGGTCTATTCAACCGCTCGGAGCCTTTGCCAACTGGTGGTACTTTGGCTCAAGCGGACAGTACCGGATGGATGGCCTTTTATTGTTTGTGCATGCTGAACATCTCGTTGGAGTTGGCAAAGCACAGGAGAACATACGAAGACAGTAAGTACCCAAATGTGCATTCACAAATGCTTTTCTAACATATCTGCAGTTGCTTCAAAGTTCTTCGAGCATTTCATCCTCATTTCTGATGCCATGTCGTTCGAGCAGGAGGGCGGTGAGCGTGCCTCTCTCTGGAACGACAAGGATGGCTTCTACTATGATGCCATCTCATATGGAGGGCCTTGGTCGCAGCAGCTCCCAGTGAAGTCACTTGTCGGTCTCATTCCTCTCTTTGCTGTCTCCACGCTCGAGCCAGAATTGATGCGCAAGTTTCCGTCCTTCAAGAAGCGTGTTGATTGGTTCATCGAGAACAAGTCGGACGTGGCAGAGAGAAATTTGGCCAGTTTGTCGAGGAAGGGTAAGGGTGACCGCATGCTTCTTTCGCTTGTAAACAAAGAGCGTCTTGTGACTATTCTCGAAAAGATGCTGGATGAAGACGAGTTCCTTTCCGATTACGGTATTAGATCGTAAGTTGAAGTTCTCATGATTGAAGATAGGATCTTTGCTAACGTATTGCAGCCTGTCCAAGTTCCACAAGGAGAATCCTTACTCGATGGACGTGAATGGCCAGACTTTCACAGTTGACTATGTCCCTGGCGATTCCAATAGTGGTCTCTTTGGTGGCAACAGCAACTGGAGAGGACCTATCTGGCTCTGTGTCAACTTCCTTCTCATCGAATCCCTCCTTCGCTTCCACATGTTTTACGGCGAGTCTCTCAAGGTTGAATGTCCAAAGGGCTCTGGCGAATACATGCATCTCGGACATGTGGCCGAGGAAATTCAGCATCGTCTTCAGCACTTGTTCTCCCGGGATGAGCAAGGACGTCGTGCAATCAATGGTGGGAACGACATCCTTGATTGGAACCCCAACTGGAGAGAATACCTCTGGTTCCACGAGTTCTTCCATGCTGATGAGGGAACTGGTCTTGGATCCTCTCATCAAACCGGCTGGACTGGTTTGATCGCAAAGATGATTCATGACTCTGGTCTCAACTGCCGTCTCCCACACACGCCTCGTACTCCCTCCGTTGCTGCTGCTCACTACTTTGACGATATCTTCTCGCGAGCATCGAAACCAAGACCACCAAGATCTAGACGCCTGTCTACTCGCTCGATTGGTAACCGATCGGACTTTGGATCCGTTGCTGGTGACGATGATGAGGAGGAGGCGAAGAAGAGGGAGAGAGATGACGCGAAGGTCCTTGAGTGGGTCACCTATCGCTTGGGCACTATGAATGGTTCAGGCTATGAGGAAGAGGAAGAGGAATTGGCAGTCGGACCGGCTCCGGGAGTCGCTAGCTGGAGAGAGGATAAGAAGGAACCCAATGGCGAGAGCAAGTAGGTGGAAGCATCCGCGCATGATGGCATATCTGGCTGGGTAGTGTACCTTCGTAGGGCAAGCTAGTAGGTAGATGGTGGTAATGGGAGTTGTTTGTCTATTATCCGTTTCTTTTGTTTGGTGGTTTCCTTCTACATGCATCCATCTATTTTTTCTCTCCTTTGTTTATAGTGGCTTTTTGCAAGTTGGGCTTTTTATTTTGTTCATTTCAAGTATCAAGGAAGAAGTACTTTAGGTTACTTTGCAATTGATATGCGCTCGGGCGTTTGTATTACTTCTTTTATGCCCTGATTTAGTCGTCGTCTCTTTACATAACGATATATCAAAATAAGATCTTAACAAGTACTTCTCAAGTACTTAGTACATACTCTTCTTTCCCTTTGTCTTTTTTCTTTGACCGTAGATTTCTGGGAATACTCGTGTGCTCGTGTGTACGTGTATGCGTGTTGTTGATCTAAGTACGACGTCGTAGTTTACAGTTTAGTTGGGGAAGCAGAGAGAGTCGCCAAGACCCATAGCGCTTAGCTTGCTTCTAATTTTAGCGGCTTTGTCACCGGAGATGCCCATTTCGTTTATTGCTGACTATCTGCAACTACATTCCCCTTCCCGTTTTGCCTTGCCTCTTGTGCCAGTGACATCTGGGCCTCTCCTTATTTTCGACAAACTCACCAAGGCATTGTAGCGAGATTTACAGTTCTGCATGCAGCTTGCGGTTGTCGGCAACATCACATCATGGTAAGGGAGCTGTATCCATACCTCGCGCTCGTGATGGCTGGCAGTCTACTAAGTACATTTTGCTATACAGACATCATGCTACGCTTAGCTTTCGAATGCTTCACTTGAGGTAGTGCATGCTGTGCGCAACTGAAGTAGTTTGGAAGCGCGCTTGGTTCTTACGCCAATTAATGGCCCCAGTAGCCGATGTAGCAGAAAACGTGCCGCACCCATACAAGATGCCAAATCCAGACGATGGAATTCTAGGGAAGCTCCCTGATGAGCAACGGGAAGCAAGGTTGCATCTTATGCACAACCCTTGGAATGCGTTTGTGGCTAGTCTTCCCGCGTGGCACGTCGCTGGAGATGCTACTACAATGTGAGAATGCTAATTTTGCTAGTGCTTGCTTACGCCAATGGTTTCACTGTTACAGCACCTCCATTATCAGCAACTGATGAAGTGAGATAGCCGCATAGGATGTGCTGTTGGCATTCTTGTGCAGGATGGAGCTTTGGTATAAGAGGGTCTGGGAAGCCCCGTTATCGAGCATCATCCTTCACACCGATCAACTCTCTTTAATACTCGCCTTCATCGACATCTCGATTCGTTCTCCAGCTTTTTGATAAAGCTTATCTCTGTTTAAATCTCGACATACAAGAGCTGTGCTCTCTCTACTGCAATACTGCGCCATCTAATTCGATCTTTTAAAGACACAAACGTTATTCTTTTCAACAGAACTTCAAAACATCAACAACATGCGTTTCCAGCCAGCCTTTTTCGTCCTCGCCGCTTCCCTCTTTACCGGCATCCAAGCATCTCATGGTAGCTACAGCAGTCATGACGATTCGTTGGAGCTTCTCACTGAACTTGGAAAGAGGTGGCTTGCGGCCCGTCATTTGGATGGTCATCATGGTATGGACCGTGGGCCACCTCGTGAGCCACCCCGTGCGCCTGAAGGCATGATGTATGCTGGTGGTAGCCCTGGCTTCTATGCACCAGGTGGACCAGGCTATGGTATGCCGCAAGATATGCCGCAAGAGCCGCAATGGAAGCGTGAAGTAGACGATGATGAGGATGATGACGGCGACGACGAGGAAGAGATTGAGGCCCGCGATCTTCCCGAGCCCACGCAACTCAAATTCCAGAATTCCATCAAGCTTGTCAAAGACCTTCGCAGCAAGCTCACCGAGACTGAACGGATTTCCCTCTGGGCTCTATACCAACAAGCCACCGTCGGCGATGTTAATGAGGCAAAGGAGAGAGCCAAGTTGGAGGCATGGAAGGCAAAGTCACACTTGTCGAAGGATGACGCAAAGGTCCAGTTCAACTCGTTGGCGTGGAAGTTGCACAGGAACGTCACCTCGCCAACCACTACAACCTCTACCAAGTCCGCCACCACTGCCACCGTTACCGTCACACGTGTTCCTACCGTAGCGCCATCGACAAAGCAGCTCTGGAACATGTACTCCCCACCAGACAACTTCAACGAGCCGGAATTTGTCAAGCACAATAAGATTGCTGAGAACTTGCACGAGAAATTCAGCGAAGATGAAAGACTCAAGCTGTACGGCTTGTACAAGCAGAGTATATTGGGCGATAACAGAGTCGGGAGGGTGGAGGATGCTGGGAAGGAGCTCGGCGGATACAAGCCGAGGGAGAGATGGCAAAAGTGGGAGGACTTGAAGGGGAAGAATAAGGATGAGGCTAGGCGGGAGTATGTCGAGTTTGTCAAGGAGCTGGAGAAGAAGTACAAGTCGTAGAGCTCGGAAGTCTTACCTACATCGTTTCCTAAAGTACTAAGTAGTTATCTTATAATATAGACGTTGATTTCTATCTCTTAATTACTTAAAGTTGCTCGCATGCTTATCCGGATATTTCACCTAAAAGTCTAAGGCGTCGGAAATCCAGCGGTCCTAATCAAGCCAGCCTCACCGTTCTTTTTTTCTCAAGGCATTCTTGCCACTCACTCCAGTCAGGTGCTACGGATAACACAGTAGGAAAGGTATCTGCTCTGCAAGTAGCTTGAATTCCTTTTCCTCGTAAATTAATCCATTTCAAGAAGTAAATCACAGATCTTATCTCAATCTTCAATCGCCAAGCCTTTCTGCCTTCAAAGCACCACCAACCAGACGCTCTCTTTCCATCATTTGCGCGCCAGTCAAACCACCAACACGTTCAACAACGATACCCCAGTTTTCAATTCTAGTCGATAGCAGCCTCCGAATCGCAATACCCAGGTCGCTGGTCGTATCAACATCACACGAAAGTCTCTCATTATGGCTTCCGACACCTCTCGCCTTCCCTCCACACTCCATATCGGAAACCTTTCCCCATACACAACACAACCAACACTCCACTCCCTCTTTCTTCCATTCGGTCCAATCGTCGAAATATCGCTCCCTGCTCCACCAGAACCCAACAATCCACATGCCATCAACGCTGCCCGCCAAACAGGTGTTCCCCAGCCCCTAAACCGCGGCTTTGCATACGTGGAGTTTGAAAACGAAGAGGACGCAAAGGCCGCCATCGACAACTTGGACTATGCTACAGTCGATGGGAAAACAGTGAGGGTCAGCAAAGCAAAGACGAAGGAGGTGGAGACCGAGGGATTGGGATCAAAGAAGGCGGTGTGGGAACAGGAGGGCTGGTTGAGTAAGAATGTCGTCGGTGAGGAGGATAAGAGGGCGATTGAGGAAGAGGAAAAGGGTGTCAGTCTGGCGGAGCAAGCACTGCCGGGTGGAATTGGTGTCACGGAAGCGGGACCCAGGATTGCTTAGGCTGGTATGTGGTTCTTTGATCGAGTGAGATCATCTAGGGCATCGTTCATACTAGTTACTGTCTGACACAAGATCTCGGCCGTTTAGTGGAAGAGGCGGCATGCTCTAGAAGATCGGTATGGATACTGTAATGGGCAACTGTCGTGAATCTTCAACCGCAAGTGCGTTAGTCGGGTATGAGATGGCTTGTTGTAATATGAGATGGCTCGTCTACACTGGCAATGGCACCCCAGATATAATAAAGGGATACATAATGCGAATGCAACCCACACGCAGTCTCCAATGCCAACAACCCACCACTACAGAACACGAAGCTTCAGACCCAATACATTTACAATTATACCTTCAGTCCGACAAGAGTATTACCGAGCTGAAAGAGAGGGCAGTAAGGCAAAAAGACATCTGATTAAGACAGTACTATCGAGAGGAAATCTAATGCTTCTTCTCAGAGCGGTTGAGGCGAAGGTTGCTGTCGACAACAAGCTTACGTCCCAAAGAGTAGGCGGCCACTAAGGTTGTTGTGTTAGAGCTACTTTCGGGAGCATTGAAGGGCCAACTTACTTCCAACGGCGGCACTGTTTGTGGGAAACCCCATGTTAGTTAACTTCACACCGACACCTTATCGAAAGCAGCTTACCCAACGACGATTCCTACGGGGTGCCATTAGTAACCAAACAAGACACACGAAGCATTCGGGATATACTAACCGAGAGGAATCAACTCTGGTGGGCACTTCTTCAAGGCCTTGAGGCGCTGAGTGATGAAATGGGCTATTCCGACGATACTGATTAGTCCAATGCAATGGGTAACGGGACGAAGCAGGCGAGACTCGAAGGATAGCGAGAGGCGTGATCAGGCGAATCGCCATTCGGAGGAGCGGCGTGCATTCGGGAGTGGGGGTAACGAACCGCGCTGCTGCTCTTCACCACCCTACATGGCCGTTAGCAAGAAGATCCTCCCCGGGCTCTAGACATGGGATTTTCTCTGGGAAAATCAAGCGCTAGTCGGGAAACTCACTGGGAGGGCCATTTTTAGTTATTAGTGGGGGATTGAAAAGGGTTGAGTGGAGATGAGGTTTGGTGGAGAAGGTTGTTTTCGGAGGTTTGGAAAAGTCGAGGTTCCACTTTGCTTTAGTCCCATTCGGCTGACTATTCTGACGTTCTCCATCCTATCATTGGCATGATCTCACCTTCCACCTGATTATGACTAATGCTATTGGCTGAAGTCACCTGACGCCTTTTATGAGCAGAAGGTCGCGACCGGGGTCGTCAAGGTGTCGCCAGAAACGATCTCGGAGATCGTCCTCATCCTGCTGCAGCCTCTCCTAATTATCATCACGAATCTCGAACAACGAAAATAACGAATACTCTCGAACTGACCCCAGACCGCCTCACCACCCGGTTCTACGACGCAGCATACGAAAATGTCTTCCCAACCATCGTCCTCCCGGGATCATCCCAGGAGAGATCCGAACAGGAGTAGTCCCACCAAGACCAATCCCACAAAGAGCAGCAGTCCAACTAAGAAGACCATCCCACTTTTCGACCGACCCGGCAAAAAGATCCCAAATCCAATTCAGGACCAGAAACAAACCGAGCCAGAATCGCGAGCAGTAAAGCTACCGAAAGAGGCTACTTACAGGACTGAGAAGCTGGATGTCAAGGCCGCTGGGTAAGTTGCAGTTTGCCGCTCCCGGCGAGTGGTTCTCCGCATCTAGGGCATGTCACTAACCAACTCCATTGTCTTGTAGCCGACGCACTTTCAGACCAAAGAAGTCCGCCAAAGGAACGCAGGCATACAAGTTGCAACAATTCGCAGAAGCTACATTGGGATTGAATGCCCTGAGAGAGGTGGTGAAGCTTCCAGAGGGAGAGGACGTAAATGAATGGCTTGCTTGTCATGGTTAGGAGGCTCCCACCACAACGGACGACATGACAGTTCCTAACTTGTATGTGTGATAGTTGTCGACTTTTACACTCATGTTAATATGCTGGTTAGAAAGTCTCGACATGTACCACTCTTGTTCTAATCCATTTAGTATGGCTCAATCACCGAATATTGCTCTCCAACGACATGCCCGGAAATGAAGGCCACCGAAGAGTACGACTCCGACGATCATAAGATGCGCTGTTTGCTTACCCTCGAATAGGTTTGAATACTTGTGGCAGGATAGCAGCTCCGAGAAGTACAAGAAGCCAACAAAAATGTCAGCCCCGGAGTACATTGATACTTTGATGAAATGGACACAGGCTCTGATCGACAATGAGTCGGTCTTCCCGACTCGTACAAGTATGGTTCATTCCTAGAATATATAGAGCAGGCAAACTAACGTGCTTCTTAGATGCACCATTCCCGAAGAATTTCGCACCGCAGGTTCGCCAGATCTTCAAGCGCCTCTATCGAGTCTACGCCCACATTTATTGCCATCATTACCCCGTCATTGTCGCCTTGGGCCTCGAGCCACATCTCAACACCTCGTTCAAGCACTACGTTTTGTTCATCAAGGAGTTTGAATTGGCGACTGGGAAAGACTTCTGGGGGCCTTTGGGGGATTTGGTCGACAATGTCATGGAGTCGTTGAAGCCCGACGAAGAGATTGAGAGAGAGAAGAGGAGAGAAGGAAGATCCAGGGGATAATATTGCCCATAATGGTGTAGGAGAGTATCGACAGTTTCACCTGATATTGGCATTGTTTTTGTACATGAGAGTTTTGCATAGCGCGGCTTGGGATCCAGTTTCTTATCAGTCAGCAGATACCAATAGAGTTTGTCCATTTAGTACTTCATTCAGTTACAATGGTTGGTTCAATTTCTCGCGGATGCTCTGGCTATCTTGATGCCGTTGTTGCGACTGATATGAACAAGGTTTTATGCTAACGAGAACAATTGAATTTAGATCTGTGACCAAGAACTCAGAACATTACAGCACTAGTTCCGGTACCAGTCCGAGTCCGATCCGCATGTTCTCGCTCTCCTTTATCAATAGTTTCGAATGGTCAGACCCTTTGTCCGAATGTGCCGGTATCATACATTAAGACATCTCCGCACTTTGGCTCAAGAAGACTACAGTATATGGAAGGCGTATTCTGTCTTGCCGAGACTCTCAAGATCATTGTCATGGAGATTGGAGATTGCCGCCAACACACGGTGACATCCCTACGCAAGTCAGTGGAGTCTACAAAATGCATTGAAGGTTCGTACTACATGCCACGCCGCTCACGTAGTTGAGGATAGCAACGTCCAACGGAAAGCTGTTGAACACTGTCAACCCTTGCTTCCAAAGGCTCTTGATTAGGCCAAACTGCTTCTCTGCGACGTTTTTATGGAATGTGCCTTGCAGGTTCTGCTATGGCGATGGTATCCGAAGCATGTTTTCTCTGCCCAGTAAACTGTGAACACAGCCTCTCGGGAAATCGTGGACTCTGCTGGCGTATGCGGATTGGTCTTTGACCCGATCGCCGAGTGCTTCGAGGTTCTTGGGTTCTTTCGAATACATCTAGGCAAATGTATCCGTATACATATGCGTAGGTAAGGATTAAAACGCTGGGTTAAGGTAACATTGTGTTATCCGAGAATAAAAGTATTTGACTGATGCCACTGGACAGTTATTCGAGATGAAGAACGGTGCCCTTTTCGCTTTAAAAGAAGAAAAAGTTCGGATGATGGATGACATTCGCATTGACCTCATGGCGAAAGGCATCTCGGGCGAGCTTGAGGAACATGTGCGGAGAAATCCGTTCTTTGTGGCCTTGGGGGTGCTACGTTACATGGGCTACACAGGCTTTTAAGCGACACAACATCGAATGTCATCCATTTTTGGTGTAGGTTACTCTGAATCGGACCAATGAGAGCAGCACCTACCGAATGGAGGGAGCCGCAGATACGAATTGTGGTGACCCAAACACACTGCAACACCCTGAATGTGCGAGGCTGAAGGTTCTTTCAAGGGGTGCAAATGGTGGCAGTGGTTGTACAGCCCTCGAGAGGCCTTCTCCACTTTTCCCGAGAATATTTCCTTCTCAATCGATTCGGTCCTCTTTCTCTGCTTCATCAGTTCTTTTCTCTGAAAAGCATCGAGAGCTGCTCTGCTCCTCACAGCTTATTTCGGCGAAGACAAGTGTAAGGGTCGACCCTCACTGATTCCGCCATTTCAAGACACATCCCTACATACCTCTCGGGTTACTTGCTGTTTCTGGACACTTTGTGGGAGAAATAAGCTTTCTCGCGTGTTTTGGGGATCAACTATACGGCTTCAGGGACCCATTTGGTGAAAGCTTCCCGTCGCGGCTCTATTCCTTCTTTCTGTCTTCAACATGCGCCTTTCAAGAGCAGCTGTTTTGGTTGCTCTTGCCTCCACGAGCACTGCAGGAATCCTTCCCGCTCCTACTGGGACGCCAGGGGCAGTCGATGCCGCTACACCCGTCCACACGCCAACAGAGACAACGCCTACCGCTTATCCCTTTATAAGCGAAGCAAAACCAGCGAATAATGACAATATCGTGGAGCAAGATCATCAATTTGTCAAGCTCTGTGGAATCCGGTATGCGAGATGTGGAGATTCCAGCTGTTGTCATCGAGGGGCAGCCTGCGTCAAGGAGAATGGAAAGAGTTTATGCGTTCGGTAAGTTGCTTGGGGGAAACAAGCTTTCTCTGGCGCCTTGTCATCGTGGCTTCGTCTCGCTAATCAAGTGTCAGGCACGATTTTCTACGATTGGCGAAGAAGGGTCGCATTTTCGACAAGAGAATAGCATCAGAATACGATTACTCCTCCTTCTTCAGCTCCATCAGTGCCATCGACGGTATCGATTATTCTGGCGACACACCCGTATATCGGAATCCCTACTCCTCCTACTCGAGCATTGATTTCCGCGCCCTCTCGTCCAGTATAATGGCCGAATACAGCAGTGCCTTGGCGGGATACATCACAGACTATTATGATAGCTACTCCAGCTACTCCAGCTACTCCACTTTCGACACCGACTCTTACATCACGAGCATGCTGAGCTCCATATATGCGAACCCGGTATTCTCAAGCATATTGAATTCCGCCTATGGCAACAACAACTACAACAACGATTTTCTGACAAGTCTGTCTTCAGCCTTCTCTGTGGACGCCGCTTCGGCTACAGGCAGTCTAGGCAGATCATCACCAACAGGAGGAAGCAACAGTACCGGCGCAAGCAGCGGTGGAAGCTCAAGTAACGGAGGTTCTTCTGGCATCAGCAAGACTGCAATCATCGGCATTATTGTGGCCGTTCTTCTTGTCGTTTTGATTGCACTGATCGGCTGGTGCTTGTGGCGACGAAACAAGAAGAAGAAGTCAAGCGAGAAGGTCGAACCTCCAATGCCACCACCAGGTCCACAAGTTCCAGTCAGCGAAGGACCACGTCCAGACGCTGGCCCCATCCCTGGCAAAGGCTTCTACTCACCGGGCGTTGGTCAGACACCATCACAACCACCACAAAGTCCTCCACCGTCCCATTCCTCACCTCCACCTGCTTACCCTGTCGACACGATGGAACTCCCAGGCGGAACGGCACTCGCACCACACTCGACTGTCCATGTTCCATCTCGTCAACCGACTCCTACTCCTCCTATCCACGGTGTTCATGAAACAGAAGCCCGACCATGGAGCGTGCCGCCACCTGCCCCTTCCACCGTCAGCACAACACCATCCGGAACCGGTCTCACAAATGCCTCCACTGTCACTTCATTGTCGTCTCCTAACGGAGGCCAGCCTTTGTCACCCGGCCAAGCCATGTACGGACAGGTTCATGAAGCGGGTGGTGTGGAGAGACAACCACAAAGAGAAAGACCAATGCAGGCACCGTATGATTTCGAACCGCAGGGCCCGGTTTATGAGTTGGGTAATCAGAGATACTAAGCTGGTTTTGAGAGAGGGTTGCGGTGTGAGAATGTAACAGACTTCCTGATGTGAGTCGAAGGTTAATCGGCCGTGGAGCAATTGCTTGCCTGATATGATGGTCTGGGATATGTGTTACTGATACCTTGTTTATATTTGCTTTGGGTTTACGATATTGGTTACTTGGATTTGCTTTGGAAGGATTGTAATACGTATACGTTAGTTTTACCTGTTTTGTAAATGTCATTTTTCTTGTCCAGTTCGCTATCTTGTGGTTTGACGCTGCAGTGCCTTATTATCTAGTACTACTAAGTAGTTGAGTGCTTAAATATCCAGAAAGTGTTGCAGACTGTTGTGAGAACTAGAACTTCGATACAGCCCTGGTTGTACTTGTATGATGTAGCTGACCATAAACGCTTTACGTTGAGCGGGATGACCTGCATATCCAAGCCTTCAATCATGTAAACATGCCGTGTGCTACATAATGCAACTCGGAGCGTACTGAGAGTCTTGGCACGCCCAATCTAGCAGTAAATCGCTCTGACAGCACGTCTTGGGTTTATGATTAGCACATGCACACACGTGTTGCATTTGACTGCGTTTGATTCGAGAGAACTCATTCATGTGGGCAGCCCTACAAGGAGAGATGTCTCTTCTGTATGTCTGGTAGTAAACCTCGTGGTACATGTCTCTATACATACTTTTTATCCTGCAATCTCGCTTTGCAAATTTGCAGCTTCAGAAGCGAGACAACGACAATGATGCAAGATGGTGCTCGAATCGGCACCGTAGCAGCAACATGAACAAAGAACATTTTCGAACTGTGGAAGCCATGATCTTTGCTGAAGAAATATCTTGCGCAATTACCTTAATACTGTGCAAAGTACGTCGGAACTTGAAATGCGGTCAGTAGAAAACCGATCGGCCGACAATAATCGCCAAGAATAACAATTAAGAGAGGTGGACACCGCAACATTCAAATCATCGTCCATGGCAGACTCAAAGATCTCGCACGTATGATTGAGAAACGTCTATGCCTTATTCTGTTTTGGGAAAGAAACACCGGAAACCTACAGTGGAACATTGAACACCAAGTGAAGAAAGCTGTAACCCCCATAGGCTGCGCTTATGCCGAGCATGTTGAAGGTGACCTTCTCATGATGAATTGGGGGGGATGCTGCTAGATATGGACACAGGACCCATAGAGCTCTGGTTCAGTATGAGCACAGAGCCTGACTGGACCATTATAAATACCTCTACCATCTCTCCCATTCAGCTCCCTCATCCAACAGCTCAGAGCGATCCCCCAGAACCAACAGTCTACCCCAATTCGCACCTCCATTTCAAGCTTCAGAGCCTCTACCCAGTCCAGTCATAAACCGCATCACGATGAAGTTCTCAATCACCACCGCATTTGCCATCGCAATCGCCTTTGGCACCCAGATGACCTCTGCCCTCATCGTCCCAACGGACCAAGCAGACGGTGTTTACGAAGCCTCCATCGACGCCAACGGCGAGATCCTCGCCGGCACCGAAGTCAAGCTCCTCAAGGCTTTCGACAGGCGTTCTCTTGAGAAGGACAGTCTTCCAGCCATCACGCCCAACCGTCTAAACAGCCGACAGTTGCCATCTCCAAGCACCAGGTGCAACCAGCGCTGGCTCAACCAGAGCGACTATAACTGCCTCATGGGCCAGGTCGACAACTTTGGCAACAACCAGGATATCCCATCCAATACTGCTAGATGGTACACCTGTGGATCGGCTGTGATCTATATGTGCAACTACAGCAGCATGGGCAATCCTGTCCGAGGCTCTGAGTTCAGACAAGCCAGCGCCTTGATGAACAGCCATTGTGGTGTGGTAAAGGCCGGATGGGTCATCATTGACGAGTGGAACAAGGATTATGGAAGAGACACTGTCGGTGTCAGAATTTGCCGTAGCCAGACCCCAGTCTAAGCAGCAGCACGATGCTCTTCAGGGTAGAGCGGCCGTGGTTATCTGCGGAAGTGTCAGCACTCTTCCTTCGAAGTCCGATTTAACTGTGGTTCCTCTCTTATTTTTTCCTGCGTTCGATGTTGCGGCGGTTGAGGGGGTTATTAATATTTCGTTTGCGGTTCTAAGCTCGATGACTGACTTGCCTAAGTACTTACTTTGTATTTATTACAATATTTGTTCTTTTTATCCAAACCGACTAAACTCTATTGGCATGCTTTGATCTGAAGCCGAATGAGTTGTTGCTAGCTTTTTTCGTCAGTGACTGTGATGAAACAACTGGATTAACCTACCTTTATAACCCTACATACGTACATATACTTACTTACAATAGTTCGAAAGATCAAACAGAGCTCATAGGCACACGCCGAATAACACAAATATTTGGCTTGACCTGTCCAGCTGTAAAGGTACCTTTGCACTAAACATTTCACCGCTCCGAAGGTCAGTCGCCATAATGCCTGTCGATACTAACGGCAACATTCTAGAGCGCACCCATACTATGGGCCGAGCTGGAAAATCGTATTAATGTAAATGTGAATTATATTCGAAGACTGGTATAAATACAAAGAAATAACCGTGATTAAATTCTAGACATGGCCCAAATATCCAACAAGGAAAAGACATGGAAGGTACCGGAAAAACGTAGGCATACGTGAATGACTGTCAAGCTGATTCAGGTAGCTTGTAGACATGAACGCCGTAGACATAAAAGGAAAGGAAAAGTGCCATTAGAAATTACCTGCTCAGAATCTGGTAAACCGTTAGTAAATCTATCAACGACTGTTCGAGCAAGCTTGCAGGCTTACCTTATCTCATAACTTCCCGCCCTCGTCATATATCGTACCCACTTCACACTGGAGTAGTTGCTCTTCTCAAACACCTTTAGATATCGTACAAGCAGACCGGAGCTCGTGAACATCAACAAGTTGAAGTTGAGAGAGAGTGGAGGTCTGGACCAAGCCTTCTGGTTGGTCATTACTGTCAACATGGCCTCAGCACTGAGAACATATTCGGACTGCCCTGGGAAGCGCGGCAGCTTCCAAACTATGCAGTTCTCCGAAGGTTCGTATTTCGCTTTTCCTTGGGATGTCCGTGGCGAGATGCTTGCCGTATTGAGTGGTGTTGGTATCCGAACAATAACATTTGTCGCAAAGAGTTTTGATCCGTAGTTCGCCTTGATAGCGACCTGATATTCCACCTTGGTCTTTCCGATTTCGTTGACAATTGCATGGACCCTGAATGGCAGGTTGACGTTCTCCGTAGCACGATATCTCATGAGTTCAAACTCTCCATCAGGCGGAATGAACGAGATTATTCGGTCCGTGTCGAACTTGCCGAGTTTAACACACTGGTGGAACTGACAATCCTCCAAAGTAACTGATCCAGCCGCAGCTCTTGTCGCCTTTGTACCGGCGCGATTACCGGTTTGCCGTGATAGTCCATCTCCGTCCAACAATAACCGGTCGTTAAGTCCAAACTTGCACTCTGGGGTTCCGGATAGGTAGGCGCGCATCATGATTTGTCCGTTGACATCCGCTCTCAAGACCGTACCAGTTGCAGACATGAGCAAATTGACGTCTTCGATAACGTCGACAAAGGCTTCGTTCTTCCTGTACTTGACATCCGCTCTACGCCAGGAGATGGCACCCGTGGCTTGCATGGTGATTTGAGATGCCGAGGTTTCCTGAGCAAGTCAGCTTCCCGCTTCGGACATCATGTGGTGTGCATACCATAGCTTCAGACTTTACTCCCTCCGTGGTGATGTACATCTTGAGCGTATCCGTCTCCGTATTCTGGGGGTATCCAAAGTCGAGGATCTCTATGGCTAGTATCAGCACATCCCACCCCTAGACCTCCCAGGTCAACCAGGAAAAGGCCCGAGTTCTCACCATCCAACAATTCATAGATCAACACAAAGTTGTTCTTGACAGCCTCCTCGTCAAACTTTCCGAAATAGCTCCTTCCCAGCGCGATGAGTCTGTAGAGAAACTCAAACACCAATGCGGCGTTGACGTTGGCCTTGGTGACGGCGACAATGTAGAGGTTCTCATGTTTGACGTGGGAATAGGTGACGGAGGCGAGAGTGAGGATCGGAGAGCGGACTTGAGCATTGGAGATGACTTGGATTCGGAATTGGTCTGATAGTCGATGGCCTCGAAAGTCGTTGCGAAACTGGCGGAATATGAGGTTCTCGCCCTTCTGGTTGAAGATTAAGATGCCACTGATCATGGTTGCGGATTGTGCTTCGGGCGAGCTGAATTGAGATTTGTTGTAAGAAGGTACAAAACGAGTGCGCTCGAAAAGCAGTCGTCTATCGGCGATCCCGAGAAACGAAACGAAGAGAATGCAGAAAAGGAAAAAGGCCGAGTGGAACGATGAGGATGATGAACAAAGTTACAGAGCTTCGTCGCTTCTCCCCTGTCAAGAGTGATCCACGCACGGACCCTGGAGCGATTGCCTGGCGCCAAGTCCGCGCGGGTGATGGCCGCAGCAGCCGATTCAGTTTCCAAACCAAAAACTTTCTTCCACCAAACACCAAATCCATCTCACAAACCGGTTGGTGCCTTCTCTTCGTGATGGTCCGTTACAAAGCTCGCTACTTGCTTTTCGAAGTTTTATATCCAGAAGGCCCTCCAAATGGCACAGGATCCTACCATACGCCTTCTCCAAACTCGACAAACGAGAAGATCATCGCAAAGGCTATCCGTGACTCTATTGCGCTCAACTTTGGTGATTGGGGATTAGGAACAAGTAGTTATATGAATGGTGTGAAATCCCGCGTACGGGCTGAGGATATTGGCTAATGGTGTTCTAGTGAAATTCTTCAAGGCGCAAATATCAAAAGGAATTGTACGGTGTGCACGAGATCACTTCCGAACAGTTTGGGCGGCGTTGACTCTTCTTCGAGAACTGAATGGGAAGCCGGTCATTATACGGGTGGTACGCTGCAGTGGAACGATCCTGAAAGCAAAGAAGGCACAAATGAAGAGGATACAAAAGGAGGCAGGAGCATCCAAAGCCGCCATGGCACCAGCACTGAAGGAGGTTGAGCGGGGTCTTGTCGACAACTTGGAGGACGGAGAATTGGAGCAGGATGACTAGTGTGTCAATGTCGGAGCAATAAGCAGGTCTGGGGCATGGTGCTCAGCAGGGATGCCTTATCGCCTAAACAATAAGATACACCACACACAACAGCCATCAGCTCAATCAGAGCCCTCAATCCATCATGCTGAATTCTGTAGATCGATCCAAAACCATAGCACGGCACAACGACAAAAGAGCCGCAAAAGGTCGGATATCGAGCATCCTACTAAAGCATGCAGAGCTGACGGGAAAGCACCTGGGGAGGGAGAGTGTCTGTATAAAAGGCATTGTACATAGTTTCCAGAAATGGCGGTGGATGGATACGCAGAAACTTGTAGCGGTTTATAGTATTGTTGTAATTGTCTAGATATAATTACTATTACTCTATCTATCACCAAGACGCTGGTGTATTATGAAGAACGAAACTGGTATACAATCGTGCGAAAAAGTCATAACTCGCCCTACTGATCGAGCATCGTCAAACCATCCCCTCAAGTTATCATTACTCAATTTTCTTTCTCTTCTCATCCTCCGTCCTATCCGGTAGTGGTAGCACTTCTGCAAAGACTTCGACCTTCTCCTTCAACGCTGTGCCTCCGCCGCCACTAATCTCAATCCTCTGTAGCACTTCTCTGACCTCCCCACTAGCCAGCCTAACCACCTCCTTCTTCTTTGCCGTTCCTACCCGCCTAAGGTAGCCATTCAACACCACCACCTCTGCTACGGCCACCACAATTCCAGTCACCATAGCCGCGGTGATTCTGTAATGCAACTCCCAACTCCCCGCAACCACCCATACAGCTCCGGCACACGCAAAGGTTGATAGCAAAACGTTGAAGATAATCTGAACATGCCGTTTCAGATCATCAACCGTGTATTCATCCTCATACTCTCTTCCCACATCCGTTGGTTTCACCAACCCCGTCAACATCCGTCTGTACTCCTTCTCTTCCTGCTCTCTCCTCAGCCGATCCATAAGCTCATCGTACTCCTCCTTTGCTTCCTCTGAGAGCGGTTCGGGTTGAGGCGGTACATAGCGACCACATGCCTTGAAGAGGGCTTTCCGAGAGAATTGGGGGTTGCGTTCTTCCAGCGGTATGCGTAAATTGAGCGAGCGGTAGATTTGAAGGATCATTCGGTGGTCGATTATGGTAACGGGAAGGGTAAAGGGATATAGGGTGGTAGGTAGGGCGTTGTAGGCTACGAGTGCAGGTTCCAGGTCGGGGGAGGCTGTCATCAACACCATGGTGTTTGTCGATTTCGTACGTTGGCACCGTTTTGTTGTTGATGCTAGTTTGGAAGGTGAGGTTTTGGAGTTGCCGAAGGCGTTTGGTGGGGTTCGCCGGAATACAGCTCGTGGCTATCCCCGTGACCCTTCCTCCCAAAATATGACGTTCGCCTCAGTGGTCCGCCTGCTTTTGACTTGTCGAAAACAACACTCGCGACACAGCAGAATCGATAAAACCCAGGACGACGACTGCCGACTGACGAGGAATACCCAGCACAAATTGCGGATGAAGTAGCGACATGGCGCTTCCCGTAAAGACGCTCGTCGTCGACAATGGAGCTTATACCATCAAGGCGGGATTTTCAGACTCGACGGCCAGTTACAACAGTTGCGTGGAGATTCCGAATTGCATCGCCAGAGGAAGGGACAGGAGGATCTATGTTGGCTCGGAATTGGAAAGCTGCGTTGACTATGGAATGATGACCTATAGAAGGCCGGTCGAGAGGGTATGGACAAAGTTGTGTCGATGAGTGAGGATGGTGATTGACCGTGGGCAGGGTTTCTTGGTGAACTGGGAGTCGGAGAAGGAGATCTGGGATCGAGCTTTCGTCGACAAGAAGGGTGTTCTCAAGTGCGATCCAAAGGGAACCAACCTGATATTGACGGAGGCACCAAACACACTGGCGGCATTGCAGACCAATTGCGACCAGATGATCTTTGAAGAGTACGAGTTTGCTTCATATTACAGATGTGTGGGTTCGTAAGTTCTTCAGCTGACCGTGTGCTGGGGACATCTCTAACTCTGTCCAGCCGGCTCGCTTGTAGCCTGGAATAATATCGAAGCCCTCTACGACACAAGCCAAACCGAAGCGATAGTCCCAGTGGAAGCCACCCTCGTTATCGACAGCGGATACAGTTTCACGCACGTTATACCAGTTATCGACGGGAAGGTCTGGAATGCTGCGGTACGACGGATTGACGTTGGAGGAAAGGTGCTCACAAACTATCTGAAAGATATCGTCTCCATTCGACACTACTATATGATGGAAGAGACGCATGTCATCAACGAGGTCAAGGAAAATGTTTCCTTTGTTTCGCTGGACTTTAAGGGCGATCTCGAGAAGTGCAAGAAGGAAAAGAAGAACGATATTGTGCTGGATTGGGTCTTGCCAGACTATAACACGAACAAGCCGGGGTTCAAGAGACCACCGAAGCCGAGAAAGCCGAAATCAGACGACGAAATGGAAACGACAGCAAGCAAGAAGGACGAGGAGGATTACATGACGCTCGGAAATGAGAGATTCACGGTGCCCGAACTGCTTTTCAATCCCTCAAACATTGGATATAAACAGGCCGGAGTGGTCGAGACAGTGATGCAGTCGTTGGAGGTCATTCCTGAGGTTTATCGGTATGCCCTGTTGGCCAATATTGTTCTAGTAGGCGGAAATACAAAGATTCCTGGTTTCAAGGAGAGATTGTGAGTTCCAGACTGTACCAAGACGTCTAAACGTACTGACAAGCTGCTAGCATAAACGAGCTTCGACCTCTTGCACCATATGATGCCGAGATTCGGGTAGGATTATCAGCCGAGTAAGTCGCCTATCGGTCTCGTGTTTATCAATCTAATCACTAATGGCTTGTTTTTAGTCCTGTTAAGTTCAACTGGCTAGGTGGAGTACAGTTAGCACAGAATAGGGCTGCACTTCGGTCGTGCGTGGTTACCAAAGAGGAATATGAGGAGCACGGCGGCATCTGGACTGCTCGCAAGTTTGCTGGACTCGAAGAGCCAAAAAACGACAATAAACGAAGGAAAGTTGAGGCGTAAGAGGATCTGCCGTTGCTTTTTACCTTTGGGGCACTGAATTCATATCCTCGTTAGTGATCCAAGACTCCGTATACCAGCAGGGAAGAATGGGATTTGGTTGTTCATAATTTTTACGCATATATCCGACAGTCATATGCATAGTGTATTCAAGACGAGATATCTCGATGGACCTCACTGAAAATAGCACGATTCGTTTGATATCATGAAACTGTGCGTGCTCGAGATGTACCACGTGACTTGATGGAGGATCTGCTCACTGTGATTCGCCATTTGTGAAACTCGGCGGATAGCGTCTCATAATGCAGCGCATTCTGAGTCTTTTGCATCGAATGTCTTGAAGTTGTGCGCAGTTGTCGATCAAACAGATGGAATTTGCACAAAGGCAGTAGCAGTGGTTCGTCGCAAGTCGGCCAGAGTGAGGCTTTTGGCTGAGCGCAGATCAGTTTTGAGTTAAATCGATAACAACTTGAAGGAGGATTTGCCACAAGATGGCTGCCGGCTTGTCGAACTATTGGAAAGGGTGGGGTTGAGGGGCAATCAAATCTGGCCTTCTTGTTCGCAGACACCATCTCTATTTGTTCAAGATCCTTACCCGCTAGCTAAAATAGAGACAGGCAGGTCGTATGGGGTGCGTTTGACCTCTCTAAAGGCAGTTCGTTGTGTTTGGCTGTGCTGTTTGCCCTCTCCACAGCTGTACATAACGCACGCTTCCCAAGGTGGGGAGTTCGGCTTTTTTCGTCGTCTCTTTATAAAGTCTCCGGCCGACCGTCTTGAAGACTTGTTGGCTTCCCTCCACTTTCTTCTTTACTTTTTCTTCTCTTGCTGCCTCGAGAAAGTTCTCTCTGTTGCTCAACATCTCATCTCCGTTCCCGTCTGATAAACTTGTCGTCCTTCCGCATCAAACTTTATCAGATCTTTAAGCGGATCAGATAAAGTCATCGTGTTGGCTACGGGCTATTCCTCCGCGACTTCATCTTGATACGCCGGATCTGTATCAGTTTGGAGCCCTGTTTTTAAAGACGCGCACTTTACAGTTGACGACAGCGTCGACCGACGACTTTCCGGCCTCCTCCTCTCAACAAAACCAACTTTCATTCCTTATTTCCTTTTTTTTCTACCAGTTGATTTGCAGTTTATTCCGCTCTTCTTCCTCCACCACCTCCTCTTCTTCTTCTTCTTCTTCTTCTTCTTGTCTCTATCGTCCGTACATACGAGCAGGCTGAGATTCATCTTCTGTTTATTACCGGCCCGTCGGGATTCCCAGTCCCTCTTCAGTGCAACCACCATCTCTCTTTCCCAGCCTTCTGTCCCTTATTACCAAGGTTCTAGCCTGCGTTCGTCCAAGACGCTCCTTCTGCATTTGGCTGCCTGAATTCAGTCGACAAGCTTTCTTCCACATCCCGCCCACCACACCACCATCCGTCTCCCGCTGCACACCAAGAACTCTAATAACCCTCGCTCTTGTCGACAAATCCCGCCCATCTCCCTCTTTCCCCTTACTCTCACCAAACCCTCCACATTTCGTCTCAATCGCGACACAAACAGACAAATCAGTTCCCAGTTATCGATACCCGCAGCATCGTCATCGTATTCAATTCCAGCAACCTATTCCTTCACTAAACGCCGCACTTCGCCGCACTACCATCACTTGTCCTCCGCCAATTCAACAGACCACATTTCAACATGAACATGAACAAGAAACTCGGCCGCTTCAAGCAATGGGCCGGAGAAAAAATGGGAGGAGAGTCCAAGACGACTTTGTCTGATGACTTTAAGAGTATGGAAGCGGAGATGGATTTGCGACATCAAGGTGAGTTGTGATGATGAGTGTGGGATGCATTCGAACGGACCACATCTAACAAGACACCCGCGGCACACAGGAATGGAAAAGATGCATAATGCTACCAACATTTACATCAGGTCCGTTTCAAAGAGGAAGGAACAGGACGACAAGGAGAAGATGTTGCCGCTCGACAGTCTATCACAGTCTTTAATCTACCATGGAGAGGAGTTTGAGCATGATAGTACCTTCGGTACCTGTCTGACCAGTAAGTCACAGCTTCCGCAAATCTCCGGCTCATTGTGTCGTGATCACGAACTGATTCCAGTGTCTAGAGTTTGGATTGGCGAATGAGAGGATCGCGAGACTGCAAGATACATACGTCGAGAGGGCGAGTGCGACGTGGTTGGAGACAACCGAACGTTCGTTGGCCCAGATGAAGGATTATCAGGTCAGTAAACACCCCACCCCGCACAACACAACACTTCGCTCCGTGTGCCAGGCCGATTCTAATTGAGATACCAGGTTGCTCGCAGGAAGCTCGAATCAAGACGTTTGGCTTACGATGCTACCCTTTCGAAAATGCAAAAGCAAAAGAGGGAGGATTTCCGCGTGGAAGAGGAGCTCAGAGCTCAGCGTGTCAAGTTTGAGGAGTCTCAAGAAGATGTTCAAAGACGAATGAACGATATACAGGAGAATGAGAATGAGCTGATCCATAATTTGACTCAGTTCTTGGACGCAGAGTTGGAGTTCCATGAAAAGGCAAGGGAGACATTGCTCGCCCTTCGACGCCAATGGCCAGGGTAAGGCCCCGAGAAGTAATTCTGTGTCGAGCATCTATCTAACAGGGCGTAGGGAATCACAGGGAAGGAAGATGTCGAACAACGGCAGCCCGCCTCGCAGTGCCGACCTTCCATACAGCGCCGCAAATATCCACAGCAACCAGCACCTCCATTCCCGCCAGAACTCCGTCTCACAACATGGAACCCGTCAAAACTCTTCTCCCGAACCAGCTCCTTCAACACCGCAATCCCGCATCAGAACTCCAGCTTTCGAATCTCCAGCAACCCTTGCTCGTCAAAGGTCCTTGGCTGAACCACCTGCGCTTCCCACCAAGCCCCGTCCAACTCCTTCTCAACAATACGTCGATACCGCTTCCCCATCATCCTACAACAGACAGGACTCCAATCAATCCAGCTATACTAGTTCCCCTGATCGCTATACTTCCAATTCGTCCTTCCAGGACCGTCAGAACCAGTACTCGCATGGTCGCTTTGCAGAGTCTGATTCGACACTCAACAACATGCGTCAAGACTCTGTCTCCAGCATCCATTCCAATAGCTCTGGTCCCTTCAGTAATGGGAACGGCAATGGGAACATCTACATCCAAAATAGTCCTGGTGGTTCGTCTGCAAGCTTGGCGAGGAAGACTGCCCCGCCACCACCTCTTAGCAGGAGCTCGACGGGTTTGGGGAAGAAGGCACCGCCGCCTCCGCCAGCAAAGAGACCAGGGTTGGTCGCTAGGGAATAGGTATCCCCGTCTCGGCTGGATCTTAGTGCACATTGATCTCGATTTTGCTCGATTGCATGGCTTTTCGGTGAAAGGATTCTCGAGACGTTTTATGGTGACGAGTTTCTTTTCCTTTCCGTTGCTTCTATTCGGCATTGTTTTTGCTTTTCATTTTTCGTTTTTGCGTCTCCCCACACTGAAAATTGGCTTGCTGTTGCAACTCTCGTGGTTCCTATTCTGTTATCCCTTTCCTTTCTTTCATTCCTTTCTATTCTGGCTTTGCACTGCTTGAGTGGGTTGTTTTTATTACCGTTTTCGTCATTATGTTGGGATAGACTTTCCTTTAGTTTACTTGCTTTCTAGCTTGTGTGCGTAGGACGTGGAACTGGATTGTATTGGGGATATATAGTGGAGAATGGGAGCGCGGTGTTGCCTTTTAGTACTTTGCTTGTGTTGGACTGGCTCTTTTTTTTCGGTCAGCGGTGAGTGGTAGCGCCTTGGTGGCTCGGATCATAGTTTGGGTTTTTCTTGTTGAGGCTATGGCCTGTTAATAGCGTAACTGTTGTTTGATGTCTCTTGTTGTCCTGTGTTCAAACGCTCGTAAACCATGTGGACTTGGAAATAGTAGCCTGAACTTGGATGTCGTATCAAAATATTGAGCAAAGTTTGCAAGACGTACTTACCTTCACATCTAGCGACAAGACCAGGTGTGCCGAGAAAGGAAACGCCAGCCAAGCTTCCACCCATCGCCTTCCACTTCCGGAGCAAACCGCTCAGGTAGAGTCCTTCCCCAAACCCCAATCGATCGAGCTGCCCTAAACCCTACCTTCTCTAGAGGACCATCGTTATATAAACCGAACTCTTCTTCCATCCTTTTTACCTCCCATCCGTTCTGGGATCACAGCGTCAGTCCCTCCCTGATTGCTCACTGCTCGTCAGTACAAAGCTCACCCGGACCCCTCCCGTGGTGAATCCCTGGATTTGGGTGACAGATCGCTCACACTCGGACCCCACCCGTAGTGTTGCCTAAAAGCTCACCAGGCGGCTCCGGCCAAAGGTGTCTTCCCTGGATCTGGGTTATAGATCAGTACACTTGGACCCTACCCAAGTGGTGCCTTTACCAGGCGGCCTAGGCGAGACGGTATTTCTCTTGGTTGAGATTCAGGTTGCTCCTTCACACTCGGACCCCACCCGTAGTGTTGCCTAAAAGCTCACCAGGCGGCTCCGGCCAAAGGTGTCTTCCCTGGATCTGGGTTATAGATCAGTACACTTGGATCCAGCTTGCCCATGGGATGCTTCAACAAGGCTAGAGCCTACTTGGAAAGCCTGAGCCGGGTTTTCTTGATACGCTTCTAATCACCATAATCCTTGGTGGCTAAAGGAACTTCCTCCGATTGTGCCTGGCCCTATCAGCCTTCCATTGAAATACTCCCAGATATTGTACTCGTATGACCTTGACCAGTTTAATATCACTCACCCTCGCATATGGCATAGCGTGATAAGCGTAGGTGCCAGACAGATTCTGCCAACGCCTGCGAGTAAGGCAGACAAGTAAACTCACAGAAAGGCCTTCGCAAACTCCTTGACTCGTATATCTCTTGTAGATCCCGTGGAATCAATTCTAGTTTCCAAATAAAAATCCGTACTGACCATTGTCGGTCACATACTAGCCCATTTTACGGGAATAACCATTACTTACTTCTATTACTCTTGACATAACGTATATCATACATTTCCCCCAATTATAAACGAAGCAACTCTGTGGCATGAAACATGGATATTTCTAAATCTTTACGATTTCGTAAAGGAAGGGAGCAAACGCGGATGCTGCACCAGACAATCCCAAACTAGATATTCCGCTACACCAAACATGCATCTCAAAGCAATTATAATTGCCCAACCAGAAAGAATACAAAAAAAAAGAGTATAGACAGGGATAATTCCGTTTACCATAAAGAAAGCCAATATGAATACAACAGTGAACTGAATAACCCAAGGACAAAAACCGACATGTTCATCAACAACAATCAGCAAATATACCGCCCACTCATATCCGAGAAACCACGCAGCGTAGCCAGCCAAGAACGAGAAACATCAAGCAAATCAAACCAACATAACTTCCCTACTCCGATACTCGGACGACTAATCATGGCCGTCTCTCATGTAGAAGTGCATCCATTTACATCCCATTCCACAGCAACAACCGAGCCCTCAGCTCTTGATACGTCTCCAAGCGCTTACCTCCCTCCTCTCCATTCAGACCACCTTTCCAGCCGTCATCATTGTTCACCATTTCAGGGTGAATCTCAAAAAGCTTGTCCATAACCTCATTGGCTCTGACGAATTCTTCTATGACTCTCGCAAGACATTTGAGGATGGTCTCTTTGTTATCGGAAGCTGCCGAAGACGTCGGAACGAGAAGACGAGCGCGGATTTTCGGATGCTGTGCGAGAGTACCGAGAAGAATCGAAAGGTAGCCCAGGACAATGACGATATAGATCTCGGACATTTTCTCAACCTTGAAAAAAGTTAGAAATGTTATACACTGTACTGATATGGACAGCGATACTCACGATAAAGATCTCTTCCGAGTAGTACTGGTTGAAAATATCCACCAGTACGTCCAGATAAGTCTTTCCATCACCGGCCGATGTGGACCCATCCATGTCGACATCCCCATCATCCCGCTTGTGGGTCTCTCTAATCAAAAGCACGGCGTCCCTAGCGCCTCCGCTATTCTGAGCCAACCCACACAGTGTTCCAATGATTTGTACGACATCATCCGCCTTGCTCTGTCTTTTCTCCAGTTCCACCTCCTTCTCGATTTCTTTCATACCGGAGCTGATATCATTGACCAGTACTGAAACTAGATCGGATTGAGCAAGACGTTCGGCAGCGCGACTATTACGATTGGTAAGAACAAAGAGAAGTTCTTTTAGAACCTGAAAGGTCTTGGGGTCGTCCCTGGCGATGCGAGACTTGAGATGTATGTACACTGAGGAGAGAGCGTCGATCTCATGTAGATCCGGAGAAGAGGAGAGGAAGGTCATATCCGATGCACAGTAGGCTCGAAGAAAGTTTACTGGGATAGAGAGCATATTCTTATCGGCACTTGCATAAGTGGCATCAGCCTTACTGCCATCAGTAAATGGTGCGAGCAAGGAGATGAGCGCCCAGGTTGCGTGGGTGGGTAGAAACTCGTCTTTAATATCGAGAAGGCGGATCCGATGAGTCAGCCGTTCGAGAACTTTGGCGGCAAGTAGTCGGGGTGAGACAACCTTGGGTGGATATGAGAAAATGGCCGAATGAGATTTGCTGATTTCGCCGACAAGCTCAACAATAAGTGAAATCGCCGCTCTGGACATGTTGCTTTTACGCTCCTTTGCAATCGCTTTGATGTCATTTTCATTGTTGAGCTGACTGCAGAGCATTTGTAGGATCGGTTCTCTGCGAATTTCAAGAATCGTCTGAGAGGTCGGATCGTGGGTTAAAAGCGCTATCAGTATAAAGGAAGCCGCAAAACCGATAATCTAGAAACGGTGTTAGTACAGCGATATACAGTAAGGAGTTGGTACTTACAGGATCCTTCACATCACCAATTGCTTCCAAAAGCTTTTGATCGAATCCATTTGCAGCAAATTTGTGGACATAAGCCTTATCCAACATTTTGCGAGCCAAATCCATATACCTGTTCAGAATTAGAGACTGAATGCTTTAAGCTCAAGGTTAAACCTACCCAGACCGCTTTGCACTCAAACTGGGTACCGTTATATCATCCAGTAGCCCCTCAACTTCGTCAATATACCTTTGGTTAAGACCGGTTTCTCGCAGCTCGTGAACACTTTTGACTGCCTTGCCTTGGGAATCTTCACCGTCGCTACTGCTAAGGTCTTCCTCCTCTGGCTCAACTTCCTTTACTGCCAGAGCACGTAAAGCCCCAGGCAATAGCGATTGATTTAGTAACGCATCTTCTTGTACATCTTCCGTCAAGAATGATCGTTGTCTGCTGTATGTGATCTTGGGACCAAGTCGCTGGCGGCGAAGTGCACCATCCTTTCTGTCAAGTGGCAGCAGTCGGTGGGTTTCTGGCTGTGGAGTCTGTGAGGATTGCGAAGCTTGCGAGTTCTGCGTCAATTCCGATATAGCAGCTGCAAATTGAGAATCGGTCCGGATCTGCGACTGTTGAGAACTAGAGTCGGCCATCATTGTATCATCATCGCTCGAATCCGACATGTCCGAGTAGTATTCGACACTATTCATGCTCGCATTCATCTTCAGCCGGTCAACAATCCTCTTGCGAGGTGTTGCCTCAGGATCGGGTATGTCAAGGGTCACATCCAGTTCGAACTCCATGTGAGACCTCTTTATACCAGGAGAGCTGGTATCTGAGGCCGGGGATTCCCGTTGTCGCGCTTGGACTGGAAGGGTAATGTTTGGCAGAGCCTTCGCTGTTCTTTCCACCTTTGCTGACTGTGAAGACTCCAGAGGGGGTTTCGGAGTTTCAGAAGCCGCACAAGGCTCCGTATCGAATGAAGACGACGCTCTTGAAGGTTCGTTTGCTGAGGTTGTTACCACTGTCCTTCGTTGCTCAGCTATCACAGTTTTTTTCGTATCGATGCTAGCGATACAGCTGGATCTCTGTTGTAGGCTCGGTCTAACCTGCGTAGTCGGCGTTCGAGGTACTATCAGATCTCTTCTCATTGTGGTGGTTTGCACCTCGTTTCGAGTATATGTTCTCTTCGTTGCTTTCTTGCATCCGGACGGGCCTTCACCAAACACAATGTCACCCATCTCTACATCGGGAGCATCCTCCAACTGAGCGGAATTTGAACGTGTGGTCCGTGACTTATCGGGCGTCGAGGTCATTGCTCCGCTGGTTTTCAACACTCCCTGTCTCGTAGGCTTGTCGCTGGAACTTGAACCGCTCCTTGTCGAACCACTAGCCTCGACTGCCACATGTCCACCTGTCCTCGTACTCTTGGACCTCACAATCGTTGGGGGTGCCGGTTTGGTGACTCTGTATGTTCGCGATGCTGGCTCCGGCGCTGGTGTGGTTGGGAGGCCTGCTCGAACCCGTCGCCCATTGCCGCTCGGTTTGTCCTTCACGCCTGCATCTACCTGAGTGGACTTTGTCCGGGCTGAGTTTGTACGTCTCGGTGTCGGCCTGGTTGGCGCAGCGAGGATATCTTCATCGCTTGAAGGAAAGTCGAATACGGTGGTGTCGAGAGGTTCGGGTTTGGTCTTCGGTTTGCCGTTGGGCCTTGTCCGCGAGCTTTGCACCATGGAAACCACCGGACTAGAGTGAGGATCCACGTCAAGCGCCATCTCAGTATCCTGATCAACCTCTTTAGATTCCATACTCTTCCTCCGTACCACTCTTTTGCTGCCTGGCGTAATGGCCCTCTCAACCCCACTAGGAACGCTCAGTTCATCTTCATCATCGTCAAACTTGTAGACCGTAGGGCTGTAATCAGAGAGCCTCTTGCGCACCGATTTGCCATACGTGAATTGGGTCCGTCGTTTTGCCGATGCGAAAATAGAGCTCATGGTGGTTTGTCGCCTGGTGGTCTGTTGATCGTTTGGGAAGGAACGAAGGTGCAGTAGGAGGAATAGAAGGCGACGGATTCCGAAGGGAAAGGAAGAAAACTAGGATCGCATGGACAAAACGAGGCCGTGGCGTACAATCGTAAGAGAAAAGGGTATTCGTAAAGTTTGCTAGCTGTGAAGGAAAAGGCGTGGTGGTTGAGTTTGTAGATGTTTTGATTCAGTCATTTCGTTGTTTTGGAGGGTTGAAATGCTCTTGGCCACCGCATCTGATGAGCCGCCTTGCACTCGCCCAGCTTCTACTTAGTTAGTAGCGTTTGGCACTTGTATGTAAACAACACGATATGTTGGCATCACCATCACCACTGCCCCAAAAGCAAGCTTATTCACAGGTTATATACAGATTTATGTTCAAAATATACTTACTGTCCCGGCTCTTCAACTCAATTCAAGATGGCAGTCGCGGTGTTTGCTTGAGCACTTGTCAGCTGGGAAGATGCTGACTAAGAATGCAGGGACCAGATCGCTTGTCACCTGACTTGCATCTGCCATTCAGTATTGTAGCACAAGAAATAAATCGCAGCAAGTGGCGCCCCGCGCCCATATTCGGAGCAAGACATAACTTTAATTCAATCAGGAATTGGCCGCCATGAAGAAGTTCCCTGATAGGAGGAAGCCGTTGGCAACCTGCAGCATTGTGAGCATCACATCTTAGCCTCGTTTCAGTCTATATCGGAATTGAGGGAAAGCTACTTAATGCCCTTAAAGATACGACTCTCTCGTCACCGAGTCTTGCTCCGATCTTCGTTAAAAGACGGTTAGAGTCGCTACGATCTGACAGTCTTCCTCCATCTTACATCAACTCCTCCATTCGCCCTCGCTTCCCCATTACAAGTAACTCGAGACTGCTACCAACTACAACATCTCCCCCCTCCAACAACTTCGCACTCTTCTTCAACCATGTCGAACAACAACAACGTCAACGTTGCGCCTTCAGCTGCTATCGGCCCAGAGTATAAGCACGAGAAGCCAAATGCTACGTTAGAACACCCCCGCACTCGAGTCCACGTCTTCGACCGTCGCTGACTCTTAGGCAGGGTTTCTACGGAGATTCAATACCCAAATGTTCACATCCTTCCTCAGACACCACAGCTCATTGCGCTCTTGACGTACGCCGGTCCTTCCCTAGCTCTCACCCACGACTCCGCTAACTAGTGTTCTGGATGTAGTATGATTCGAGACCAGAACACACCACGAGGAGACTTCATATTCTATTCAAATCGCATCATCCGCTTGCTGGTCGAGGAGGGATTGAACCATTTGCCGGTCGTAGCACATTCCGTCACCGCCCCTACCGGTCAGTCCGAATCTGTCCACGGCTGTCCAATTGCTAACAGGTAGTAGGAAGGCAGTATGCTGGTGTCAAGTTTGAGGGAAAGATTTGCGGAGTCTCGATAATGAGGGCTGGAGAAGCCATGGAGCAAGGGCTGAGGGACTGCTGCCGCTCGGTGCGCATTGGAAAGATCCTGATTCAGAGGGATGAGGAAACGTGCCAACCAAAACTCTTTTACGACAAGCTTCCGGAAGATATTGCCGAGAGATTCGTTCTCTTGTTGGACCCCATGTTTGCTACTGGCGGAAGCGCTACTATGGCCGTGGAGGTACTGAAGAGCAGAGGCATACCAGAAGATCGTATTCTTTTCCTCAACCTGATAGCTTCGCCTCAGGGCATTGCCCAGTTCGCAGAGAGGTTCCCAGCCTTGAGGGTCATTACCGCTTTCGTCGATGAGGGCCTCGATGAGCACAAGTATGTTGTCCTTTTCCCTCATAACAAATGCTGTTGCTAACAATGGACTAGCTACATTATTCCTGGACTCGGTGACTTTGGGGATCGCTTCTACTGTTTGTAGACAATAGCAGGACTTGTGGCCCAGGAATGTCGTACCTCAATTGACTTTGCTACGAGCAGCTTGAATTGTGATTCCTACCTACATACGTCGTATTTAATAGTAAGCATCAAGCTGTAGACCCAAATGGCAATTGAATCTTCGTGAACCTCTCTTCTGTGGCATCATGGAATTGTTGAGATCTCCAATACTTGGGAATTTGGGAGCTCCGGCACCGAGCACATGAGCGCTACGTTGTGACATTTCAATTGAGCCCCGACCTCCGCATCTCCCGCCCCTTGTCTTACAACATACGTCAATATCTGTCCCGGTGACCTCTTGAGTCTGAATTGCGGGCGAGAAGCTAGAAGGCGGTCTTACAGTCGAATAACAACTGTTCAAATGTTTAGGAACTCCCCTGAACCTACAAGCCATTCCAATTCTTCTGATTGCAGAAAGATACGACTGCTTCGTCGTGATGTGGGGTGGAGATGTTGGTGGCCGCCGGCGCCCGCTTCTCCTTCTGTGTTGCCTGTAGTAGCCTAGTGTAGCCGTTGTCCCTATCCTAAAGGGGTTGGCGCCACTGATAGCTACGAGCGGCGATAGGCTGAGGCCGCCCTTCCTGCCCTCTCCGAACAACACGCTGAGGCTGATACAGGTACCACCTGTAACATACATACACTGAGCACTGACTAACGTAAGAGGAAGTCGGTACCCACATACCCTCGTTTGCTACCAATAGTACAAATATACCACCTGACTCTACTTTCATCCTCTCCTTTCCAAAACCCAATTGACTTCTCCACCGTTAAGATCCTTTGTTATCCTCCTTGACAGACTTCATTCTCCATCAATTACCCCCCCCCCCCCCCCCATCGCCTTCCCTTTTGTGGCTGCCCCTCTGTCCTGTACCCATAAAGTCCCCAACTCAGACCAACAATCAACAACCATCACCACAAGACCTCTCTCCTTTCGAAGACCATACACGACTAGATCTGCCATCTTGACCACTCACTTCACAATCGACCTTCAATCACGACCAGTCTGATCTCGTTTGCAGCAACTCAACCTCTTCATCATGGCATCCGGAGACCGCGAACTCCTCGAAGCTCTTGTCCGCTCCGTTGGTGAGATTCAGAAGGCTGTTGGTACTCTCTCGAATGAAGTACATACCATCAACGAGCGGGTCAACACCCTCAGCGAGTCAACAGGATTGGTAGAGGAGAGCTCGCCATTTAAGAAGCAGGACGATGTTCCCACCACACCTTCTGTCAACCCGACATCATCAGGACTGGCATCCGGTGTTGTGTCCGCTCCAGCAAGGAAGCCAGTCAACTCATCCAGGATCATCCTCACCACCTATCCTGGCCAGCATGGTATCGAGCCAGTACCGATGAATTGGGGTGAATATGATCCAGCCAAGAGAGGGCCCGTCGTTGTTTCAAGAGCTGCTGGGACTGTCAAGAAACGAAATGGTAAGCAAAATGAAATCAGATCCCCTTTTTCTACACTGCACTTACTTGCATGCCCGACTACCTCTCTTATTTCGAATAATCGTAACTAACATTGACGGTAATTACTTAGCAATCGGTGCCCATGGAGGAAGTTACAGCATTTACCACGCTCTTGCCATAGCCTCCGGCGAGCTCAACCTGGACCACAAGCCAGACTTTACAAATACACAGCCTGCAGTCGATTTTGGACCGTTCCCACAATGGGGTGACAAGAAGAAGATTGTCTCGATGGACCCGTATGGACATTTGGCGCCGTGGCTCTATGGTGATTACATCAACAAGGAGAGCATGGACATCAGACCAACTATTGCCATCACAAAGGCACATATGCGTTTACCGGAGCTCGAAAACTCAGTCAAGGAAGGAAGATTGAAGGTCGATGGGAAAATATGCCTGAATGAGGATGGAGAGTTGGCCGTCACAAAGGTTGCTGTTGAACCCGTATGGTATCTTCCAGGCGTAGCTGAACGGTTCGGAATCGGTACGTACACCACTGTACTCAGTTATTTGGGTAAATTCCATTTGATTACTCGGCTAACACTTCAACTCTAGATGAGGGCACTCTTCGTCGTGCCCTGTTTGAGGTCTCCGGAGGATCATTCCCAGAGTTGATCACCCGTGGAGATATCAAACTATTCCTCCCACCTATCGGTGGCCTCACAGTCTACATTTTCGGAGATGTCAGCAAGGTTTCCGATGCAAACGTCAAGTTGGCTCTTCGTATTCACGACGAGTGCAACGGTAGTGATGTCTTCGGCTCGGACATTTGCACCTGTCGTCCGTATCTCATCTTCGGTATTGAGGAGGCAGTAAAGGAGGCTCAGAATGGTGGATCTGGTGTCGTTATCTATTTCCGAAAGGAAGGAAGAGCACTTGGCGAGGTTACAAAAGTAGGAGATACCGTTGCAAACCCTCCTTATATTGAGCGTTTACTGACACTACATCTCGTATTGTAGTACTTGGTTTACAATGCACGAAAGCGTGGTGAGGACAAGGCTTCGGAATATTTCAAGAGGTAAGATTGGGCTCCCCTTGCCGGTTCTCGATGAAGGCTAACACTTGAATAGAACCGAAGGAATTGCTGGTGTCAAGGTACGAATTGACGCACAACTAACCTTTGGGAATGGGGTTCTGCAGAGACGTATACTAACATCTTTGTAGGATATGCGATTCCAAGCCCTCATGCCAGATGTAAGTATCTTGCCGTAATCCTGCCGCCTTCCGTCACTAACGGTTTCTAGATTCTTCATTGGCTCGGTATCACGAAGATCGATCGTATGCTCAGTATGTCAAAGTACGTTACATCTCCTTCCGTGATAATACCCTTGCACGGTTGACGAGATCATTACGAGTCTGCCTTTGCTGGGGCACACAAGCTGTCCTTTTTTTCCGGAGTTCTTTGTTTATGCTTGAAACAAAGAACAGCTGCTAATATGGATTTGGATGAACAGTATGAAGCACGATGCAATCGTCGAACAAGGCATCCCGATCCATGAGAGAGTTCCGATCCCAGATAATTTGATCCCGGCCGATAGTCGCGTTGAGATTGACGCTAAGATCCATGCTGGCTACTGTGAGTTCTCTATTGATCTGTTTTCCAGGCTTGAGTAGGACAAAGAAACTGACAAGGCTTACAACAGTCACCACCGGCAAGGTAATGACCAAGGAGGAGCTCGACAGCGTGAAGGGTAGAGGATGGGAAGATGTTTTGCATTAAGCATCCGGGATGTTTTATTGCATGTTCCTGGCTCGTCCTGATACCTCTTTCGCTGTTTTGGATACCTCGCTGGGGTTCAAATTTTTGTGGTTATTACACGTCGTATAAACCCCTCGTATTGGCTTTTCTTTGCTTTTGGTGTTGGAACATGGCCTACCGTAATACCCTCGGTCACGGTTCTCTTTTCAGTTGCTCATTCGCATTGGGTTTTACTTGTTGGGATACCATAGTTCCTGTTGTGGGGTCGATAGTCAGTAATTAATGATACAATGACTTTTCTACTATCAGAATGAGACCTTCAAGTGAAAATAGTACGGCCATCCGAATTCCTTGGTACTTGTTATCGACTCCAGTCCAGTTGGATAGCTTGATCAGTGTCAGAGTTTTCAAGTGAAAGCAATGCAATGCATGGTAAGATATGAATTCCATATGCCGGGTTACGGAGTGCTAGAGCAATACCACTACATTTGCTCGAGGTATTCGGTACTACTTTGTTCCTGACAAGTTACAACCAGTCGACCGACCGGCAACGATTCAGCAGCTTGATAAGGCAACATTCATACGGACACTCAAATTAATTAGCAACCCAAACAACATGCAGACGAGGATTTGGGAAGGATCAGTTTTTCTGATCCAGTGCAGGACGGCCGTCTACCCACCGTTTTCTGAATTTCTGGAGTACGAGTATTGGCCTCTTCTATGGTTGGGAGCGGAAGAGAAGTAAGGGTGCAGCCGTGCATTGCATTGCATTCCTTTCAGACTTTCTTGTTGAAGGCTCCGAGCCCCGAGGAGAGGAATCTCCACCCAAGCCATATATCCGCGAAGAATACTACTGTGTAGGAGCCATGGTATTAGCTAAGTATGAGATGTACTCATCCTTGCTCACTCAGAAAGGCTTACGAATACAAGCTTTAGCAGAACCGATCAAACCTGTTGTAAATCGACCCTTTTGCACCGGATCGAGCAGCTTGCAGACATTCTTCCTTGCAACGAAGGGCAGGGCGGCAGTTTCGGATCCCCCCACTCCTCCACAGGGTAAGATGGAAATGAAGAGAAGGGGGGGAAGGTGGTGTGCATACTGAGTGTGTGGGTATCCGTATGCCTACATCCGCACGGATCAAGAAGCCTGAGCGAGTGAGGAGCATCTCACAGAATGGAAATGGCTTTCTCTGCTTGGAAAGGGTGAAACGTTGAGGATGGGGGGGTGTCTAGTCTGAAGGGAATCAAGATTTCTGATATTGCCGAATGGGGCAACTCGACAAGCGGCGAGGATCGTCGGTTATGGCCGCTATAATGGGTATCCCCACTGGAAGACTAGATGAGCTTGGTTAGCAGTTGTTCGCAAGGAGGGGGGGTATCAGGATGCAAATAGTGTGGGGAGTGAACCCCCGCGTGTGCGGCGATGTGGTCATTGGCAGGAGCTTTGCTCGTGCGGGATGGAGGGTGGTGCGGCCGAGGTGTGCTGGAAGTTCCTGTTTTTGAATGTTGGGCGCACGGGATGAGATGGGGGAGCTTGAACAGGAAGCAAAAGGAGCGAGGCAATGCTTTTGCTTCGGTGAGGCTTGACCCTGTGAGTAATGAATGCTACGTATGGCGTCGATGTTTGACGATGGCAAAGCTTGAATTTGGGACTTGATGAGCACCAGCTTGGGCTTGTGGTTTTACGTAGAGTGACGATGTTGACACCCACTTACTGGACCCTGGGGCTCAGATTCAGCTATCATTTTTTTCGTGAGGAGGCACCTCTCTGGTGGTTGAGGAAGATCAAAGTGGAGGATTGCCGGTCGTGTGCTTAGTTCATCGTGGAAATTCCCCGGTTGGGGATCGTAGATGTTCGGATGCCCCGGGGGATACGTCATATCGCACTGTGAAGGACGACGTTTGGACCAAGTAGCCCTCCCTGGTTGTAAGAAGCATCCTAATGAACTTTGTTATCATTCAATAGTGCTTATAGCATTGGAGGAGTACCGTACGGTATGTATGTACCCCCTCGCTATGTACCTTCCACCAAGCGTAGTCAATTCATGCACAGTTTCCGTTCTGATATTCCATGGAAGTGAGACAAGCCCTCCAGATATTGGAGGTCTAAATGTTTCACTCCACCAATAGACGTTGGGCCCGCTGTGAAGTTCGGAATTTCAGCCATGAGATGCTTGCAGAGTGTGCATTGCATTTGCATACACAAGCCAGAGCTAAGGATCCCCATACTACTTTAGAGATATGTAAATGGAGATGAGCTGCAAGTATCCAAGTTTGTAAAAGGAAGTAGTTCTCCTGCTCCATCTTCTTGGGATCTTGGGAAGTTGGGGGTCCTGTTGGTGGCAGCGAATTCAGATTGAATAGCTTTGGTGTAACCGTCAATTCAAGTTTGACGCAAGTGCTAAATATTGAAAATGACATAATTTCGCAGACGTCAACAGCCGTGCGCGTGCACAAGACCTCATGTGAATTGTGTATTCCCAACAAAGCAGGCATGGTTATCGACATTATAATTGCAGGTTCATGATAATTGTGTTAGCTCTGAGCAGGAAGTCCTTGTCCGCTGTGAGATCAATTTTTCTGGATGGTGAATAGATCCTTATGTATCCTCAATTACAAACTTCCCTGTGTTACCTAGCATACTTATCAAGTTGAGACCCCAGTATGTATCGTACTCTCGACTTGTACTCGTATTGGCCTTCTATTTACAAGGATATGGGGTTTGTATGCCATGCTCGCACGAATACCATTCAAATCACCATCAAGGAGTCATGATGTCGTTTGGCATAGTAATGCACTTTTGGTTTACCACACTGGGCTAGGTTCAGCTTGTAAATTGGACGGAGGCGAAAGCAACATGAGATGAAGCTGGACATCTAGATACGAAGTGCCCTGTCGACAACTTCACGGTACGCGCGTGCTTCTAGAATCATTCACTGGCAGCAACTCCTCCTCCAAGGTTAGCAACAAGTTGCAGATTGAGGTAAATCGCCAAATGAGGAATCAGCATCTCCGTGTGCCGTCTTCCGCTTCATCATCAACCGTAAACGATGTTCTGTTTTTGGATTCTCTCAGCCAGCCACAAAGTTCGTCAACTCCTCATCGTCTCGGAAGATGTGCTCGTACCGAGGAGTAGGGCTTGGATACTCAGGGGGCGTGCTACCTACGCACTATTTGGGTAGTCGTTGGGAATTATTGGTGTGATGGTGGTGATAGCCCAGTGCACCAGGTTGGTCGTGACGACATAAATGCTTCGTGACCGCTCATCAGTCTTCAGCTACCAAAGAGTGACAAAGTTACAAGCCACAGCACTAGCTGGTGATGGAACCGTTCATCCTAGATCCTGTCTACAGTTCTGTGATGTTCGTTCAATGACGAGTTTTCGAGCGATAGGCGCGGTAGGCGGATGAGGGAACAGAAATGGTGGGTACGGGTGGTCAGAGGACCGATAAACCAAAGGCGAATGCAGATCCTGTCCTCTGCGCCTGGAACTCAGAGAAGGAAAGCTACAGATGTACCGAAACCCAGAAGAGCCTGGATATGATACCTCCAAGATGTAGTAATATGGCATATTGGTGAGTGGAGGGCACAATCTCATGAGCTCGGGTAGCCGCACCTTGCCAAGGGGGTAGTTGTTGACATAAGGAAAATGCGAGACTCGGAAAGGGAGTTGAACCCTTGTCTTTCTCTGTACAGTGATGCTCTACCGTTGAACTATCCGACCTGAAAGATACCGGTTGGGCTGTATTACCAATATTGGTTATAACTCAATCATGACTACTAAGTACATGAACATTTGCAGGTCAATTGTTCAATTATTCAATTGCACAAATCCGGAGACCCTGCTTGGCATACGAAGTAAGCTACCCCGAAGGTAGTTTCTTACCACGGGGAGGTCAAACAATCGAGGAGGATGGGAAAGACAGCGATACCAAAGATTCCCATAGAGAGTTGAAACAGGTTTGATCCATGATATATATTATGTGTCCGTTAAAATGTCAAGGATACCCAATGATCAGGTAGATCCAAAGATGTACAAGTTGATTGGGAGCACTAAAGGTCAGAAGACCGCACCCCAAACACCAATCTCATTCCCGTAACCTGCATTAAAACAGGCTCTAGAAGACGCAAGAGAAAAGCAACGGTAGCCAATCCCATTTCGCAATATCAAGGGTCCCCACATATCTAAGACCCTCCTGGAATGAGAGTCATAGGGCGAAATCTGCAACTACGGCACGCAACTGGGACCCTTTCCCGCGCTTGTCAGACACGATCCTTCCATATCGCCGGAGCGTAATCACGGCGATTTGAATCGCGGAATCGTCTGAAATCTTCAGAAGCATAAGTTTGAGAATCAGGATATGGTTAGGCAGGGTAAACTGTACCACTTACCACGGTAGCCGCACCAACTGCCACAAGCCCCGTCAAGTGCTCGTGTTGAATTCCCATAGGAAGATGGTGGGGAATGTTTTCATCACGTTCGAATTTTGTTCACCCCAGGTGAAGGATCGAGATTCAAACATTGCATCACTTTTCTTTCAGAAAGTGCCTTGCGTCCAAGCATGCTTTCAACGGGAGCATAGTAGGATCAAGAGTTCACATTACATCAAATCGTCGCACTGGTTCGCAAGTGACATGGCGTCCCATGCCATATTTCCGACCCAGCTATGAGATGGTGTTGGGACTGCACCGCGCATTCCGCCGTTCATCAAGATCCCCATGTTTTCCCAAATAGGCAATTTCCAACTCCAGCCCAGGGTCCAGTCTTGACTTGAACTCTGACGACAAGCTTCAGGTACATCCTCGAAATGTTCAAATGGGGCTGCTCTAGACCATTCCAAGTGCCGGTCTAGAACTTCGCCTAGATATTGAAGAACAACCTCACCCGAACCTGGTGGGGCGCTCTCCATCACCATCAGCGGCACTTTACACACGTCCTCAGCATCCTAACCAAATTCCGCAGCATCGTCCCATCAGACTCAAAAGTAACGCCACACTTGCACCGTCACCAACACTGGCCGCAGTGACACACCCTCACAAGGCGGGCACAACCCTTTGGCCGGGAATGGTAGCCATCCACGCGTTTCGTTTCCCATTCTTTGATAGGTCTGTGACCACAGAGCTGGGCTCGATTAACGAAGACAATCAACAGCATCGCCGGATATGCATGAGATGCAGTGTCTCTTGGTGTATTTCGACCTAGCCTCTGGGGGTAGTTGTCGGGGCAACTCGGGTCAACCACTACCGGCGAACGTTTAGTCCGGCCACTTCCGACCTCTTAAATGCCTATTTGGGCATTGAATATGCACGAGTGGGCCGTGTTTCTTCTCGGGGTTCGAGACTCTTCCGTGAAAAGGCGGGGCTCCAACGGATTTAAGGTTTGGCTCTAGTGATGTCGAGATTCTGCAAGTACTGCCATGCGTTGAAATCTCTCAGGTACATACGTCCTAAGTAGTTTTGTACATTGGTAAGCCTCAAAAGCCTAGAAGAGCAGTTGCAAAAATCTTTTAGATCTGCCAAGTTCGGCATCTCTGGTATGATAAACAGTACATCTGAGAAGCATCCTTCGGCCCGTCAGTAGGTATTTTCATAAGCAAGGACCGGCTCAGAGTAGTTACATACGAAATGCATATTTCTCAGCCGAGCCTTCAAGTACCATGTGTTACATAAGGAATTAGAAATCTAATGCACTCGCTCCCGAGAGTGAAGCTTCGAAGACAAATGGAGAATTTCCATGCGTGGTCTGTGAGTTTCAACAAAAGCATGACTAACAAGCTCGTTAAGGTTGCTCCCGAGATGGACCCAAGGATCCATACAAGGACGCAGTTCAGACTTTATCCAAAACACACTCAACCCTTGTAAATTCCAGGCACCGGTATTCCCTCATGATAATGCGCATTGCCGTTTTACATATGCTCCACAAATTGATCGAGTTGTCCTGGGAATTCAGCTCTGAACTGTATGGATATGCAAGGAAAACACTCGATGAGGGGTATCATTCCTGAAATCTCCCTCAGAAGAAGCCAAGTCCCACAACGGTCAGAAGTGCTAGCTGTCCAGGGTGCCGGGGGGATTCGATACATAACTTTAATTGTTGAGGGGTGCCATCCCATGCATGGATATGGGCCAACTAGTGTGTGGATGATACCCAAGGCATCCGGCAGAATACCGGAGAGTACCTGAAGCCGCCGGTAACTAGGTGCTACAAGTACCAGGTGTGTCGATGCAGCCAGTGTTGGTGTTGGGCGTTCCTGCCAATCTCTGCTGTCTTTAATCTTTCGTAACGGAATACTCCATAATCCGCACTCTTCAATAGAGGACTATGTGAGTACTCAAACCAGAACGATCAGGTCTTGATTCTGAAGGAATCTCAATGACAATAACGTGGACCTCACTACCGTCACGTTAGTGACTTGGAGCTTCAAGTAAATACTTTTGCCGAAGTGGGCATTCTTCACCCCGTATGGTTGTTACATAAGGCATGGCACAGGTATCCGGTATCCGCACTCCCTCAGGATGGTAGTTTGATACCCATGCCATTCTCCACATTACCATAGAGAGCTCCGCCAATTCTGTATCGTCCGAGGGAGGAACCAAGGCCGGATTGATATTGAAAACGGTGGTTCGTTCCGCAAGGTGGTTATTAATTTGATAACTCTAGCAAGATTCATTGCTAGACTAGGAGGTCTAATTGGTTGAGACCATATCGTCTAACGTTAATCGGCTATTCTGATGAATATGTTGACAGAGTCAGTACGTGCCTCGTTGCGTGCCTGCCAATACTGTTGCCAATACTGTCGGTGGCTTGCTAGTTCCGGTACTTATTCCAAGGCACCGATTCGAGTGCTAAAGAAGTACACACAGCGGTCGTTAGCACGTCCAAGTATCGATTTCATATGGAGATGTGAGATGGAAGTTTTCGATCAATGTATGCGCCAGAATGCTTGGCAGAATAGGTACCGGTTTTTTCGTACCTGTACTTCTAGGTAGAGATGTTCTGACGGGGCGTTCGTAAGTATCCGAAACTTGTCCGTGATGTAGGTTGCCGGTAGGTCTGAGATCATCTGTGGCTTCCACGGTCGAGTATGATCGTCAATCGGTTGCTGTCAAACTGCTGTAGTCTCACTTCGCTAAAGTTCAAAACTGCGTATGAAGAAGCCACTTCCGAGCGCGAGGTGGAGTGTTATCTTGATAGTCCTGAATATATCTTGTATCAGTAATATTCGGAAGATCACCTCAAGGAGATGGAATGCAGACGGGCGGTCCATACATGACACGCACGCAAGATACCAAGTTGGGGAAACGTAACGACCGCGGATCACTCTTCCAGCCTGTCAAAAATCTTGCGAGGACACCCACCTGGAGAGTCGGCTTGCAGCTGGTAAACGTGTCCAGGTTGTACAATTGCGGTAGTGGTGCCTGCAAATCCTTCTACCGTCGATACGGCGCATTGAGCATCAGTCAGTGCTGTACTTAGTACAAATACATGAGATCTGTTACAAAACAACATTGATAGACATCTGTGCCATTAGCCTGGGGGTACTACTACATGAGATCTACTTTGCGGCATAGGCACAGAGGAGCAGATGATAAGGCGCAAGAATATCAGTAAATAACAGCGAGAGTTTCGTACTTATCTCACTGCAATTGTGTTGCTCGGCTCGATATATAATTTCCTCTCTAGGTTGAGCCCCACCTTTCAAGTTCAGAGCAACTTGAATTGCGTGGATAAGTATCTCAACAAGACCCGTTCAAGAGCAAGCTTCGAACACCTGGTTGAGCATCAGCAATTCGTGGCACTGCATAAAACCCGCAATGGAGAAGGATCATACATAAAACTGAAGGCAGCGTCGAATAGGCGTACCCACTTTTAGTACTGCGCCATGATTAATGCTTTTGGAGCGTTGTACCGTAAATTCTGTAGGTCTAACTTCGTTCACACGCAGCCCTACATACGTGAGCCCAGCACCGGCGATCAGAATTGGAACATCCATCACTCCTCCCAAACTGTTGAGATTCAGAAAGCAAACTGTTGGTCCCAATTACTCGTAGTTATGGCTTCATACGCACCCATTCTTTTCTTTTGACGGTTCGGCAGATGCGCCGAAAGTTCACCATCCCCAAACAGGCAGAAAATATCATTATAAAAAGCCACCCAAGCCTAACTCAGAGAAGCAGTTTTGACCTCAGCGATGAGCAGCTCAGTGTGAAAGATTCCATCATCGGAACTGAGCGAACGTCGCGAAGCATGCCAAAGAAGGCTTCCAGGAAGCTCCGTGGTCGCTCCCATTCCGATCTGCTGCATTAGCTCCCTGCGACATTTGCATGCTTTGGAGAACCTCGTTTTCCTGTTTTCGACCTTCTTTGAAAAGACAACCAGAATCCGAGTGCCCAATTAGGTGGGTAGATCCATGTTTGAACACTTTCAAGGTACCCGCGAGATACCTGGCCAATAACAAAGGATGCATCCCGACCTGTTCTTGGGAGGGGTGAACTGCAGCAGCGGCTTGTTACAGATCAAGACCATCCCCTTGTAACTTGAAGGTATCATGATGTCTGCCAGGCCAGAAACCCAAGCACCTCAAGGTTTGCACTCCCAACCTCGCAACTTTGTAACAAGAATTCGCGATTCATCTTTAGGACATCAGCAATACAGAGTTACCCACCCTCCTGCGCCAATGCGACAACAAACGCCCTTCGGACATAAGAAAAAGAACTGCTTGTAACCGCAACCCGTCTGTTGGGAATTGCCTTTTCGCCCTCATAATTCAAAGCGAAACGTACCCCGATGAGCCAGCTGCCGACAACGTCAAGATAAAGTGTGGTTGGGACCCAAAGCTCGGAGAATTTTCTTGAAGGATATAAGCTCGGATTGAAATGATAACGGTCCTGACGTTGGTATACGTCGTTGAAAGCTCGCGATCGTAAAAGGCATGCCGGTGCTGCCAATTCGGCCTTGTCCTATCAACAAAGAACTTAGGTAGTTTCTACCGCGCTTGTCCGCATCTGTAAAACAAATTTGTACCGGATTAGGCATGGGCAGGAGGTGAAAGATCCCAAGAGCACTTGCTCTATCCGGACACGCAAAGAAGTATTTGTACAAGTATCAAATGCTAAACCGCCCGCGAACCCGTTCATTGTAACCTGCATCTACAGTAGTACTATGACTCCACATTCGGAGCCTGCTATAGTGCCAGCGCGTGATGTCCTGCAAAGAAGTATGTAGCTTACACCAGCTACCACTTTGCGTTTGGTGGAAGGCGCAGCATTGTTTTTGCCTGCTCATAGCCATGACAGCACCATCGCGCTTAATACATAGAAGGATCCTACCACTTTCGAAATGACTCCAGATAGTGTAAGATTCGTGCAACAGTCCAATCCGCAAGTATTCGGACATCAATGAGGCAGTATGAAGATACTTTAACCCTTTCAGTTAAGTAACTAGTACTTGTAGGTAGACTATTTCCTTTGCTCCAGTTTTACAAGGCGCAGGCAACTCTGGGGGAAATGTCAGTCTAATATCAATCAGCGCTTGCATATGTTTGTGCTTACCGCAAGGACAGTCTCCGGTATATGATAGCAGACAGGGTATAATGAGTGATTCGATATTCGGCAAGAGATGGTGTGGTATTCCCCATACCCTGCAGACCGAGAACCCTTTCGTCCTTCATTTCAATCCATCCACGGCAAACAACAATTGCTGCGGGTACCGCATACAGTTGGAATGTATGCCGTGGAGAATGATGGTGGGACGGGTGTACCTGTGATTCGCTTCGTACTGATGATAATGCCATTTGCGTGGATAACTAGGGTTCGAGAGTGGTGGTGTCAAGGATCCTTGATCAAACACTGCTATCATTGGAGTTTGGCAGATTATGGAAAATGGTGGACACACCGTGGGCTGTTATATGTAGGTAGGAGATGATAATTCCCAATTCGTCCGCTTCGAGAAGACCGGTCGATTCGGCAATGTGAAAATGTGCTACCGAACTGTTCAAGGTGGTGGTGATGGTTGGCATTGCGGACTGCCGGCATTGTAGTGATTGAGTCCAACTCGGGCACACGAAATACGGGATGAGGTATGTGAGATGCAACCAGAGCCGCGGGCAGTGATAAATCCGGTCGTAGCTAATAACCAGCATCAGTAAAACACAAACTCCAAAGAGAAAAGCCTTATGGTAGAACATGTGCTTCTGTTCAGAGTACCTCACAAACTCATTGTTTCTTCGCCGTCTTTGAAGCCAAGTCATCGGGGATCTTGTTCGCCCATTGAGCGGGAGGTGCCATCTCCCGAATGAAGCTGGCATTGTCGAAATCGCCATTCTCAAATATGGCGGTCTCGCACAATCCGACGTGCACGGATTGGGGTGGTGTACCGACGATATGTGGATGGTAAAGCAGATTGCCACAAGGGCGGCAGATGTGCTTGTAAGCTCCGAGTCTGGCTGCTACATAGTATCCACCAAAAACGCTGTGGCAATGAGATGAAGATTCAGTTTTCAACGCCTCTGTTCCATTGCTATCCATCATGGTCTGGAAGGTATTGTAATCATCTTTTGCCTTTCTCTGGAAAACTCTTTATCTCGATCGTGCTGTTACGAATCGCAAAATACCCATGTTCATGGCTGTGTGTTCCGAACCAACCATGAGGTTAACTAGTGCCTGACAAACGATGACATCGCTGCAATCTATCAGTTTTGCCAGGCACCAGACGGAATCCTGGGGTAACTACTTGTGTGTGAGAAGCAGAATGACTCCAACATATCCGTCGGGAGAAGGGTTCGGATCCCGACCTGTAAACTCCCATAGGTAGTATTCATTGCAATATGACTGACCTAGCACGAAGCAAGGGTTGTAAACCGGCTCTGTTCGTTTGCAAATTCTGGTGTATCCCAAGTGAGCACAGACAGGAACAGTCGTAATGCTTGCTTGGAACTCCTTCGAGAACGATTTTGAACCGGAGTGTGATCCCAGCGAGACCCGTTTGCAACTTGACCAGTCCCAAAGAGGTGATTCGCCCATAGGACCCCGTTGTTCTACCCCGGAACCTGAGGACTCCTCCTCCTATGTACAAGCTCCTCCGCCGTCAGCACCATGAACGTACTGGTTGAAAGTTAGGACTGTAAATCCAATGACCATCGGGATCATGGTGTTCGCAGGAAGTCGCCTAAGTATGGGGATGGTTACAAGTATCTCATCAGATGCAGGAAACAGAAGAGTGCATAAGTGTACTTCGTAGATTATGTATCATCATAGTGCGGAAAGATGCACTAGATGATGCTTGTCTCTGAGTACATACCGTACATTGCGGAAACAGGTCATGACTGCTACTCAAAGAGCTTCGAATCCTGCCGTGGTGAATTTGACATTTTGCGAGTGACTTTATTACTCTGGCTCTCTGACTGAGTATTTCATCTCCGTAGGCTTCATGGTAGCCATAGGAGGCCATAGAGATACTATGCGTCCACCTACACCCTGAGAGCCTGAACTGAGGAGGACAACGAGGTTGGATTGTAATCCGAATGCCATGGCCAGCTCATCATAAAACATACAGGACGAATATAAATCAAGCCTTCTTTCCGCCCAAAGCCGGCAAAATCAAGCCGAGTATGGAGGAGCCAAAGTACCGCGAATTCAACTCGGAACCTAACGACAGAGCGGATGCTCACTATTCACTGCCAAATGAGACAGACATGCTTCCTATGCACGCAAGGTCTTCTATCCCATAGGGCTAAAGAATGTAAATTTCCTATCCGAGTAACCAGCGAAACACACGATTGTTTTTACTGGCTGGCTCCCAACAGCTCATGCTTCAAGAGATCTCCATGTGCGCAAGCCTGCGGTGTTCAACTGCACTGCGCGGTTACCTCTCTTCCCAACAATGCCACATTCGTTCTCAGCACACGAGAGTTGTCAGGACAGCCGGGGTTTCCCCTCATTTTCGAGGAAGGCTGAGACTGTCATCCCGTTTGGATCGGTCGGCAGTCGATTTTGCGGGGTATAACGCGGGAGCTTGCGAGACAGTTCGACATGGGGAGTCTGCACTCTGTCTTCCAACTTCCTTCGCTCCGAAGTTCCGAAAGGCTTCTCATTCGACAAAACGAGGGCCGAGGACGACGATGATGTGCTTCATACGCCGACGAGCCGTGCGTTTCGTACTGCTTGACGGCTTCGGCGTTCCTTCCTCGTCAAATTGTTGAAATCGGCGGAGTCAGGAACGGATTTCGTCCACCAATGAGAATGGCCTTGCATGCTTCCTCCAACAAGCAGGTTGCGGCGAACGCGGCTTTCTGATGCGCAGCAAGCTTCTCGTCTATGGTATTCACCCATGACTCTTGTGTCGCTCTGCTTGATTCCATGATGATTCCAAGATATTCACAAAAGTAACTGACGGGAAGGTTGAGGTGTCGTGAATCGATAAAGATGCCGCCAGCTTAGCGAGGTTTGCGAGAACCGAAAGAAGAATTTAAAGTTCGATGGTGTTTTAATGAAACGTTTCAATCCTTTGGTGGACCAGGGAGTCGGTATTCAAGAGGCATTTCATTCGCTGGTTTGCCAGTTGTTTCTCGGTCGTTGCGTTCTTCGTGGCCATCCAGATTGTGTGCTGCAAAGAAAAAGTGGCTAGACTACCGACTTGGTCCACGTATCGCTGTCAGATTTCAGAAGTGTTAGAGGACGAAAAGAGGGGCCACTATCCAATTGGGTGTATCCAGTGTGCAGGTGAACCACAAGAGGGGGAAGAGTGAAAAGTTTTTCTCGTCTCAAGTGTTAGCACCTGCGTGAGTAGCCTGATGGAGAGATCATTGATACGAAGCGATGCAGGTCGTGGAGAGGAGGAAGGTGAGGAAAAAAAAGTTGGTGAAGAGCATCGTGAAGCGGGAAAGATGTCTTTGGTTTTTTGTTGTGGTGCAGGAGCGAGAAGGAAAAGAAAAGGCTTGTGGGTTTCCTGGTGTGCAAACAAAGCTCGGTAAGTAAGTAGGTAGACTGGCCAACAAAGAGAAGAGAAGTCACTGATCAGTGCAAAGAGGTCAGTAAACGGAGATGCTTGCCAGGGAGACCTTTATCGCTGAACTGGCCATGTTTCCTCACTAAAAGGGCATTTTGTTTCCCTTCGCCCTTCCCGTTCAATTGTGCCGCTCTTTTTTCAGGATGCTCTTCAGGATGCCTGGCGCTCCCACATCTCGCACTCTAGAATTACCGCTTCAAGCTTCAGGGCGGCCTTCATTCTCCCCGACTTTTCCCCCTTCAGAAAGCAGGGAACGAATCACGCTGCTCACGGCCACCCAGTTGAGCTCATGACGGCAAGACAACGCATCCCAGCTATTCCCAGAAGAGTGACTAATTGCCATTTCACCCATCCAAGAGAAAAAAAGTAATCCGGCAAATTGAAGGGAATATTCCCACAATTTGCTGCTTATTTTCCCTTTTTTATTTTTATTTTTGGGATGAAAGGGAAGCAAAGAATAAAAACGTGAGACAGAGCCCACCCAAACACCCAGCCGGAAAGGAAAAGAGAGTTACCAAGCAGCCAGCACCAACTTGTCAAAAAAGGTACGAGAGGCTTTGCCATACAAAAGCTCAGGAACAACCCACATCAGCCCCCCGAAAAGATCCCCAAATCCGTCGACAGTTCAAAAGGACATCAACATCCGACTCTTCTCTCATCAGACTCTCATCGATAATCGATCGAAGGCTTACTACAACTCACCAACCAACAACCTCCAACTACTACCACTACTACTACTCGATCTTCAACAGACTCTCTGATACTTGACCATCCTTCCTCACTACTCAACACCATCATCATCATCATCAAATAATCTCACGATCCCTCACAACTCTCCCCCACAACAACAACAACACTACGACGCGTTGGTTTAGTGGGACTACAAAGGGAAAAGCAAGCTCCAACACAAGACAAGCCCCATCTCAATCTCAACATCTTCTCGAATCTCGGATCTCTCGGTCATTGCCTGGCATCGATCGAATTACTTCCCAAATCCGTTCGGACCCTCAAATTAGCTGTCGCCGAGTGCTCGGTTTCGCCGTTAAGTTGGGTTAGCCACGTTGTAGGACCTCAGGGAGGAAATACTGGAAATACGCATCGGGAGTAGGTCGACTGTCACGCCAGTACTCTTTCGTTGCATCGCCATCAACCCCCGTCATTAAATACCCTTTATTTAAGACGAACCTTCGAGAAGCAATGGTCTACAAATACCGAAGAAGATCGTCAACCAGCTCTCAAACCTCCACAACATCACAACAATCCGCAAGCATGTACATTTCATTCGAATCCCGAGGCATCACCTCCACCCCACGAGGCGTCGTGGTCACTCCTCCATCAGTAACACCACCAGCCGTCTCCATCGAAGGCTCCTGCGTCACCCAGTGCGAAAGGGATCGTTGCAAGTCACCAACCCAAAGGGCCAGCGCTCTTTTGGCAAAGGTTGCTGCTCCTCTTCAGACCTCGGATCGCGCTTCTGGTGTTGTGAACCCACTCGCTCCCTCACTCCCTTCATCAACTTCGAGTTCACCATCATCTTCTCCACCAGGAGTTGGTGCTCACTCTTCTTTCTTCCGAAACAACCTGCCTGAAAGTCCCAATGGTAAGTCAACTCCCCCAACTTCTCTCTCTCTGTCACAACGAGTTGGAACTAACACTAAAGACAGGTGGCTATGTCAGCTTCCCAGACTTTGAAGAGCTCTACAATGGAGACTACAAGTCGGACGACGAGAAGCAATGAAGTTTCCCGATTCTTCCATCCATCACAACCATCATTCCTTCAACCTTCGCTTCCTTACACCCTTCCTTCTTCGTACCTATAAACGATAAGCCTCGACATGGCCTGCAACGGATTTTGCACCATTCGAGCAACCTTTTAATATCGACCATTACAACATCTTAATCAACGAACATTCCTTTCGGTTCTCGGGCATGCACATACAACATTCCTTACAGGAAGCTTTCCTTTGTTCATACACTACTAGGCGCACTGGATTTTCTCTTTTCGATCATCACACCTGTATCACTTTTCTATTTCTGCTGGGATTTTGTAGATTTGGTGGCTCTTTCTGGGTTTCGTTTCCTCTAGACTCTGCCTTTGGGGTCTGTTTTTTCTCTTCTGAGAGCTTGCCGCGATATTGCGGTTCAAGTTGTATTGCTTAATTGTCTTGGTTCGTTTGCTTTCTGCATCTTTTTTGCAGTTGCTCTCGAAACCTTTCGGCGGGCTGGCTTTCCTCTTTTTCCTTTTACAAATTTTGGGGCATATTACTTTGGAGTCTTTCTACTGCTTTCTGGGAATTGGCGGCGTACTTTGTTTCTATTAATTTCCTTGCTCAACTTCTCTGTCGGCCGATAGAGCTACCTACACTTCCCATCCTCGTCACTACATTCAGTGCACCTAGCCTCTGGCTATCGTCATCAATTTCACGCTTCACTCATATCCACTCAGGGACACAAAAAAGACGGAGCCGAGAACCCTGCTATTAGTTCACTCTTCGTTTTTCCTATTTCTTCGCATCTCATTTCCTCATTACTATTACTTCGGGAAGCTCGCTTCCTTGATGCTTAACGGCTGTGGTTGAGGGATCGACTGCAGCCGGGAAGAGTTTGGCAGAGTAGATGGATGATACACATCGAAAAGTCGGGATACTCTATATAGCGTAAGGCCAGAGTTGGAGTTGTAGATAGTATCAGTGGCACTGGGTTGGGAAGGTACGGTAACTTGTTTGTACTTTGGTACTTGCTTGACATCCTCTTTCGTTAGGTCCCTTTGTATATTTGTGCAAAAAGTAAATAACATACAAAAATCATGGCAAACAATTCAAAATCTATTCAAAAAAACACATTGTCTTCTCTGAGTTGCCTGGACTTGATAACTGTGAAATTTGATTCGAAAGAACGGTGGAATATGGTGTCGGATCAATATGCCGGTGGTCTACTTTATGCTTCATTTTGGTCATATGATCGTCGAGAGCAGGTTGATTCCCACTGTTTGCTATCATCCTTATGAGATCCGAGTCTCTGTGAGCTTTAATTGCCAATCGTAAGTGGGCTTAAGATAGTAACCTGAAGGATACCGTAGATCTTTGTCAGTTTCTCATCCGAGCTCGCTCAACAGTAGTAAATTCACTCGTACTTGGATTCATCTTGAGATGCATTTAATTCCACACCATCTTTCTTTGTGGTGGCAAAATGCCGGCTTTCGAGGCTCTGCTTTCAGATTTCTCGCATCCACCTCCACCCGGCCCATCCACATCTTCTGCATTACCGTTAAAGATCAACTCTCTACTCGTATCTATTCCCTCTTCAGTACAGTGCTGGACGCGAGTAGTATGGGACTCGTGGAGACACAGGCAACCGGCAAACACCCACCCGCACCTCACCAACTTGCCTAACTACATCAATCAACCTGTTATGGCGAGTTTATCCCATCCAATGGATCACTTGTGAGGCGTCCAATTCGATGACATTCTGGATTGGCAAAGCATGGTACAATTGTGATCTGGGCGGTGGGGAATGGGGGTTTGCAGTAAAAGACCGCAAAGGATAATCCACAGTCATGAATGATGGATGGGGAAGACAAATATTGTCAGTCCAGGTCGTGCTTTGTGGGGACTCCGATGGGTTGGGTGCGGATGGCAGTGCAAGTGTGCAGGTGTGCAGTGGGAAGGAATGCTTGGGACCTTTGGCACAGTCATTCAAGTTTTGGTGGCAACGAACCTAACGGCAATGGCGAACGTCGAGTTTGGACCGTGGAGATGGCCATGGCGGTGAGCACCATTGCGGCTATTGTGTGTGTATGGCTCTCATGTAGGCTGCCAGGAAAGGTAGCTTGATTACCTGGCATGGTAGGATGGTTATTCCGGTCGACTATTAGGTAGCAGACGGTTAGCTATGGACTGTGGTATTCAAAGCAGCGTCCAAGCAAGTTATCGTGATGATTCTCGGTGGAAGGGCAACAAAGAGCTTTAGCATTTGTGTTCGGTGTAGAGGAACTGGGCAATTTGGAATCAGATCGGTTGGATGAGAGACATATAGTTTACCTGATGGACTCATCCAACTTAGAGTGATTCCAATACTGTAATGCTTGCGGCTCTGTCGTCCCCAAATCCATCTGTTCGTTTGACGTTCATATTCTCGAGTCGCTAAAAATAGGTGCACCGATACAAGCGGTTAGTGTGAACTTGGAGCGTTCGAATTCAGGAAGGTGTGATAGTTATGATTGAAATGGGCGCGAAGCAGCTGCCAGCCTTCCAGCGTTGCGTACGACTGCGTTTGTATCGACGGTGATACGGAGGTTATATTGATCAAGTTATTACTAGACTAGATAGCAAGTCGGTTAGAGGTGAGGTTATAATGTTAGCAAAGGTAGTCATCATGGTGGGTGAGAGGCTGTCGATTGTTTGAATAACCCTCATGAGCTAGCAGTTTGGACCGATGCTGCCTAAGTAACTACCTTCTGCGTATGATCGACTGCTTAAACCGCGGTCCTTGACATCAAATAGTGATCGATCGTTGGCATGTTGTATTTGGTCTCGTTTATTTCCCATGGTACAAATTTCGATCACAGGGCCGACTCGGTAAGGACATACTTCTTAGTAGAGGCATCCAATCGTCTACAACCGGCCACATCAACATGAGACCCTTGCAGCCTCTCGCCATTCCTTAGTATGTAGTAGGTGGGTTTGAGCATTTGCCAGTATTGATGCCATTTGGGAGTGCCAAATTGGTGAGCTGACTGAGCTGCTTGACGACCCCAAGAAGCCTGAACTGGGAGTTGCGGAAGTCGCCGGCGTAACTGGTAGAGAACACCGAGGAGTAGATCCACCCCAGAACCCAAGGCCCCCCACCAGATATATACCTGCTGATCGGACCTAACCACCATCTGCCAGTCAGAAATTTGGCAAGCCGCCCTCCACCCAAGAGGGGTTACTAAGCCAGGGTAGAAGTAAATTAAAGCTACCAGGGCTGCTGACTGGTACAGAGAAGTACACGTACGGATACTTCACCGCTATTCCACATATCCTAGTGCTCACCGATGCGCGACCATGTACAGAGTATGAGCCACTGCTCTTTAATACTGGTACATTTACTACACCAATCTCAGGATAAACACCGTGTGAGCCATTGAGCATTCTTCCAGCTCTCTCAAATAGGAAGTATACCAAGGAAGTGCTCGAGCCTAAACAGAATTAGTACAAAACCCTAGTCTATGTACATACAACATAGGCCCTTCCGATGATTAAAGGCACTGAGAGCCATATATCTTACCTCTGTGAGTTATCCCATGATCTATTGCACGAGCTTATAAATCGTACAATAACGGTAGCATTTGAGAAGTACTGCTGTCAAAAGTATGTAGTAGCAGGTCATTTGCACCATTACGGCACCTGTCAAACATAACGAAAGTTGGACGGCTTGCGACTCATTCAGCTGTCGCTGGCATGCCGCCAAACCGATCACCACTGCATGCAACCTGCAAGCATTCCGAATGTCCAACTGCCTTCCAGGTAAGATCACAGTGCCGTCTGTATGATATAGTCAATGACAACTCATAACACTCACACCCCCGAGGTTAACGGTTGGCTTCGGGTGGTGCATCTTAATCGTAACGTCGACTCCGAGTCGCACGTATCTATCAACGATGGATACGAGTTTCCAACTCGTGCAGGGCATTGTATGCTGCTCAGGAGAAGCTCATGCAATACTGTAGTATCATTTTCTCCATGTCAGTAGGGCTGCCAATAAGACCGCAGAATTATTTGATATCCTCCACACCTTATGCTCATAAGTGATATAAGTAGGGGGAGTTTCTGAAATCCGACCCCCACTAGTCTGTAGACCGACCCCCAGCTTATGTAGCGACCCTCCATGGTCTGAAGACCGACCCTGCCCGTTTACTGGCGAGTACTACGCGAGTGGATTCAGCTGAGAATGACGACTTTAAGGTCACGTTTCTTTACTTAGAGTTCTTCCAAAGCACAAATATAAGCGTGAAAAGCGCAGCGTGCATTTTGCATGTATATACTATCAGATATATGGGATCAAACCACCCGTTTGACGGTTACAATAGCGATAATTCCACAGGCGAAACTAGTACCTAAGTAGTTCCTTGAATGAAGTATACTCGCAATCAAAGGTGGAGCCATAAGGTGTTTATCGCGTCCTGTCGTGCTCACGATACGAAAGTAAACAAAATGAAACTCAGGAGAATTAAGAGATGTGGCAGCTCTCTAGATCTCCGTCATCCGTCGAGGGGAGAGTCGGTCTTCAGACCATGGAGGGTCAGTACATAAGCTGGGGGTCGGTCTACAGACTGGAGGGGGTCGGATTTCAGAAACTCCCTAAGTAGGCAAACTGCAAGTACTAACGGATACCGTGCCGACTCTTTGTGTGCAGTTGCCTCGTCGTCGGAGTACACCATTTGAATGAAGATCATTGCTTCAAATGAGACTGCGTATGCTAATAACAATGCATGCTGGCCAAGCAGACTGGCAGAATGGGCTCTGATATTCGAAGACGAAAATAAGGTATGGCCAATTATTTTCTCTGTGAGATAACCATCACTCAACGAGCAACTGGGGGAAAGTGAAATGCTCGAGGAGGCCGGAGGATCATCATGTTTGATATGCCTCCTGAGTCCTGAACCCTCAACGCACACTGTTGCACCGTGGGCATCGTCCACCGCAACCTGGGTCCATTCCCAAAGTAGCCATAATTCTCGGGGTAGAGGAGATTTGTTGGGGAAGATGGCGGGATGCCGTTGCACTTTTTTTTCCATCAGCGACATGCCGAAGGTTCCATGCCTGAGATGGCGGGAAAGCTAAGCACCGAGAGAGTAAGTAAAGTCGAGCTGTCGTTAAAGCGTGCAGCGTATGAGATCGTCCCAACAAGACAAGCGACCCATTTCGTACATTTGCAGCGCATAAATCTCATCCGCAGGTAAGAGCCTCGTGATGATCTTCTTGTCTTGTTTGACCATCTCGAAGTTTGCATTCGAGGTTTCGTAATTCGTGGTCCATTCTGAGAGGCTTTGTTGTCAATCGCAGGTGTAACACCAGCAATTCTGTAACCTCCCAAGGCGTTTGCAATGCCTCAACAAGCACATGTCAAACTTATCGTGACGTTCTCATAACTTACCACCCAGATGCATCTCCGAGTCGGTATGTATTCTAGATGAGTCTACCCCCATTTCTCCCTCCACGGCAGGAACATTTAGACCAAGGCCGATTTCCCCATAGATTCCGTCAAAGTTTGAAACTTGTCCTCATGCAACCGAACCACATGTCTCCGAGTTCCTTTCCCCTTCCTCAGCTTCCATCAACCCACGAGCCGAACCCAATCCGTACAAGTGCTCAGGTACCATCAGTTATTGCCATGTTAGGTAAAGCCAATTTTGATGTAGGCTAGTTTAAACCCTCATGAAGAGTCGAACTAGTCCACATTCAGGATGTCCACCCAAGCTTTCGGAGAGCCGTTGAAGGCGCGCGCAAACCTTACGGTTGGGTCCTCCATGCTGAACTATGAATGCCGCTAATACCCATTCATCCTGAGATGCAAGAACGGAGCCTTCGGACGAACGACACCCAATCCAAGGCCACCATTCCGAAACCACAATCGTGAGCAGTTTGAATCTAAGTTACCATACCATGGTGCCCATGCACTCCCTTCTCCGTACATACTTGTACATATCTCTGTTTGCCCGCGTGTGTAAATACCAAGCACGTATTGTTATTTCTCAATTGAAATACTCCGAAATCTAGTTTGGAACCTGAGTGCCGGGTAGGGTGTGCTCCCAATACATGCGGCTGGTGCATGTTCGGCTTGGACTGCATAGTCTTCAATTCGCTTGCTTCTTGATGCCTTTTTGAATACATATTCGTATCATAGTTATCGATGCCTGCGAATCCAGTTAGACGAGTTATAATGACACCAAATATTTAGGGCCCCGTTCCTGAGGGTTGCGCACTTCGTTTCGTTGGTGGGAGAGTTCCTCTGCTGATAAACGCTGTATGTCGGTACTATGAAGCGCAGTTAGTGCACCCACACCTTTCATCCATAGATGAGCTGTTGAAGCGTGAGTAGTTAAGTTAAACCTCCTAATATTGCCGAGAGTTGAATTGATCGTGGAGGAGCATAACAAGGAAGTACCTTCGCGTAGGTCAACCGTACATACATGAACCTCTTGTATCTGCTCATACTTGCGTTAACTCGAGCATCTTGCTGTTGTGCGCAGACAATTTAGTCCTGCATGAAGACTCCAAATACAAGTTCGGAGACCAGTACATACGCCGACTCCCTTCCTTCGGCGTTGTAGATGTCATATACCAGGCTACACGGGACCGAAACAGACACGGGCATGTCGTATGTCCTGAAATCATACCAATTAAACGTATCCAATGCGGCCAACAGGTTCCTCCATGGCATGTTCTCGTACGCGGGACATGCTTCAATGGCTTCCCTATGATAGCCCAACGTCCATCATCAACTGCAGACGGATTGTGGAACTGACGTATCACCATATTGGTACGTGCTACTACTGCTCGCTTGACGAGCTTGGTTATGGTAGAAGTATAGGAGCGCTGAGAATAGGTTAGTTTTCTGCGGTCCTGTTTCATGGAAGTCTGATGAACTTACATACTGAATGTTTTTTTTGCACACGGCCACTTAAGAGCTCCTTTCAAATGACAAGCAGATCTCTATCCATAAATATGGTAACTGTTTACCAAGGCCAAGAACCTGAAGGTGATCGATCATTTGTATTTGAGATGTGGGGAAACGCCCACGTTCCGGAAGCATGCGCAAAGACCGCCAAGCATGCATGGTTCCTGTTACTGTAAAGGATTTCGGAGTATTGCATTGTACGAGGTCGGTTTTCGCCCTTTTCCATATAACAGGTGCTTCTCGACAATACGAGTAATCTGGAATAATATATCAGTAAGGATAGTGTGCTCCGCTTCCGAACCAACTATCACAACGCAGTTTAAACTGTCATATTGTGAGGAACCAGCCAGTAAAGCAAGCACAACTCGTTCGAGATGGTGATCAGCTAGCTTCCTTGCGCACGTGCTCTCCGACATCAGTTCCCCATGATGTCAAGTTCAGATACTCCACTGTATGACCTTTATCGGAACGGGAAGCTGCGTGAACCTGGAGATCGATGCAACTGCCAGCAACCGTTGACAATGTTTCTCTCATCTGAGTATGTTAGCTCAACATGGCAAAACTGAATACCCTTTCTCTTACGGGAGCCCTGATAGAAAATACGAACGGATGCAGGCCGTATTCCACTGAATCCCACGCGGCACGCCGCGCAATTGCAACACAATTCAAGGCCTGAGGCTTAAATCCAGTTCAAGACAACTGAGTTATCCAGGTAGACGGAAGGTTGTCTGCACGTCTGGTCAGTAAAACAATCTGCTCAAGTTGACAAGAGCAAACAAGTGGAACTGCCGGCCTTCCTCCTTGGAACCTGTGAGGGATCGGAAGAAAAGGCGATGTCGATTATCAAGCCCTTTGCGCTTCACATACCACGTATACCACCACTAATGCAACCAGTAACCTGTACTGCACCTGCTACTATGTAGCTTTCACATGCCCTACAGCAAGTGCCGTTGGTGTCTCATGGAAAGGCAAACCAACTGAAAATTCGTTACAGATTGCAATATTGCCTTGTGCAGGCAATGCTCTTGCTGTGAGCAACGTTTGCAGCTTAAGCTTGATCATGGTTTCTTGATCAGAGAATGGAGATTACTGCTTTCAGATAGCAATCCAGACTACCGATTCCACATTCTAGTGCTTTGTAGTATTTCCAACATTAACAAGGCATTGCGGCCACCATAGCCAGCCCTACACATCGGTCAGCAAAACAAACAGACGTGGCAAGTATGTGAGAAGTTACCAGTTCGGCGAGACAAAGAAGGCAGTCCAAAGTTTTCCCAGTCTCTTTTCAAGCCATCCGGGGTATACAATCTTCGGGGCTGGTTGCAATCAGCAGCACAAACATCAATCTTTGTACAAGATGCCTGGGTTGTCTTGTAGTTGTGTAATTGAACAAATCTGCGACTTTTCCTGGAAGATGCGGTCGACGGCTATGAATAGAAGAAAGCACGTACGCTCTACCAGACTTGCAACTTGTCCTGTCATGAATTAGCTTCTCCTCGGATGCAGCTCGATCGAAGATAAATCCTGTCTGGACCCAAACTAGAATGTGCTGTGGCCTTCAAATTCTGTCGAGATTGAACTCGTCTGAAATAAAATGTGTGTTTTTGTAGTAAGCTTTGGTCGTGTCTAGCATGACGATTGCCGGAAAGCGTTCTGAAAGTAAACTTTTGCAAGTTTGTAAAAACGTTGCTCTTTGATGTTGAAAAAGTTGAGAAATGCGGGCGGGTAGAGAAGGTCGAGTGTGGTAGATGTACTTCTTGGGTTGAATTCGGAAGGACGTCCCGTTGTTTGGAGTGCTTATTCGTACAATCTTGCTTATTCGTACAATCTTGGCAGAACTTGAAGGCAGCAATGATCGACGTCATGGCTCAGGAACAAGCCTGCCTCGACATACCCAAACACCTTCAAGTACCATCCTCCACAACTCTCGCGATTTATACGTCAGTTCCCGGTGTTTGCTCTTACCAGCTATCATGCTTTCTATACGCCTCATTACTGTCCTCGCGCTCACCGCCTTCATATCACCGACCACCGCATCCTACACTCCTCATCTCGCTTCAGCACTCTGCTTGAATCCACCTCCAAACACCTGCGACTTTTACTTGGACTGTCTCGAAGCACGATACAAGTGCTCCAATAAAGGCTACCCTCTAGGATACGGTTACAAATATTGTTCAAAGTTCAAGAATTCAGCAGAAAACTTCTCCCAGCAAGGCCAAAAGTGGATTGTCAAAACAATGACCTGTTTACAACGATATTTGATTAGTGATGCTCTCGTCCCAATTGCCGGCATCGGCAGTACAAAGGAGAAATTGGAGTATTGTGAGGCATTGAGGAAGAAGGCATTTGGGACGCATCCGGAGTGTTATATCCAGAGCGGGGTTTGCATGCTGCCCGCTACGGATTGGGTTGAACTGTTGAAGGTGGTGAAGTTCGAGGCGCTGTTTCAGAGCTGGGAGAGCGTGAAGGCGACGGTTGACGCTTTGACGGGTTGCGGCGAGTTTTATTACTTTGTCCTGAAGAGTTTAAGGGAGGAGACGAAGCGGAAGAGTCGCGAGTTTGTTCTCGAGAACTTGGATCTTTAGCAGAACATAGCAACCGCAAACATGAGAGCGAGTAAACAAACACAGGATATACCCAGAGCATCAATGGAACACCTTTTTTCTATCCCAAAGAATATGCAAATGCCTAATATACAGATTCATGCCACATGCAACAGCCCGACGGATATCAACAAGAGGGCTCACCGATCTAAGCAATGTGTCCGGGCTGGTTCCTCACCATCTCCCGGTACTGATCCGCTATTGTCCTATTAGCTGCCATAGAGGTTGATTAAGTGTGGAGGCTTACGAGTAGTCTCATCGACCGATCCCCAGAGGTACCAGCTCGATTCTGGCGTATCTCCAATCTTTCTCTTCTGGAAAACAACATACTCAACGACCTTCCTCTCAGGTGACTGCTTTCCTGGAGCCTCTCCGATGATCTTTGACGGGTTCCGAGGATCCGTCTTGACTCTCTTCAGTTGCTACACCATAACTACATTAGCATGTGTCAAATCGGCCTCTTCCAATACGGTTCTCCCACCTGATAACTCTCCATTCTGAAAACAGCCTGTCTCATCTCAATACCCTGGCCCCAGAAATGGAAAGCCCTGTTGGAGACTCTCGTCGCTTTCAAGTCCCTGCAGTTCCAGACCAACTTCTGGTGGGCAAGACGAGGTCTAGCCATAATCTGCTTGATGAGCTTGTCCATCAATCCCGAGCCGGTGATTCCCTTCAGCTTCTCAATATCTCCCTCCGCCAAATGCTGATACATCTCCTGGTACGTCTTCTTTGCGAAATCCTTCTTTGGCTCTCCGAGCTTCAACTTCATTGGCGACTTCCACTTGAAGATCATCATCCTGCAATACGAGAACCGGTGTCAGCTGCTGAAGGACGGGATGGAAAGACGATTAAGCGGGTTACTGACTCCATGATGGTACCGAGCTTCGACTTGACGAAGCCCTTCGTCAATGTGAAGCGTTCCTTCGGATTGCCGAACAGCGAGGGTCTGTTGCTCCATCTGGGCATGATGAACGTATCTATTCCATACCCATTAGATACCGTGCAATTGAGGTAATCGATATGCCGTACGGGGTAGCAGCCCAATGTCACTTGGGATGTTGTCCTGCATGTGTTTGGCGAGCAACACTCTCATACTCGGCTGAGCCTGAGCCGATGCTCTCATGCCTTGGTTGATGCCCTGTTGCAGCACGGCGGCATTGCGAAAGCTCCTCGATTGTGAGATGGCGCATCGGAGGGGAGAGACATATGGGGCGGCGGATATGGTGCGCAGGGAGCTGGTGAGGAGTTGCGGCCGGCGTGTTGCCATTTTTGTGGTGAGATGGAGAAGATCTGAAGTTCGCCAAGCGGTGGAAATCCGAATGTCTAGAAGGCGTTTGGCCCGGACGAAAAATTCCGCGTTAACATTATCTTAGTGCGGAGTGGACCATTGCGGCGCACTTATCAGATAATTGGCATGAGGTCACTTAATGCGGAGAGCAGGCGCATTTTGGGTTTTAACCTTTGTATTTAAAGCTTTAACAGCACTATGATATAAAAGAAACCAGAAAGCGGAAGTAATTCTTAATAGGGCATCAGTAACTTTTATTCTCCTTCCAATGTGATCAACCAAAGGACAAACGCGGCTCAGGGAAAAAACGCGGAATTGCTCTGGCTCCCTACTTCATGAACTAAAATCGCCAAAAAGCACTTGCTGCATAACATGATGAGAGCAGAAGTAAAAGGGGACCATGGAGCCGTATAATCACCATAACTCCGAAAGATGATCTTTTATTCGTAAGAAAAACCCGGAACCCACAAGAAAAAAAGAAATTGACCCCATGAAAAAAACAAGCGAAACTGTCAGTCCCTTAACAGTATGCCAGGTGCAAATAAACAAAATTTGTTAATGTATCCGTCTCCGTTTATTACTAAGATACATTTACACGCTCTCCAACACCTGCTCCTTGAACTCTCTCTCGACCTTCTGTCCAGACTCGTCGACGTTGCTCTCTCCGTGGAGGGAGAGGAGGGCACCGAGATCGAACTTGGGGGCCTTGAGAAGCTTGACCTTGCGGATGTGGACCTGAGAGGGCAATTAGCAACCGAAAATTCCGACAGCACTCGGGGAGCAATATTTACATTCTGGAGTGGGTAGATTCCACCGGTGGCCTTCTCAATCTCCTTGCCAATAACCTCTGGGATGAGCTTCTGGGTGAGCTGAGCCAAGCTGCAGCTGGCAGCCTCACGCTGGATGATCTCAACCATCTTCTTGCGGATGGCACGGATCTGGGAAGACTGGGCGTAGGTAGTCTTCTTGATCTGGTTTGGTCTTCTCTTGGTGAAGGCAATGGCGAAGAGGCGGAGGAGGTAGTCGTCGGTGGTCTTGACAGTGACGTTGGCCTCAATGAGAGTTTGCCACTTGCGGACCAACGAGCGGAGCTTGTCAGAGGTGAAGTCGAGACCGTGGAAGTTGGTCAAGCAGTTCTTGCCCTGGATCTCGTCGACTCTGAGCTTGACCTTGCGGAACGAGTGGTCCTCATCCTTCTGCAAATCGGCCAAAGAAACCTCGATGATGCGGCCCTTCAAGGAGTCGTTGGCGTTCTTGAGACCGGTGGTGCGGTTGACGAAGGTCTTGCCGGCATCTCTGACGGTGAAAGTCGATGGGGCCTTGATGCTGTACCAATCCTTGCGGGTGAATGGGTCCTGGACCTTCTTCTTAAGACCCCTACGCTTCGTCAATATCGGGTCCTGCTATTTTCGCGCTGGTTTTCTTCGAAATACTGACTTCTTTCCCTTGGAGAGTCTCTTGTTCTTTCCGACAGCCATGTTGATAACCTAGTTCGAGGAGCCTGCGTTTCGTTCCGTCAGATTCTGATTTTGAAGCCGTAAAACCGTCGACCGTCGTTCAAATAGTTCAGGACGAGCAATTCCACCGATTTTTGAAAATAACAACAGCGTCCCGTACCTTTATGTCCGTTACTAAGTTTTTGGAGATCTGTCGCGTTGGAGGTCGGATTTGGCTGGGTAGCTCAGCAATTCCAATTTCGGTGGGTGGGCTTCTCGTCTGCCAAGGCAGCCTTAACCGTATACGGCGGTGGCCTAGGGTTTGACCTAATCACCTGACAGACGATGTGAGCCGGAAAACACTTCAGGAGGCGAAGAAGAGAAGGAAAACAGCGATTATTTTTCTGAGAGAAATAGAGGCGGATGATGTCCTCTGCCTCTTGTGTTCTCCTCGAAAGTTAGCAATTAATTCAATCAGTTACAAAACGCTCGCCTCCTGTCTCTACTTGATATGCCAACACCTGTGCGAATGGTCGCTTCATCTCCATAGTGTCGTCTTGAAATCCTGCATCGCAAAGAAAAGTCCTCGAGGCGCCGGCTCCTGTGAGGCCTGCCCCCTTGAAAATTGAAATCGTCTTTGCCATAGGGCTGTCGCCAAGTGCTGCATGATGAAATCGCAACCGTCCAGCCGAATTTCTCGACCCCGCCAAAGGCCCTGACAACGCTTGACGACATCTCGCTTCCCAAATCTCATCCTTCAACAATGGCCGACACGACCAGCGCCGAAAGCGAATCCTTCAAGATCCTCTACTTCGCCGGAGTCGCCAGCTTCACCGGAACCAACGAAGAGTCTTTACCAGCCCCTTTGCCGATAACGGAGCTGTTTGCAACGTTGGAGAAAAAGTATGCGGGGATTCGGGAGAAGGCTCTGAACACGGCCATGGTGACGGTCAATTTGGATTATGTGGATATCGAGGACAAGACGCTGGTAATCCAGAAGGGTGATGAGGTTGCAATCATTCCGCCGGTCAGTTCGGGGTAGACCAGTGCTCTCGATGGGAACCAGACGGTGCCCAGGGGATGGGATAAGGGGGCGTTGTTTACGACTTATTTATTACTGCAGTGCCTTTTGGCCCTTAATGCTATTCTTTACTCCCTTCATACTCTTTCTCCCTCTTCCGCCCTTCTTTGTGCGTCTCTCCCCAAACTTTCCCGCTTCTCTTTCACCCTTTCTCAGGCGACCATCAATGTTCAAGCTGGCTCTCTGCCCCACACCCTCTCCCATTGGCGTCCAGACCTCGACTTCGGGCCTCTCAATGTCCCAATCGCCATTTTGAGTCAGTCTCTTTCGACGAACTTGTGCGGCGATCTCAACCCATCCCATAGTTGATAGGAGGATATCGGTGCTGTATATCCTGTATGGAGCGGCAGCAATCATTTTCTTGGCCGTCTTGGAATCAACCCAGAACTTTGGATTCCGCCACATGGTTGAATCAGTATTGAGGGCGAATAGCCCGGCGGATTGTATATGCTCCGGCGGATGAGTGTAGGTCGGTGCTGATTTGGGGTTCCACTTGACAGTCTCTGGGCCCGCTGCATTCACTGGGACCGTTTCATACACCTTACCAGAGACAGGATCATCAGGCAGGTCTGTAGGTAACGACTGCTCAATCTCGGAAGGGATCGGGTTAGGCACCTGCACATGTCCGTCTGCCGCACCTACCTTGACTTCAACAACTGGAGCTGGGTTCTGCCAGAGGAATCTTCCTCTACCCATTGCTTCTGGGTCGGCAACGTTCATGAGCTCGAGTGCTCTCTCAGTAGCGCAAATATGAACGGGTGCATCCAAGAAAGAGTGGACCAAGAAAGTGAGGTCTGGTGTTTTGGGAGTAATCAAAATGATGCCAGCAATGAGCATCGATTGTCCTGCGAGTTATTCATTAGTTGAAATCATTGGGATAAATGGAAGTCTCCCAACCTGGTTTCAAAGTCTGCTGCAAGCCATGTGGACGTTTCTTTAAAGCCAGCTTCAACCTCTTGTCTGGTCTCACAAACTGTGTAAAATCGGTCCTCTCGAGACCGGGCAAGTCGATAATCTCCATTTTGAGCTTGTTTTTTCCCGAAGCCTTGGATCCGATTGCCACTCTGACGGGGCCTGCCGTTGTACCTGGAATGTCCGATACTGTAGGCACCGACAACGGGCCAATGTGGCTCTCGTTCAAATCTTCGCCAATTTCTGGCAGCCTTTCGATTGATGTGAATGACCCCTCCGGTAGGATCTCGCCAACGAATCGACTCTTTCCAACATTTGCCTTGCCAACGATCCAGATGCCACCACTGTTGCTAGCACTGGCAATCTGCTCCTTGATTCTTCCAACATCCCACCCGTTCCGTACACTGATGACCCTCATTCTCGTCTTTGGGTCGGTCGTATCATCCTTTTCGTGCATAAGAGGCCGCAAAGCATGTTGAATGTCTCCATAGAGCTCCGTAACCATTTCCCTCTTTGGCAGTAGCAAGTCTGAGCGGGTAATCACAGCAGTAACCTCCAACCTATTTGCCATGTATTTTGGAAGATGGCGGCCAATTCCGGTTCGTAGGCGGGGAATGACGGACATTGGAAAGTCGGCAGCATCGATAAGATGGTAGATATGGTTGTTCTTGTGCTTTGCGTCAGTCATGAGTTGTGCTATGCTCTCTAGATCAGCTTGATATTCCTCTGGCAGTGGTTGGGCGGTGTGGTGGTGAAGCATAGAGAGGCATCGATGGCAGTATGGCGGTGTTTTTTTCTGTGGAATGACGTCTTTCTCCTCCGGTAGATACTCCATTTCCCTTGCGGCAAGTTCCTCTTCGATGAATTCCGGGTCCTTCACAATCCGATCCGTCTCCAGCTCGGCGTTGTCGAGATCTTCCTCCAGCGCTTCCAACTTTTCGGCGGGTTCGGCAGGGTCAACAGGCTGCACCATAGCTCGGAGTGCTTCGTGTTCATCTTCCTCAACCACTTCTTTTGGCGCAATGACACCCAGCTCCTCCAAGACATCTTGCTCCCCTGCAACTCTCTCCAGTGCTTGTCGGTAGATGGCTTCCTCCTCGTCGATTGGTTTTGTGCTCTTCAGCTTCAACTTTGGCAGTTTTGGACTTTCCAACGAATAGTAACCGGGCTTTTCAGGATCCTCCAATTGTGCAGGCGCACCACATCCCGGACAAGCTGCTGGTGGAATCCATATTCCTTTGGCGGGAATCTCAGTATCGAATATGTACCGAGATGTTGAGGTGCTGAATGTTTTGGCGTAATTTGAAAGGTTTGCTGTTAGGCGGGCAGACTGCAAACAGGCGATTGGAAGGTGAATTCGTCTCGAGAAAGAGCAGGTTGTTAGGGGATTCCTCCTCAGGAATTGGCGAGTGACAAGCGCAGAGATTGAACTCCGCATGGTTGAAAAGGAAGGCCGGTGGATCTCTCACGTCAGAGACAAAATCAATTCTTCCTCTTGCATCTGCGGCTGAAACGATGGAGACACTGCATTGCCAAGCCCGCACCTTGAGGGTCGCCCTTCCGCAGGCTTCCTCCATTTCCACAAGCCTCACTTTGCAACCTCCTTCACGAATCCGTCAAAAAGGCATTTACTCGATACTTTCCTCAGCATCTCGACAATCAACAGCTTCTACCAGAATAATCAATGCCAATTTCCGCAAATAGAGCCCCACCGGCACCAGTTCTCCCCGCAGACACTTGCCCGCCCCCGCCAGAGAACCCCACATACAAGCTCCCCACGCGGCGCATCTTGTCGAAAGAAGATCTCGAGCTCTTTGCCGCTTCGCCCACGCATACTCTCGTCTTTAACTTTGTCAACGACCTCAACACAGCGGTCCTTAACCGCAAGAACTCTTACGAATGTGCCGTCTCCGATGTCGTCAATAAGATGTCGTTGCTTCTTGACGAAGTGCTCAAGCTTTTGGAACAACACCCACCGGAAGATATCGGTCTCAGTCGGTTCGGAAACAAGGCCTTCCAGGGATACTACGATGATATATGGCAACATGCGCAGGGATGGCACAAGGAGATGCTGGGGTTGAGCGATGAGCAGGCGGAGGAGTTTGCGAGATACTTTTGCGAGTCGTGGGGAAACCGGACGAGAATCGACTATGGCTCTGGACACGAGCTCAACTTTTTATGCTGGATGTGCGTATAATGCAGTGTATGGGCATGTTTTGCTAACATTTAAATAGACTCTGCTTCAGACAGGTCAGAATGGTCGGTGTGGATGACTATCCAGCCCTCGTTCTGAAACTCTTCACCAAATACCTCACCATAATGCGCCATCTACAGACAACCTACTATCTCGAACCAGCCGGATCGCACGGGGTTTGGGGGCTCGACGACTATCAGTTCCTCCCGTTTGTCTTTGGTTCTGCCCAGCTTTACTCGCATCCACATATCCGCCCAAAGTCGATACACAGCGAGGACATATTGGAGGAATACTCGAAAGACTACATTTACCTCGGCTGCATCGCCTTCATCAACAGCATCAAGACGACAGCCGACCTTCGCTGGCATTCACCCATGCTGGATGACGTCTCTGGTGCAAAGAATTGGGGTAAGATTAATGGTGGCATGATCAAGATGTATGCCAAAGAGGTTCTCGGGAAGCTTCCAGTTATGCAGCACTTCTTGTTCGGTGGTCTGATTCCAGCAGTGGACGGAATGAGCGAGGAGAGGGAGGAGGCCGAGAAGGATCCAAAGGAACCAGAGGTCAGAATCATCGACGGACCCGAGGGGAAGAGGGTGGTTATCGATCGTGATGGGATGACGCATGTGCACAGTACATGGGGAGAATGCTGTGGTATCAAGGTGCCCAGCGCCGCTGGCGCCAGATTACAAGAGGAGAGCACACGGCTTAGAAGAGTGCCTAGAATCCCATTCGATTGAGGCAGTAGAAGTAAAGTTAGACCGGTTGTAAACTAGAAGTACTAATAACATTATCTACGCATGATCTTGAAGTGGTAACCTTGTATTCTACACATGTGGGAGGTGTAGCCAATAAAACATCACCGGCTGAAAACGCCATTAACCCTGAAAAGAAACCGCAGAAAACTCCCAAACACCATATCGCTATCGAGCCACAGCCATTTTCTTCGGTGTGTCAATAAACATGCTCTTCTGCCCGATCTGAAGTGCCCATTCTTTCTCTCCTTCTGAGAAACTCATGCTCATCTTCCTGTCCTTCTCCAAGCAACACCTCCTCCTGTTGAGGTGCATCTTCCTGTACGACCGGTTCACCGTCCACTCCAATGCTGTCTCCGTCTTGCTCACGGAAGCCGTCCGTCCCATTCATAGGTGTGGTGTTGTTGTTGCCCCATCCAGTTGAGGTATTGGCGTTTCGCTCATCCTCATAAATCTCCTCATCTTCTCCTTCTCCAATGTCCAATACTTTGTCCCTCAGACTGCCCATTCGATCCCCAACCCACTGTCTGACCGTAGTCCAAACCCACCACAAGAATGTCCCAACGCCTATAACCAGCACCAAAGTACTGATTCTCTCCCTCCCTCTCGCCCCAGGCCTCGCCCTCCCCACTCCTCTCAAATTCCACCACGCTCCCGGTCCAAGGAAAAACAGCACCTTGACAAACCCCAGCAATCCCAACGTACTCAACCCCTTCAACATATGCTCACTCAACCCACCCTCTCCCCAACCCATCCCATCAAACAACCCCCCCGCATCCTCATCCTCATCCCAATCCTCACCCCAGAACAGCGCCGCTCCCTGTCCAAATCCCCACCGCCAACTCCCATAACTCGTCCACCTACTCCACTTGGCCCACAACTCAATAATCGGATCCGCCACAAAGCCCAACAGCCACACAGTCGCCCAGAGGATCAAGATCGTAAGCGTCACACCGACCGCCGTCGAGCCTACCGCTGCTCCCCACCCAAGTCGTCGAAGCTGGTATTTATAGCCGCAAGTGTTGCATTCGTAGTAGGCTTTGGAGGAGGCGGAGGTGGTGCGCCATTGTCGGAGACACGAGTCGTGGACATATTTTGAGGTTCCTTTGCAGCGGCAGGGGGAGATGAGGGCACCGGCTTCGGGGGCTTCGTCGGCGGTCGAGAGACAGATTCGACAGGTTGCATTTGGAGGAGCCATAATTGGTGGTGTTTGGAGATGTGGTCTTTATTTGTATGGAGGTGAAAAATTGCTTTGACTTTGTTTATAGAGGATGGTGAATGACGGGACACATTGAGAAGAGGGAGCGGTTTAGGACAGGTGTGAAAAGCCCCAGTCTCCAGGGAGTGTTCTGGTTGTTTACAGGCTCAGGAACGGAAGGAAACACATGGGCCTGATCATGCAACGTCATGATTGGGTTGGGCATCGCCGCAACACTTGGCAGATCTCGATGCTTCCATTCCGAATAGAGTACTAATTCTCCGCGCTTCTAAACTTAAAAGATGCGACATGCATTTTTCTTGGAGACCTGCATCTCCATCATTTGTATTGTGAGTAGAATAACTATAAATTACCTCAAACATAGCAGCACTGGGACTCGAACCTGGATGAGAACAGTACACTGCAAGTTGAAATCATCGTGGAAGGTGACTGGAGGTGGGTTCAACGCTACCCCGAATCTGCTGGCTATAGACAATTATGAAGCACAAGTCCAGATGCACAATCGCTCTTTGATTGAACGCAACACCAAGTTAAGTACTTCTCAAGGTATGAATTACTTGTTGAGAACAATTACAAGACAACATGTAACAATAAGCCATACATACACTAACAAAAATAATACACACAAGCAGTAGTAACAAGCCCTCCCAAGTACCCATCTGTTGCAAGCAAAAACAAAGGAAATCCCTACGTGTACCCCCCGAAGCCTTCTTTACAGGAGGAGAGGAAGAAATAATAAGTAAAAGGAAACAAGGAAAAGCAGAGAACGTCGAGAGACGAAGTAAAAGTTGAAATAAAACAGAAAAGTCTCCGCCTCAAGTTCTGCAAAATAAAGGGTATAAGAATAAAGAGAGGATATCCGGAATGGATTCGACGCTGGCAGAAGAAAGAGGAAGCCACGGCCGGCAAGATCGTCCAAGATATGGCCTCTGCCTTCTCGCCAGACAATGTGTCGGAAAGGGTCAAGTTAGAAGTACAAGCAAAATATAAAAGCCAGTGAGAATACGAGGAAAAGAGGAAAATAATACAAAGTACCAGGAAAAGAATAAAACACATAAACCGCCCGACCCAAAGTAACACCCAGCCCATAAACGCGGTAAAAAGGAAAACGAGAAAAAAAATGCAAACCCAGAGGAACCGACACCGATAACAATAATAACAAGCAATAACCCCTTCTCCATGCAAAAGCGCCAGATGCAAACATACCCCTAGCGCCTTCAGCCCAATACAACGCGAAGAAACCCGAAAAAATAAAACCCTTAACTCCAGCCATGTAACCATCTTCCGCCCTTTTAATCGTAATATTCATAACTTTTAATCCTTCATGTCTTTTGCACACCAAAGTGGCTTATAAGAGGGAGGATAACACTGTGCCAGTGTCGACAATCATGCAATATGTCTCGCACACCGTTTAGCCCTCCTAGAGGCATCTCAATTCAGTCACCTTCCATATCCGAGCTGCTTAGGAATCCGCACAGAAAGCGTCAGCGTTCAAAAACTCGTCCCCAAAGGTCGTCTCGAACTGCGAAGGATCGGAAGGAACGTCGAGGAATTTAGATGAATCGATAGGCGGAAATCTCCTGTTTGCTGAGCGCTTGAGGGGTGAACCATTAAAGCTTATCCTAGATGGTGGACAAGGTGACTTCATCGGCGACTTTATCGAATTGATGTCGGTGCTTGTCGAAGTAGATTCTGGAGAGCGGTCGATGAAAGTGTCAAATAGCAAGTCCAAACTCTCCTCGGATACCGTCTCAACATTCGTAGCCGGCGAGCCCACCATCTCATGAATGCTGTTTCGGAACATCTTGAGATTCGTGTTGGGACTTGCAGACAACGGTACCTGTGCCTGCTTGGGGACACGGAGGGTCGTTGCCGGCGTCAGCTGTTGGAGGTAGGAGCTCGAGGTGTATTGACGCATCGGGGAAGAAGATTGAAAGTTGTTTTGTGCCAAGGTTAGCTTGAAAAGTGGACTCTCCGAGATTGTCGACCGACGACGGATACGTGCAATGTCCTCTTCGGCCCGTCCCCTCTTGATTCTTCGCCCACCTATTTCACCACCACGGTAAGAGGAAGAATCGAATGAAGAAAGGTAGCCACTATCATTCATAGAGTATTTTCTCTTGCGAATGCTTGACGGGTAATATGTTGAGGGTGGGGTTTGGAGCGGAATTGAATCGAACTGACGGGCGACTGGTGGTGAGGAACGGAAATCTTGTGGCGGTGATGATGGCTGAATCGATGGTGCTGCCATTAGGCCGGTGCTGTAATTCTCGAGGAAGCTATTCGATTCCATAGAGAATGAGTTTCGTGGAGATGGCGTTGCTGTTCGAGTGGCATCCGAGGAAATCTGTAAAAGTGAATCATCCAGAATCTCGGTCGAGTCCGTATTCAGCACCGAAGGCAACGGTGTACACGGTACTTCCACCTTCTTTGTCTCCTTTATTGCTTCCTCTTTCGAACCCTTCATATCTTTGGTCTTCTTGGTTGGCTTCTCAGCACCTTTCTTTGCTGCCGAAGCTCGCTTATTCGCCCCTTTTCCAGTGATGAACTGATATTCCTGACCCTCCTTGATGGTCCAGTAGCTTCCCTTTCCTGGCTCATCCTTTGGCCGCTCCACCCTAATCAAAGCCTTGTTCAAACTGAGATTGTGTCGTATGCTGTTCTGCCATCCATGATCCGACGTCCGATAGTAGGAAAATGTCTCCGAGATCCATTTATAGATCTGAGAAAGCGTCAACCGTCTATTTGGCGCCCTGAGAATGGCCATCCCAATCAAAGTGGCGTAGCTGTATGACGGCTTGTCTCCGTCATCGACGATAGGCGGCATTTCCTCTGGCAAGGGAATCGTGACCTCACTACCACCACAACCTTCACGGAAATCGCCCTTTTTAGAGCTCTTCTCTTTGATTGGTGCTGCTTCTTGGAGTGGAGGCTTGACTTGTGATGCTTGGTCGGTTGTCGGAGTTGGAATTGGATTCGAATCCTTTGAAGAGAGTGCGTTGAGTAGCTTCTTTTCAACATCGAGAAGGCTTCCGGATGACGCTCGACTAATGGGCCTCGAGGAACTATTCGAACTATTCGATAGGTTTGGAATGTAGTTCTCCTTATCGCTAGGATGGAAAGCTGCCATGGCATTGTATTTGGGCATCAACGTCTCTTGTTTCTGTGATTGTCTAGCCTTCGGTAATGAAGTATCGAATCGGGACAACGATGGCTTCTTTTGTGGTGAACCGTTGGATGCTCCCCGTTTAGTCTCTGGTGGAGGCATCTTGATGGTATCCAGTTGACCTTGGAATACAGAGGTATAGGGAAGCAGAGGGTTGATATTGCGCTTCTTCGTCGGTGAGAGTCCAATGGACTGCATTCCTTTCGTGTTGCCGTTTTGAATAAAAGACTGAGATCTTTGCATCGGACGCTTCGTTTGAATATTTTCGGAAATTGAAGAAAGAGGTCCACTAGAACGTTCCCCAGAGATGGAAGCTCTTCTTTGCATGACCGAAGGTGGTGGTGGGTCCTGGAAGAACTTCATCTTTGGTGGTGACCGAGACTCTCCACTCTTAAGATCCATGTTGAATGTTTGGAATGGGTCGCTAAGGCACCACAGGAATGTAGGGCAGCCTTAATCTCGGTACAATGTGATGTCGCAGGTAGGAATTCGGTTCTAGCGCCTAGCTGTAGCGAATCGTGGTGATGGTCAAGGCTGGGGAGAACCGCTAGAAGTGCAAGTTAGCAATCAATCATCACCCAAAGAACAGCCTTTGCTGCGGATGAACGAAACCATCAGACCAGCTGCACACAGGCCAAAACTCACCATCTATAACCTGAACCCACTTTTCTGTACCAGCAACACTCTACTTTGATGATGGAAAAGAGTCGAAATAAAGATTGTGAGGAAGAGCTAGCGATGCGGGGTTGTAACTAAGCGTCGGAACTATGATCGGAGTATTTCAGCCCAAATTGATGATGACTGACGGGCCCAAAGTGCTTGTCGGAATGGATGATAGGATTGGATTGACGATCGTTATATGGGTTGTACGACTGAATCGAGGTGTAGGAGGCTTGCAGGAGGAGGCTCTGAGTATAGGTTTAGGTCGGATCGGGATCGCTGGTGGTGAGGAGGTCTAGCGATGAGACTGGTGAACAGGTCGGGGCAGAGTTTGGTGGTGGGGAGGCAGCAAGCAAGGAAAGCGAAACGGAATGAAGGATTTAGCGGGAACAGTGACGATATGTAGCAAAGAACGACCGGTGCGGCAGCTTGCGAGCGGATCAAGGGTCAATTAACCGTCCCAAAGCTCAGTGTTTTAAAGCTGGGGTTTCGACTCCGGCTGCAGGAATCTTGCTCTGCCCTATCGTCGGGGCTTGTAGTTGGACGTGCTGCAGGGGTGGTAAAGTGGTGTGCCAGTTAATTCCAGAGTCAGACGCGTTTTTGTGAACTGTCGATGGCCTTTATCAAGCTGACTTCTCTACTGGAAGATGCCCAATTCCTGTAACCGGAACGTGCCTGAGGATTAAATTTGCGTCTGTCCTCGAGCCGGAGCGCGACACTTTCCCAAACCAAATCTGCTTCAAGTTCGCGTCGCTTGCGATCACGGCGGGCTGTATGTAACCTAGTAGGCCACCTTGAAGAACAGCGGGCGTAGTGAAAAGTGAAGCTCCAAGTAGCGATAGTAAGTACAAAATGAGTCTTTGGAGTGCTACGGCCGCTTTGTTATATGAACGGGATCAAGGGCAACCTCTGACAGGTCTCTGGAGGGGGATTTGCGCTTGGGGATGTTTTAAACTGGCGATGAGTTGGCAACCTTCTTTGTGTTCCCGTTGAACGGCCTTGGCAGCACCGAACTGGGCCTTCCCTCTTCGCACTGCAACTTTAGCTATTCCCATATACCAAGTAGGTATCTATTAAATTCCAGGTATATACCTTGGGAATTCTATACCTTTACGGTAATCCTCAAGGCTGACAGAACACAATAACCTTATGGACCTTGCTGTGGGTCTCCGATCGCCGGTCTTACTACTTTCCAAACGACAATGAATTGATTTGCACTGGCCAGAGCACTTAGCGAAGTTCTTCTTATTTAAGAGGAATTTAGATATGGTTCTCATCTTGTCAAAATCAGAGTTTGCTGCAACCTGTACAGCTGTGGATACATACCTCATGGTAGCAATGCTTCAGAAAGAAAGGTCTGCTAACTTGTCCAATTGCAATGTCTAGCCATTATTGAACGGTGAATAGCAGCAGATCATTCCGAGAATGATCCTATGAACTACTTTGATGTTTGCCATTTTGATGCTGGAAACCGACAGGGGCTCACATCTAAACTGCAAATCTGTCAAATACACTCATAAGTACACAGAGCATTCATGAATGGTACATTTATACAGAAGTCCAGACGCGCTATCTCTTTCAATTTAACGAGCTTCGTCCATCAACGTGACTAAAGTGCTTGCATTAGTACGAGCTCGCCAAACCTAAAGCTCGCTGGCTCCGTTCGCCGTGTCGCAAAAGCCCTATTCCAATTATAGAATCGGCCCAACTAAAAGTCCAAGATCGAAAAGGTGCGCCGGTGCATGTTCTTTTGCACCAGGCGGATGCTATCCACTGACGTTGCCCGTTCCGCAGGTGCATCTAAGTAGTTTTATATACCTATCTTCTAACGCCATACGAGCTCTCCAAAGCTGCCAGGCAACTACTCATCCACATTCATGAACCCCCAACAAGTTTTTCCCATGTCTTTACACGGTCCTGGGACAGCCGTAAGCATTCTCGCACGATGGCCTCACCTCCTCTTCCACCACCCATTTCCAACTTCGCAACCTTTCCTGATTTCCTCCTCAGCACAAGAACCCTCTCCTCGCATACACCCTCCTCGAACTCATCGGCGTCAGCCAACACCCAGCACCTTTCTTGGGCATCCTTTTGATTTTCCATATCAACGTCCTCCTCCATGGCATCTTCCTTTGATCTGAAAACTGCGTAAGAGCTGCAGAAACCAATGTCGCGAAGCTCCAGTGGCCTCTTTGAACCCTTGTCAGCGACAACCGTTGCAAGATCCTTATCCCAATAAGCCTTTGGTAGCCATGTCGTTCTCAGTGCTGCCATGATTGCTGCCCAACCGGCCTCGAGCAAGCCACCATCCAAAGAAATAGCAAGGACATCAATGTAGAGCACCCAGTAAGCATAGGCCATCTTTTTTCCATCCTCGCCAAGCTCCCCATCCTCACTGTGGATCTCCAAAGTGCTCACAGGAACAACACCAATCACATCCACCAGCCATTCCCTCCATCTCTCAACAACTGACTGTGCATAATCTCCCGGTGGTCCAGCATGAAATTTGGGAGAGCATCCGGTTCCTAATTCAATGTTTGGAACAATCAGACAATGGTTCTTGATGAGTTCGGCATCGATCTCGACGTCGCTGATGTTGCTGAATCCACCACGTTTGGCGTCTTCCGAGGGTGTTATGGTGATTTTCGATTCTCCCTTTTGAATGAGGGGCAGTATCTCAGCCCTGACACCGGCCACAACGGCAGTATCACCGACACGGACAACGGCCGAACCTTGGGCGTGGGAGAGTGCGGCGGTGTGTAAGGTTGGTTGACGAGCAGTGCTTGGTGAGCGGCCGGAAGGTCGTGCTTTGGTGGTGGGGGTTGTAAGATGACGGAAGAGATAGAGCGGAGGATCTATCCTCTGGAACAACGATGGAGGGAATGATAGCGGTTGTACGTCCGATTTAACGGCGGGGGCGGATTGCGTGAGGCCAGACATCGTGTGTTTTGTTGGATGGTAAATTCGAGGGAGAAAGTTACTTTAGCGGCTGGTGAAGAAAGAGATGGTCCGCCGCGAAAACTCATTTGTACGTCATGTGATTTAATCATTCTGCGAGGAAAGTCAAGGCTCAAGTATACAACCATTCCTTCCGAACGCCTTGCAGCACCTCTTCCCACAACATCCCTCGAAGGGACGAGAAAAACGACCTGTGCCAGTCACCTCATTATGTTTCCTCACGATCAGTTCTCAGACGACGCTTATGATTTTTTGTATGATTATTCATTCAGCTTCTTCATACACCATGCAAATCATTGCGAACAAACGGAGCAAATGCACCAAATATACGCCAAAACCCCGACCCCAATATAGAAACCGAAACCCGAAAACCCAAAAACCATCCGAAATAAAGCACAATGAGAAAGTTAAACTATTAGCATCTCGAGAGCCGACAACCCAGCGACCGAAAGAAATTACAAAGAAAGAAGGAGAAATTTGGCAAGCAAAGCGATGAATGTGTGTTTGAGCAGGTAACTATTACGCAGGCACACCTTAAGGATGGTCCCTAACAGTGGGATATAGTGTTTAGGGAGTGCTAGCAAAGGGAACTAAGCTCTCTTCTCGGAGATAGCACCGGCGCTTGTCTCGCGACGGAGCTTCTCATCTTCAAGACCTTCCATTGGATGGAGTTCTTGGCTCTTACGTCCCAAATCAGAGTCGGAGACCTCAATTGTGGCTCCTCTGTGGGCTGGATCTCTCCAGAAGAGCTTGTCACCCTTCATGGCACGGACAGCCCAACGTGGGAACAATCCCTTTGGTGGGTTCCATGGCTCCTTGGTATCCTTGTTGTAGGGAACGATTCTTCCACCAGTGGCCTTCTCGACCGCCCATGCAACAGTGTTGAGGACGACGTAGGTCATAATACCGGCGATGAGACCATAGGCAATGGAGTAGGTGAAAGGCATGAGAGCCATTGTGACGAAAGCTGGGATAGCATCACCAGGATAATGCCAGTTGATGTCTGCGGCGGCCTTCATCATCATTGCACCGACGAGGACGAGAGTGCAGCCAGTGGCCCATGGAGGAACTTGTCGACATATTAGCATTCGAAAATCTTTTCACGGTGGAGAACTTACTTGAGGCAAAGATAGGAGCGAAGAAGATAGAAATGAAGAAGCACAATCCAGTGACGATAGCGGTAATTCCAGTCTTTCCACCCTCAGAAATTCCAGCACCTGACTCAACATAGGCGGTAACTGGGGGAGATCCAAAGAGTGAACCGATCGAGATGGAGAAAGCATCAACAATATAAGCAGCGGCAGATCCCTCGAAATCCTGAGTCTCTGGGTCGACGAATCCAGCAAATCGAGCCATGGCGTACAGGGTACCAGTACAATCGAGGATATCGACGTACAAGAAGGTAATAAGCGCCAAACCAAATTGTCCTCCTGCTTGGGAGAGATCCCACTCCTGTTGCACCAGGGTCTTCTCAATCTTGTGGAAAGTAGCAACCTTCTTGAAGAAATCGAAAGAGGAGTTTCCGACATCGGTGTAAGGGAAGTAGGTGACGTTGGTTGTTCTTGGCCACGAGGCAATCGAAACCAGAGCGATACCAGCAATGATGGCACCCTTAACTCTGTACATCATGAGGATGGCAGTGAACATGCCACCACCGAAAAGACCAAGCCAGAAGGTTGGGTTTTGAAGCTTGTGAGACTTACAAGCGCCAGTCTCTGGGTTCTTGTACTTATCGATACATCCAGCAAGCTCCATTGGTGTGTCCTTGTTACCGGTAACAGCACCGATACCAGCAGAGTACGTCAGACCAATAAGTGCAAGATACAGTCCTATACCAGCACCTGTTGCAAGCTTGATGGATGCCGGGATAGCTCTGGCGAGCCATTGACGCATACCGAGAAGCGAGAGGCCGATAAAGATGAATCCTTCGACAAAGACGGCGGTGACAGCCATATTGTAGGAAACGGGACCAGTTCCGTGGAAACCGACGACTTGGAAGGCGAAATAAGCGTTAAGACCCATACCCGGTGCAAGAGCAACAGGAAGATTGGCGAAAAGACCCATGAGAATAGAGGAGAAGGCAGCAATGGCAGCAGTACTAGGAACTGGTTAGTGATGCCCTCCAAGCATTGTCGAATGATACTAACGCAGTAATCAGATCTCTACGGACTACATCCTTGCAGAGCAAATATTCAGTGTTGAATTCGCAGATTGGGTCCTCAGCAGTCGAGGCGCACACACATGTACCTCCACTCTGAGATGTGATGTTGGCGTTAACCTTATCTTTGTTAGAATTCCGGTCCCCGAAGCGCAATGGTTAGTCGCAACATACGGCAATGATATAAGCCATGGCAAAGAATCTGATCGGCCGGTCAGCAACGTCATTGGCGATAAACCATCATCGGGACTCACGTCGCAAGACCAGCACGAATCTCCGTGAAAAATCTGGAGCCCTTTCGCTCCCTAGGATGCCCCGAGAAGTCCATACGGAACCATCTTCCCACCACACTCTCGCCGATCTTCTGATTCGTTCTTTCCACCCAAGTCATCTTGTCGGAATTGTCGGGTCGGGTTGTTGGTTGTTTTCGAAGTATGTCAAAGAAGACCAGAGGCCTTCTAGAAAAGGTTGACTTTGCAGTCGGTCGAGTTGTGTTTGTTGGAAGATTGAAATCTTCGCTTCTAAGCAGCTGAAGACTTTTTTGATCGGAAGACGGTCCCTAATATGGTGGGGTACAAGACCTATTTAATATTTCGAGAATGCGCACGTACATGACCCCCCGCCTCACGTCCCGGACTGAAAAAATGCTAGAGCGTCGGATCTACCTAGCAAAGCGCGGTCAAGTTTTGATTTGCTTTTGCATGATCCTCTAGTTCCGCTTTAGCGGGTCGGTTTTCAGTGCGAACTGCAGGCTGTGGCATGCCATCTGGGATTGGCCCGGACGCTCGGCTCCAGAGTGGGCCTCGACTTCGATAAAGACTGTGGGCCAAGACGCCGAGTAGGCGGAACTCGCTATCAGTTGACCTGCTAAGATACCATATCGATCCTGCAGCCTCATGCCATCCACGATTCGCCAATCGACTCCAGTGCTTCTTCTCCTTGAGAGTAACAAGCCCTCTGCCTCAATTGAAGGCATACGACCTGCTCGGAATCCTGCGATCTCCGCTCCTTCCAGTTTCCATGGAGCCTTCGATTGCTCGAAGTCATGTTCGGAAAAGGATTTTCGAGAAGGACCGAAAATCCTCAAGGATGACGAGAAGGTGACAGCTCGCTCCGCGTTCCGCCAGATATCGAGATTATCAGCGCCACTCTTTATCTTCTCGTCGACTTGGGGAGCAAGGAACAGTTGCCTGGAGAACCTGGCAGATGTCAATTTCCACGATACGCACTGGGCACGCATGGTACTCTTGAGTCAGTACAAGTACAACGAATCTTCATTTGTACGAGTAGAGACGAACTAGTACGACTAATACATTCAAAGCGTTGTACTCGTATTCGTTCATTTCAACGGTGTATTTGCTGGGAGAAGGCATCCGAACAGCAAATGCCATGTGTAGTTCGCTAGCCTTTCGGATACTCCGGGGTTACTTGTTGCACTTCAGTACATGCGAGCCTGAAACATGGTTCTCGAAGTCGAACGTATGGCAAGCGTACATGTATTGTTACATCCTACTTCCTTTTGACTGACTCTTGGCAGATTGAGTATCTGAATTCGGTTAATTCTTAGATGGGTACCTGCTTTGTAGTATCTCGTTCGGCGGTCCTCTTCGTCAATATCTCGAGCCGTCCTCTAAACTTACAGTAAACCGAGTTGTAAAACGAATCTCAAGTTCCTAAGCAACAACCGAGTTGCCATCTTCGTTGAGGTGATCTGGAACCCATGGAGATATCCTGTGGGATGTTGTATGTTGTACCACATTCCAGCCGCGTACTCGTACATGAGATATGCATGGCTTGCTGCAGCCCGTTATTGCTCCATTACCGAGCCGAGTTGCAAGACAAGCACTTCTTAGCTACTTGTCCGAAGCCGCTCAAAGAGATGTCACATTTGCACAAGTTGGTCCCTTTGCTTGACTTTGCTACTTGTCGGTTTTTTGACTTCCTTCATAGATCCACTTCCCTGGATTCTCGTCTTCTACCTCAGGAATGGCGGGAGCTCGAGCGGCGCCTTCTCGCCAACCCCGTACATTCTTCATCCATCCTATCTGTAATCTTGGACGGTGATGTAAATCAGTGGAACCCAGATTCCATACCGAATGACCAAAGTCTCCAAGCAGACCAATCCAAATCGGATCCAACCCCATAATTACCTGCAGGAATTGACAACTGTTGCCAGGCGGAACCTGGCAGTTCCTTTCTGGGATCTTGAGGTTTTGACCTTCCAACCGACAAGTTTGAGTTGTTGTCCGTCTGACTGGCTGACACTTGTGGGCCTGCGCATGTATTGTTTATTCATCTTAGCGATTAATTTGGAACCGTGGACGACCCTGCGTATGATGGGAATCGTTCTTCGGGACGGGGAGCACAACCTTGGGACCTGATAGGAACTCGCCGGTGATGGGAGGCATGCCCTGTGTGGGATGCACACAAGCCCTGATTGGTGTCACCATTGTGAAGATCCCATGGTATGCACTTGTACAAAGTACTTCCACAAGCTGATACTTCTTAGAATCGATTCACAACACTTGATTCATTGCTTCTCTGAGTGCAGACGACAGTGCAAGTGTTTATGAACCTTAAGTAAATATGAGAAATTGAGATACTGTAACAGGTATGTACGTTTACTCCTTAACCTGGAGGACTTGCTCGAATCAAATCCCAGAATCCTGCTTCAGAGAGGCCGGCATTCCAGCAATGATTCGGACCTGACCTTCTGTACCCATGGCATTGGTATCGAAGTGTCTAGCGGATGGAACTCTGTAGGTCTACATCCACGTTTTTTGGTAATGCCGGAAGGTATGTTGTCGCTCTAGAGCTCCCTATCCGCATCCTTATCAATCCCGAGACGCTAGCAAGCGGATGGCATCCGGCACTTGCGGTCATCTTACACCAGGAACGGGAACAACATCTCTCACTAGTACCTTAAATTTCCCGTTTTGGTCGAGTCTGCAGCATTCAAATCCGGTAGATGCGGAGGTATTCGGCTTCGAATTGAGTCGGACCTTACCAAGTTCACGTTGGACCAATCATGACCGATGCAGCCTTAATTATAACTAATATCGTTCATATAAGGTTAAGGTTTAAGTTTAAATACTTATGGAGGTTTGGCACGCTTGGATCTCCCTCCACTTTGAACGGTCTGCCCTTCATTTCACGCCGTGACGACGTTTACTTCGCCTCTTAATATTAATAAAGGCCGCTACTAACGACAAATTTCTAGCGAAGTTCGGCTTAACTTCGTCTTGGATCCACAGAGGTTGCTTCCGGCAACATACCTACGGCTTGGGCAGTATATTGCCACCCTCGATGGCTGCCGAGGACTAAATTGACATCCGGAATGCTGCAGCGTCGAAGCGCTACAGAATGAGTATAATGGTGTATTCGATCTTCCTGATATAAAAGTTGACTATTTTTCCAGTCATAAGCACCACACGACCAATGAACACCGGCTTGTTAAGTTATCGAAATGTCGACTAACAAGTAGCTCTCCACGCTTCAGCCCAATAAGCTAGAGCTTGTTCGGATTTGACCCTTCGCCTCCGTCTACACGCTACGTGCCACTAGGTACCGAAGGCCGTTTGATGGCCCGTCTGGACCCTTCTCTTGCACACGACTGTTCTCTAGCCCAGGGCCCAGGCCAGAGCTAGCCGCAAGATAGATAACCATCAACTGTGATATCTAGGGTAAGACTTTTGATCTTCGCGGCTGTCCAAAGCACGAGCACCATCTCATGTCTCGCAACCCTAACCTCCCACCAGCCTTCAATGGTTCGAAACGCTAAAACACACTTACTCACACCGTTAGCTTGGGAACCAAACACCGAAACGAGCGTGTGCCTGCACACGGCGGAAGCAACAGCTCCTTCCTCGGCCGGGATTTCAGAAATCCCCGTTTACCATGAGATTGAAGGCGCAACTGCCCCGGTCTTGCACTATTCCAGAAGCTAACTCACGAGGCAGGAACCGTCCAAAATCGCTCTCACCGAACGGATGTGGTCCCTGCGTCTTCTCAATTTCCAGCGGCTATTGAATGCTATCACGAGCAGCGTTTGCTGTTTCCGAGTCTCAGACGCACCGCATGCAGAGCTTCATCCTTGCCCAAACCACAAGCTTCAAACACAACAACGAAGAACGACACATCACATCCCCGCTCTTCCAAGCATTAACAGATCGAGCGGCCCCCGAGACAGCTCACTCGGGAATCGGGTCGAATCGACGACGCAAGTACTGACGGAGTAAGGGCTACGGAAGCTTATTACCAATTTGTATCACACAATCGCACCCGGAGATTGAGAGAAAGGTGATGGCGCTACCACTCCTGACTGATCCGTCCCTCTCCCTTTCCTTTGACGCTCTAGGACGGGCGGGTAGCCCATGTGGTATGGCATCAGAAAGGAGCCTCCGAGGATCTATCTAGCGCTGTAAGCGGTCTCAAGGATGGGCAGGCCACTTGTGCCTGGAGATCCTGGTCCCTACTACCTGGCACCTGGCACATGGATTGGCATGCGGACACCAGGTCGCAGTTAAGGATCCGATGGGCCGCAGGTAACAAGCATTGGCTGCATGCATGCAAGTCAAATTGCTGAGAAATGGTCGTACCCGGTGGTGGGAAATGGTGCTCGAGACATTCGGATACATGTAGAAGTACGAAGTATGTTTGACGGCACATGTTGACCCGTAGGGTTGGTAGTCTGTAAACAATGAGGGCTTGCTAGCTTTCCTTTCGTTAAACTCTGCTAACAGCAGAAGACAAGCCCTATTCAAGTTGGCTATAATTTTGCTAGATTCTTTAGGATCATCAAGGTTCTAGAAAAACAATCCAGTCACATGTGAGCAGTACCACGATGCATAGATGAAACAGGTGAGCTTCAGAACGATCCCAAACGAGCCGTTTGTATTATAACTTTTGAAGAAATCCCATACCAAAAACGTTCGCAAGTTCCCAAATAATAACAGCTGCAAACTAAGAACCCCGAAGAGAAAAAGAAGAAAAATATACACAGGAATCTATCCAAAATATCGAACCAAAAGCAACCGCTAAGATGCAACAGAAAAACAAAACCAAAAAGAGAGCCACAGTGGAGAAACGGAAAAGTAAAGGCACAAGAAAACGCTCAATAACCAGACACAGCAATATTTCGACCCAGCACTGTTGAAGAGATCGTTAAGAAGAAAAAAAGGAAATGGTTGGATATGAAAAGGAAACCCATCTGCTCCCTCGCCATTGTTGGAATCGCAAAGTAGGAAATGAGATATGCAGGCAGGGTGGATGTGTGGGGCGAGCCGAGGTTTAGGATCGTGAGGTGGAAATCATGCATTGGTGTGTGGAAATGAAAAAAGCAAAACGACGAGTGTCGAAACGTGCCTTATCGTTCGGGAAAAGCAAGTCGAGACAACAGCCAGCAACCCCACATTTCACCGTCCAACGTCGCAGTCAGCCGAATTGAAATTGGGCAACACAAATCGGCGCCTTCCGCTCCGTCGAGATTAAAAAGGTGGCCTCCGCTTGCCCAATCGTCGTCAGACCGAGAAATCCAAGAAGTCAACCCGAGGACCACAAAGATATGAAAGGTAAAAGAGATGATATCGACAAAAAAAGGAAAACGGAAATTGTTTCGAACAGCTGAGAAATTACAGCTGGTCGAGAGCGTCTTGATAGGTAAACAGTTTCGTGTGAAGGACATTCATCGCCCGGATGGCGTCGGCCTCCTTGATAACACAGGAGATGTTGATTTCACTGGCACCTATCCCATCATATTAGTTTCAAAATCTAACAGTGTGTAGTTTCTCAACAAACCTTGTGAGATCATCTCAATGTTGATGTTGAACTCGGCCAACGCAGCGAACATCCTTCCGGCAATACCAACCATGTGCTTCATCTGCTTTCCGACTAGAGAGATAATGGCAAGATCCTTGATGACTTCGACAGAGCCAAACACCTCCAATTCCCGTAAACACTCTCTCAGCTCATGAGACCGAACATCAGCAGCAAGAGCCATGGAAACATGAACCTCGGAGGTGGAGATCAAGTCAATAACGAGCTTGTATCTCTGCAGGATGTTGAAGATGTTGGCGAAGAAATCGTGAGACAGGGCCTTCTTATTCGAGTGGATGTTGAGAACCATGGAGTTACGCTTGACGGTAACAGCAGTTGGTCTCTTGGTGCGGTGCTGGAGGAGGGCATCCTCGCTGAGCAACCGGACATGTCGTGGAACTGCACTAGGAGTCTCCTCGCCCTTTCTTGACATGGTGTCTGGGAAGACGATGGTTCCCTCACCCTCCGGTCTCATAACGTTCTTAATTCTAATTGGGATGCGTTTGCGGATGGCTTGCTCCATGGTGAAGGGATGAATGACTTCCGAGCCAAAGTAAGTCAACTCGGCGGCTTCTTCCGGGGTGATGGACCTGATCAACCGAGCGGTGGAGACTTTGCGAGGGTCGGCAGTGAAGATACCATCAACCTCCTTCCAGATCTGCAATTCATCGGCTTCCAATCCGACTGCAACGAGTGCGGCGCAAAGATCGGTGTATCCACGGCCAATTTGAGTGAGCAAACTGCCTGGAACGGTACCAAAGTAACCTAGCGAGCGTTAGCCTCTGGATTCCACCTTGGACGCCAAACTAGTTACCGGTAATGACGGGAATCTTGTTTTGAACCTGCTTCACTCTGTTACCGAGAGCCACGGCAAGGCTGTCGTAAAAGTTCTGCCCCAGTCCTTCCTTCCCAATGGCTGGTGCAGCACCGGGTCCTCCAACACAAGTGATGATGCTCTCCAAGTTGATGAATTCGGCTTCCAAGCCCTGGTTTTGTCAGTTAACCGCCATGGGCATAGCTGCAGATTTACGGGTACCTACCCTATCTTGTAAAAGAGCCGTCATGTACAAACAACTCAGCTTCTCACCCGTTCCAATGATGTTGTCGAGAGTACGAGGACTGATTTCGTCGAGAATTTGAGCCGCGCTGAGAAGTCTGGAAACCTTGGTGCACTCCGATTCGATCTCCTTGACTAAATCCGCCAAAATGTTCTCGTCACGGATGGCTTCTTTCGAGGCTTGAATGTGGTCGTCCCGCATGGCGTCGATGATTCCAATGTATTCGCTCGAGTCGGGCTTCATGGCCTCGGTGGCCGCTCGCATCAATCGATTGGTAGTTCCAGTCTCCTTCACATCCGTACTCCGTGCAGAGCAAACAATGGCGACTCGGTTGCGATCCAAGTACATGCTGTTGGCGAGAAATAGTCAGTCGTTGAACGTTGCGATGGCCCTCGACAGCCGTAGCTCATGGGGTTCTCTTACCTCACCACCTCCTCGGCGATCTTGTCTGCAAACTTTCCGACACTGGTACCACCGAATTTCTGGATAACCCATCCACCTGGAGCATCATTACTCCTCCTTGACGTGCCGTTCGATGTGACACCATTGACGCCATTTGGCGATGAACCGTTTGTGAGGGCGACCATTGTAGCGGAGATGTTGTGGCGAGGAAGTCGGGTCGTCTAGTGGGGTATTATGAGATGGGAAGGTGGGTAGAGAAGAAAAACAAAAGAAGAAGTTGAGATGAGGAAGTAGATGGGGGATGGGAGATGGGTGATATTAAAGAGGAAGTAGGCGGGCTAGTCGGTATATCGAATTGTGAGTAATAGTTCAACCACTACAGGCCAGTTGAGACAGTCGAAAAATCAATATAAAGTGTGTAAATCCCTCAGGAAAGGTATGGGCTGTGCAAATTTCTCTTTTGTGTATAAATCGAATTGTGTATAAAGTTTTGGAGCTGCAGGAACCTGGGAAAAATGCAGGGCGAATGGGAGCCGGGAGAACAAATTAGCCTCGAGAGGGGACGGGGACGAGGATGGGAGCCTTCAAATGTTGCCTGTGTTTGGGGCAAATTTTGAAGCTTTTGAGTCAGGATGTCGGGAAAAGAGGAAGCAACGGCCGCTAAATTGTTATCGATAAGTAAAGAAGTACCGATAGCGAGCCTTGGTAGACGTCGTTGGCTGTTGTCTTAAATACTTGCAACGTACTGCAACCGCTGTGGTTCACAAAGTTTGATGTCCTGGATCACGCTCGACAGATCACCATCATCTCAAAGACGAAAAAAGTAAACGCCGAAAGGCCGCCTTACAGCTTTTTCCATTTGCTAAGCCATTGCTCCCTCACGACAACGATTCTGAAGGCTTTCTGATCCTCTGACTGAAATTCCTAGTCCGGCAGCATCGGAATCTGGCGACCCCTTCATCGCGATTTGTCCCTCCATCCGGCAAGCTTGCCTCCACGATGCATAAATCACGTGTGCTGACGTGCTAGGGCTCAGATTCGCGAACGTCTCCTCATGTGTGAGCCCAAACCACCTTCTCTGCTCTGTAGGGCGACCTTGACTTTGTTTACTCGAATATATGCACACTGGCTCATGACAAATTGAAGCTTTTACCGAAGGTTAGCGAGAAGCCAGCTGATGCAGAGTCGACAGGTATGTGATAGACATCGCCCTGAAGTTCATTCTGAGCGCTGTAACCGCAGCCTTACGTATAACTGCAGGATATGAGATGACCATCAGTATCGGATCAAGCCACCATCATCATCATCCGGCTCCGAGGATATGGTACTCGCCGCTCCGACCCAAGTTGCAATTTGTTACTTTTCTCTTTGCCACCAAAAGGAAGTTTCTTCGAACCTTCACTGCAAAGTTCGAAGCTGCCGTTTGCCTGCCGACCTTGCAGGCGACTGCAACGCTCTCTTAATCATCGGATACTCCTTACGGCTCTCTCCACCGACTATTACTTTCAGCGACTTCCAATTGAATCATCCCGATTCTACATGGGAGAGGCAATACCTGCAGACTTGCTCAGGCTCGGGTCTCTTTTGCATAAGCCAAAATGCATCAACACACAGCACATAGTAATGCTGACTTACGAGAAACCTCCGAGGCTGTCGACAGCTGTCCAAGTGCGTTATCTGCTGACCATAGTGAATGGTGTCAAAATTCTAGCAGGTCTGCATCCCAAGATTGTACGCCTTTGTTGCTTTTGCTGAAAAGAGAACGGAGCTCTACCGGCTACAAGCAGCTGGCAGAGTCGACTGATGGTGAGATTGCCAGCCCTGATATCGAAGCACTGTACTTGCCTCATCAAGCTGAAGAATACCTATTTATGCATGACTATGAGACGGACAGTTCATACTCTAGTGATCTAGATTTAGATTCCAGTAGCTGGAAGGGAGCTCAGGGTCTGGCAACCAGCTATATCATAGCCATGGAGACTCAGCATTTTGAGACTGCTTTGTCTCGGAGCTTGGTTGTATGTATGACGAGCCCAAGACTGTCGGTTTTGCTCAGCTACTCGCTGATCCCGGTTGGCAACGATCCTACCTGCTCGAAAGCCGCGTATAGAGGTATCATTCGACTCATTTAAAAGTCAATGAAGCTCCGTACCGTACGAAAACCTGAATGCCCTGAGGCTCTTTTCCCATCCCAATTGATGCTACAAGACCTTGGCGGTTGTGTAAATGCCCAACACAGTTAGAACCGTTGGACGTTGGGCTGGACGTGATATGCACGGGCCACATGTCAAGAGGTTACACAAACACGAATTTAAGCGCATTGGAAAGAAGCGACTCCAAGGTTTCGCGTTCAACTTCTTCCCGGAATTTGTTTAAACTTTTGTTCTGGCAACCTCCAACCGCAAGGCTGCCGCAACCAAAACACCGACACGAAACTCGGCATCAGAACGCCTCCCACCCTTCCAAACCCGAACCATCCACCTCACCCATCCGCCTCAAAACTTTCTTTTCGCCATCATGGATTCAGGAGATGAATCTCCGCTCTCGTCCGCTCCAGAGAGTGACATCGAACTCGAGCCCGAGCAGCCCACCTCAAAGAAGTCGCTAAACCGCAAACGCAAAAGACCAGAATCGCCCGTCCGGGAACCTACGTTAGCTGACACCTTTGAGATCGCTGTATGTTGCCCGATTCCGATGGACTTTCCATTTGCCTTCTACTGTAGCGACTCGGGGCTTTTGCTGACAGCAATTTGGGGTTGGTGATTAGTTTATCGTTGGTTTCGTGAGCAGGTTCGGCGAATGCTTCAAGGGCGCACCAAGCATAGGTTGTCAGGACATTGAACAGGGAATCGTCAACACTGTGCCTTCCGACAAAGTCGAATATCTACTCTGTCGTCTCCTCAGTCTGGTCCTCAACAGGAAGAAACCCGTCGAGTTGGTCTCCCTTACCCTCGACTGCCACGGATCACATTACGTCGGTCAACTCGAGCTCTTTCGCTGACAAAAGTAGGAAGGGCCATTACAACCGAGCTCTCGAAGAGGCCATCGCCGCCAACAAGTCACAATGGCCGTTGAAATGGGAAGGCATCAGTCCATTAGCAGGAGGAAAGACATTCGAGGATTTGGACATCATGAAACGGGTCGGTGTCCGTTCGATCGGTCGCTCTGGCTCATTGCTAATAGAGGACAGTTGGATGTCTTGCGCACACTGGTATTATGGTCGATGGCGGTATCCGAACAAGTGCGCACTCTTCTCTCGACCTACTACAAGAACGGTCGGAAATCCGGAGATGTCAACAATCCGCTCGCAGTTCAGGTTTGGGGCTTGGATGGCTTGGGACGACGGTACTATATGATTGAAGGAACTGGTTAGTTCAACTCACCGAGTGAGATTCTGTTGTTGGGTGGTGTTAACCTCATGGCAGATGATACAAAGTTTAGAGTCTTTCGGGAGAACCCTGCTCATCTCAAGACGGTTCAATGGCTCTCGGTCGCTGGGAATCTAGAGGAGCTTAATGGTCTTGCGGCGAGGTTGGATATAGATGGCAGCAAGAACGCTCGGATACTGAGGTCAAAGATCCTACAGGCTGTTCCCAGACTCGAGGAAGGCGAGAGAGTAAGATTTTTCTACCATGTTGTGATGTTCGGTGCTAACTGGACACAGAAACGACAAAGGCGAGAATACAGACAATCTAGGAAGGCTGCATGGACGTACCAGGCTGGGCTCTCGCTTTACGAAGGCCGTACACGAGGAAAACGGATAAAGTACAACTACTCAAGCGATGAAAGTGGAGCAGCAGATGGTGCACGATCAACGCGCAAGTCAGAACGTAACCGGCAGCCAAGCGAGCAATCGGAAGGCCCACAGTTTACCGCATCGGGAAGACAGATTCGGAAACCGGCGACTGGGAGTTACGGTGAGACTATTACGAATGGTGCTGCTTCCCACGGACATGCCACTGGACGAACGACTAGAAATAGCGGTGAGACCGCCAATGGATATGAGCAATATGCGGAGGGTCCCGATACAAGGTCTCCGTCTGAAGGGCAGGACTATGATGAATACAAGGGAACTGATGGTGATGATGAATCTGATGACTCGGAGTACGAGAAGAGAGAAGGCCCATTGGTGGTGACTCTCAAGATTGGTGGATCGAAACTATCTGAGATTGCCAACGGGGAGACGAGATACGACTACTCGAACAATACACAATTATCGAATGGCTCGGGCACTGTCAGCAAAGAGTGGAAGGGGGATGTACTTGCCCCCGATGCCATGGACATTGACAAGACCGATACAACAGCGGATGCTGAAAGGGAGAAGGAGAATACAGCGCCAGATGCGCACGATACACCAACGGCACAAGATGGTGCAGTTGCGGCTCAGGAGACGGGCTGAAGGATGCATGCAGATACCCATGATTTGAGAGTTAGATGGCGTTACGGGTGAAGGTTTCTTGTTTGGTTATGAAAATAGGTTCTGTACAGATCTTCATATTTGGTTGGAGGGTTGGGCTACACTGTCGTCTAATGTGGATACGAGCCCTTTCCTGCCTTGGTTATTTCTTTTGACATGTCATCATAAAATGGATAAACGGCACGGATATATCATTTTCTATTATTGCACTACACTTGCTCTTTGGTTCCCTCGCTCATTCCCTACTCTCGTTGTTTCTCTGTGGTTGGTGTATCGTTGTTGCGTATATGGGGGCTTCGTCCTTACTTTGAAGCATCATGCTGTATGTACTTGGTCCGCTTGTAGATGTTGTTTTCTTGATTTCCGGATCTCTCGGGTTGTATTTGCCGGCCGTATCGCCCTTTGCATTTTAGCTCCTTGTTTCCTACTTATGGTGGTAGAGTAGATATAATGTATTGAAGTATTAATCGTGCGGCTACTATGTGATCCCCTGGTAGTTGAGGAGCAAGAAGACAAGTAATGGATCAAGGGCACGTAATATACGTGGTTCGAACGTTCCCTTTAGATTTACTTATTTCTGCGTAAGTAATGCAACTTGTATACGATTATGTGTGCTTACGAGACACGAATACATGTATCTTTCTTCCACAGTAATCTTCTCGACACGCCTCGTTGCCTTGGATTTCTGCACAAGGCAAGGTCTAGGTCCCACCAGACCTCGTGGAAGGTCTGAATCGAAGCTTACCTAGTTATACTAACTAGGTAGTGGTGCCAAGCTCATAAGGCTGATGTGCCTCGGCGGAACATGCCGTGTCGGCCAGTAACTTAATTCCCCCCAGCACCCCAAACATTTGCGGGACAGTTCACCACACCGACAACCCTGTCGTACGCCTTTCCCATCCACCATAGTCCTTATCAACGCCAGCATGTCCTCCGTCCTCTCAACAATCACCACTCAATTCCAGAAATCTCCCTATCTCCTCAGCTCCCTCATCGCAGTCCCCTTATTCGCATTCGCCATGCCGTTATTCGGAGGAAACAAGTTCCCTGTCAAAGGCCGTCTTGTGGTAATTACGGGAGGCTCTCAAGGAATGGGTAAATCGGTTGCGATCCTGCTGGCAAAGAAGGGCGCGAATGTGGCTATCATTGCAAGAGACCAGAGGAAGCTGGATTTGGCATTGGAGGAGATCAAGGCTGCTGCTGCGGATCCGGAGACACAAAAGTTCCTTGCTGTCAGTGCGGACATGACGGACCATGCAGAGGTGAAGCGGGCGTATGATGAGATCAATGCCTGGGGTGGTTGTCCTGATGTCTCTTGGAGTATTGCTGGTAAGTCGAGTCGCTCCCAGAATGGCAGGCTGTTGTAGGGGAGGTAGGAGGACTAACCATCGAGTTTGAATAGGTTCTTCAACACCTGGATACTTCAAGGACATGTCCCCAACGCAACTCGAGAGCCAGATGAGGACAAACTACTTTTCAACCATGCACTGCGCCCATGCCGCCCTCAACCTCATGACTACTGCCCCCAACAAGCCGACATACCCCCGTCAACTGGTCTTTACCTCCTCCGTCGTTGCGTTTTACACATTCACCGGATACGCACCCTATGCGCCTGCCAAAGCCGCAATTCGGTCCCTGGCCGACTCTCTGCGACAAGAATGCATCCTCTACGATATCAACGTATCGTGCTGCTTCCCGGCTACTATCTTGACTCCAGGATTCGAGGCAGAGGAGTTGATAAAGCCAGAGCTGACAAAGATATTGGAGGGGAGTGATGAAGGACAGACGCCGGATCAGGTTGCAAAAGTGTGCGTGAAGAAGCTGGAGGAGGGCCAGTTTCTGATTACGACAAATTTCATTGGGAGCTTGATGAGGGCAGCCAGTTTTGGTGGTAGCATGAGGAATAACCTGCTATGGGATACGATTATGGCTTGGGTGTTGAACTTTGTCTGGTGGTTTGTAAGGCCGATCATGGATATGGATGTGCACAAGTATAAGAAGACAAAGGGTGTACCACCACCTGGGTCAAAGTAATCCATGCCACTTAGTAGAGTATTATCAGGTTGTCTTTGATGAATAATTAATAAAGCATAATGTACGCCAGTTTCCGGTCATGCTCTCAGTAATAATATTCCGAATCAAGAATCTACACTGCATTTGTACAAATCCCGAGCGTGCTATCATGATGGTATCGGAAAAAGCCACCCACCAACGGCACCAACAAATATCTATCAACAAGAGAAGAAAGTAAAACAAACAGATAATAGTATAGAAATTCCCTAAACAGACCCAGAAAGAAACTATGACTGCAAGGAAACGAAATAAAGGCTAAGAAAGGACAATTATGACAAATGAAGCAAACATGAAAGCCAGAGATTATCCACATCTTGTTCATCTATCAAGAACACGATATTATTACGGAAAAGGCACAAAGTTCCCTATACTCCCCACGAGACGCAAACCCGCTTACAAGAGGTCTCTGCGAACGAACTCGTCGTACAAGGACTTACCAAGCATGGCAGGCGAGCGCTCGACAATGGCGCCGGCGGCCTCAAGAGCTCTGATCTTGGATCCAGCGTCACCCTTACCACCACTGATAATGGCACCGGCGTGACCCATACGACGTCCGGGAGGAGCAGTAACACCGGCAATGAAAGCAACAACTGGCTTCTGCTTTGCGTTGTTCTTGATAATGAACTCGGCAGCTTCTTCCTCGGCAGATCCACCAATCTCACTATATATAGTTAGATCCAGTCCCCATACACCTACAGAATGCACTTACCCAATCATGATAACACCATCGGTAGCCTCGTCATTGAGGAAGACAGTCAAAGCATCAATAAAGTTGGTTCCAGAGAAAGGATCACCACCAATACCAATGACCAAGGACTGACCGAGACCAGCCTGGGTGGTCTGGTTGACGGCTTCATAGGTGAGAGTTCCGGATCGGGAAACAATTCCAATTCTTCCTGGCTGATGAATGTGTCCAGGCATGATACCGATCTTGCACTGACCAGGTCTGATGATACCGGGGCAGTTAGGACCAACCAATCTAGAGAATGTTAGTTTATATCCCATCCTCTGTTAGCATTTCATGTACCTAGTCTTGCTTTGCGTCTTCAACATGTCGACAACACGGACCATGTCGTTCTGGGGAATACCCTCGGTAATGCTTTCAATCCATCAGTATCATTAAATCCATATTTCTACCCTGGGTAGATCCTTACGCAACAACGAGACCAATCTCGGCTTCGATAGCCTCCTCGATAGATTTGGCAGCGAGATGTGGTGGAACAAAGATAGCGCTGGCATCGGCTTCACCCTGTATTAGCCCACAACCACAACCCGTCCACGGTGCTTCCAACCTCCAACCTGATCAACGGCTTCCCTCACGGTTCCGAAAACTGGGCGGTCGAGATGAGTAGTTCCGGCCTTCTTGGGGTTCTAGAAAGGTGTCAGTCAGATGCGTTGCGTCTGCTTTCGGTGATGCTGCATACAATTCCTATGATCTGTTAGCGAACAATGCTCCCCAACTCCCGGTTCAGTTCAAATTACCTCCAACAACCTTGGTTCCTAGGAAAAGTTAGTAAAAGACCCTGCAATCGGACCCTGAATGTGAATCTTACCATATGCAATAGCTTGTTCGGCATGGAATCTGGGGAAACAATGTCAACACCCTTATCTTCACCCCCGAACCCCACCTTCTACTAGGAATACTTACGTTCCTTGCTTGCCGGTGAATCCTACAATTGTCAGTTTCCATCGCATTGTTTTGTCCCGAGAATGAGCAAGTACCTTGGAAGATGACCTTTGTTTCCGATCCAATCATCAAATTCTTCACAGTCGAGGCATAGGGGGACGAGGAGGCAGAGGCGGTATAGGCCCTGGCAGCCTTGACGACAGGCGACGCCAAACGTCTAGTAGTGAACATTTCGGCGACGGTAGCGAGACGTAGTGTGCGGGTTAGACGATTTCGGCTGTGAAGATAGTGCGAAGAAATTTGCGGCGCCGGCTGGACAGAAGGAAGACGGAGGTGTCAAACGGGAGATCGATGAGGTTCTGGATGAGGGTCTCGGTAGAGAACCAAAAGGTTATCGACACATATTATTCCGAGGGATTTCCGGATGATGGATTAGATAATCTGTAGCTTCCAGTTGTGGAGCCTTGTGGAGCTTTGTGGAGCATCATGTGGCAGTTACCCCACTACTTATGTCAGCCAGCCTTGCGCGACACGTGCCTTTACCCCATACGTATGAGGCCTGACAAAGTCCCAACGATTGTCTCAACATCCTTAGAGCAGCACACTAAAGCGAATGCTGCTTGAACCCAGGCGACCGCTATGCTTCAACATGGACCAGTCTGAATCGATAGGCTCGAAACTCGCGGCACCGTCCAGATAAAGAATTTGTTGACTTAACAAGAAGCTCAGTGGCCGACAGGCGCTCGCATTGGCAATCCGTCTGTGGGAAAGCGTGGGCCGTTGTACAATTGGTGGGGCAAATTTACCTTCTTTTACTGCGCGATGGTGAGCTTTGGACGCTGGGAGAAAAAGTGAAAAATGAAATAAAAGTTCTTTCAGCGATAAAAATTGGCCAACAAATTCTCCCTTGTCCGCTCCCCTCGCCTCCACCACAAAAACACACTCAAAAAAGTTAACCTCCCATCAACGGTAGAAAGTTCTTCACTTTCCACACTCCTTCCTTCCCTCTTCTCTCTCTCCATCTCATACCAACCTTCATCTCTCCCATCCTACCATATCCACACCGCCCGTCATGTCTGCCCCAATCAAGAACAAGAACATCGACCTCACTGCCCCGTAAGTCCAGCCCGCCGGAAGCAACACAGTAGCCCCACCTTGGGGTTTATGGCGATGAGAACAATGTTTCTAACCTGTAGCCAAACATCAACAGAACTCCACAAAACACCCCATCGCAGGCCGCTCCCATCTCTTCACATGCCGTTCAACCAAGTGTCGCAACGATAGAGGAGGGTAAGAGGACACTCCCTTCTATATTACTGATGTTCACCCTCTGACGTACCACCTAACAGAGAGCCGTGCCTCCATCTTCGCCCAACACCCACAACTCGTCTCGATGATCCAGGGACGTCTCAACAACTTGGTTGGAAAGTCTTCCGGTTACGTTGAGTCGTTGCCAGAGCCAGTCCGCCGTCGTATTACCGGATTGAAGGGTGTCCAAGCTGAGCACGCTAAGCTCGAGGCTGAGTTCCAGGAGGAGGTCCTTAAGCTCGAGAAGGCCTTCTTCGAGAAGTACAAGCCACTCTATGAGAAGCGTGCTAAGATCATCAACGGTGCCGCTGAGCCAACCGAGGAGGAGCTTGCTTTGGGCAAGCAGGCCGAGGAGGATGCTGCTGATTCCGATGAGGAGGATGACGAGCCAAAGGACGAGAAGACCGAGGCTCCAAAGGCCCAGGAGGGTGACGCCGACATCAAGGGTATTCCAGAATTCTGGCTTACCGCCCTCAAGAACCACGTTGCTCTTGCTGAGACCATCACCGACCGTGATGAGCCAGCCTTGAAGCACTTGGTCGATATCCGCCTTGCCTACCTCGACCCACCCGGATTCCAGCTCATCTTCGAATTCTCCGAGAACGAGTTCTTCACCAACAAGACCATCACCAAGACCTACTACTACCAGGAGCACAGCGGCTACGGTGGTGACTTCATCTACGATCACGCCGAGGGAGACAAGATCAACTGGAACCCAGAGAAGGACCTGACCGTCAGAATTGAGAGCAAGAAGCAGCGCAACAAGAGTACGTGCACTGACGTGTTGCCACCCATAATGATCATCGCTGACAAACTTTGTAGACACCAAGCAGACTAGAGTCCTCAAGAAGACTGTCCCAACTGAGTCTTTCTTCAACTTCTTCAACCCACCAACCCCACCAGGAGACGATTTTGAGGGTACCGAGGAGGAGACCGCTGAGATCGACAGCCGTCTCGAGCTTGACTACCACTTGGGAGAGGATATCAAGGAGAAGCTTATTCCACACGCCATTGACTGGTTCACAGGCGATGCTCTTCAATACGAGGAGAACTTCGATGACATGGAGGGCTTCGATGAGGATGACTTCAGCGATGAGGAGCCAAACCTTGATGAGGACGATGAGGAGGATAGCGATGATGATGTAAGGACCCACAGTCACTCCCTAAAGTCGGTTTTCTAATCTTGTACTAGGATGAGGATACTTCCAAGCCAAAGCAGGACACCGCTGAATGCAAGCAGTCTTAAATGTTTGGATTTCTCTAATTTTATCGGTATTTGTTAATGAAGGTTTCCTATGTCTTGGGGGAACGGTAGTTCTCTGCACTTTGTTTTTAAATTATGGGATATACATTAGCAGGGTAAAAGTTTGGGCGGTAGTACAGCTTCTTCGGAATCGTTTTGATTTTCACAAAGGGTGCTGAATTGTTAATCGTTTCTGCTCCGGTGCATGTCTTCCGCTTCGACCATTCTACTACCTTTGTTGATATTCTTGTTTCATTTTGTTGCATAGTTACAGTACATTGATGGGTTTTTTATTATTATTTATCTCTGGGAGGCGTATTTTTCAGTTGACAGAGAACGAGAGACAAGTCCCAGGTATATACTTAGTACTTACTTAACAATGAGTCTTGTTTGTTTTCTGAATGTCATTTTTTCTTTCCTTGCTTAGAGTTATACCAACTTTTTCTCAGATTCGTGCTCACCTGTGCTCGGTGTCTCTACTTCCATATCGACCTACATATGATGCAATGCACCTCTGGGACGCGGATACACAGAGTCTCACGCTCGTCTGGGATCCTCCGTTCGCCCCATGCTAGGGGTGCCGATGCGGGGTTTCGCTAGCCGATTGACTCCGATGCGATGCCCGACCACCCTAATTACATTAGAATCCCGACTTTTGTTTCAAGACGTTCATCCGTGTCGACCTTCAAGAGACTCCCAATTCTGGCTTCCACACACTTCCATATCCGAGAGGTTACTGGTGTCACTTTAAATCCGAACGAGGCATCCCTTTCCTGGCCCAGATCTCTGATGGCATTTCTGCACAGTTATGCTGCGTGTGCTGATTGAATAGAATAGTGCGGGGAATGCGGCCATTACATGATCAGCCTGCATGCAATTAACAACCGCACCTGGGGGCTATGGTGTGGACTGACCCTGTGGGGTAGAATTCGGATTCCTCTCAATTCGGAAACTCTGACATAACGGTATTCGGGACACCTTCTGGCTCGGAAGTCACTGGAAAGCAACTTGAAAATCTCTCAGGACCTTGTACTTGTAAATATGCTTTACGAACGGTGACTCTGAGAGATTGACACCCAATCCCTCGCAATTGGCATCAAGCTCCTCATCGTCCAAGAGATATATCGAGATGTCAACCGATCGCCCTAGAATACAATGCTTAAACTTGACTACTTATCCAGTAAGACCTTGCATCTCAGTTCGACTGAATCACGCACACGAGTGCATCTGCAACCCTACCAGTGCCTCAAAAATTTGCAGGGTAGTCTTGAGTCGTACTTGTACTTCTTGTAGGAAGTAGCCTATGAAGAAAGATTTGTATGATTCATCGTTTGGTCCGGATTAGCGGTGTCGCATCTGTGCTCGTATGGACGGCTTGAAACATTAGTGAATGACCTTTAAGTTTGCTATAATTGCCACTTTAGGGCACCGGTAGGCGAATGCATTCGGTTGAAGGCTTGTAGGTTCATAGTCTGACGAAAGCGTAAACTGTAGCGTTCGCATCACCATACCGCCCAAGAGAGGTTTGTACCGCAGTCATCCCACGATCCGATCCGAGATCTTGCCTGCACATGCTGGTATTGAAGGCAAGATATACCGAGACGGCCAGCAGCATGAGCGGAAAGATAAGTTAGGTAGAAGGCCCAAATCTCTCGGCCCGTAACCGTTCAACCGGATATCCGCATGGCCCGACCTTGACACCCACTCTCCGCTGGCTAGAGATGAACGTACAGTACTGTAGCTCTTTGACTTTTTTGCTGGATATAACGCTTTATGAGTAACGCAAAGCAAAAGTAGCTTTCCAATATGGGATCTACATAGACAGGCCATTGGGCATCGGCACCGGCTTACCTGCACGAGACAGTCGCCCATCATATTCAAGAAATCGACAGAAACGTCTTCGTCGAGTCGGCGACCACTTTAGAAGAGCTTGTAACACTCCATCTCCCAATCCAGCACGGCACAAGCACAGGTAAGCCTCAGTATGCATATCCCAGTACAAAATCCAACATCTCGGCCAGAGAGAGGGTACTGTTGAGTTGGGATATATAGAGGGAGCCTTTGCCTGCACAAAACAGTCAGAGAATAGTCGACATTTCGAACTGTACCCAACTTGAAGCTACCTAACTGCTACCGGCCTAAACCGAGATTCATCTTTCCGGTCCGCACAAAACTACTAGCCCGCCGAAACCGCTCGACTACGACGAGGCAACCGAGAGCCCGAGGCCTACTTACTCATCGACCATTCAGCACGCAATACAGCTCTGAATCAGTAGACAGTTTGTTCATAAATTACTTGGAATTCCCGTCTGTTTTCTCATACCAACACCGCATATCCTGTCCTCAAAGCTGTTTGTTGAAAGTCAAAGTCGAGATGCCGTTCGCTTCATATTTTGGCAGGGGAAGAAGCGCTAGCCCAGAAAACGACAGTTTATCCGGCCCGGGAACGCAGCAACAAAATGAAAATGAAAATAGCGACATACCCAATGACGAAGTCGCCGGGCTGGACCAGAAGAGTCACAACAACCTTTCGAGCAGCCCAGCATCCAGCACCAGTTCAGCACCAATCGCTATTAAAAAGACCAACGGCAGCTCGCACGCCTACAAAAACGGACTCTCAGATTCTCTCGACCAACATCCCACATTCCAGTTCGATTCCTTTGCATCCTCCCAAACCCAAGTTCCTACCAACCCGTCGAACGGAAATCGCAACATGTCCGCTCCAAAAGATATCGTCAACAACGTCGCCAGTGCTTTGGGCAACACCCTCAGTCTCTCTACATCTCCTACCTCAAACTTCCACTCGCCTGCCGGTTCCTACTACGCCCGCGCCGCTGCCGCAAAGGCAAAGCACCTCAAGCCATTCGCTACCGAGGACATCAAGATTCTCCTCCTTGAGAATGTCAACCAGACCGCCCAGGACACTTTGAACGCTCAAGGCTACCAAGTCGAGTTTCACAAGGCCTCGCTGCCAGAGGAGGAATTGATTGAGAAGATCAAGTAAGTCTCCTCCATCTCGTGCCCTCATCTCATCCATCTCGCATCTCAAACTTTTCAATCTCTGGCGGGACAAGAGCAAAACATTTTTCGAGTGGGATGATGCCGCTGCCCCACCAAAAATTTCTGCCCCACCAAGTACTCTATCGATAAGGAATGCGGGACCGATGCTGACGGGGTGAACTCTAGGGATGTCCACGCCATCGGAATCCGTTCCAAGACCAAGCTCACCGCCAAAGTCCTCGAGCACGCAAAGAACTTGCTTGTCATCGGCTGCTTCTGTATCGGTACCAACCAGGTCGACCTTACCTATGCCGCTAAGAAGGGTATTGTCGTCTTCAACTCGCCCTTCTCCAACTCTCGCTCTGTTGCCGAGTTGGTGATTGGTGAGATTATTGCCCTTGCCCGTCAACTTGGTGATCGTTCAAATGAGTTGCACGAGGGTGTCTGGAACAAGGTGTCAAACAAGTGCTGGGAAATCCGTGGAAAGACTCTTGGTAAGCCTGTACGAGTGTAGCATCCGGAGGACCTTACTCATACATTGCAGGTATCGTCGGCTACGGTCACATTGGTTCTCAATTGTCGGTTTTGGCTGAGGCAATGGGCATGAGGGTCATTTACTATGATGTCCTCCCAATTATGGCCCTTGGTTCCGCTAAGCAAGTCGCTACCCTCGATGACCTCTTGGAGAGATCCGATTTTGTCACCCTCCATGTTCCAGAGCTTCCGGAAACCAAGAACATGATCACCGCTGAGCGTCTCTCAAAGATGAAGATTGGCAGCTATCTTATCAACGCTTCCCGTGGAACCGTTGTTGATATTCCAGCCCTTGTGTAAGGCTCCGAACTTTCCCAATTGAAAACCGACGCTAACCGTTCGAAGTGGTGCCATGAAGTCCGGACGTGTCGCCGGTGCCGCCTTGGACGTCTTCCCTCATGAGCCAGCCGCCAACGGAAAGTTCTTCACCAATGACCTCAACAGCTGGGCGGAAGAGCTTCGTTCCCTCAACAACTTGATCTTGACTCCTCATATCGGCGGCAGCACCGAGGAGGCCCAGAGTGCCATTGGTGTCGAGGTCGGTGATGCCTTGGTCAGATACATCAACGAGGGCAGCACCATCGGAGCCGTCAACTTCCCAGAAGTCAACCTTCGTTCCCTCACCAAGGATGAGGAAGACCATGTTCGTGTCATCTTCATTCACGCCAACAGACCCGGTGTCCTTCGTCAAGTCAACGAAATTCTCGGCGACCACAATGTCGACAAGCAGATGTCCGATTCCCGTGGCGATGTTGCTTATCTCATGGCCGATATCTCAGATGTCAGCGTTGACCAGATCAAGGACATCTATGAGAGCCTGGAGTCTCTCAGTGCAAAGATTCTCACCAGAGTTCTTTACTAGAAATGTTTCTTTTCATTTATGGCGTTTTTGATTTATCTGGGGTAATAATTTCCTTTCATTTATGATGTATTTGGGCTGGGTTTTTAGGAGTTTTCAACAAAACTAGGATGGTTTATGTATTTTATGTACTTTCTTCGTTTTTTTTATCTCATTTGATTTATGGGGCAAAATTTGCAGGGAATCTGAATCGAAAAGTAGTCGCAGGTAGTTGCATTCAACACGGTAGTAATTTCCTTTTTGTTTCCGTTCTTGGTTTCCTTTGTAAGTGAAGTTTTGGTCCGGCATAGTAAGGGATATCCAATGAAAGTTTGCACTCGTGTCACGGCCATGTTCAGAAGTGCTATCATGCAGATTTGGTGTCTTCCATGAATATGAATGGTTCTCTGTCTGTAGCCTCGCAGAAACCAGGTTAAGTAGTCTTGCGTTGCCGAAGGCAAAAATTCCGCAGCTTTGTCTGTCTCAAGGTATCTCGAGATGTACATATGCTTCGTATTCGTATGCTTCGTATGCATCGTATACATCGGACTAGAATCTCCAACCGATAAGTGCCTGCATCAAAGAATCGATCTTATCGACACGTGGTGATTAGGATTTCAAATCAGATGTTGCGCCCAAGGCGGGACCGAAAACTGGACATCCTCTTCCGCGACTGCCACTACAACAGATCCCCATTGCGCCATTAGAACCACACATCGCCGGTTCTCAACACTCGTTACAGCCTCGAAGCAATTCCGCATATCTATACACGTTCCGAGTTCTGCAGTCAACCAATAAAGATGGGAGGACCACGTTTGGAAGTTTTCAAGGCAAGCCGGACACCCGAGCGGTCCTAGAGATGGGGCACTAATGAAGCTGCGCCGTGTAGTTTGGCATGTATATCATGCTTCCCATCGCATCCATGTGGTATTTCGGAACCAACCTCGACGGCAAGTTTTCGGTTGATGGATTCTGGCCCTCGTCCGATATGACGCACAAAATCCCGTTTGACAGAGACGAGTTGAAGGCTGAGGCGGAAAGACTGAGGCAGGAGCGATTGGAGAGAAAGGCGAGAAGAGAACAACTGGCCGCAGCTGCACAGAAGTTCAGGTCAGAGGAATGATTGTTATCAGTGGTGGGGTTACATCTTCGGGGATGTGGAGCTGAAGACGGGTATGACAAGGTGGACGATAACCGGAGGGGCATTGCATAAGATCAAACTTTCATTCACAGGCGTTACTTTCTTTCTTTTCACAAATTCCTGTATATTACAACTAGGGGCTAATGTACATTATCTACTCTGCTCGAATGTGGATATCCTTACTCTTTAAGATTGGTATAAACATCAACCACATCATCTTGCTCCACCAAGTCATCTGACGCAACAGTTAGAGCCATTTTCTGGCAAGTGAACAAAGAGGGTAATTACCTATCAGCTCAAAGAGCTCATTTGCATGTGGGCTGTTCTCTGGAAGGTCAACCAACGTATCTGCGTTTGGAACCCACTTGATGTCGAAGTCCAGTACGTTCAACAGCGTCTTCTGCTTAAGTTCTTTGGCGACGGCGCTGACAGAGCTGGGTTCGGTCAACACTTCGATCCGGTCCTTAGAGTCTTCATCTTCTTCATCTCTGCCCTTGAAGGATAGATCCTCGACACCTTCAATCTCCAAGGCCTTATCCATAACTTCATCAAACTGAGCCTCGACAGCCTGGAGATTCACCACTCCCTTTTTCTCGAAAAGATAATTGACGGAAGAAGTCTTAGCCCGGTCCTTGATAGCCACCCACACATCCTGCAGGGTCCTTCGAGTGTTGTCTGTCATACACTCACTGTTCAATGTCAGTTTCCCGATCACGTATATTCATGGGAGGGCACCGACATTATAATAGCCACAGAGCCAGGACCAAGAGCCTCAATCACATATGATTGCAAAGCCACACCCTCCATAGAAACACCCTGACCTCTCTGGATTGCCTTTTCTATTCTGTCCTTTGGTAGTTTACCTAGAGACCCCCCGTCAATATTCCAACAGTCAGAGCGCAGTGGGGTCTCTCACACCCTTCTTCGCAAGCGCAATGGCTTGGTTCAATCCTTGGTCATCCTGGTAAGAGGATCCAGCAGCTTTCGATGCTCTAATGATGTTCTTGCTGAGCTCGCTGAACAGTCTCCCTCTCTTCACATCCTTCAATCCCTTCGAGTGCCTAATCTTCGACCATTTGTTGTGACCGGATTCGAGTGGGGTTGCCGAGTGGAAGTTTGCGACTCCGAGAGATGCAATTGAGGTCGGACGGATTGCTGAGGTCGAGCCAGTTAGCGAGCTGCCGGCGATCCGTGAGCAAAGCGAGCGTAGGACTGGTGAACTGTTCATTGCAAATGGAAACGTCCTCGGTTGAAGCCTACCAAATTCGTGAAAAGGTTCAAGATCCGCCGGTCGCTTACGTACTCAAAACTATACCTTGCCAAGACCGCTAACTATTCTTAGGACCACCATCCCGCTGGCCGCTCAAGCACTCCTGAGTTCCGCCTCAACTGCAACCCCTCGATCAACTATTCTGCAAAATACCCATAACGAATCATATCGAATTTCACAACAATACCCATCGACAATTCCACTCTCAGTCACTCCAGAAGCTACGCCAAATCCCCACCTTTTCAAGCGGTAACCCCGCAATGTCTTCTGAATATGAGTCGGCGGGCGGGCTCATAATGCTGGATGTCGCCAAAGTCCAATCGATAGCGGAGGACCAACAGCAAATCTACATCCTGTCATTCCTACGAGATCTCGAGAAACTAGTCAACAACCTCGACGAGGACGGATGCTCTTCTCATCAGCTCTATGTTCAGAAGGAGCTTCTGAAGGTCCTCAAATTGACGAACCCACCACCATCCAAAGTTACTCGAAACTTGATCGGACGCATATTCGCACAAATCTTCACCAAGGGCGACCGAAAGCTGCTATTCGACACGATAAACGAGCTCACGAATATCATCAATGTCGGGAAGTCGGAGAAGGACCTACGAGGTAGGCAGTAAGTTGGGCTTGCTTGTTGTGGGTGGTGCGATGCTGAGGGTATACAGTGCTGCGGTCCATGTTCTCGGAGCAGTGTACGAGGCTGCCGGTGATAGTGTATGGATTCCGGTCTATGATGTACGCCATTGTTCTAATTGCTTATAGGCAATGCAACTCGGAACGCTCAGCGCAACATCTTTGATGAAGCTTCTTAAGCTTTCGGGAAATGTGAGGATACCGTCACTGCACAGGAATGACACTTCTAACATCTGAGTCTTAGCATACGGGTCTAAGGGCTGCGATATTTCGGTCATTAGGCAAAATTTATGGGATGTTGGGGAGTTCAGGAGACGAGAATGTCATAAAGGATGCCTGGAAGCAAGCAAGATCCTATGCAACTTCCGACAAAGCTGGCCTCGTTCAGGTTGCAGCGCTGCAGGTATGAAGCACCCCGAAAGCCACTTTACGCGTTGCTAATACATCCCAGTGCTTGGAGATACTGGCAAAGAGTACGCCCTACTTTCTTGCTCAATCCGATTTCGAAAAGGTGCTCAATGTGGTTCTAAAGACGTTGGATAGCCCGATTGGGGTCGTTCGGAAAGCTGCGGCCTCTTGTTTCGCTTCGGCCCTGGTGCTTGCATACTCAACGGACCCAGCACTTATTGCCGCCAAACTACCAAAGCGAAGCAACACAAAGAAGAACAAGACAAAGAGTGTAGCGGATCTCGAGGACGACATTCCCGAACGACCCAGTTCGCCGGGTCCTGTAGCGAAGAAATCGACAGCGCATCTCATGACATTCGATGACATCCTGAAGCAGCTCTCCATAATATATACGAAATCGTCAATCTCACAACGGGTTCGCGCTGGAATTATGCTAACCTACGAGGAGCTGCTTACCCGCCTGGATCCGACGACTATTGAGGAAAACTACTTGATCATTGCAAATCACTTCTTCAACGACCTACTTTCACACCAGAACATTACTTCTAATCGCTTCCGACTACTCTCAACCCGAAAATACATCAAGATACTGCTGGAGGATGTTATTGGTGCTCGGTTGCTTGGTGAGACGGGACAGCTGAACGCCATAAAAAAGCTGGTCGATGATGTAATAAAGAAGTATCCCTCTGGCGGTAAGGAAACAGCAGAACCAACCAAGTATACTCTCACGGCTGCTTTACATGCTCTTGCTTCGCTAATTAAGGCATTGGGCTCAATGACGACCACTCACCAAGATCTGATAAGGGACGGGCTCTTGCAAGTGGTTCAACACCCCAGTTATGGTGTACAAGTGGCAGCTAGTTACTGCCTCAAGGTCTTCGTACTCGCCTGTCCCTCTCAATTATTGTCGATTCTCACCATACTCATGAACAATGTCAACAGGGAACTTAACCAGCTTGCAGGCAAACGTACAACGGAAATGCTGCGACGATGTATTGGTTTTGCAAACGGTCTGGCCGCCACTCTGAGCACTGCCCCTCTTCAGCCATTGTACGCTTCTGTCGACGTTACCTCTAGAATTCTCACATTAGCTACATCTCTGCTGAAATCCAGCGGTGATTTGAGCGATCTCCGGGTCTCGAGTACTCAAATTCAGGTCGCCTGGATCCTACTTGGAGGATTGATGTCTCTCGGACCGAATTTTGTCAAGATACATCTGTCTCAGTTGTTACTATTATGGAAGGGCGCCCTACCTAAGCCGCTTGCGAAGGACTCTGTCGTTGAACGTGGCCTCCTTGAGTTGAGCTTCTTGGCACATGTGCGGGAATGTGCGCTTGGTTCTATCCTTGCCTTCTTAGAGTTCAACTCGAAGCTGGTTACGATGGACGTTTCCAAGCGTATTGCATCCATGCTACAGAATTCGGCGCTGTTCCTGAATACCTTACCGAGCAAAAAGACTACAGACGACGTTACCCAGCGGCTATCTCCTTCTCTTCAACTTGTCGATTATGATCTTATGGTTCGCAGGCGCGTTCTACAATGTTACGTTAAGCTTGTCAAGCTGAACCATGGGGCAAATCTGGAGGCGAACTTGCTAACACAGGCTGTCTCTTTCTTTGCTGATCCCGAGAAGTATACCCCTTCTTCTCTCAGTACCGCGATCGCATCCTCTGCTGGTGCTTTCGAGAGCTTGTGGGAGATTGGTGATGGTTACGGCTATGGTGTATGCGATTTCGTGAGATGCTATGATATTACGAGTTTTGGATTCGAATCCAGCGAGCAAGGCGGAGGAAGAGGTGACATTATCCACTGGCTTACGAAACACGAACCTGCGGATGAGATCGAGCAGACTGTGAGTTTACTTCATCTTATATACAAGAATTCAATTGACATTGTCTCTAAAGCTGAATACCCCCGTTATCGGTGCACTTGAACATGATTCAGTCACACTCTACCTCATGGAGACTTCCGAAAATGCGCAGGACTTGCGACAAGCCCCGCCTGCGACAGCAGTTGTAAACTCGGCGATAGATCTGTTTACCGTTTTATTACCTATGCAACAGCCAAAGGTACAAGAGAGTATTCTGGAGCAGATTGCTACCTTTCTCGCATCGAACACCCTACAAAGAAATCCAGGACGTAAAGCTGCGATGACAGTTAACATTGCCGTTGCATTGTTTGGTACCTTGAAGAACGTTACAAGTTCGCCTTCCACTGCTGGAAATCTCACGACTCCATCTGTCCTCAAAATCATCCAAGAGATTCTTCAGGTAAGCCCTTGTCGTTTTGTATCAGAACCATACCTAACTTGCATGTAGTCATTTGTTGTCCATCCCGATCCGTATGTTCGTAATGTAGCATATGAGGCAATTGGTCGCCTTTGTTCCATCGGTGGCAATGCATTCACCGGAAGTGTCATAAATACCCTCATTGACACGATTGTCAACAATAGAGACCCAAATGCAAGGGCTGGCTGCGCAGTTGCTCTGGGGTGCATCCATCGAGATGTCGGCGGCATGGCAGCTACATCTCACCTGAAGACTATCTTGGGGATTGTGATGTCACTGTGTAGCGATCCTCATCCTACTGTCCACTTTTGGGCCTTCGAAGGACTACAGAAAACGATAGATTCAGCAGGTTTGACGTTCTCTGGCTATGTTACGCATGTCCTTGGTATGCTTGCGCAGTTATATGGAGGCGAGACTCATGATGACGAGATTGCTGGCTCTCAGTCATCAAATCTTGAATTGGAGCTTGCAACTACCAATGTCATCGTCCGTAGTATTGACTCTCTGGTTTCCGTTATGGGCCCAGATCTACAAGAGATGACGAAAACACGAGAGTTGATTCTGACGCTGACGAATCTCTGTCTGTTGGAACCCGATTATACGATAGTCAGGGACTCCATTAGATGTCTTGAACATATATCAATGTTTGCAGGCGGCTTTGTTGACTGGAACGATTATATCGGTTTAATCCAGAAGACACTGCAGTCGAGCCACTGGGAGTTGAGAGATACCGCCATCAATGGTCTTTACCAGCAGATGCGGGGAGATGCCGCCCGGGTTCTCAAGCATTCGGGGCCTAGTCTTGAGGATGATATCTGGCTTGCCCTCAATACTTCTCCCAATCACGAGGGACTGCGAAACATCATTAATAACTGGCTGTCTCAAACTGCGGTATCTGAATTCTCAAAATGGGTTGAGAGAATCCAGACGATAATGACCAAGAGTATTGAGAGAAAAAGACCAGAAGCTTCGAAGCCTACAGCGGCAGCCGTGGCTGCTGGTGATGATGAAGAGGCTTCCTTCGCTGCTTCCACAGATACTAAAGGCGACAAACCTGCGGAGGGCGCAGCTGGAGCCGGTAAACAGGAGCTGCTCAAGTGGCAAGTTCGAACATTCGCAATGACTTGTTTGGGCGAACTGTTGGATGCCATAGGACCAGCTATGAAGGATGATCCTTCTGGCCAGATCGAAGAAAAGGCGATTGGAAAGATTAGCGACGTCATCCGGATGGCCTTCTCGGCCTCCACTGCGAGTGTCGTTGAGCTTAGGCTTCGCGGGTTGAGGATCGTGGACCAAGTGCTGAAGGTTTGTTGTATCTCTCCTTACTGTTCTTCTTGCTAACTCGACGGGTCTTTAGCTTTTCGGTCAAATGCCGGATCCCGATTTCCCTGAGGCTCCACTGCTTGAACAGTATCAGGCACAGATAGGGTCTGCTCTCACGCCGGCATTTGCGGCTGATTCATCACCAGAACTCGCTGCCGCGGCTGTGAATGTTTGTGCTGCTTTCATTTCTACCGGCATTGTCCAAGATGTCGAACGCATGGGCCGTATCTTGAAGTTACTCGTTTCTGCCCTTCAAAGCTTTGCAAGTATGTCACCTGTCCTTTCCTAGGCACAATGTTTGCTGATAAACGTCTAGGTGACTCAGAGACATCATCGATTGGTGAACTAAGAGGTCTCAGTTCAAATGCGCAGGTCATGGTTAAAATGGCTGTGTTAGCTGGTTGGGCGGAGCTTCAGGTGGCAAGCGTTGAGCAGAAATACCTTGAGAGTGCCGTAAAGCCTCAGATCAGGGTACTGGCACCGCTTTGGCTTAATTCTTTGCGAGACTTTGCCCAGCTCCGCTTTGAGCCTGATGTTGCCAGTACAGTTGGACCTTCCCCTTCACTAGGAGGCTCAATGGACTCCATCTACTCTTCTTTGAACCGTGATACTCTGCTCAAGGTATGTTCCGATATTCACTTTATGCCTCATAGACTAATATTTGCAGTTTTATCAAGCTTCATGGTTAAACATCGTTGATGCCATCGCCTCACTCATTGAACAAGGTAGTGAGCACATCTTTGATGCTCTGGACGGTCGCTCTCCTTCAGGCCCGAGTGACCAAACCTCTGCGCAGCGTCTCCAGAATGAGGAGCCCGTGTCGTTTTTCTTTGTGCTTTTTGGTCTCGCATTTGAGGCTCTCGTTGGCCGGTCGGGAGGTGAGGGCCTGGCAAGCAAGGAGCAGACGCTAGACGTTCTTCTAGCACTCAAGAAGATTCTCCATCCAGCCGTCTGTGGAAAGGCCATCTTCCAAGATGCCGTCTTCTCCGAAACAGTCGATCTTTTAGATCGGTTGGCTCTTACAGAAGGTCTCCCTGTGCAGAAGGCGATCGTGGAGATTGCAAGAACACTTTGCGCCGCTCACCCATCAGTTAAAACTCCAAACTTGTATATAACTCCGCACTTTTATGTTCTATTTTACTAACTTTTATTCAGGTCTGAGAGCGAGAAACAGCATGAGGAAGTTGACCAGCTGTTCGAGTTGACTCGCTTAATAGTTCTTGTGCTGACGAATCTGTTGCCTAATCTCGGGGAGACAAAGAAGACAATGAGGCATGAGTTGAATGAGGAGGCTGTTGATCTGATAAGAGTTGCTCTCGATGCCCTTGTGGATGCTGCCGAAGTATTTCCAGTGGTTATCAGGACAGATCTGTACGCCTGTATCTTCCATATATTCATCAGTAAGTCCCCGTGTTGCAAAAAGTATGAGGCTAACGTTTCCGGTCAGCGCTCTTTGGTACTGGGATATGTCAAGCAGAGGTCCTGCCCAGATCGCTACCCATATTTAAACGGTTCCTTGGAATATTGACGAAGTCTATGCGTGGAAAGGCTTCAGAGGAGATTACCGGTCAAATTCGCGCCTGTCTCGGTAGTGTTCTCAACTACATGGATAATGCACAGTAAGTTGACGCAACTGCATTGGAATACCAAACTAACATTAGCTTAGGCTTCGAGGCGAAGCTGGAGTACCTACCTTCAGGAACACGCTTATGGGAGCTACTATTGTCATCACGGGTGGTGTCAATGTTCTCTCACCAAAGGATGATATGCTGGAGCGACTTAGCGATTCGACACTTGCAGGATTGGATGATCCTGATGTTTCCAAGACCGCCGCTAGTTGTGCTCGTTCACTGATACTACACACGCCCAAGAGCGCGGCGGACCAAGAGATTGTGCGATATCTTCTTCCTAAGCTTGTCCAATATGTTGCTTCGGAGAAGAACAATACCGCAGAGCATACACAAGTGGCCAAGGCTATTGTCGTTCAGACTTTCACCCAATACATCCCAACACTATTTGGTGATCAAGGTTTGTTGCTCAATCCAACTATTCACCAAAATTATGCTAACCGGATTCTAGTGCCTTTGGCAATCTCTCTCTTCGTCCCTACGCTTCTAGCTCGAGCTTCTCATGTTCGGACACGTCCAGTTTATGTCGAGACATCGAACCGTCTTATTGAGTTAGCAACTGCGAATCAACAGGCTTTCAAGCTTGTCGTCTCTGGTTTGACCTCAAATCAGCGTGCATTCCTGGAGGAGGTATTGAGGACTGGTGCTGGAGGAGGACAACAAGCCGCACATAATCAGCAAGCAACGGCTGCTCCTACTATTGCCTTGAAGATGACGTTTTAATGGGATGAAGGGCCAGGGTATTTAATTGTTTAATGATTGGAGTTTCTTTGGTTTTCGTAATAAAGGGTTTGTATGAAGCTTCGAGGTCAATGGGGTACATGTCGGCAGATATTATATGTAGAAGAATGATAATGCAACGGTTTTCTGATAGACATCATATGCATCGGTCAATAGTGAACCGTGAGGTTGACCCTTCCTTATTGGTATTCTCCTATGACGACTGCCAGGAAGCATCTTGGCAATGGTAAGAGCTCACTCTTTCTCCGAGAAAGATGACACGTCTTCGCAAATCCAATACCCACTTCTCTCTCAACTCGAAACTGCACTTTCTTTCATGTCCTCTCAGCTCCGGGTCTCGATCGTCAGATTTGTTCATTTCTTCCAGAAGCGGTTTGTACACAGTCGCTCACCTGCAACCAGATCTTTTCCTCTGGCATATTGTCTCTCGATCTTTTCTTTTAAATTTCAATTCATTGTGGGAGTTTGCTGAACTTCAGGGCCGGCGGTGTTTGCAGGCCCAGTCCACAAAATCTAGACCCATGAAGGTCACCACGGTTGACGTCCCGAGACTTTCAGATGTCCCATTGGGTTTGACGAACTTCCAATCGACGACCTTCAAGGTAAGACTTACGGAATTCCAGTTCTCTTTGCTGCACACGGATTGGTACTAACTCTTTATCAGCTACTTTATTGAGAGCTTAAGATTACAGTTCCTCTAATCAGAATAAATTGCGATCTTTCCAATTTGCTCTGCATAAAACCACGGTACCCCACTAGTGCGTTTCCGAGTTCCAGAATTTAAATCCCAGGATCGGCACATCGTACCAAAGTATCGCATCGGTTTATATTACGATTAGTCTGGGCAACAAATCCGAGGATACCATACAGCATGCGTCGTTGCTGTTGCCAGAGTTCCTGCATAATGTCCAGAATGCTGCCGGACCGAGATCAGAACCATCTTGCATTTCGCCAATAGCTAAGCGGCTGGTCTATGAAAGTGCAGCTTGATTCCTTTCATTTGGGAGTTTTGTTATTCTCATTTGCGCCGAATACACGATGTCGATTACTGGTTGAAACGTGAGATGCCAATGTCCTTCATTTTACATCTTTCGATTACTTGCTAACATGTGCAATCAGTACAGGACGCATCAAAGTTTTCGGTGTGCCTATACATGCCTCTGACTTTATTGAGACCCACTCTTTTGGAGTTGCATACTCGGGATCTCCGATCCGCTACATGAGAAGCTGCTCGTGATCGAATAGTACTGCACGAAAAACCAGGACCTGTGGTGGAAGCAGAGATGAATCAAGGTACAATTGTGGTATATGCCATATCAGGCTGCAGTTATCTTTCTCGTGAGTCCGGCGTGTACTTGTTAGTCAGTGAGCTGCATCTCAAGCGCTTAGCACCAACTAGATATGTTGTTGTGGCTCTAAGAGCGATAACGATATGGGGAGCTTGATCAACATAGCGGTCTTCTCCGGGCTGATACTGAAAACAAGCTTTTCGACGTATGCTACAGGCGCTGTTCCAGTGGAATGGGTCTCGGCTTGTACGAATGAGCGCCCAATGGGTTTGGGGATCTGAAGCAGCTAACAAAGAATAGGTAAACGGATCTACTTCCAACGGCTTCGTGCATGTTGGATCGTGGAAACCGAGCGGCTAAGCATCAAAAGGCCATCTCCGCTACGGTAGAATAGTACGAAGCGAGTCTGAAATCATCACCAGTGTCTGCAAAGAAGATCTTACGGGTCCATCTTGAAGTAGATCAAGCGGCAACCATTGAGAGTCAATATGGACCACAACATGATGTTTCGCACGAGCATGCACGACATCTGCTTCAGTTCCAAACAGCTTCACCTTCTAAGTTGTCACTGAGAGGTCTGGGATCGCCCATATTGTTTTGAAAAAGGAAACAGAACAAACCAGAACAGTCAGTAATAGATGGACAGGGCCACAAAGAAGTAAGGCATCCAAAGTTTGAAAGTTTGAAATGGAAAAGATAGAGACTTGCTCCGAGGACTACCAATCCCAGGTTGCAGATTCCTTGGAGTCGTCGGTTGTTACAAAGAGACGTCCCGAAATGGTATGGTTGGATCTCTTGTCAGGAACGGGTCTCGTGGAGCGATTTCTGTCCACCAATTGGATGTCAAACCAAAGTGCGACATGAAACGAGCCAAATTGGACCTGCATCTTCTCCAGTGTGGCACAAACGGAGAAAGCATCGCAGAAGCAGCACCAACGATAGCTCTCATCTCTCTCTCATCTCTCTCTGTCCCACGACTCACGGACATCAGCCCGCGAAAGCTTGCGCTTTGTTCATTTGGCAACGTAACAGCAATACAAGTACACGAAATCTTATGTTCATTTCGAAGTACTAGAACACCACTGAATTTCGATTGTAACAGGGTCGACCGGGTCGTCATCAGACTACCTAAAGGCAGGCGAGTACACCCGAAGAATCGCAAGGTTGGCATTTATCATGCTTTTTGCAGGGCATCCGCTAATTATTTACCTAGTTATGAGCCGAATAATGCCTAGGAAGATTCGTTTTGGTCCTGTTATTTGTATGCGTTCTGGCTTTGAAACGGCGGTTATGCCGTACGAGATCATACGCTTCGTTGCTGCTTCTGTAAACCACTCGCGATGACCTAGGGATTCTAGATTCTGACAGGTCTTTACTGAGGCCTGTACTAAAGTTGCAGAAGGGTGCAGATTCCTTGCTGAGGCCTCAGAAAAAATGAATCCAGAGCGAGTATCTGAGCGGGATGGCCATCGAGTAGAATCTGTGGAGACTGAAGTTCTTGACGAGAAGAGAAGAAAGAGCACGACCCTTATGCAAGGGCAAGGGTCGCAAAACTACCCCGCAGAGAGAGCTCTAAGGTTGCAGTTGCCTAGGTACCAGTGGGTTGGGTGAAGGGCTTTTGTGAGGCCACCCCCCCTGATCGGTTTCAGGTTGAGCTTAGGATGAAATTTTGAGCGGTCTCCAAACTGCGCCGGGGCGAGGAAGACATCGCTCAGTGGTGGTCGAAGGGCAAATCCGGACTCTTGATTGCCGCTGTTTGGGAATGCTCAGCTGTCCGAAGACACTGGAAATCTACTGGATGAAAGGGCCTGGAGTTGGGAAAAGTGGCGGGGTGATTCACCCAAGGCTAACTTTCGCTGTTGTGGTCAAGGCAGGGTTGGGCGGCTACTTTGCGCCGCCCGAACAAGCACTGGATCGTCACCACGCTTTAATCGAGGTGCAGGTACATACGGGTCTAAGCAGACAGGTGTGGCTGAGGAAGTGAGAACGGCAGACAACAAAGGTACCAAAAATACGCAAGCGCACCTTAGTGCAGCCACTTGGCACTATGATTCTCACTGAGAACCTGGTCTTCGAGAAACCTGATGGACTGTGGCGGTGTATTTATGGACACAGTTCTTTGGTTCAAGCAGCTCGACATCGCATGTATCAAACCGCAAGGACAACAAGCTCGGGATCTGTGGAGCGCAAGCCTCAACGACAAGATCATGCCGGTGAGAGGACATCACAGCTGTCAGCTCGGAGCTTTCCCCTGCAAGTCTTCTGTCTAGACGTACCCGCTTTCATGCCGCATTTACACTTGCTCATCCGATCTCGCCAATCATGCCCCAATCAACTATCTACACAGCAATCCCCACGCTTCATCAAAACGTAAGCACCTTGTCGGCGGCGATGACAGGGTCGCGACTCGCGAGGTACTTGTACTTGTAAATATCGGCAAGTACCTTCGTGGCATCTACCGACCAGTGGCAAATGCATCTGAAGATGTGCCTGCGTTTTGGAGGTTTTACCTAGGTTCAGATGCTTCTTGGTCTGGATAGGTGCTTCCTGCCCAAACAGTACGTGCATCTATACCAACATCTCAAAGATGGTTATGATTTCCTTCTACTTCGGAAAATTACTTGATGACCGGCACTGGGCATGTCAGCCAATAGCAACGGGAAATGCTGGCGCTTGTCGTTACAGCAATGAAAGAAGCCTCAATTGCGAATTCTTCTTCATTCCTCTTTAGACATGGGTAGGTTTTGATGGCGGATGGGTTGAATGGACAAAAGGTGAATGATTGGCTGTCTATGGTGCGCATCATTACGTTGCGAGTTGAACTTGTACCTGCCAATCCTCTGGGTCGAAAGAATCACATTCAGGATCTCCAGGGTCGCGGAGTTGGGCTGCGAATGAGCTGGTTCCAGTGACAAAGCCCCACGGAGGCACTTGAGTTGATCTTGATCCTCTGTGGAAGAATATTCCCTGCTGGTGGCCACTGACTACACCGAGCCGTACAGGGCAGATGGAGGTTTGGTTGGACGATGTCAAATTGATGGTGATTATTCATTACTACGCCAGGCAAATGGAAGCTCCGTTTGTCCATGAGAGAGCTTCGTTTCTCCTTGGAGGCCATCTAATGAGTTTTGGCATTCCAGAAAATTCGGTTTTCGGAAATCATTTCCACCTACGCAATGCGCTGCCAGCACAAAGGAAGTGGACTGGAAACCTGGGATTGATCAAGATGGAAGCAAACGGAAAAACACCATGATTTGCAAAGGCAAGAGTCGTCACTCACGCAAGAAGCGGGTGCTTGAGAGTCCTCCAGAAGATACTTCAGTACTTCTTAATCAGGGTGCTATCTATTCAACAGGCCGGTATGTAGGTCCTACTCGTACAAGAAGAATGGTAGTGCTGCTCATGAATTAATAGCACGGGTTATTTTCAGCAAGTTTGTATATTCTGGCGGTGATATAACCTGTTTGCCGGTTTAACAAATGACGATTTTCTCTTTGATTTTTCTTTTTCTTTTTCTTTCATCCCTGTTTTTGCGGCTGCAGATTCCCCCTCCCAAGGCTTTTTGGCAGCGTCTTTCCTATTGCGGTAAAATTCCCACCCACAAGGCCCGTCCCACGCTTCCTCCAGAGAAGCTTCCTTTGACCGCCTCTCAAGCCTCCGCTTGGTATAAGAGTTGCCGACATCCCCACCTGCCGAACCTTTTCTTCTTCACCTCATCCACCGGACCAGCTCCACCACCGACGACAGTCTTCCGTTGCAACTTTCAACAACCTTCGACAGGTATACCAACAGCCAACACACCGGCATTCTACTTTTGGGCATTCAGCGAATTCCCACCTTTCATTCCTTGTAACCTTTTCTCAAACCGCAAACGCTCTATTCCCAGTCAAACAACACTTGCTTTCAGGTATGCTGCCCTCCAAAAACGACCCCGCAATCTTGCATCTTGCTGTTTGCACCTCATCTTTTTTGTTGTCCATCACCACTCAAGTTTGGCAAGAGTGTCATGGCCAACTACCGCCTGCAAAAACATTCCTTTCTTCACTTCTTGTTTCGTCTTGAGCTTTGTAATGCTAACTCGCCCTTTGCGTAGTCCTTCAACTTGAAATACCTCTTCTAGTGTATAAAGACAAAAGACAAGAGCCTTACAATCCTTCAGCACCTGTCGAAGACACTTTTCACACCAATCAACTTGCAAATTCAATCTCTCTAAAACAACTACCACAGAAATGAAGTTCACCATCAGCCTCGCAGCCGTCGCTGCTCTTCTCCCTGCTGCCCTCGCCCATGTCTCGATGGACTTCCCCAAGCCCTTCCAAGGAGGAGCCGATAACGTCGAGCCTCTCCAGCCATCGGGAAGCAACTTCCCATGCATGGCTCCAAACTACGACCTTGAGAGTCAGTTGACCATTGCACCAGGAGAGTCTGGTCAGATTGTCTTGTCCAGAAACGGTGGCGCCCCTCACGGTGGTGGATCTTGCCAAATTTCCCTCACCTACGATATGGCTCCAACCGCCGGCTCTCGCTTTACTGTCATCAAGTCGTTCCAGGGAGCTTGTCCAGTTCGCGCTGAGGGCAATGAGATCCAGGGACCATACACTCTGCCATACACCATTCCAGCCGATGCTCCATCTGGAAAGGCGGTCCTTGCCTGGTCTTGGTTCAACAAGGTCGGAAACAGGGAGATGTATATGCGCTGCTCGCCAATCACCATCAGCGGTTCCAACTCGGATGTCTCTACCTTCAGCAAGCGTCCAGAGATCCTCAAGGCCAACATTGGCAACGGATGCATTACTCCAGCTGGGAAGGACATTAATTTCCCTGCTCCAGGTGATGACGTTGTTGGACAAGGAAACGCTTCTCCAGAAGGAAACTGCGGTGCCTCTGGATCTGCTCCAATCGTCGTTCAGCCTCAGCCAGAGCGTCCTGCTGCCCCATCTCCAATCCTCGCTCCAGGAAACGGAAACGGTGGACCAGTCGTCAAGCTCCCAGTAGCCCCAAAGCCATCCAACCCAGTTGAGTCGCCAGTTGAGTCGCCCGTCGAGGCTCCAGCTCCTGTCGAGACTGAGACCCCTATCCAGGCGCCAGTTGAGACCCCAGTTGAGGAGGCACCAGTTAGGGATGAGGAGCCAGTTGTCGCCAAGCCAATCAGCCCTCCAGCTGTCGTCGCTCCAGAAACCCCAGTCACCGCTCCAACCACTCCTCCTACTCCAGACGCCATTCCATGCGATGAGCCAGGAGCTATTGTCTGCCTCGGAAAGAACAACTTTGCTCTCTGCAACCACGGCTTCCTCGTCAACATGGGAAAGACTGCTATGGGTACTGAGTGCAATGCTGGTACCATCTCAGCGCGTGCCTACCCAATCCGTTTGACTGGTCACCACAGACGCAGACACGGAAAGTTCTAAATGGTATGCTTTGAGCGTGGGATTCATCATTCTGCATATTTCGTTTTTCTGATAGAAGGACTTCAAATATCGGCTACATTGTGGAGTTAGGGATTGCTTTCTGTTTATATTTCTCTGTTTTTCAGCTTCCATTTGCTTTTTACTTTACTGTTTTCTAGGGTTCAAGCAGCTATGCTGTTGCCATTCAGACTTTCGCTTGTTTGTATTCGTGATTGTTTTGTATCTTATTATCCTTCTTGCCACTAGTTGGTCCCCTTTTTACAGCCCAGTGGGTACTCTTTTTTTTCATTTGTATTTATATATGTTCTGGCAGACATTCATTGAGGTTCAGTGAACTTGCTACGGATACACCACTCATTTCAAGGTATCGAACCAACGTCGGTGGCCGCGATTTCAAGATATGGGAGATTTCTTCTGTCTAGATGTTTACCTATGTAAAAAGATCGAATAGAATGAATCTCTTTCTAAAAGTTCCCAAACCACTGCTTCCTGTGCCTGTTGTGACCAAAAAGTTGACTCGTTGCTGGCCATATCACCAACTACCCCTCCTTTGATTGACTGCAAACGACCGACCTCATCATCAAGCGGAGAAATTTTTCTCTCCTGCCGCTTTCGTATCTTGACCCTTCCGTCTTGTCCATTCCTCGGGGTTTGCCGCCCTCTCTGAAGTTTGATGGACCGCTGAAACAGCCAGACTTTTTTCTATGAAACCCATATCCACTGATTTGCGAGAATCTCGTACCGCTTTCACCACCGACATCATGATTTTTCCCCTTTAGCTCAAGCATCTTGACATGTCATTTGATTGTTTGCTCATTGCTCACCAGACCTTCTGTGCCTGAAGTTGTGCCTGAGAAGCTCTTTGTCGACTTGCTTTGAAGCACAGGGCGGACGTGGCTTGATTCATGCGGCAGAGCGAGTGAGACATGCTGGCGGCATGGCGTTTGCTTGCGCAAGTGTGCAAAGCCCGCTTCGGATAGCTTGATATGGGCAAGCAAGACGGTGAGCTTCTCTATTGCATGTCTGAATGTTGTCTACTGGCGGTTACCGGAAGACCAGTGCAGTCGGCAGCTGAGGGTCCAGCGTCTACATGCTATGTACGGATAAGCCTTGGTGGGAAGAAAGGCGAATGACATTGGGCGTGGTAATTATTTCAGCCCCCATATCCGTGCCAGTTGAGGGGCAGTTTTCTTCGGAGGGGTATGGATCTGACCTCGTATGTAGCAGAAGGAGGGGTAAACCTCCCGTTTGCATGTTCCTCGACGACAAACGGCAGATGATTTGGTATGATGACGTTAGCCCCCAACTTGACCTCCCCAATGACAACAAGCGCAAGTACAACCGTCCCGCGACCCCTCAAGTCTGCAAACGACCCTTACCTTGTCTCAATAACTCCCCAATCCTATGATAATGCTCTCATCAACTTCCACAGCAAGTCTTCTTTCAAATCCCGAAGCCCTCACAGGGCCAACTACAAAACCTCTCAAAGCCACTATCCACTTCCCTTTAATCTCATCGAAGGTATAAACAAGCTTCTTCTGCATCTGCACAACCAAACAACAAGGCACGATACGGAGCAGTTGCACGCCGGACTACCTAAAGCACCTCTCAAGGGCGGGATAAGCAAGCTGGCGGCAGGTACCCGTCTCTTTTCTAGCGGCATAACTACCGTATGCGGTAGTTGCGTCACGTGGGTGGATCTGGGATGGGAAGTGTCATTCTCAACGAGGCATGGCTGATCTTACATACGTCAGATAAAGAAGCAAGGGGCTTTGGGGTTGTCGAAGCATCTTCCGTGCGATCATAAGCGGGGCTTTGAAGATGGATGTGGGGATCAAAGATAGGTCGGGTGAGATTTCACGTGGCGGTAGATGGCCTAGGGTCTCGTCTGACGATTGCTAGGTTGGAGTAATCATCTTCTAAGGATCTGACACTGTGAACCCCGCATCTAAGTAAGTAGCTGTCAATAAGCACCTTATACATACTCTTGGATACTTTTGTAAGCATTGGGTTATCGTGATAGCTGCATATCTTGATCTCCTCTCGTGGAAGTGTATGTAGCTGCACGTGCGCATTATGGTACAGAGTAAGAAACTGGGCTATTTAGGCATGGCCGAGTCCTCTTTGGAATATGTAGTAATACAGAGGTGATTTGGGGTTCCTACATATTGGGCCTCGCGGGCATCTCCTACGCTAGAGCCCATCCATTGCTCCGCTATCGAAAATACTTTGAGGCAGTAAGCATTCAATATCTCAATCTGACACTGGCATGAGATATAACCAGATTCTATCGGAGCATGATATAAACGGCATGTGGCATGCTGCTAGACAAACTTACTTGTAGCTTTAATACTCGGTGATTGGTGGAATATCGTCCGATTTGAGCATGGCATCTCAAAAATGAAGATTTACGAATAGCAGTTATAAGAGGCGACGATATAGCACGATTGGCGAGCGAATCATTGTTGAATTGTCCTACGATTCGCTGTCAGGGTAAAACTCTTGCAGGTGAGAGCTGCCATTTATCCGTCGCCATCCAGGAGTGCATCTCGATGGGTTTAGTTATATTTGTGAGATGCTGTGGATGAGAATTCTTTGCGTCGTATTCATCAGAATCTTCCTTGCACAATGCCGCTGGAAGATGCAATGTGGCGTAATACAAATTCAAATCAGAATCATACTCCTCGCTGCTTTGTTTGCACCAAATCTCACCTCGTTTGTATGCACAAGTGCAGAGGCTCGTTAGAGTGACACATGTACGCTTACGGCGTCGTTTATCTCAGACAGTCGAATTCGTTTCGAGGTCTTCTACCGAGCTTCGAGAACACAACCGACCGAAGAAGTGGCACTATGGCAGCCACTATTCAGCATTGAATAAGTTGCAGCACTAAGTACTTGTATTCACACGATGCGCAACCTACGGATGATGCACAGATTCCCGTGGGATCATTGCAAGGGATTGTAGCACTGGAAGATAACTAGGGCACTCTATCAAGTACCCATTGGTTGGATGGACTTTTGAGCAGGGGTAGAAGAAACCGATAGTTTTGCCGAGCGGAGAGGAAGCTGTCGTACGTATCGTACATACCGGAGCTCCGGACAAGTGCATCTTCAGTCGTTACGAGTGTTCCAACTGCCCTAAGCCGTACTTTTGATAAAACAGTTAAGTATGTAGAAGTTTAACGCGGTAAGCACGGACGAGGCGCATATCCCTGTGTTGGTGGACAGCGAAGGCTGAACTGTGGCGGAGACACTCCCTAAGCTTTGTGGCTGCGGTTTCACTGGCGGACAGGTTCGACCAGGTATGTCGAAACGAACCACCATTTGACATCTTTACGATAACTAGAAGAATCAGTTATGAATGAACATGAAGTAGCCAAATAACTTTTGTGTTGATTAAATAAACCCCTAACGCCTATAAACCATGAGAACAAAGCTCTACTAAAAGAAAACAAAAACCAGCTAATGAAACCACTATGCCCACCGGATATTACGCTATCAAGGGATGTAAGTAATCGAGATGCATGTGCGGCAGAACGACATGTCATGAAGCAACATATCTACCTGCTCAATATGATATCTGCTACGAGTAAGAAATATATCGACCTCAGCCTGCTTGTTCCCGAACGACTTGATGCCATAGTAGGAGCAACCGACCAACTCGCGTTCGAGGTATAACGATAGGTCCCAACTTATTAAAACTGTGGCATTCCTCTTCTCTTCTTGCCGGCGAAGGCTTCATTACCGTCGCTCTTTCTCTTTCTTCCTCGAGCAGTGATAGCTTCGGGACAGTCTGCCATAAGATGGCCTGTTTTTCCGCAAGTATGGCATTCTCGGTTGTCCTGTCGGGGGCCGCGATCCTCTCTGTCTCTGGCGTTTCTGGCAGTCCTCTTGTTTGGACAATCTCTTGCGAAATGACCCTTTTCGTCACATATATTGCATTTGAGTTGTCCGAACTGGGCAGCTTTCGTGTTGGCCTGTTGGCCTCCTGAAATCGATGAAAGATGCTTGATGTTGACCTCCTTTGTGACTGTCGGTGCTTCTATCACGACTGGTGTAGGGTTGTGCAATTCCTATTCTGCGTTAGAATGTGATAAGGCTGGTGGGAGAGGCGGAGAATGTGATATCTCAGCTGGGAAAGAAGGAAACTGAATGGGTAGATGCGTTCTCTCCTCCTCTTCCGGTTGGTGATTTGTTTCGAATAGGACCTACCTCGACCTCCTTGTTGAAATTTCCAAAACTGATACGACCGATTCCTGCTTTCCTCTTTTTCTTGACTATTCCCTTGTTTTCAGTCTCACTCTCATCGCTGTCGTCGTCGCTCTCTTCATCCTCGCTCATCTCGTCCTCCTCTTCTCCGTCATCGGCAAGCAAACTGGCATAACCAACTTCACCAAATCCAGGCTGTTCGATTTCGTCTTCATTGGCTTTCTGTATCGATAATTCCCATCGGGTCTCTCCATCCTCTGTAGTTCCGGAAACAAGTCGTTCTGAGTATTGTTTAGCCTTCTCTAGAGCCGCTGCTTCCGCCTTGAGAGCTTCTTGAATGGCTGCTTGGTCGATGGCTGCGCGCGCTCTCGCCTTTTCGCCTTGGGCATTGTTGGGTTGCTGAGCTGCTACTGCTGCACCACGTTGCATGAACTGCAGAAAGAGAGAATTGGTAAGCGGTTTCGATAGCACTAGAAGTGCCATGGTAACTTACCTTCATCGTCAAAAGACGAGAAGACATTCCACCTACTACTGGCGGCATTATTGTCGAGAAAAGAGAGATGTCTCTTAGATGTGTCGAAAATTCGTCGTTTTGGTTTCCTCAAACTCGTCGATACCCTTCAAGTAATCCCAGTATCAATGCCGTATAACAAACAGTCGTATATATCAAGACTCGTCGTTATTGAGCTGTCGAGTATCGTCTTTACCGTTGTCGCTACCCTTGTGTTGATGCTTTGGAATGGAGAGTCGCTCACGGGTCCCGCCCATCCAAAAATTCCGCATCGACAACAAGGTTAATCCAGAAAACGCTAAGCGTCAATGTCACGTGCCACGCTTCTCTTTCCCCCGTCACCAATTCCAACCTCATCCCACTCGCACTCCCGCAATCGAGCCGCCTCGCAAGAGCCCCCACCAACACCACCAATGTCCCTCTTCCGTCCACTTTCGCGCCTTCCCCGGGCCGTCCCAGCTCTCCGAGCCTACTACGGTAGCATTCCCGGCGAAGTTCCGCCAACTCCAGGCCGTCGCTCCCCCGCAGACCCGCTTCCTGCAACCAGCAATGCGAATGCTCTCCCACCAACCGTCGACATCCCAGCAATGTCCAAGGATGTCTTGACCGAGACCTATGAGCAAGCCCAAGCGATTGTCAGCAAGCAGGCTCCCAACCGTGAGACGACATGGAGCAGGAGTCAGCAGCCGAGGTCGAAGGCCATGGTTGGACCTCGATTCGAGCAGACCGTTTTCGAGACTCAACCAAGACCTTATGCTGCGATTGAGTTGATCCACAAGGTGCCAGTCAACTGGACTGACAAGAGGGTTGTCGCCTGCGATGGTGGTATGATGCGCTTGACCTCTGGATGCATCAGTTGAGAGTGGCTAATGTCGCAACAGGAGGAGGTGCTTTGGGCCATCCAAAGGTTTTCATCAACGTTGACAAGCCAGAGATTATTCCCTGCGAGTACTGTGGTCAGCCTTTCGTAAGTACTCCAAGCGTCCTCGATTCTGCTTGGACATGGCTGACCGTCCAACCAGGCACACAACCACCACAAGGCCACACTACAAGCCAGAGAGAAGACGGACTATCCATTGGCTTAGACGAACCGGGCACCTACGTAGTTTTCAAACATGCACATATTGGTACAATGGACGGGTGGGATAAAGGGATTTCTGAGGAGGGGAACCAGAGTCTGCTTGTTAGGCTAGTTATTTCTGTACAGGAGCGTAAAATACATAGACTGGTTTACTACGATTTCATGTGCACAGACAAATATGGCTACGACGGCATAGACGTCAAATATTATTGGGCAAGATCCTCATTGTATTCGCTATCAGACAAAGCCCACTCTCACGAATGTCTAACCAGCAAATCTACTATCCCATCTCTATAAAACAGCTAACGAGATGCAAACCCCAAACGAACCCAGGCGATTTGAAACGCAACAAACGACGCAGGAACTGAAAGAAAAAAACCGATAAAACCTTTGAAGACCGCAAAGCACCATTATAAAACGAAACGAAGTGATATCCCACAATCCCAATAGTATCCTGAGTGCCAAAGAAAGATTACTACAACTTTACGTTCAACTCTTCGTACAAGACCAGTGGCTTGACCGGTGAAGGGGCACTAGACAGCTCCATTCCTGCCTTCCACGATGTGACGTCCTCGATCACCACGCCTTCTCTTCTCTTTGTAGTGGCGGTATTTCCTTGCACACCCAAAGTGTTGAGCAGCACGTCAATGCCAGCTTGACCCTTCTGAACAATCGACTCAACGGTCGACTTTGTGGCATCTCCATTCGAGGCCGGCACCTCGGTCCGGGCGTCTCCCTTCGCAGACTTTAGCAAATCCTTCAAGAATGGTTCGGCAGTCGTAATGGCTTCATTCAGCTTTTGCTTGTCAAGAGCCGGCTCCAAGCCTTCCAGATACGAACGAAGGGTACCGGAGGTGTTATCCACTGTAAGTTCATCCAGCTGAGCAAACTTGGAGTTGAGCACGTCGAGGTCAGACTTAATGCTGAGTTGATTTAGAACCTTGTCGATAACCTGGATCGAAAGACTCCTCTGTTCTGCCAATGGAAGTGGACCAACTTGAGATTTGCCAGCATTATCAGTATTGGCAACCATATGGATGGCAAGTTTGGCCCTCTTTGTCGATGCAGGGTTGATGTAATGATTGTAGAAATCAATGAGATCCTGCTTGGCGAGCGACTCAAGCATGGCGACTTGTTCCTCAACTACATGATAGTCAGTAACTCATTCCACCAGGGAAGGAAATAGGAATCGCCTACTTCGCATAAAGTCATAGAACTCGTTTTCAATATAGCCCCAAATCATGCCAGTCTCCTGTTGAAGATATTTTGGCTTCTCGGTGAGCTTTGTGATTAGACCCTTGACATGAGTCTGGAAGTCAGTGTCCGACATATTATCCAGGACGGTCTTGAAATTCTCCAAGAAACTTTCGATTCTGGAATCAAGATATGCTACGGTACGCTCAGACTGCACGAGAACGCGGTATGCATAGGTGTTTGCGAACGAACGACGGCCGGTCCATACAATATATCCGAGCTGTTCTTTCGTTCTCAGAGTATCGAAAGCAGGCCTTCACACCGTTAGTTAAGAACCCGGAAAAAATGGTCAACTTACTCCTCAGTGACCTGAATAAACAGGTTAAGGAGTGCTCTAGACCTCTTCTCCCAGCCCCGTCCAACGAACAGCAAATACTCGATGCAGTTGTTGATGTTCTTAGGATCTTTCAAGACACGAGGATAAATGTAATGAGAACCTTCTGGTATGATGACTGATCTCTTGCCGATAAATTCAGTAAATGGTGGTGGGCGAGACTCGAAGATCTTCTCAACAAGATTGGTCAGCTTCAACGCTTCTTCCTTGTGAAGGTTTCCATGCACAAGCGCTTCCAAGAAGGCTTGTCTAGAAATCTCAATCTTGTAATGGCGCATGTCTTCGACGGTAAGGGCTAGAAGAGTCAGAGAAATGTTCGGGCAATCTTGACTTCTTACCTTCAAGCTCACTGAGCTCCTCTGTGTTCATCCAATGCTTTTCCTCATTCAAATGGCGAATATGGTCCCCAACCTGACTATATGGTTGAATGAAATCCCAATTCTTGAGGCCGCGCATAATTCTTTCTTGAAGAACATTGAACCGGTCCTCGCGAATCTCAATATCGCGCATCTTGGATAGAACCTTTTCGAGCAGGATTGGGAGCTTATGGTTGTAACCGGCAACCTCGACCAGCAAGCCACGTCCGTAGCTGTACAAGTCGTATTCGAGTCCAGAGATCTCGGCGTCATAAGCGTACTCGTTAAGAGCGTCCCTGACCAACAGGCAGTACATCCTAGATTTAATGCTGTTCGCTGGTGTAGCATAAATCAGTGGGCTATTTGTATGTTAGTGTAATTCGTTAGGATCTTTTCGGAGGTCTACTTTTTAATCAAAACATAGACGACAGCTTTCGGAACCCAGAAAGTGTCGTCTTTCTTGAACCAGACTCGGATGAACTTCGTATTCTTGATCAGGGTTGGAATCTTGGTCGGCTGCTTGACTTCCTTCTTCTCAACCTCAAAGTTCGACGGAATAAATTCGTTAGGATGAGGCAGGTGTAACTCAGACAGGACGGGAGCATGTTTGTCAAATAAGGAGCTCAGTTCGCCCAAGAACTCCTCCGATATCTTATCCACACGGTATTCAGTACCGTACCATTGTTCAGTTTGGTCCATCTCACCCAAGCCCTCAGGTGGAACCTGACTGACAATTGTGAGTCTGAAATTCTTTGGCGTGAGATGATTGATTGCCTGCGTAATCTGCTCTGGGTTAAACTCCCGAATAAGGTGAGTTCCAGACAAGAGCCATTCGCGGGGGTATGGTCTTTGCATTATCGATGACATGTGAGACGTGAAGCTCGAAGCTGCATCCTTTTGTTTGAACCGGAAATCGATTGCGGCAACTTGTTGAAGCTCTTTCAGGATCCATTCTTGAGGGGGCTGGCTTCTCAGAATCGTAATATACTGGAAGACAACCTTGACAACCTCTTTCCAGTGCTCTAGGTTTTGTTAGAATGACATACCCCAAGATTATGGGCCCACTTACTTAACCCGTCTGTGGTCAGTTTAATATCAATCTCAAAGAACGCCGCCTTGGTCGTGATTGGGCTTCCACCAGCAGAAAGGGCATTGGCCCATCCCTTCTCCTTGAGATAAGCGAGGATAGACCCAGGGCCCTCATGTCCGATCAGATGTGCTAGGTACCTCGAAGGCTGGCACCGATACAGCTCGTCCTCTGGCATGTACGGGAAGCAGAGCTCCAAACTACGGGTATCCATGACAGGCTTTGCAATCACTTGTGTCTGTAAAGCATATTAGCATTGGCGTGAGAATGTTGCCGGTTGGAACAAACGTACAAGAAGCTCCTTATCCGTCAATGGTTGTCCTGGGTACACCAATCGGTCAATGGATTTGTTCTTGATCCCGATGAACATTTTCTCAACCCAGCTTTGTAAGGTATCGAGAGGCTCTCTTCCGAAGACTACCAGCTTCATGATATTTGCCGAGTAGTGACGTTCGTGGAACTTCATAAACTCCTCGCGAACATTGATGCCCTTCTTTCCTGGGTTCTCCTTCAAGGTTGTAAGATTACCAGTAGAGAACTTGTGGAACGGATGCTCGTGACTGGAGAGTGTTTTGGCGAGCTGATAGATACGCCATGTATCACTCTGCAAGTTCTTCTTGTTTTCTGAATCGACAGCGCGCAATTCTCTGTCCAAGCACTCCTCTCGGAAGAGGGGCGCGATGAAGAACTGAGCAAACCTATCCAAGGCACCTTCCAGATGATCTTTGCTGACTTCAAAATAGTAGTTGGTATCCATCGAGCTGGTATATGCGTTCGAGTATCCTCCATGCTCAGACAAGTACTGCGAATAATCGTTTTCAACCGGGTACTAAGGAAGGTGGTTAGTTTGACACCAAACACAACAAACTTCAGGACGAGACAAACCTTTTCAGTTCCTAAGAACAACATATGTTCCAAAGCGTGAGCTTGACCCTGGTAGAAGAAAGTTAGTAATAGTCATTATGCATGACGATGGTTGGGAAGCACAACATACCGGAAGATCTGGTGAGTCGGCATAGTTGCCAACGTACACATCCATTGCTGCACTGGCCTTGTCTGTGTCGGGATCGTGCACGAGAAGAACCTCAAGCTCATTTTCAAGCTTGATGACCCGATATTGACGGTTATCGAGCTCTGGACGTTCCAGGTTCTCCGTGATAACCTTTGCTGGAGGTACCTGAACCTCGGCGGGGACTACTACATCAGTCATTCTGGTGAAGTTGGTGAAGGCGAATCGCGACGGAAGATCGGTTTGAAGTAGGGTGAAGTTCAGGAAAGAGGGGACGAGTGAGAGTCGAGCGAGGTTGATGGTGAGATTGAAGAAGGAGGGCCGATGAATGATGACGTTAAGTCGTTTGGAGGGGTGATACTAAGCAACTAGTTGGATGAGGACGACAGTGACCTTTAAATGATAAAAGGATAGAGCAATGGTACCAAGAGGGGCTGTGGGTTGGGAGAGGTAGATCTGAGGTAAGGAGAGAGGGTGGGGAGAGTCGGAGGATGTTCAGGTCTAAGTTTGGGCGGACTCTTTTGTGTTGGTTTTGGTCGTTTGTTTTTGTGAGGTGGGATGTCAAGGGTCCAGTGATGACGATACCCGGAAGGAGGAAGGTGCGGGGTGTTTACTGTGAGCTTTGCGTCTCAACAACTAAAAAGAGAAGGAAAGCTTAGACAAAGCAAGGTCTGCCCTTCCGTTTCGAGCTTCCTTTGGAGTTTTATTCTTCCTTTCTACTTACTCTGAGTCCAGGACTTTGGACGATATGGCAGTCCCGCTTCTAAGCTGGCCTTCACAGAATGACTGTCCGATCCGCATCACAGCACCTGCCGCCAAAGACTTCTTTCGTTTCGCCTCCATGCGGGGGTGCAAATAGGCCAAGTAAGGCGAACCAGGCTTGGGTGCGCTATTCATTCGTTCGTCTTTGAGCACCGAGTCTCTGGCAACGACTCTAGTATATTAACATCCTAGCCGGGGAAAATGCATTGCTGTCTCGCCAGATTATCGGGACTGTCTAGCGTTACGTTTCGCTGCATTTGGCAGCAACTGATGAGGGTTTGTGGGCGCGAGCGATGCCTTCAATCCAATACTGCCGCCAGATCCACGCTCGTGGTGATGATTCATGCGGAATTCCGCCACAGTCTGGACAACCTCCATCTGATCTCATGAGACATTGGCAGCCTGCCCCACATACATGAGATGTCAACCATATGCCCCTGCGGAAACTCGTTACCGATATCCAGATTCCAAAGAGCCGCGGTTGCTATAACCATGCCATGGTTGTATGTACGCATCACTGGCACAGACTGGGATGTGAAAGAACTGCAAGTACCTCTAGGAAGTATGTACAAGTATGTAAGTACATAGTACTCAACCGGCTCTCACTAAGTTTGCTAGTTACCACTCTATTCCAATATACCTGCTTCTATACGGCAAGCATAATCGTAAGGGAGCCCTTCACACGTACTAAGTAGATACACGATTAGATCTTAACTGAGTCGAGACGAGAATGCTAAATATGGACCTAACACATAGAACACTGCAGTGTAAATACGAATGAGAGGTTCTTTGGAATGCTGCATCATAAGCTTCATGTAGGCCGATTCCTCCGTACGTTCGGCGCCCAAAGGTAGCTAGTACCTGACGAAAAAGAGAGCATCTAAGTGCTGACCTCGTCGCGTACGCACATAAGTACTTCTTGCTACCATTATGTATCGTAGCAAGAACTTTGAAATGCATCCTTCTGAGGATGATGGATTCATTACAATAGGGCTTGCCGCGGGCCGTTGGGCAGGGTCCATCTAATCAAACCGCCCATATTTCGTAGATCGGTGCTTTTTCTTCGAACTGCCGCGTTGGATCTTGACAAGGAAAGTCTTGCAACACAAGTACTTATAAACTACTCTGACGCCCAAATGTATGATTTCAGATTACAATATGTCACTGCCATACAATGAGTATTCTCTCGACACCATATCAAGGTTGTAATCGACTGTACAGTGACCTTGCCATCTCTAATGTACCCCACCTCCAGGCCACTTTACACACTCTCAGGGTCCTTCCTTCATCCAATCCAGCTAGCCTCTCGAAAACGTCCGCCAAAAACTCCGGACTTGGCGGATTTGTGCGACGAAGCTAACGCACTCGATAACGCTGACAGATTGCGATTTCGCTTGTGCGAGAAAATTTGGCCCTTCGGCACTTGAAGAAGAAGAAGAAGGCTGCACTTCCTTTGCTGAAACTTCCTTCCCTTTACACATCACAAACCGTCGCAACTTCAACTCTTTTATCGCAGTTCATCAAAGAAGTTTACTCTCCTTTACCAAATCTTTCACTCTTTCGACACTGCAACTCAATTCACCTTTCAACCAAAATGTCTTCTGAAGCTGGAGGATGCTGCGGCGGTCACGGCGACCACGAGCACGAAGATGGTCACTCCATTGAGCCAAAGGTTCTTGAGGATTTGGCTGCTCTTGAGATGGAACTCGAGGCCGCTGAATTGGCAGCCCGTAAGTTTACCCTGTTCCCTTCAATTCTATACGTAATTCGATTGCGACGGCTGGCAATGTTCCTTGCTTGTTGTCATCACCTTCATAGCCTCCTTGCGGATGGCTATCATGAATCGCTCGATACTAACAGGTGACTACAGTCAAATCCCAGTACAAGCTTTTGAATCCTCTTTTCCAGAAGAGAACCGCCGTAATCGCTAAGATTCCAGAATTCTGGCCCCGTGTCTTTTCCGCCTCGAAGGATCTCGACGCATTGATCTCTCAGAACGACGCCCAGCTTTTCGAGGCCCACCTCGTCGGTCTTAACGTCGTCAGACCAGAGGCCGATAAGGAAGGAGGCGAAATCCGCAACTTCGACATCACCTTCACCTTTACCGAGAACCCATGGTTCGAGGAGACCGTCCTGACAAAGCGTTTCTACCAAACACCGGTTGGTCTGGCTTCAGAGCCATTGAAGATCAACTGGAAGGAGGGCAAGGACTTGACCAACGGCATCACCCAGAAGGCTTACGACTTCTTCGTCGCCAAGAAGCAAGAGCTCGAAAAGGCTGCTTCGGAAGAGAACAAGGAAGCCACCAAGTTGGAGGCCCCAGACTGGGATGAGCTTGTCAAGGAAGAAGACAGAAGCTTCTTCATGTGGTTCAGCTGGTGGGGAGATGCCCTCAACGCTGTGAAGGCTGCAGCCAAGGACGGTGCCGAGAAGAAGGATGGTGAGGACAGTGAGGATGAGGATGATGAGGACTACGACGATATGGAAGAGGAGGATGAGGGCGTCTTCCCAGGAGGAGGCGACCTTGCTGGCTACATTGTCGATGACCTCTTCGTGAATGCCACCAGATATCTCAGTAAGTTTACCACGTCGCTTTCGTAAGGTTCATTAGTTAACATGTGATACAGCTGAGTCGTTGGAAGGCCCAGAAGACGAGTGGGATGATGAGGAGCTCGAAATGCTCGGAAGTGACGATGAGGAGGCCCTTCTGGAGGCTTTCCAAAACGGCGCCGAGTCATCCAAGAAGCGCAAGGCTGATGACGATACTCCCAAGAAGTCCACCAAGAAGTCGAAAGCTTAACTGACAAGCGTCCTCGAATACCCCCCTCGTTTGCATCATCCCGAAATAATATCCTAATCGAATTTTTCCTACGATATCCTTAATGCTACGGACTACAATGAGGGCACATAATTGCTGAGACTTAGAGTGGTTATCTCGTTATATACATCGTTGGGAGTTAGCCTGGGTCGGACATGGGTCCGGTGTTTTTTGCTTTATTTCCGGTGCTATAGCGAAAAGTGCTTTTTTTCTGTTTTTGCTTCGATACTTCTTCTACATGCTCATATTTCATCCCGTGTATTACCAGCTGATCTTACTTTCTTCGTGCGAATCGAGTCTGTGTTTGTGCTGTACATAAAAGATGCCGGGGTAGTTTTCTGCTGGGCAAAATCGCATGCTTTGCGGCGCACTTGTAACTGAAGACGAGGGATGGGTGGTCCGCCAGAAGATGAGTGGATATGAGTTAAGACGTAACTGCTCAGTACAGCACCATTGAGGACTACCGAAGCGATGAGTGCAACTATGGCTCATCTTGTATAGAACAAGTCGCCATAGTTATTTGCACTTCTCATTGACCAAGTCTTGCAGGTGCCCAACTCCAAGACTTTTATAGCCCGCTCAAACCCTGAGTACTCGACATATCGCAGAAAACCAACAAAATGGCTTTGGAATCAACCACGATACTTGTCTCTTGCAAACAGACCCGCCTCCATATCGCCACCCCGGTATATGAGGAGCTTGACATTGACGGCCTCAACATTGCAGTCACCTCCGCTTCAGCAAGCGAGCCGGGGAAAGCCAAAGGAAAGGGCAAGGCGAAATCAGAAGGCCTCGAACTACTCAACAATGCGACACTCAAGTTGAAGCCGGGCGTTCATTACGGCCTTATCGGAAAGAATGGAACAGGAAAGACAACATTGCTGAGAGCCATCCACGAAAAGCTCATACCGGGAATACCATACGAAACCAGAATCACTGCATTGAAGCAGACTGCCGCCGGCGCCATAGACGAGACATCATCGAGCTCGGTTCTACAGGCAGTTATAGAACGCTCCATTGCCAAAGATGATATCCAACGAGAGCTTGCGATACTTCAACCGGCGATTGACGACCATCACGACAGCTTTGCTGCTCTTCGCGCAATTCGCCGAGTCCAACATGAGCGACTCAAGACACAGTTGGCAGAGATGGACAAGGATGCTAGGTTGAGAAGTGGCAGTCGTGGATTTGCGGCTCGAAAGGCATTGGTTGAATTTGAGAAGAAGGTGAAGGCCCACGAGGCACTCATTGATGAGAAGGAAGACGGCATTGACGCAACTGTTTTGAAAGAGGAGACGGAGGCCGCCTTGCAGCTCACCGCTGAGCTCCAGGACAAGCTGGATCCTAGAAGGTTATCAGACTTGGAGAGCAAAGCACGTAAGGTACTGGCGGGTTTGGGATTTGCGGAAAAGCAGTTCGAACAGAAGGTATCAAGTCTCTCGGGAGGTTGGAATCTTCGATGCTCGCTCGCGACATGCCTCCTACAGGAGTCCGACATTCTGATACTCGACGAGCCGACAAACTTCCTCGATCTCCTCGGTATCCTCTGGCTTCAGCGCTATCTGGTCAATCTCCGCGAAACTGCATCAACTACTGTTTTGCTGGTCTCGCACGATCGATCTTTCATTGATACAGTCTGCGAAGAGGTTATTATTCTAAGGGACCAGTCACTCACCTACTTTCGAGGAAATTTCGGAGCCTATGAGAAAGACCTCCGTTCCCGCATCAAGCATCTCACAAAGATGTCAGATGCTCTCGATAAGCAAAAAGCAGCTGTTCAGAAGACCATCTCGCAATCAATCAAAGCTGGAAAAGCCTCTGGAGACGACAACAAGCTCCGCCAGGCAAAGTCCCGACAAAAGAAGCTCGACGATCGGATGGGTATGAACGTCTCTGCCAAAGGCACCCGTTTCAAACTAAATCGAGACTTGGCTGGATATCACCTCAGCAATCGTGCTGAAATCGAGATTCCTGAGGAGGAGCGAGGCATCACCATGTTTATCCCTCCTGCTCCGGACCTGCGCTTTCCAGGCCCGCTAGTATCTTTGGAAAACGTCTCGGTGCAATACAAAGGGCACCCCACCCTAGCCCTCAAAGATGTGAGCCTTGTGGTTCATATGGCTGATAGGGTTGGAATAATCGGTCTCAACGGCGCTGGTAAATCGACTCTGATCAAAGCGCTAATGGAAGTCTTCAAGCCTACTAGAGGCTCCGTCACCAAGCACCCGCGCCTACGCTTAGGGTACTACTCACAGCACGCCGTGGAGCATCTCCAAACGAAAGGTCGTAACGACACAACCCTCACCGCTCTTTCACTCCTTACAACCGAAGTTGCTGGCGAACTGGATGAGGGTGAAATCCGTGGGCTGCTCGGCTCTCTCGGACTCCCAGGTCGTCTAGCTTCCGATGTCCCTCTCGAGAAGCTCTCCGGTGGCCAGCTAGTCCGTGTAGCACTTGCCAGGCTTCTTTGGAAACAGCCACAGCTTCTCGTACTCGATGAGATCACGACCCACTTGGATTTTTACACTGTCAGTGCTCTAGCAAATGCCTTGTCGGGTTGGAATGGGGCCATCATCCTGGTCAGTCACGATCGATATTTTGTGAAGAAGGTCATACAAGGGGAGGTTGAAGATGATGAAGACGAAGAGGAGGAGGGGGGGAGTGAAGATGAGGAGGAGAATAAGAGAAGGAGGGTCGTGTATTCCATGCGGGATGGTGTGCTGAAGGAGGAAAGTAGTGGTGTTGACGGGTTTGAGGCTGGGCTCGAAAAGAGGATTAACAAACTTCTTTAGGACGCTGTACTTTAGATGCTTGTCTTATACACTATTGAAGAGGATTATGGTTTACTGTAGCACTATTGGAAATACGGCCAATACTGCGATATATGTGTTTTAATATCCAGTGAAGTCCCCTACGAAGCCGTCTCCTCACCCAAAACAATGTGATATCCCAAGATCTGCGCCGATAGACTTGTTTTCATTGTCGTTTCCCGCAAGCGAGAACTTACTTTTCGCTCAGACAGGCACACCCAATCCTCGACAACTTACCTTCCACTTACACAGGCACACCCAATCCTTCAAACTTGAATTGTGTCCTCTTTGATACATCATCTCAAGGTCACCCGAGACCTCTTCGCAGAGTTTTCAACCAAAACTTTTCTCCCCCAAACATCACCCAGTAACCCCTCCTCAAACAACACTCGACGCAAAACCTTTGCACTCACCACTTGATACAGGGCGATTCTTCAGCTGGGGCTTGGTAATGGCATACACCGGTACTGTAAACTAGGTCAGAATTTATTGTCCAAGCAAATGCAATAGTGACTAACTTTCTTCAGGTTTTTCAGACTTGCGACAACGCTTTTTGACAAATCGACATCAAATCATGAAAAGCGGGGGTAGGACTTCAAGTAAGTTATACCTCTGAATTGCGAAGATTCCTCGCTGTTGAACTCCGCTAATACTTTGCATCATAGTTTCATCATAGCTCGAGCGCTCAAAGCTTTCTTTACAGACTGGCTCTACAGTGCATATGAGATTGAAGATGGGGAGTTGAAAACAGGTATGTGAGCTGAGATCCAGAGATGAAGTATGGCCTTTGCTGAGCTAGTAGGATGTGAACTAAAGTTCGGGGATGAGAAATGTGATTTGAGATAAGTTTAATGGAATAACCAATGAACGGCATGTGTAGCATAGTTTCCAGTGTACAAACTCATAACTATATACAGAGTTCATACATGAAAAGCATACAATTACTCATAGGGGTTCTACATAGGGTTTTCTGGTTGATGTTCTCAGGTTTGAAATCAATGAAAACTGACATAACTCATGGGCCTCGAAATGAAAGGCCCTATAGGGAAGTCTGACGAGTACTTTGATGTTCGCTATACTACGTCGCACTTACGTAGGCTTTAGCGAAAGGCAGCCAGAAGTCTGGCGGAACTTAAACTACTAGAAGTAGTTAGTCTGGTGTTTCTGGCGGACCACCCCACTTGAATTTATCTCATACCAGGTAGGTTTCTCATTGCCAGGCTCTTCTCTTTCATCTCGCTGTTGCCTCACAAAGCATCCTTCTGCTGTCACAAGCGAACAGATGGCCTCACAGTCTGACCCCAGAGAGGTGAAAGCAATCTGTAAGTTCTACCGCCTCCAACTACAGCCATTGCTAAGGCCTTCACTCACAGCTCTGAACGGCCCCAATCGACTCGGAGCTGCCTTCATTCGACCAACACGAAGCAACGAACTGCTCTTCCTCCCTACCGAAATTCGACTCGAAATCTACTCCCAATGCTCAGTTCTCTCACTCCTTCAGTTGTCACACGCCTGCTCCCTTCTCTACAACGAAGTCAGCTCTTATCCGGCTATCTACAAATCTAAAACGGGCTTTGGGATAAAATGGAGTGGGAATCGGAGATTACTACGAAAATTGGAGTTTGAGCAGAAATCACAGCCAACATCATATTCAGGGATCCGTTGGAGGGCCATAAGAGACGATCTCGATAGAATTGTCAAACAACTCTCCAAAAACCTCAACATGAATTACATCATCAAGCTGGAGGATCCAGAAGAACATGCGCTCTTCAACAAGCTCTATGTCAATGAGGCAAGAAGGGAACAGATGAAATGGCATGTTTGCTCCTATTGCTTGTGGTTAAAGAAGATGAAGTCGTTTGAGCATGTAGAGAGTCAGTTCTACTTTTGGGAGGCTTGTCAGAGCTGCAGAGATATGGAAAGTGACGAGAGGAGGCAGAAGTTTGGCGAACGACCTGGCCTGGACGAATTCTTCAAGGATTGGGTGGAGTGGCCCGATTCTAGCTCAGAAGAGGGCTCAAGCGATGAGTCGGATAGCAGTGGGGAAGATAGTGATGACGACAGCGATGATGACAGTGATGATAGCGAGGAAAGTAGCGATGATGATAGTAGTAGCCTGGGTAGCTCCAGTATGGGGGATGGCAGCGAGGATAGTAGTAGCCTGGGTAGCTCCAGTATGGGGGATAGCAGCGAGGATAGTAGTGACGATAGCGACAGTGAGGATAGCATATAACTACTACTTAACGTATGCAGCGTCAAATAAGGGAGATAATATTCGGACAAGTAAGTATCTAAGTACATGCCGGACAACAAAAAGGCGTACTTGCAATTCAATGCTATGCCGCCGAGAATACAAGCACGGCTTTTCTACGTAAATTACTGGGGGGGGGCGTATGAAGGGTTGTATGATTTAGATACTTGTTGACATACCTCATTCTCTCTGTTGCGCCATGGCGTCATCTCATGCACTGTCCGGCCCCGGTACCAATTAATCCCCTCGGTTCTCTGTATTCTCTGTAACCGCAACACTTCACAACTCGATAGCAGCAAACACAGAGAGACATGTCAGGAACACCGATACTACCTAGTAGGTGTCAACACCCTGCCATCTAAAAAAACGCCAGCTAACAGTCAAGTTCTAGCCCCTACAACACAGTCTATTGAAAAAATCACTTTTCGGTTTCCACAAGTCCGAGTCGCCCAAACCAGTCTACTCCTCAGCATACTACCTACCGAAATTCGGTTCGCAATTTTCACATATCTCCCGCTCTTCACTCTTCTTCAGCTCTCGCATACGTCCTCCGTTATATTCGGCGAAATTAACGACTTTCTCAATGCATCAAGGGCATCATATGGGCTCTTTCAACGACCGGACTTTTGTCAGTATGTGATGCATGCACGGCTTAAACAGGAGGCGAAACAAAAGGGATATGTTGATTCTCAAGGAAAGGGCAAAGTCAACCTCAACATCAACTTGGTCAGTGAGCTCCGTGACACTGTCGAGTTGGAAGTTTTCAAGAGAGTCTATTGCAGAGATTTAGGCGCTGGACAGCATGCTTGGAGCGTTTGCAAGGTCTGTTTGCTTATCCTTCCGCGGATGGACTTTCAACGGCTAGGAGAAGACACGACCCCTTCTGAAGTGTGTGGCTACTGTAGGAAAGAAATGGAAATATGAAGGTGTGTGGTATGGCCTGTTCCAAAGGGCTCAAGGACAATTGGATAATGGTTTTGAAAGGGAGGCGGCTGTATCAGAGCGTTCTGCAAGGGTTGACAGGTGGAACAAGGCAGTTTATGGAAACAAGTATGGATAAGAACAGATCCTCCGCTTTGTAACCAGGCTATAGAAGAGCCCGTCTAAATTCGACTTTGAGACATTCCTTATCAAATTCCTGTTCGCATGTTCTCCCGTTCTTGAGCTCTTTCGAGCCCCAAATTTGAATGGAATGCATCTGGTCCGGATTCACATCCCATACCGTTTCGGAAATGATGAACTGAAAGCATTCCGAACTAATAGGGAAAGGGCCGCAAGCAGCATCAGGCAAGGCCTAGCTTGAATCACCCATTTGCTACTAATACGTTATGCAATAGGCTCTTCAAGTTTGCTGGCTTCCACAAATTTCACAATTTTAAGCACAAAGAGATTGAAGGCGGCATTCTGCTCACCGCGCCCGCTCATTTTACGGCCAAGGTATTCGATCCTGACTTGCACTTCCTTATTTTGGGCTAACGATTTCTTAGGGATTTCATATCAATCAACTTTTATACCCATAACTTCAATGTCAGCCCAAACGAGTCCTCTTTTGCGACTTCCCCTCGAGATTCGCCTCGAGATATACTCGCACTGCTCGAGCTTCACCATTCTCCAGATTTCCCATTCTTCGGCCCAACTTTACTCTGAGGTCAACAGCCGCCAAAGTATATCGAGGTTGTCTTTTGGCTACCGCCATCCCGAGCCTTCTGAGAGAACCGTATACTCTCAATTCAAGACGTCCTTTCCGCTTGGCACCCAGACCTTCTCACAGTCTCCACGAAGCCTTAAACACCTTTTGGCCACTGCCGATGCAGAGAGCACTCAAAACGACTCGCCTTTCACCATCAAGCATATCCTACGAGTGCAAACCATAGAAGAATGTGCGTTGTTCAAGTGGCTGTATTGTTCAGCCTTTTTTTCTGGCCAACAGAAGTGGAGCGTGTGTGAGATCTGCTTTTACATCATGCATGAGATTGAGTTCTATCGGGAAGGAGGGTCAGCATTTGGGATCGTTTGTAACGATTGCCTAGCAATGGACAAAACTACAAAGCGGAATATTTATAAAGAATATGACGATTTCTGGGATGGGTATTGTGAAATGGTGGGAGGAATGACGCAGGATGTACGAAGACAAGAAGCTCCCAGGCGGTCACAGAGTGGACCCAGTGCCATTTGGCAGTTCCCCGGGACGTTCATGCAATAGGCGGATACACAATTGCAATCTTATTATAATAATACTCAATCATCCAACATCATTCGGTCCTCTACTTCATCACAATCTCTAATTGCTCCAGTACCATCGAGGTTTCCTTCCAAGTCCATTTCATGCTCCTCTTTGGATACTGCATTGTATTCCAAATCAGGTAATCCAAACAATTCTGCATCCTCAACAGCTGTAGATCGTAGCAATAATTGTGGAAGCTCCTCATATTTACCACCGCTGCGAGTTATGAGCAAGCCGAGTTCATAGCATAACATCTCCCGACACTGTATCCGGCCATCTTCGCTGGTAGCCCTCTCCAACATCATACCGAGAGGAAGAGACTTATAACAAGAATCAAACCGATCAGTATGGATCAGATCATGGGCCAGTGGCTCTTGCTCATATGAAGAAGCATAGTTGTCAACTTTAAGGGCTATGAGTCTCTCGATGAACTCGTAGAACAGAGGATCTTCGAGACGATGTTTCCATAGCTTTGTGTAGTCGATCTCATGCCGCCTCGTGGACTCTTCTGTCGTCATGGGACCTTTCTGCTTTATGAGAAGGCGACCTTCATTGCTGGAGCACGCTGTCGAACGGCGGCGCCGTGTTGCTTTTCTTTGGTAGGCATCTAGCCTTTGCAGTCTTGCCATGGTTTGATTTTCATTATTCTGTTTTGTTTCTCCTTTTAAAAGAGCCCTTCATTCGGAATTTGGTGTATCAGCTGCCCCGCATGAGGGCTTGAGTTGACGAGCGGAAAATGCTCCGGACTTACACGTACTTGCGCAACGAGCAGTTGCTGAATGATTCTTCATTTTTTTCAAGTTTCATCCGACGTTCGTTCGAGGAACTGAGATGACAATAAGAATATGCGCTTACATTACTCAACTCTCCTCTCCACCTTTCTTGCGTTCGTGTCAACCACCACAACCTCCGCCAAACAACTCACCAACGATGGCCTCGACACAAGACCCCTTTACCACCGATCCTTAGATTCTCCAACAGACGACCGAAACCTTCTCCACAATCTTTTCCAGTCCGTTTCTCATCTTTTCATCCCGTTTGCACGTTGAACTAATACCAACTACTTAAAGCTGCTATACCACCACTCTTCTTCGCCTTAACCTCGCCGGCGGTAAATTCTCTTACGACCACCGAGATATTTACAAAGAAGGATATAGCCACAATGGCCCAGTGGTCACTCCACTTACCCTTCTCGCCAAACAAATCGAACTCTACAACAGCAGCTCACTCTTTCCCCCTCCATTACAGCCACCAGCATGCGGCTTTACGATCTCGCAAAAGGACAACACTGAACGACAGTTGATTCGGAGACTGTATGCTGAAGCAGGAGATTCGGTAATGGATTGGTGTGGCCGGTATCTCGAGAGTCGACCAACTCATGGAAATGCGTCGGTGTATGAGGAGCCGAAGGAGTATGCAGGTAGCTCGGGGAAGTTACTAAGTAACTTTCTAGGGGACTGTACGGATCCCAGTAAAGAGTTCGAGGGCCTACCTCGAAAGAAAGGGGATTATAAGGAGCACATGGAGCTGTTCCCGACTGATCAGCCGTTCTGGGCAGGCAAGAAGATAAAGCTAAATGTCCATTCTGACGAGGACTCTGCTAAAGCTACCTATGTATTGTTTGTTGCACAAAAGGCAGGTGGGAAGCTTGAATACAATATAAACGAGAACAAGGTAAAGTATGAGAAGGTAAGGAACGGGGAGATTGCCATACCACGTCTTGGAGGAAAAGTAGCAGTGGTTGGATTGGTAAGTAATGTCGAAGTACCAAAAGTTTCGTGCAAGAGCTAACAGAGTCCTAATAGGCTTCCAGCAAATCACTGACAGATGAGAATATGATGACCTCGGTTTCTTTGATCCAGGTCAAACCGAATCCAACCATCCCAGCGTACATATTTGGCACTTTGGGTGTATTTTGGGCGTTCTCCCTTCTTCTAGCTCTCGCCTTCCGGAACTGCCCCAAGGAGGCCTACATGATCGCTACGAAGGTGTACCTTTCATTCTTTGGGCTCGGCTTGGTAGCCATGTACGTCATGTACATCGGAATTTGGGGCCCGTTCAAATACATAGTGCATCTGCCGCATGTATGGCTTGCAAGCTTATTTGCTGTGCTCTATGCTTGGACGCCAGTCGGGCTTGCATGGGTGACCGGCTTCCGGGACTTTCGAAAGATTGAGAAAGTACCACCGAAGCCAAGCGAGCAGGATGTAGAGCTGGAGGGAAATATGGAGAGAGATCAGAGATACGGAGGGGATGAAGCGATGGTAGGGCCCGAACGGCAAAATGAGATTAGAAAGGAAAACCGTATTTGGGTTATCATTGCTATGCTAGGCATTCTGCTTCTTACTTACCTTGCTTCTGTAAACAGCCTACAGGAGTCATTCAATTAACAATATCCTCGTACCTACTAAGTACGTACGCAGAGAAGCACATGCACAATGGAAAGAAATTAGTACTTAAGTACATAGTATTCCAGCGAAAAGAGCTGGTGCCCGTCGATCAATGTTGGAAGCAGTTACTTTGCTGCAGGCGTCAGTAACCTTCGCGAATTTGAGTAAACGAGCTTTAAACCATTGAGAACCGGTTGAAGCAGATCCGACTTGCAAGCTTGCTTGGTCCGAGACCCTGACTGTACGGGGCCAAAGGCAGCTTGTTCTGACTTCAGATCCCAATGACGTTTCTACTTAAACAAACCTCTTTCCTGCAGTATCTTGAAGCTCGCATTAGAGGCGTGGGAAAATATACTCCCACAGAATGATATGAATTGATGGGCGGCCGGTTGAGCTCCTATCTGTCAAAAACGGATGGAAGTACATAGCAATTGATACAGGTTCTGGCCTGCAAAATCAGCCAAATACGAGGATTGCCAACCGCAAGCACACAAGAAGCTTCACATCTCATCGACAGAACCAACGTTGGTAAATCCAAAAATTCTTGATATTATTGCAATAAACGCTACAAAACCAAGTAAAACAGCAACCCATCCAAAAACATCACATCAGTAGGTCCAGAGTATTAAATTTACTTTGGTCCGTTGTATCCAGACTCGCTCAACGCCTCCTTGAGAGCGTTGATACCCTTATCAATGTGGCCCAAGTCCTTGTTCATGACGGACACACCCATGTGTCCGAATCTAAAGTACTTGGTGGCAATCTCCTTGTGGAGACCACCAGCAAAGACGACACCTCTTCCAAGCAACTTGGGGAGAACGTCCTGAGCGGTAACACCCTCTGGGAAGTAAACGGCGGTCATACCGTTGGCGGCCTGGGATGGGTCCTGGGCAAGCTGCTTGAGGCCGAGCTCGGCAATGGCGTTCTTGACCTTTTGCGAGGCAGTCTTGTGGGCGGCGAAACGCTCCTCGAGTGGGATGGAGAGGATCTGGAGGAGGGAGGTGTGGAGGGCGCGGACAAGCTGTGGGGATGGGGTAGCGAAGTACGATGGCTTCTTGGCCTCGTAGTTCCTCATGACTAGATTCAGTGTTAGCGGGTTACTCTTTTTCCGGCTTTAGAGCGTTGCAAACATACTTGGGAGCCAGTTGGCGAACGAGGCAAAGTAGGAGCCTGGGGCGGTCTTTCTCTCCTCAAAGGTTCTAACGGCTCTTCCAGACAAGTAGCAGATCGAAAGACCGGCTGGGACACCAATGGCCTTCTGGGAAGCGGTGACAACGCAGTCAAGTCCCCAGTCATCGAATCTGATCTCCTCACATCCAACCGAGCAGACACCATCGACAACAATCAAGGTCTCTGGGGAAACCCTGCGAACAACCTCGGAAATAGCCTTAATGTCGTTGAGGACGCCAGTGGAGGTGTCGGTGTGGGTGATGGTGATGGCCTTGTACTTCTTCTCCTTCAATGCCTGCTCAATCTGCTCGTAGGTTGGGCGGGATCCGACGCCGGCGGGGTTCTTGAGCTGGGTTGGGACGCCTCCATAGGTAGCGATGCAGGAAGCGAACGAGTCGGCGAAGTAGCCTGTGCACAAGATAGCTGCGTTAGTGTCCTCGCTTTCTCGATAGTTTTACGTTTTGCGATGCAGTTGGATCGTGACTAACCGGTGTGGAGAACCAAGACATCCTCCTTTGGCTCAATCAAGTTCGCAGCAACAAAGTCCCAGCCGAGGGTACCCGATCCACTCACGACCAATGGCTGTGCCGATGGGTCTTCCGAGATGAAGAGTTTGCGGAGGAGAGAAAGAGTCTCGCCGAAAATGTTGACGAAAGCACCACCGACGTGAGATTCACTGTGGAGAAGTTCAGGTGGTTAGCATCAGGACTTTTTGTGTTGTTTGTTGTTCCGGCCCCGCAACTGTAGAGAAGTAAACACAAAATAGTGGGGAAAGCGATGAGATACGTCATGCAGGCAGCAAGCACCCATGCAATAATACCCCACACATTTCGACGCAGGCAAGTGGAGAATTCAGAGGAATTGGCGGGAGAGTTTGGGGGGAATTGAGCAAAGCAAAGAAAAGAAAAGACCACTCGAGCAAACAAACAATCAATGGGAGTTGGAATCTCTCTCGTACCTGGGATGCGACATGGCACCGAGAACGGCATCGTCAAACTCGACTGGACCTGGAATGAGGACGGTTGGCTTATCGGAGGCGGCCATGATTGCAGAGGCTCTGAGTTCTTCTGGCGAGACGATTTGTGAGGGGAATTGTTTGGTGTTGTTGGCGGAGGAGGGAAGCTGGACAGCAGGGAAGGATGATGAGGATAGCTCGAGGTTTATGGCCGGATCCGCGCTGAAATGGACAGTGACAGTTCCCGTGCCTGTCAGGTGCCCAACAACGAGGGACAACCTCGGGTTCGCCCGTGGAGTAGCCACTTTTGCAAAAATCTTCAACGGGTAACTGGAAGGAAGAGTTGGATAAGACTTGAGCTATCCGGGTGGATTTCGGGCCTTCTGGAAGAGCGTAATGGAAGCCGGAATTCACAACGTAATTGGCCGTTTTGCGGAGTTGAATCCGCGAGTTTGGGGCGAAGAAAGTTGAGTAAAGGACTGGGAGAAAAGAGCGAGAAAAGTGAAAGGAAGAACAGACTTTCCGCTCCTTCTTATTCCCACCCGGCTCAAATCCCTTCCGTCCCCCGTTTGTGGGTAACTGTCACTCAAACTTTTTTTCTGCTGTTCAAACTGATCAGGGTAACTACTAACTACCGTAACGGCACACGCCATCGGCCACACCGTTGTTCGCTTCTAGTGGCCAAGCTGGGGGGGTACTCTAGCTCGCCAACAAATTAAACTGGAAGCAGAAAGTCCCCATCGATCGCAAAGTCGGCGTTGTTCGAGAACACTTTGATTACCTGCAGCCAAGTGTAGCTTATGTTACAAGCTGGGAAGTTTATTCTGAACTCCCCGAATATCATCCACTAATGAGAATCAAAAAGAGAACACCGTTTCATCATGCATCTTTACTTACTTCTCGTGCTTGGATATGTATCATACAAAGTAACAAAACACTAAACTATCGAGGGCAGCTCAGGAATGATAGGAAAAACAAAAAGAGATAGTGAGAATCGCCAAATAACTAAACTCCGCCCAGGAACCCTTAAAAATGCTGGAAACAAGACATATAAAAAAACACCAACTATAAACATTGGAATCAATCAACAAACAAAGGAAAATTAAAGTGCACAGTCCAACCCCGCAGCATTAAGCTTTCCTCCTCAAGCGGCTCTTCAATCCACCCTCCTCCGGATCAACACTAGGCCCGCGGCTAACAGTCTTCGCGCGTTTTCCACCCCTAGTTCCTTCCTTGACACTCGGCGGAACGAGCTCATCCGTCGACACTTCAGCTACCGACCGCTTCTTGGAGGTCCTTTTCGGTTTGGCCGACTTTACCACAATCTCATCATGGGTCTCGGCAACATTAGCCTCTTCGGCCTCGGGCAGTGGTGAGAGGACTTGTGAGGCAGTCGGTGGTCCTGGAGACACCCTTCTTGTGCTTCGCCGTACCGGTGTAGCTGGAACTGGAGTCTTTGCCTTTGAGGACCGTCTACCCTTTTGGCTTTTGGGGACTATTTCCTCTCCAGTCGACACACCGATAGGAAATGGAGGGCTCATCGATCGAGCAGCACTGCTTTCCCGCTTGTTGCTTGGAGTAGCCAGCACCTTGCCACGGCGAAGTGACATTCCTTGACCTTCACGGGGCTCCATAGAGGTTTCCCTCGAAGGTGTAGCCGCGATTACTTTGCCATCTCTGAGCTCCATCCCTCTTGATGGACTGGTATGCTCCGGCACTTCCAACTTCACAGCATCCTCGCTTTCCTCCTCCATATCACCATCTTTACCTTCTTCCTGTGCCCTCTGATCCGTCTTCTTCTCCTTCTTTGCCTCCTTCGATGTTGTGGGTTCCTCATCACCACCAACAACTTTGCCGTCACGAAGTTCCATTTTCAGCCCTTCCTCCGCATGGCTGTCCGAGGCAACAACTTCTGTAGGACCATCACTCTTTTCGGAAGTAGCTGGTGGTAAAACCTTGCCATCTCTAAGCTCCATCCCTTCATCCGTAGATGCCGGAAATTCGGCTGCATCATTGTCATTGTCGAAAACATCATTTACGATGTCTTTCTGATGCTGCTCCAGCTCGTCGTCTTCCGCTGGCTCTTGCTCCATTTCTTCCTCCACCTCGTGCTCTGCATCTTGTTCAATCTCTACAATATCAGTCTTTGCTCGGGATGGAGAGCCACCTGCGACTTTTGTTGACTTCTGCTGAGCCTTCTCCTCTGGCTCTTCCGACTCCCGCTTTCGCTTCTTCGGTTGAGGTGAGATGTGCTCACCGATGACAACTGAAGGAGTCGCATCTATTTCGACGTGGGAGGCGACAGAAGCTCGGCGTTTCGGAGGACCCGTAGGTGATTCGATGACAACTGCAAAAGTGCTGCGAGTCGGAGTTACCAATTCGGCTTCCTTATCATGTGTGGACGATGCTGTTTTGGGACCCAAAGGCTCGGCTCTCGCTAGATCAACATTTATCGATAAGAACTCTTCATCCTCGTCTCTGCCTGATTCCACCGAGGTCTCCCGAGTGTCTTCTTCAGTGGTCGCCCGGTGCGCCGTCTTCTTCGGTGTTGACTTGGTTTGCTTAGCAGTAGTCTCGTCCTCGTCTGCAGTCTCCGGCTGATCTTCATAAACGCTACCCTGTTCTTCCTCATCTCCAGAGGCCTCTTCGCTTGCATCAGTGAATTGCTCTGCTTCCTCTGCATCGGCAATTCCTTCAGCGTCGGCAAAGACCTCTTTCTCCTCAAGGTCGTCCTCTTCAGCATCGACATACTCCTCTGAAACCTCTCCACTATTAGAAGCCTCTGCATCATCGGCGTCAGCGAACTTTTCAGCCTCGTCTTCCGAAGCCGGCGCTTCTTCATCGCGTAGTATTTCCACATCAAAAGCAGATTGTTCCTCTTCCTTCGTCTCCCGGATATAAATTTCAGTTGTACCGGTCGTCGGAGAGTCTGGTCCGTTCCAACCCACATCAACACTTTCCAAATCATCCTCCTTGTCTTCAACTTCGAATGGACCTGGATCTGGCATGTGGAATTCGGGTGCAGGCGGGAGTTGGAAGTCAGTTGGCCCTGTCGTCTCGAGAACTTCGGCATCGAACGCTTTGACTGACAGTACCGTAGTAGGCACGTCCTCATCAATGACAGCACGGTACGCTATTTGTGTAGTGGTGATACGAATCGAAGTTGTGGTTGTCCCATTAACATGCATCGATCCAGCCATAGGGTCTTCCACCTCCTTGCCCTCCTCAACTTCCCGATCCAACTCCTTCTCTTCCTGAAGCTCCGTCTTCTCGTTATCGTACGAAGACCTTTCAGCCTGTACGGCATTCTGCTCCAGAGCAAGGTCAGATTCCGCTGGCGGTTCGGACGTATCATTTGCTTCAGCCATGGCTGTATCTTCCGCTTTCGAGGAGTGGGTCGCATTCAGTACGACGTTGGCATCATCAGGAGCCTCATCGTTTGTCGGCTCAGGGTAGTGAGCAATTTCCGATGTAGCCTCAGCAGATTCATGCGATTGAGCATTCTCATGATCAGGTACTGGGGCCACCTTCTCAGAGAGAAACTTGATATCTGCGTCGTCTATGACCTCTTCAACGGTAGGATGCCTTTTCTTCCGGAGGGCATCTTCGGCTGTCTCTTGTTCATCGAGCACAATCGGCTCTGCTGTTGCACTCTCGCGTACTTCTGGCATGAGAGAAGGCTCTCTAGTGAGAGCGACTGTCTCCAGTTGAGTGGTATTATACTTTTCTGCCATGGGGCTGGCTTCCTCCGGGAGCCTAGCGGTGGACTCTGCTAGCTGTTCTCGCGGGCCATTAGCAGTGGATTGTGGGTCTTTGCTGGGTATCTCCGAAATCTCCCTGGCTGCTTTTGAGTACCTAGATGAACTTTCGGCCTCATGACTGATTGGTGCAGGCTCCGTTCTAGGCCCCTTGTTCGTGTCCAAGTCATCGTAGTTTGGCTCAGCTCCAAGTGACGGAGGACTAACGTCCCTGAAAACGAATGCCGCTTGTGCCTCCTCCTGGATGAAGGGCTCCATGTTACCGGCGATATCACTTGCTCGCATTTCCTGATTGAATTGCTCCTGTTTTTCTGCGAGAAGGTCTTCGATGCTCTTCTCTTCTGAAGCAGCGCTTTTCTCGAGCAGGCTGAAATCTTGGACATATCCGGATTCAGATAGAGCCTGATTGTCACCTACGAGGTGAGCACCGCAAACGTCATTAATATCTGTGACACGTTAGCGAAAATACGCAGGTTAGAATGATAGACAATGTTACCGATGGGGTGAGATGCGATTGAGGGGGTATCTTCCTGTTCCGTATACCCATCTTTCTCACTTTCATATGCTGGCTTGTGGTCGTCGTCAAGGATTTCCATTTGATCCTGAAGATTTGTATCCACATTGGTGTTATCTTCAGCGTCATCATCGACTATTTTCAGTCTCTCAGTTGGGGTTGGGACAGATGGGTGATCCATGGTAACTGGTCCGTTGCTTTTGCTCATGATATCGATGAAGGATGGATCCACTCCGCCGTCCATCCGTGCTTTTTCACCGGTGCTCGTTGACGGTTCATCATCCGAAACCGTTCGCCATACATGAGCGCCAGACGGGAACCTTGGAGTGGGGGCCTCGCTAATTTCTCTTTCCAGATTGGCCGAAGTTGAAGATTCATCCTTCTGACCAGAAGCTTCCATTGTCGAGGCAGCGTCCGTCACTGTAAACACTTCATCCTTCTGGAAAGTATTTTCTTTCTCGGCCTTGTCGGCGGTTTGTGTCTCCGTATCAGAAAAGTCTAAGCTGATATCCATATCCTCATATGCAGCTACATGCTCTGATAGTGGTGCAATTGCCGAAGCCATCCGAACAATTGGATCGCTAGTACCTGCCTCAGTAATCTCAACCATATCGTCGTCATCTTGCAGATCAACAATATTATCAGCTGAAGTTACCTGTTGGGCTTCAGTCTCATCGAGATCCATCATATCCTGCCCGATACCGTGTTCATAGGCTACCCGATGCTCTACCATCTGCTCTCCCTCGGATTCCTCATCCTCAGTTGAATACGCGTCCGCCTCATCGTCCTCTTCATCAAGCTCTTCCCCTGATGATTCTGCCTCTCCTCCATCTCCTTCGCCTATCCTTTCCTCGTACTTCTCTTCCTGCTCTGCCTTGATAGGTCGCCTAGTGAAATTAGGTCTAAAAGGAGCACGGCTGGCGGTGGTGTCCTCCTCCACGCTGACCTCGCTCTGTTCCTCCTCACTGTCATCGTCCAGAATCTCGATGACAGCGCTATCGATGTTTTTCGGTGGAGGCTGAGGTGGAGCTTCACCCATACCTTTATCTTCCTCATCCTCGGAGTATAACAGCTCATCTTCGTCCTCGAACCCATCGTACTGAACATCAATGTGCCTGTCTCTCCCATCCTCCTCATCGGAGTACTCTAACCCATCGTCATCTGAAGATTCGGAGTAGTCCTCCGTCTCTTTCTGACTCTGCTTGTTGAGCTGATATGTTCCGCCCGGGATGCTAGTGCCGGGCTCTTCTTCGTCGAGGCCGTCGGAGTCGTCCGAAAACTCTTCGTCGCTGAGGTAGTCACCTTTGTTAGCCTGAACGTGGGCGTGAACGGCATCGCTAAAATAACTCAATTAATAGATCAAATGAACGCTGGGCGTTATACCTGGCCTCCTCCCTACATATGGGAGTGTCCTCCGCACCGCTTTCCTCACTCTCTTCCGAGGATTCGGAAGCCGGGATTTCAGGGGCAGTTGATTTCGCGATGATCGAAGGCGTCTGGATACTGGCGGCTGAGCTGAGCACCGGTTGCCCCATAGATGTAGCTTGCTCTTGTGGTCCTTCCTCCTTGGCGGATTGGAGCACGCCCATCCCTTGCGAGGTTTGGACTGCCGGTTGTGAGTCCACGGGGGTGTATGTCTGTACTTCGCCTTCGGCTGCCTCCGTTCGCTGCGTATGCCGCAATGCTCGAGCCTGTTCCAACATCTCTTGTCGTTCTCTTTCAGCCTCTTCCTCCATGATTTGTTGAAAGATTTCGTCCCTCCGTCGCCGTTCCTCTTCCTCCTTGCTTTTCCGTATCTCTTCCCTCTCCTTGATCCTTTGAGCCTCCTTTTCCGCTTCCTTACTCTCTGTGAGTGCACCTTTAGCCCGTTGTATACTTTGACCCAGGAAACCAATCAATGGGTCTGCCCGTTTCTTCAAATCCTCTGCCGAGGGTAACGGTCGAGAATATGATGATGCGGTGTAATTCGAAGCCGATCCGCGCAGAGAACCACTGGCTACACTACTCCTAGTCGATCCAGGTGCTCTCGAAACCGATGAAGCGGCCATCCCAAGGGACGGCGAAGGACGTACAGAGTTGCCATTGATGGAGCCAGCGATTGAGCCTCCCCTCCTCGGACCGATTGAGGACAGATTGCTCCTATTATGAGGATTGACCGGTCTAACAGGCCGTCTCGTGGGACCTCGAAAACTCGATGAAAGTGGCGGGCTTGTCTGTAAGGCTATTGGACTCTGACGTGACGGTATCTGCGGGAATGCTGTTGTGGTTGTTGATGTGGGATTCCTGGAAGGTGAATTGAAAAGTGTTCGGTTGGTCGAGGATCCGAACAACGGCTGCTCGGATTTTCCATTCTGACTTGCGGGAGGGGAAAAGGCGGTGTCTGGAGTACGAAGGAATTGATTTCTATATTCGATTGGGATCGGTGTGTTGTATGTTGTCCGGCGCCGTTTGGTGCCCTGACTCGAGGTTGAGATGATTGAACCCGCTGGTGATCCGCGAGCAGTTGGCTCGCGATACGATGACCGATCCATCTACACGAGTGTCTCCCGCTCTAAGTTCGGGCCCTGGCTCGCGACTCCTCCGGTGTTGCGAAAAACTGTTGAACAAACAAACTATGACGAAATGTTGGTATTGGATGCGCTGCAACGCGGAGCTTGTCGAGAAGTGCCGTTCCGGAATACCAAACGGGTGGAGATTAAAAAGCGAAACTGAAAAAGTAGCGGAAAGAATGGCGTCTAGAGTCTTTGCGGGGAGCCAAGGAGAAATCGGGCTTGCTGAAAGTCACGTCCGGCTTCTTTCCGGTCGTTGTTTGGGAATGGAGATGGCTTCGAGAAAGGACAAAGTCGAAATAATGTCCGCCAAGCCGTTTGACTGGTATTGACTAATCACGCGTCACCGCTAAACCTTAAAACTGGAGGATGGGAAACTCCGAATCGGGAGCAGAGTGTGAGAACCGCAATATTGCATTTTAGATTGTGGGGTTTGATGGGGATTCAAACCACCCCACCGACTATTCACCTGGTCTACATATCTGAGAGATCTGAAGCTTTGCATTGACCCGTAACCCAGCTCTAGGGTTTCTTGCATACTTGGCTAATTCGATCACCAAATTCGACCACATAAGTAAGCAACAACAAGATCCATAACAGCTTTATATGATCTCGCTCTTCACGAAAGCTCACTACATTATCCACCCAATCCTTTGCTCGTTTTGCCCCCAACTGCTACCTCGTCCCATCTAAGAGCACCAATCGTGAAGACCAAGAAATGCAATAACCCACCGAAAAAAAAAACCATAACAGAATCAACAAGGATATACGTCGACAAAGTACGCAAGTATTAAAGGTATGCGTTTCCTCCCAGCCTCCACCTCTCCGCAGCCACATATAACTATCCAACTGAATTGTTGCGAAGTGTTTAGGTGAGTTTCTGCTTGATGAAGAAGGAGCGGAGATGAGAAAGTTGCCATGCGCAAGTGACTCCGAGAACGACGATTTGAACAATGGACCATCTGACGACACGAGCATTGGTGGATTCCGACTGATCTCTGAATTCTGACTCTCGCTCCTATGGCCTTATCAGCACTGGCCACTTTCACCAGACAAAGGGACTTACTCTTTGGAATACCTGCTCACGGCGGATATCGGCCAATCGGCCATTCAGATCCCTGACTCTCTGCACGAGGTCGCCCAACTTCTCACGGTCCTTGCTCTCAATCTCACTGGTTGCGCCAATTGCCATGTCGAGATGAAGACGAACGCCATCTGGATGGCCAGCTCCGAACCATCCGCCCTGCGAAGATGATGCCCAAAAACAGAGTCTATGCTCTCCCGACTCTGCCGATGTGAATGTAAATCTTCCGGTTGCTGAACCCTTCTGGTTAACAATGCGGTGATCGTCGTCGAATGTTTCGTCAACGGTTATCTGGATGGCGAGTGTGTCTTTGCTGACGTATCTGCCGGTTTGCTGGTCGTGGTCCTCCGCTCTGTAGTGTCCTGTCGCAGTTCATCAACGAAGTGCCCGCAAGCCGATTGACCGATATTCCCCTACCTACTACCAGTGTGTCTTTTGGCAACTCCTCGAAAAAGCACTTTGGTGTTGATCCATCAATGTAAAAGTAAAGGGCGGAAGCGGGAAGGACATTGAAGCCGAGGACTCCGAAGAGAACGGCGTTCCGTAACCAAGAAATCATTGTGCCGGCCGATTGCTGCTTTCCGTTGTTTGAATGAGTAGTGGGGCGGAGGATATGTTGGGGACACTTCGCTAAGGGGGGAGGAACTTAATGGCTGCGCGAAACTTTCGGTTACGTGTCTGAACCAACTAAACCATCTTATCACGGCAGATAGTAGTTAAATCGATCAATCTAATCTTATCTTTCAGCAGCTCTCCTGTTCTCTCCATTCTCACTTCCTTCCTAAACTCAACTTTCTTGACGAAGAGCAGCGGAGGCCACCACTCTCAACATTACACCCCGAAAGAGTTTTGGAGGGGCTTTCATATCATTTGGGTATACGTGCCAACCAAGTAGGTACATCAATGGCAAGTTTCGCTACTACTGCTGGATGTTGGTTACTAACCTCCAAGGCAGTTTGAAGAGCTACATAATTGTAACGCAGCGATCGCACTGGCATCAAAAATCTCGAAAAACGTATCAGAATGGTCCCCTCATAAAGTGGTCTCTGCTGCCGTGCCCATTTGAGACGCCCGCGAAACCCACTCACCACTTTTCTGCGTTTCTTTCTGCTCATGCCCGTGGTTGACTGCCCACTATTTCAAGTTCAAGCTGTCCTTTGTCCAACATTCATAAGCAAAGCACATGCCAATGCAGCTTTATGTCCGGAGTTTCGATGCCACTGGCCTCTTTCTTTGTTGGTCTACATGCATTGCCACGAGCTCTTCGGAGTTTGCGAAGCAGCAAACATTATTACGTATCGTACGGATGAAGTACGTGCGACTGGAGCCTCAAGGTATGCTTGGCTCCTCGGGCTTCTTAGGAAGTAAGTATTCGTAAGATCCTTCAGAAAGGGATTCCAGAAACACGGAGGTGATTTGAAGGATATTGAAGGTCGGTCACACGTAAAGTTTGGAACTTTGATACCTAGGACTCGAAGACCATTTGTTGAATTGTCTGGAGGGTTGCATAGAGTCCGAAGTACGAGCATGGAGACATAGTATTGAAAGGAAGTAAACTTCTCACGCTTTCGCCGTCTACTGGTAAGTCATCTGACCGTACGCCATGTATTTTGATGCTGACCGATGATTCAGGTGCTTCTCGTTCATGTAAAGCAAGCCTCTCAAAAACACAAGGGCGGTGTAGGTTTACTTATAGCTTCCGTCGGGAGGGTCTAGCAGGATTGCGTTATTGCAGTCTGCAAGTTTAGCACCTCTAATAGGGGTCCTCAATTCTTACTTTTGAAGATGCGGTTCGATTTGAAGGCCAAGTATGGGTAATAGTGGGTTATAAGCAGCGACTGTGTCGATTTGAGAATCCAGTGCCGCTGTGAAAGCGTTGGCAACTCCCAAGGTCCAAAGAAGGTCAAGTGTGAGGAAGCCTTTCCTGTTTAGCAAGCACCTTTCCTTTTTCAGAATCGCAATCGAATTACTCGACCTCGCGAGGTCGTGCGGTTTGATTGCGATTCATAGCGGCGACAGCGTCAAAATGGCCTTTAACCAGCAGAAAACTTCCTGCAGACTCGTCCTTTTAAGAGTGCTGCAGGCCCAGGACGCTATTCAAATCGAATCGCTTTTCAAAAAGTAAGAATTGAGGACCCCTAATATTGACGAATTTGAGCTGAGGAATCCATGCTGTGGGCAACTCACAATATCCAAGGAGCGGCACGCGCACGAGCTTAGAGGTCACAGTTAGATGGCCTTCGGTGCTCTGACGCCCGCCAGCCATGACTTCAATTCTACATACTCTCCTGTGCCGTAGGGAGGACTGGCCCGCGATGCGGAGAAGAAAGTCCAACTTCCAGTGACGTTCATTGCCGCATTTGGAAGGTAGTTGCATGGTTTATCGACGAATTGGTCAGTCGGATCCTCTCGCCCAGTAGCTTACCGGAAGGGAGGCAACCATGCTGGCGGGAATCCCATCATAGACGGAGAGCCCCATATGACATAGCACGACCCCGCGAGAGGATCATCATTGGATACACTATGATTAAGGATTATTCTTGCGATGATGGCTTGATGGAACATGCAGAGATACTGGAGGTACACGCAACCATCCTCCGTTGCCCAAATCCAACTCTTGCGCAACAGAGACGGGTATCTGCTTGGGGTTTCAATTGCCTCATTCAACATGAATGTCTTGGGCTCGACCCCATACAATTCTCAGAGCTGCGCAAGCTGTGGGTGTACGGGGTACAGGCTTCAATCTTGCATGGGCCGATCTGCATTATCTGCTTCGTTGAAGAAAATATACTTGGAAATACGTCTACATGCTCGCCCAAGTGCCACAACTCGGACCTCTCATATAACTACACACTGCCACCGTTCTGGTGCTCGATGAGTCCAAAACATCATGATATTGCTTTATTTAAAGTCTTGACATCTCAGATACTTCCTAACATAGTCGTGCATGGCCAACGGGCTGAGAAGTAATTTGAACCTTCTTCGGCCTTGATGGCAACAGGGCGCAGGCTGGTGTCTTCTCCGGGTAGTTATACCAGTACCCCCTACAACATGTCATCGTAGAGACGTCGGGCAAGGCTCGAGCACTAGACTAAAAGGATGTCGAGAATTGCCCGTTGACATGCAGAGGAATCCTGTTTTGCTCATCAAAGGCTTACTGCTGTCATACTTTCAGTTCACTAATTAGTTGGGAATTGTGCGTCCTCCATCTCATGGAGCTCAGTCGGATATCGATATATATCATGGAGGTTCGTGTTTAATATATCCGTTGCATGGTTGAATTGGTCAGCCTAAAAGAGCTAACCATTTTCGACATAGCTACACCGCAAGTCAGAGTTGCCAAAAGCCACGCGCTCCGAACGGACATTTTGCCGTTAACCCATTATTGCAATCTGAACCGACGTTCCTGGTCGCTGTCACTGATCGATACAGAAGCGAGCGACGAGACTTTGTGAGAATCAACGTCAATTTGATGTCAGTCTCTCGTGGCACTTTACGAAGCGTTTGCTGAGCATCAAGATTCTTTGCTACCAAAAATGGCTTACTAGAGGCCTGCAGCCTGGTCGCCATCTCTATCAGAATTTGAACCCTTTAGACTTCTCGATGCTAGTATTCAGTGTAGGGAGAGCGGTGCAGTTGTGGGCGCTTGACAGCCCAGTGGAGTGGTCCGCATAGACGCTGGGATGTGCACAAAATCGGATATTGCGATAAGGCGGTGCATGATTTGACGGCTACTTCCACAACGTCGGCCCGCGAATTTTCCAAGCATAAGGGATCACCTTGGTAAATCGCACTTGTCGGTGTGATTATGATCTTAGCTTTGAAGCCAGTCACCGTTGCATTGGAACATTTGAGGCCCCATTGCCTGTCACTGTCAGATAAGTTCGGACGTTTTATCCCAGCGGAGCTTCTGGGATGCTTTTACTTTCGATATTCAGATCTCTTCACTCCATTTCAACCGTTTGCGCTGCTTCTCCGGGCACCTGACACTCAATTAATATTGACACCATCATTATCTGGGTGTAATTGGATTGGTGCAATGGGAATTCCGAATTACGATCGATTGAAGCCACACGTTGTACGCCTGTCGATACGTTTGCATGTTCAACCCAGATGATAGGTGCGACCTTCGTCAGCTCGAGGCATGCGATTCGCTGTACAGATTGCGAAAGCACAAGCATACTTGTACTTATGGTATGGTAATCACCAGTACTGAGATATGGGAAAGCAGTGACCTGCACACATGTCTGCACTTGGGCAAATTGAATTCAGCTGTTGGCTCTGGGTACAAGGGCTTCGTTTCTTCAGCATGTCGTTCAGACAACGAAACTCGGTGCTGCGTCAACAGCCAATGGCCAGAGTGATGGGATGGGGCGGTATGTTTTGGGAGAAGATATCCGTATGATTAATAGGAATAGGGCTCTCAAGAAGCAAAGGGCCGAGGATCTAGGATGGTGCTCCGCTCAAAGCTGTCAGATAACGCATTCCTGTTTTCTGCAGAGAGAACTTCGAGCATGAAGGGGTTAATATTGTGGTGTAGTGAGGCATAGGATGAGCCATGTTGCAACGTTTTCTTCCGGCCCCGAGGTTGTCCAAATGCAATATTCGATTGAGCTGTGCATCTGGCTGCCTCAGAGAGCATCGACCAATCCCGCCTTGATATGCAGTGGCATCTTCCAACATGGTTCACCAAATCACTCGGTTGAATGGATACACAACAGCCTTCTTGGGTTCACCCACGAGACCTGATATAGTGGCTGGCCTCGAAGAAGAGCTCTTCGAACTCGCCCGTTTCATACTACGAATGTGTGCAGACAGGGTGTTTGGCCCATAGCGATTAAATGATTATGAGATATTGCGTTTGGGTTGCTTATCCATGTCCGTTTCTAGCCATGAAGACTCCATGGAACATCTATCAGTGGCGAGCATGGTACAAGTAGCGTTTAGTGCTGATTTGGGTACTATCCTAATTGTTGGAACGGTGGTACGAATAGTGCCATGGTGGTGGTGTGCTACCTAATTACACGATCAGAACAGCATAATATGGGGATGATTCTCGTATGGAAATTTAAATGCATCCTGCTAATAATGGAAGAGACCGACGCTGGTGCAGGTGTGTATCTAGACAAATGCGTTGAGCTCTGAAAATACCGGTGTAGAAAACATGCTTCATGAAGAAGGCTGGAAGGCATTTAGCGGAGGCTGCTTCGGCTTTATCAGCTGTCGGAGTATTTCAATGCCACAGTCACGAATACACATCTCGTTTCGATGCCCCATTTACGGCCATGTCAAAGACAGCAAGTTGGTACATAACTAAAATGAAATAAAAAGACCAGCTTGCTGCTAAATGGCCACTATTCCCGTACTTGTAGCACGGTGCCATAACCCAAACCATTTTGAGCTTGAAAACTCAACTAGGTAGGAAGCAAAAGAAGGAGGACTGGGACAAAGCGAGGTGAGCATGCAACCTGGTTTTGAGCCTTCACCCCCGCTGAATGGTTCCGGAAGCTCTCCCAAGCCTTTTGTAACCTCAATCTTGGGCTTTACTTGTAGTTAGGAGCAACCTTGAGCAATGACCCGACCCGGAGGAAATGGTTTGCGGAAAAGTCGAGTCCTAGAGTTCGTCGAATTTTAAACCATTGCCCTGAAAATTTTGACAGAGGAGTTTCGAGTGTCTAAGTTTTTTAATTATAAGCTGAGCCGCCTGAGTCGCAACACGTTTAGACGTTAAGATCTTACCTTGCACTAGGCCCTGTCAGGTACTTTAAGCACGTTAGGAGCGTTTTGCAGGTTCCGCACGCTACCCTTGGCTGGCCCAGTGACCCTTCAAGATCGAAGGTCGGGTAATAAACTTATCACCCACACAACCTCATTCCCTTCTCTCCCAACCCGCGTTTCTGGCGAGGCATCGAAGGGCATTTGCGAGACTCGACTCTTTGGACAGCGCTGCCTGTTTCCTTTTGCTTACTACATACTGTAGCTACGCAAAGCTTCCACTGACACTCCAGCGTACATCGACAAAGCCCAGGCGCCCGTCACTCACCCCGTCACGACGTTGGACACTTGCAAGTTTGCTCCAATCGCAGTTACCCATCGCCGTTATTCGGGCCCCTCCCTCATCTCTAGCTCCGTTCTTTTGCCATTTGGCAGCCTTTCGCCAGTTCCAGCCCTCTCGTTGCAACAAGCGACCTCGTTGCCCGTTCGTCGGTCTCCATTTGGGCTAGGAGGGGATAACTAAAACCTTCCTTTCGAAACTATCACCTCCGCCCTTCTCAGCAAGCCAGCCAGCCAGCCATCAGCATCAGCATCACCAACCGACCGACCGACCGACCGACTGACCTGACTGACGCTCTTTCGACCGCTTCGTCGCCGACACCGACACCAACCCCGACAAACCTTTACAATACCCTTTTCTTTCTTTGCTCCCTGGGAAGGTCGCGCCTGCGACCGCCAATTGCCCGTCGACATAGGCCAGAGACCTCCCTTCCCCGTTACCCTCGACCGGCCGTCAGCTTCCCTACAGCAAACGTTGGGCCTGCCTTGAGCTTATCTGTCACCCTGGGTTATTCTGTACAAGGCACACAGGCCTTTCGGAAAGTATTGCTTCCCTTGATCCCTCCCCATTCCTCAAAAAAAAAATCTCGTCATCTGTTGGGTGGATATACTGCATCGAGCACACATACACACTTTCACAGGCATACAAGTCTGAGCCCTTCCTGCCTTTTCCCCATCTCCCCACATCCTCTACAGTAGTCACCATTGCCTTGGCCGTCTTCAAGGCGAGCCCTTTTTTCTTTGCCCTTTTCTCTCCTACTCTGCAAGCCTGGCCAAATATGACAGTTGAGCAATGTCTACTCAGTATCTAACACATCGAATCACAGGCCTTGAGGCTACTCCGTTGGCCGAGTATTCGATGATGAACATACAGCAGTCTGCTGGATACCCAAATTATCCCGTTCCGGGGCGTTCAATCCAACAGAATTCCGGCAGCTTATCCCTTCCGAATCCGATCTCAACCACCAATGGCTCGCCTGTGTCGCCTCGACCCAACTATGACCATCGTCACGGTCCATCATTAGCTGATGACCACCAAATCCGCAATGGCGTACGGCCTTCCTCACCTCCCCAGTCGCCCCGTACGGGTCATCAATGGTCCTCTGCAAACTCATCGACCCTTCCACCACCCTTCCACCCACCTGAACCTCAAGCTTCCTCTTCTCGTCGACCGCCCGCCCCTCAAGAACCCAAAGTTTCTGGTGACCCCTACACTATGACTATGACAACTTCACCACGATTTGGGCCTACCTCTCAAAACTACCCTGGTGGATATCAGAGAGGACAACACGAAAGCAACTGGGGTTACGGCAGTCGAGTGCCGCCGGTTTCATCACCACTGGCGAATAGCTACTCGCATGGAGCAGAATATGGGGATCATTCACCTTCGTTACCACCGTCGAGTGGCACAGCCTTTAACCGTACACCTGCCTATGCGCCGTCTGCTTCAACACCAACCTCAGCACAGTTTTCTCGACCTCGAGCACATCAAGACTCGCACTCCTATCAACAAAACACTCAAGGAAAGGATGGAGGCCAATACTCGTCGAGCTCTTCGACCAACCACCACCCGAATTATTCGAATTACGACTCTTCTGAACGATATCACCTTCCTGCACCATCATTCGAAAGCCCCAGTCATGGTCAACATTCCTATACGCATTCAAATAGTCGAGGATCAGATATGGCGCCTCACACGCCGTCATCTGGTACAATATCACCGCATGTATCCCATGGAGAAACTCCACGACTGGACGCACTGGCAAATGCTTCGTTGAAGGACCAGCAGATCGCCAATAGTATGGCTACTCGAAACACTCAAGGATTCCAACCTCCTCCTCCAAGCATGCAACAAGGTTACCACCGTCCAGGTTCCCAACGAACATCGTCATTTTCGAATTCCCAAATGGGACCCCAGAATGGGTCAAGACGTAGGTCCCATCTGTCTAGTCAGCAGGAGTGCTCTCTAACCAGCTTAGCATATGAGGAAGAGCGTGTTGTTAAGCGGCCTCGGATAGATACTGGACCAGTTGGGCGATCGTTGTCTCTTAACGGGCCCGAATCTGCGGAAAGAAGACCAGCCCCAAGCCACGAGAGCATGAGTGCTAGTACACCACTAAAGACAAAGCCGTTCTTCGAGGACCACGAGAACAGGGACAGTCGCTCTCCTTCCGAACAACGAGGCTCGCATAGCTCAGTAGTCAACGGAATTCCATTCAACGAGGAATGGGGTTGGACTAAAGGTGGAAAGCCGAGACAGCGTCTACCTTTAGCATGTTTGAGCTGCCGTCACAAGAAGATACGGTGCAAGTAAGTTGGTCGCAGTCGCAGATGGCCTTGATGCTAATGTTTACAGGCCGTCAACAGTGCAGGGTGAGAAATGCACACATTGCACTAAAATGAATTTGGAATGCACGTATGGTAAAAAGTATTTCGCATCTTTCTGAGGCACTAACCTGCATGCTAACCGACCAGCAGAGAGTCCAAGTCCAGGTCAAAGGACCAGACGCCAAAGATATCTCGCAAAGCATCGTCTAGCAGTAAGATCGGATCGGCCTCCGCTGAGCCTTCTGTTTCATCAGTGGCAAGCCCGTCGAGAATGGTGAAGACCGAGCCCGACATACGAGACGCAGACCACAACATGAACGGAACTGCCAGTGGTCAAGCCGACTACGCACCATCATCATCCAACGGATCCCTGGACATGAAATCTGACTTGATTATCCCAAAGACGGAAGCTGTGGAGTCGATGGGTATGGATATGGATACGCCAAAGTTCTCGCTGGAAGGCGCGACAAATTCAACCGGTTCAGAATACGCAGATACCCACATGTCGGGACAAGTCCCGGGCTACTCAATACCTGCCATCCCTGTACCCGAGCAGCCTAACACGCCGCACATGGCCGACAGAACACCTATATCTTCCTTCGTTCACCCTGCTCCCATGTCGTCAATATCTTCGCCGACTTCTACGCTATATGGAGAAGTAACATCAAGTCGACGAGCCTTCTCTTCAAAGTCTTCCGTCCGATCGGCTGCGACGCCGAGGGCAGAGCTTCCCAAGACCTATTCGCCCCTCAACAAAGATCCCAGGCATGAGTTCCTCCCGGATAAGGATACCCTTAGAAAGCTAGTCGAGCTGTACTTTACACACGTGTACTCGCAGACATATGCTTTCCTCCACCGAGCTTCTTTCTTGGAACAACTCTACGACGACACGCCATATAAGCCGACACTGCTACTTGCCCTATGTGCTGTTGCAGCCCGATTTGATCGGGAGCAGAAGCAGCATGAGGAACTGTATGCACAAGCCGCAAGGCGAGAAATTCTCAACCACTTTGATGTCAATAAACTCGAGGTTGTTCAGGCCATGCTCATTATGGGATTGCACGATTTCGGCTCGGCAAACGGTGACAAAGCTTGGATGTTTTGTGGTATGGCAATACGAATGGGTGCTGCTCTCAATCTCAATCTACCATCGAAGACGTCGAAAGGGTTTATCGAAGCTGAAGTGGAAAGGAGGACCTATTGGTCCTACTATCTCATGGATGTAAGTTTTCCCAAACAGCCTTAGCAGAGACATACTTACCATCATTTAGCGGTTCAATGGCTACGGTGTTGCTCGGCCATTCTTGACACAGGATGACGACTGCCAGATTCAACTCCCATGCGACCAGGTATCATTTGATAAGGGTATACAGAGACATACACTATTCCTCGACAGGCCGAACCCGCATCAGCCTTCAGCTGGGACAGATTTCATGGGTGCTATGGCATTCCTAGTCAGAATTACAGCCATTTGGGGCAAGATTTTGAAAACCATTCACTTCCACAGAGATCTTCAGCTTCGGGACGATCCAAGGGGAGCGAAAAGACACGCTTATGACCAGTTGCGTCGAGAATGCCTGTTGTGGGATGAGAGTTTACCACCGGGGCTGCGATACAGCAGCGAGAACATTGATCCACAAATCGGGTTTGGTACGGTGGGATCCTTCGTTATGATGCATGTCATCTTCCATGCATCCATGATTTATCTGTACCGGTACCTAAGCACAGTCGGTGTTCCAGCAGAGGACGTTATGAAGGAAGACGACGGTGATATGTTGGTTCGAGGCATTAGAGGTGCCTTCCTACATGGTGATGCTGTTTTACAGATCGTCGAGCACGTTAGACAGAAGAAGAACGAGGCAGCGAACGACAAAAAGGAGGTAATCGTTATCGCTCCCTTCCTGGGCCATATCATCAAAGAAAGCTGCGAAATCTCCCTCAAACGGCTTTCTTTCATCCCAAATCTCAACTCTGCACAGGCTGAGAAGCAACGAAGACGAGTTTTGTGTGGCTTGGTTTGGGTTAGGGAACTCAAGAAGTACTGGAAGCCCTTGGAATCAATGGCGCAGACGCTCGAACGATTATGTCGACCTCTGCACAAGTACCGGAAAAAGTCGAGCAATTCACCTGCAACTTCGAAGCACTCCCCGAGCGATCATTTGTACGGTTTCAGCACTACACCCGAGATGATTACCTCCAGTATGACGTTGATGCCTCCAACAACGGCCCCGGTTGACAATCATTACTACCAAGAACCTATTGGACAGCAGTTTTGGGATTATCCAGTTCCGGAGGCGGTCTTCGAAGAGGCGTTTTCGGAACAGGCTCTCATGTCCACAGCACAGGAGGAATTCAACTACTACACCAACAACGAGTATGAAGTCCCATTCGACATCGATTTCGCCTATATACCAATGTTCCCGGGGCCCATGGATCCAATGACAGACTTGACCATGATGCAGCCGATGGTGGGGATTCCGACGGGTCAGGAGTTGCCTCAGTCGGCGCCGACATATGTTGACCCGCCAATGGAAGAACAAGAGTCTGCAGAGCGAGACGAAAGGTGCTCGGTGGATAGAGAGTTGGATGAGGATGATGGGACCCAAAGTGAAACAGACACTGTCGAAGGGACGGAGACAGAACCACAAGAAAAAGATGCACACATCTACTTCGACCTGAGCAGGGCGGTTGTCAGTAATCAAGACTCAGCTACAGGCATGCAGTCTGACGATCGAGGTCCGTCAGATGCAGGATCGCCAACGGTACAGAAGCGAGGTTCGGAAGGAATGCCGCTCAAGTTTCTGCTCAATGACGTCTTTGACTACATTGGACCGGCCAATGCATCTTACGCAAGGAAGGGCAAGGTGGAGGCATCTATTGTAGCGAATGCAAAGGAGGAAAAAACGGTTACGAATGGAGAGAATATCACGAAGCATGCCTAAAGGCTACGAACAAACGGTTCAGTCATCCCGACATCATTTTCCTTTCTTCTCGGTTACGATTTTAGTTCTCGTCCTTGGTTGTTGCTATCTCTCACGCTACCGTGTCGCTTTGATTTGACGCGAGGGCATGTGAGGGCATTTGTTTTGAAAGGCGGGCTTTATATCTTATGTTTCTTAGTATCGGATCGGCTTTTTTTTCATTTCATTTCAGTTGTATATATTCCTAATTGTTGGACCAGGTACAATACCATAGTACGCATTCTTAGTTTTCTTCTTTCGTATTACCATTACGTTCCTGTATATCTGGCGTTCTTGCTTTTTTGGTTTTCACCTTTACTCAGTGCAAGTGCCTATCTCATTTTGAGTTTCTCGCCATCTGCCCCGTTGGGTTCTTGATATCGCCTTCTTCTGGTTCTGGGCGCATACTTCCATTTAATGTTTTCATGCTGGTTTTTCCATCTTCATCGTCTATGATATCCTGCATGACTTGTGCTTTCTTGTTCCGGATCTTTAGTACATACCATTTGAGCTAGCAAAAATATGTTTCTTCCTTGCTCTTCTTCACCTTTGTCCGGTTTGTGTCGGGTGGTGAGTCTGTTGATTTTGCTACAGCCAATGGTAAAAGTTCTTGCTGCGTATGGTCCCGTCTTGCTGTAGTCGAGTTGCTATACCTCATCCTTAAAGTACTACAGTCTGAGCTTGCTCTTGTTTGTATGGATTTCTACTTGAGGATTGCCCATTGGTAAGTAAGTATCTTGATGACAAGGAGTACTAAGTAGAAGTTTCCGGCCCCGCGGGAGATGACATCAGGTGATCGCTTTGCCCAAACAGGGAAAAATGCCGGTTAGAACCCATCTCCATATTTGGATATGGGACGAACCTTGCCAGACCTTTGACTTTCGACAGACTTATTTATTTGAAATTTTACGTTTGGTCTCCATTGCTCTGCCAGCACTGCTTACTGATTTCTGTTTCTATATTATCTGATTCTGCTCTAAAGTCGTTGCTGCAAACAAGGCGTTGTTTACTGGCGTTCGCTGGTCCGGAATGCCGCAGGTCGACTGACATCATACATCACAGGCTCTCTTTGTTTACTTGGAGCCAACAAAGAGAAGGCGCCTGGAGTAGAACAATGGTTTGAATTGAGCCGCTACGGGCGTCGTGCTGGAAGGTTCGTTTTCTTCTGGTGGATTCTGCATTGAGCGGGCAACTGGGATCGAAAGGTGTCGCCGCGTTTGCTCCACCCCCCCACTTGGCCTCCCTAAAAGCTTCTCTCCGCCGAATACTCCTTCTTCTTTACAACACCGTGGGCTTAAAAACTCCACACGACGACAAGTTCCCCCAATCTCTTCCAACACAACGAATTCATCGCTCCTCTTTGCTTTAGATCCTACCTATTTTCGACAGTCACAATGGCTTCTGCACCTCCTCCCCTTAGTAAGTTTGCACCCCATCTGTTTCCTGTTTGGTGGCCGAGAGGTTGTTTCCGTTTCTTCTTATCTTCGTTACTCGATCCCTCCATTCCCAAACATCATTCATACTCAAACACCATTCATCTATACCCCAAGCACGTCTTCTTGACTTGTCTCTTTGACTTGCCAACGTTCTTGATCGTACCAATTCTTCAGTTTGCTTAAGTCCTGTCCTCGATGACGGGCTATCAGTTAATCATCAGTGTTTGCATCCTCTTCTCTTCCTTTTCTCATCCCAAACACAATGTTTCTTTGCTTGTTTGCTTGTTTGTTTGTTTGTTTTTCGACATCACTTTCCCACGAGCTCGCACGATACACAGCTTTGCATAGGACCAAAAGACAATTGCTAACATGGATACAGGGGGTCCCGTTAGGCCAGCGGTCGAGCCAACGGCTAACTTTGAATCAGCCCGCCCGGATGCGGCTCCCATGCCATGGGGTGGAAGTGATCCAGCTTTCAACACTTCTACGAACTATTACGTTCCAGTAGTCAGGACCAGCGGGAACAGCGCCCCAGCTCAGGTTCCACCACCACCACCACCCCCAGCTCCAACCACCACCACCACGACCTCCGTCCAATACGTCATTCAGCAGCCCCAACCGACCTACACATTTGCTAGCATGCCTGCTTACCACCAGGTTGTTTACCTCTCGCGGCCAGCAGCTGCTCCGGCTCCACCTCCACCTCCACCATCACCAAAGGAGATCGTCAAGTCGGTTGGTATCGGAACTCCATACTCTCAATCCGTCGAGGTCATTCAACTCAACAATAGCTCTCGCGAGATTATTGAGAAGTTCTACATGTATGCACCAAGCCCAAGCCACGGAGCTAAGATGGTTGCCAAGTTCATCAATGATGGATACTCGGCGCAGGAATGGGTCAAGTCCGACAACGCCGATCCTAACTTTGGTTACTATATCATCGTCACTAAAGTATACACCCTTCAGTTCCTATGGTGGCTTTACTAACGTCTCGTGTAGTCCTTCAAAGGTGTTCCTGGATGCTCGCCAGATGCCGAGCCCACTTCTGTGTATGTCACCGAGATATGGTCCTAAACAGTCCCAGCCTTGAAAACTATCTCACACCTTTTTTTTTAGCTGTCGTTGGATCTAGAGTTCATTTGTTTGTCTTGGTCAAGGCTTTACGGATGTCACTTGACGCTTGACAAGTAAGGAGATATATTCATTGCGTCTCTTGTTTTACAGATGCAGTTGTTTATGGATTACGGACTGGAGTAATGGGTTGCTATTTTTGTTTTTAGGTTACGGTTCTTGCTTGCTGTTCTTATTGTTGGTTCGTTTTCCAGAAAGGTTCGGTATGTTGCGGCAGATACTTTGAAAAAAGCGTAAGCCCGCTACTATACTGATTTCGGAAGAATCGGATGACAGTTTTTATTTGTTTTACCTTTCTGCTCAGCCCTTCTCTCTCCTTTAGTGATGTGAATATATCTACCAACTATCTCTATTTCTATTCCATGCTTCTGCTTTGGTGTAATTCGTGGCCTCTTTGTTTCCTTGCATCTTTGCATTTTCTGCTTCTCATACTTAGATTCGCCGTAATTTTCATCTTGGGGTGACTTTTACTAATCATCTTGCAGGAAAGTCAAAGTGTCGACGACATCCAGCATTTTCAGTCCTCGCTATTCTCACAAAGCACGTAGTGGCAGAGATAGCCGTGGAAGTTGGTGGTGATAATGTTTCAACAAGATTGGGAGCGTAAGGGATTCTGTTTCTCGAAATGTGTATGGGCATATGCGTCTAGAGGCTTGGTGCATAAATAAAGTCTAAGCTTTAATGGATATTTGCATGCTAATATTGACATATTATGAGTCCGCAAACGGGTTTAAGATGTACTGCTATGACTGACCAGTGGTGAAGCAATGTGCGTGTCTCGCTTGTGCCAAGCGTTTGTAGAAAACTTTATCAGTTCCGATCAAACATTGGAATGCAAGGAATTCTCGGCATGGTCAGCCTTTCTCCGTTTCGTCCGTCTCGTGTCATTTTACCCCTCTCTCACAAGCATCGATCCAACAGTCAAAAAACCAACAAATTGTCTTCAACCCCATCTTCTGGAACCTCGCCTACTGTCTCCCCTCGCTCTTTGCGCCTTCAAGCATATGCTTGCACGCAAGCGAACGAACAACGTACCCAACGCACCCAAGTACGTAGGCCATTGCAACACCACAGCAACTTCTCGAGCCCTCGATTTGCGGAAGTTGCGAAATGTTATGCCCGTAACTCTATTGGACAGGGCTAGACCGGTTCACTTGATGTCCAGGAGATGGATTAACAGGTCGCTTTGCCTCTGTTAGCGTGGGATCGCTGTTAGAAATTCAGTGACTTCATGGCTCGTTCGATCTGAAGCTGTTGAGTCGGTAATTGGGGAAACCTTGGTCGGAAATAATGCTGACTCTTTTTAGATCAGTGCCAGAACAGCATGGAGCTGCCCATCACAATTTTACGGCCTGATCCAGGAGGAGGTTATCTATACGAGGACTATGTCTGCCCTTGCAGAAGTTACCATTTCGAACCACCACGGGAATTATGGTTCTACTAGAATACAACCAAATCATCGAAGAGCATCTGGACAATGATGTAAAGTGCTTGAGCTCCTTCATAAGCATTCGGTCCAGAATCTATTCGAATGCGGAGTTCAAAGCTTGCGTATATTTTTGTGTCTACGCCTAAGTCCTATGGACTGAAGTCGCATGCCACTATATACAGAAAGGTATACATCTAAGAGGTCTTATTAATATATCACAATCTCTAGAGCTTGGCTGGGATCCACATGATATCAATATATGCAGGGTATATTAATTGAATAGGTGGCAATCAATTGCTTTGTTCAGTAGTTCTCGATTCAGCACCAATTGCACGTCGTTTCACCTCGTACCAAGACAGAGCATCGACGTCGAAGCTCGGAGAAACGTGCGACCCTTGCCTTCTTGGTGCCAGTTGCAGCCGTTAATTATGCATCTTTGACGCATCGGAGTTCGGTGGTGGTGGGGAAATGCCTGATTTTGGCCTAGTGCCTACGCCCTGTTCGCAGCCGTCCAACCTCACTGCTTTCTACAACAGGCATGTATGTACAACTTGGAGCATCGTGAGGAAGATTAAGGGCTTCATTCACAATTTACTTGGGTGCTCGAGAGCCCTGCCAGTTTCCGGTGCTTTTGTGGATAGAGGAGGGTGGTGTTTCGCAAATCCTGCATGCAGTGTGAACTGTAATGGTCACAGTCTGAGTTTCTGCAAGAGAGCAAGATGGCAATACTGACCAGTTCCAGAAACTTATAAAGGAGCGGTGATCTTCTGCCTGACATGTCTATAGCATCACGAACCCTCATCTCGGAAAGGTTCTCTCTCACAAGCTCATTACCACCATCAGTTTCACTGGCAGAGACATTCACCGACTACTTGCGTTCCTACTCAGCCCTTCCCGAAACATACAACGGCGTTTGCCTCTACCCAATCAGTTATGCCCGGCCTTCTTCTTCCTCCATCGCAACCTCGCAACAGGTTTGCGCCGCCACCGCCTCTATCAACCACCAAGGCAGACGAATCCTACAGTCGCTACCTCAATCAGCTACTAGAGGTCATCTCCGCCACTCGGAAGACAGAAGATTCACCGAAACCCCTATTCAGAGATGGCTGGGAGTCAAACTCTCGGTCAAATGACGACTTGGAGTCGGATATCCTGAGGGCACGGCAAATCGAGTTGGAATTAAGGAGGGCACAAGGACAATAGACATTGCCCAATTCAAACCCGATCTCATATTCAACGGAATTACCGGTCGGTAAATGGCAATGTATCTCGGCAGTGGAGCATACAAGGTATGACGTGTGTCAAGGCGGTGCTCGACGCTCGGGCATGTGCCGTGACACTTGCACATCGGGTCCTTTAATCTGGGATTCGATTTCCACGTTTCCGTACCGCATGGGTTGATATTTCTCCTATCTCTTTCTGTTTCTTGATTCAGTCCACTTTAATATTGGATATTTCTCGTTTGTTGCTCTGTAGATGAATTTCCAACGATTGTTGCCCATGGTATTCTTCCCACCTTCGTCTGCTGGGTCAAACTTTCTCATCCTTTCAAACTTCTCTAATATCGATCAGTTTCTAATACAACGTCTCTCACGTCGTTTGAAAAGGAGTTCGTCTTGGCCATGTGCAAATTGGGTTGAACCGACGTCACGGTGCTCAACCGGCTGCTCATTGTGATTTGAAACTCAATGGCCGTGCGCTCGTATACTTATCAATCACCGTTTCAAGGTGACAGAGTGGTTTTCAAGAGATTCTACTTGCCTTCTAGAAACACCTTGATGTTTTGACGTTCCAAAACTAACGCCGAGACCCCTGTTTGGTAAGCCTACCCGAAGGAACTTGAGCCTGGGCGGTATTGTTCAGACTAGTGAGATGCCGTCTTATCGAACCCCAATTGCAACCGATGTAACGGTCAGGACTTTCTAGAATGCAATTTGCTTCTTCAGCATGGGCACCGCTTGGGGTCTTAGACTCACAGATGAAATACACACTGTTCGTGCTAGTCCGAACTTGTCTCTGACTCGGCCCTTCGGTTTGGGCCATGGGACGGGCCATCTTGGTGGGCATCCAGGCCGAAACGCAAAATATTTGGACTTGTTATGGCCGGTGAGCCCATAGATACGGGTCCCATCGCACCGAATGGGAAGGGTTCTTTCCCCATACAGTCGTGTGTATGCAATAGCATGCACGCCATCCTTTTCTGCGCATTGGGGATCGAAATTAAAGTTGGAAGGCCCGTGCTAGTGTGGGGGTCATACCGTGGATTGGAGGTGAAGCCACAGCAGTCGACTGTGGTACATCCGGCCAAGTAGCTTGCAACTGCTACCATGTGGTCTTCATGGGCGACCGGTACCGGCTGGATCATCGGGCGTTGCTGCAAACTTGCTTTTGGTACATTTCAGCTCCTTTGTTCAGCTTCTCTTATATATAAAGAGGCCAAGAACTGGTTCTACCAGAAAGTATGGATTTACAATGCTTGGTACTTGTTCGCGAAGCTTCGAAGTATTTGCTAGTTAAGTATAACTTTGTCTGTTTATGTAGCTACATATTAAGTACTTGCTGAGTACTTGAGTAAGTAGCATCCAAGCTCACTTTAGCCTGACTGACAAAATACATGCGGCATCTTCACGGAATTTCGAAATCATCTGGTTCTAATTCTCCAAGACATCCTATTATCCATACTCTGGCAACATTTTGTAGTTATGGTAAACGGTAAATCTGGGCAATGCATTGAAATGGACTGTCAAGGCCGGCCAGACGACCGAAGTCAGCCTCGACGCATTAGTAGTGAAATACTGACGTGGTAGAGCCAAACGAAAATTAGGCATTTGTGAGAGCCTGAGAGAAATGTATCGATACCAATTCCTGTGGCCAGGTCAAAAGCTATGCTGTGCTGCGCTGCAGAGGCTCAGCCTGATTCAACCAGATGCAAGCGCAGGCATACTGACAAGATGCGTGCGCGTTTGGGTGGTGCTTCGACATCTATTTGCTCGTTGAAGGCCCTAAATCAGCTCGTATAAGGCTTTCACAAATATATGATCACATTTGCTGAGATCAGAGCCGCGACATGACAATATGCATAAGAGACACATGTGCATGTGCATGTGTAAAGCAGTTGGTACGTCTCAGGGTCCTTCCTGCAGGCCTGCAAGCTTAGGGCGATTTGAGATTGTACTTAATCGCTACTTAATTATAAGGTATGTACTTACACAAGTAGTTATACTTGGCACTTCTATGCAGTTAATCGCTTATGAGCTTCTACAAGAATTACCCCAGTACAAAGAATCGCCTCAATGATATTGGAAGCAGATAACGTATAACTTGGCGCATGTAGCCGATTATTGTTGCTGTATGCTTAAGTACTCGCAAAGACTGTACTGCAAGTTAGACAGATTAATATGCCCCTGCCAGTGGGCTTAAAACTATGAACTACGAATTCTAAGCCATCTTATATCCTAGATGACCTCGTTTTCCAAGATTTGCTACAAACTACAGAATTCGTAGACATCCACGGATACACTGGCAGTACTTCTTGTGAAGTGGTGTGCTGCGGCAACCAGGCATGCAGTCGGGCCAACTCAACGGGTCAGTCCACGAATGGTCTCCTTAAGCTGTATTACGCATTTCTATTCTCACCGAGCCCTAATAAAAAGAAATTTGCCGAATGGTTCTTTAGTAACTGCGCATCTTGGAGAAGCCTCGCCGAAAGTGCTGCACTTGATCAACTTCACTTCCATACTACACGCAGGGATATCAATGTAGGTGCAGAGCCATGAGCCGAAGCTTAGTTGCATATGGACTTGCCAGTTTTCAGGATCGATAAAGAAGTCTGGGAATCAGTAAACTGCCGAAGTGCGACGCCACAAGGCGGGCATTTCCGATACTTGAAGGACATATCTGTTTCTCGTTTCTGCAAGCGTAAGTAGTAAAATGCATAAAAGAAGTCCTGCAGAACATACAGAGGAGCAGAAACACCGTCTTTTGTCCAATTGCAGTGTCGTACTAGGTAAGTAAGTACATTTCAGAATTGAGTTTGTGAGCTGTCGCGCAGCAAAGTGGCTATTATTCAATCGCTTCAAGATTTAAGCCTTGCTTGAGATAGTAGACAACTTGCGCTTCTTCCCGTGGCAATTAGAGGTCAAATTTGCAAATGAATTTCAATGATAAGTAAGGACCATGTTATTAGCAGCTTGTTGCAAATTACGAAATACCTCAGAAGACGACGACACATGGCCCAAGAAACCTTAGAGGGCCTCGAGCTCTCGCTCAATTAGTATAATTCCGTGAGCAAGGTACTGGCCATCAAGCCGATACAAGAAGCTTACTTATTCTGATTGACTGTATTTCTAATATCTTTCATCACCCAGTACAAAATTCTAGAGCAGATGAGCTGATGTATGACCCCGATGGACATATATATGGCCTCTACAAAAGCTAAGTATGTAGCAGTTAAAAGAACCATATTAAATAAGTACTTTGTACTAAGTACATAAGCCATCCGCTTTACCATTCACAGGACCGTTCAATTCTCGAGATCTCATGACGAGCGCAACTGGTACCATGGTACATACTAGCCGTTTGCCTTATATATACCAGGTAGTCCTTAGACACAATGATCCTAATAAAGCGCCTCCTACGAAGTACTGGACTTAGCATGCATGCTAGGAATTACTTACTTACCTAGGAATTACGTGTTTGTGGGGGTATGTATAAGTATGCTGCCTACTGAGATAAAACTATACGATGTCAAATTGCAAATTAAGAAGGCCTGAGAAATCCTATCACTGGCAATTGCGCTAATTCGATATAGCTACTTACTTAAGTACTCCTGTCATTCATGAGACTATGGATCCACTCTCTATAGAAAAAGGACTATCTGTTGTGCCTACTTAAGTATGTCGTATATTAAATAAATCTGCCTCCCAGCCTTGTAGTGAATTGCCTGCGTCCGTTTCAATGCGATAGCCAGGGCCCGAAGCCCGCAGTGAGCATGCGCTCGTCCGACACAACCAGCATGGATCATGCCAGAAGAAACATTGAGCCGGTAGCATTTGCGTCAATAAGGTGACATTGTGTGGGGCCGGTCTGAGAATTTTCCTAATGTAAGATTTGGATAAGTACTTGATGGTACCTAGTACTGCGGCAGAGATATCGGTCTCAGACAGTGGAGTTCTTTGGCAGAATGATACTAAGAACCCGATGACTCTCGGCACGCCGTTGTTGCGCGCCAAGGTACTACCATATCCTCATAATTCTTCATGCTTCAAATTGCAAACCGTTTAATTCACAGCGCAACGTCAGTGTATGTCCTTAGACGCGATGCCGCGTTAAGCGACCTCTTGCTCACTTATTGTTAGGGTTTGTACAAGTACCTCTGTACCTGAATAAGGAAATGCCCTTTTTTCTTTTTCCGTGCGTTCAAAACTGTGGGTAGGACAATCACTGGAATAATATGAACCAAATCCGAGGCTGGGTCCCTGTTTCTTCACCGCATTCCTTTTTTAAGATACGCAAACTGACAGTCTCGTAGATGAGAAGACCGACGGCTATACAATTCGGCATTAATCACCCATGCGCATGCCCAACATTACTACCAACCTGGAACTCGGAGACAAATACTCCGGATACGAAGATGTATGCTCAACTGCGTCATGTCCTTGCAAACATGGGCCATCAAAGAACATACAAGTCATCTTTTGCGATGCCTTCGCGATTGCGGCACATGCAAATTTGGAATTGTATGAGAATTCAACGTAAGCCTCTGATTGGACTACGGTTGCTTCTAGATTCTAACAATTCATGTGGGACGCATATGCCGATCAAATCACTGGATTGGGTTTCGTATGCAGGTCTCGCGGTGGAAAGGTCATTGAAGCAGGGCTTGGATGAGTGATAGGGCGGTGTTGATCCTCTTTTGAACTCGAGCCACCTGTTTGGAGGACATGGTTCCGGGGTTTGGAACCCGTATGGTCGGGACACACACAGCTTTGGAAATACCGCGCCCATTAATCTGAAAATAAGCAACTTGTGTCTGTACAGCTCTCCGTGGCACGGCGGCACGGCGGCACTTTTCAGAGTATAGACCGACATTTGGGGTTCTCTGCCCCTATGAAGTACCTTGTCTAACCGTTGGTAATCGACTGTCGAGATAATAACAAGATCACATACTTTGCACAAGGGACTCTTCACAGTCAGATCTGCATAGAAATCGCACCGAGTCTTAAGCAGTGCCTTCTTATTGACATTGTGAGATAGGTTAATACATGTCATGGGATTCATGAATCAGTGGTAGTTGGTGAGGCAAATTTTCAGAGCGATATGGTGGTGACAGGGGGCCATGTAAGCTGCCTGATCCGAGTCTCGGTTCAACTACAAGGTGAGTTAGCTGCCGGTGTATGTGGATAGTCGGTCGACCAACGTACTAAGGAAGGAAAACTATAACATACTTAGGTGATTACTAAGTTTGTACGAAGGTGCGGCGGATACATTTCTCATAAAAACAGCTGACTGATATGTACTTGTACTTACTTTGTACTGACGTTCAGGCAGTTTAGAATCGGTCTCAAGTCAATTACAACATGCATACACTTGCAACCGTGCGCTGCAGCAATGTATGACAACCAAGCCCGATCCACTCCAATCCTTGGGTCCATTCCAGACGAACTCTGTGGAGAAACCTAGCGAGATTCTAATTAATGCTCGACCCTAGAGTACATGAACTTTGACTCGCGAGGGCTCACCCTCAGATACAAGGCCTAGGCCCTTGCAAATCCTACGCCGAGATCATTGCAAACCGTAGCTAGCGCATGGGAGAAAGCTTGCTCCGCCAATTGGACGTAGAAGAGGGGTGTTCTTGCCATATGCTACAACAGAATGACCCACAAGCTTCTCGGTAGCAGTACTTACTTAGTAATAAGTACCTGATACTCTAATACTGAGCCCACGGGTTGTTGTTCAAAACTCAACTCTATGTGTCTTAATATAATCATCTGATGCTTGTGAGCTAGGATTGCAGTCATGCTATTTGCAAGGAAACCTTGTTGGTGGAGTACGATGTATGTTGCGTGTGGCAGAGGTCGAGCGACATTGCATGCGGTAATTGTTCTGCTCTTTCAAACAACGAGTGCTTCTCATTCAACGCACAACAGCATGTAGAGATGAATATGTGTACGATCAAGGTACCTAGATGCTGATTACGCAGAAGCTGGTATGAATTGCAATGCAGACAGGACCAGATCTTTCGTGGGGTGTAAAGGTCTGGCTTCAGCTTGTCTGACAGGCTTTAGCTACCGCATACATTATAAATACCATTGGTCGTAGCAGTACATTCATGTTCTTGTTTGGACTGGCTGGTTCAGTTTCCGAGAAGCGGCAAGTACGTATTATCACGTAGCTCGGTTAAGAAGGGATGAATGAAACTGACATACCTCCATATGCGACTACCCGTGTCTGGATACATGGTTTTGACAACGGGTTATTTGCCACGGGATATGGCTTAGCATTCTCCTGTAGACTGCTTTGCTCTTGGTATGTACCTGTAGGCTGACAATTCCAATGTGCCGTGCCGTCTGTAGCGTGAGAAGTTGAGCCAGATCCAGGCTTGTTTCAGTCGTCCACTAGGTCACGACGGCAGTTCTATGTACAGCCTTTCCTGCAATCCATGATTACATACTGCACTTTGCTTGGGTCTAGCGTGACCAATCACAGTTCCATAGCCTCAACGGTCGGGCCCTGAGACTGCTTGCCTTGTTCAACCGTTGGATACATATTATTCCTAACTCACAGTCGCAGCCAAATTGGGCAATGAAAGCTCGCTATTGCCGAGAATTCTAGCGAGCAAGGCTGACATACCTATGTAGCGACAATTGCAAGTACCCTGTCCTCTTCATCCCCTGACCTCGCAGTCTCAGCCACTGGAAATATGTAGTTGGGCTTCATCAATGCAGCTACATCGAAAAGTACGTATACGCGTATGCTCTGGTAAGTCGCGCGAATGATGCACGCCTCAAAGCAATTTTGAAAGTGGCTTCTGAGTTTGGTGTGAGAATGAACAAAGCGTGTAGCCGCCCACCGGAAGTATTTCCGAACCTCGAAGATACTTCAGATAAAGCACCATGCTACTAAGAAGACAAGTTCATACGTACTTAGGTAGGTACCTAGTTGGTACAAATATCTACTTAGTACTTGATTCTGAGATTCTTAGTCCCAATGACTACTTAAGTGCATACATCTCTTGTAAGGTAATGAAGCCACAACTAAAGTACAAAGCCTTCTTCAAGACCTGGCAAGTAATCCAAGTTTTCGCAAATACTTGGATAAGCTAGTATGCGCAAGGCCTAGATTGCCGGCACTTGTAAACAAGAAACACCATGACATGAGGGCCGCGAACGAAGTACGGAGCAAGCAGCAATGACTGCCATGGTAGTCAACAAACTACGAATACCTACTTAGGTCCCTAGTAAATATCCGAGCTAGGGTGGTTTGTGGGCAACTTTTGGTCGATGATGGATCGGATCACACAAATACAATTTTTATTTATTGATACTTTTTTAGAAAGGATATTCCTGGAATTACATGGCTGAAGATATTAAATTGAGGTGGTACAGGCTTATGCTTAGTGGGGCGGGCCATGTTTTTGGCCTGACCCGGTGCATATGACCCTCGCTACCACCATCAATGTCTAGGTTCGCTCTACACTCTCCTATCACCTACCCATGATAAACCCTACAAGTTTAATACCATGTTGGATTACACCTTCTTGAGCTCGTGCGGCGCGGTCCCAAGATCCAAACGAAGAGCGGCTCTTCATATAAGTTCTGGCAACCCCCATCCTTGATTCCGCCGACGTGGTCCAGCAGCTCGACACAAAAGTCTCACCTATCAGTATCAGCAATGTCGCAACTTCACCTCACCTCACATTCGATACCACAAGCATCGCCTCTTAACCAGGATGGCGACTTCACAGCAACAAACTTGCTTCGGCCTACCGATGAAGTAACAAATGCTTCAAATGGCGTTCTGTTTACATATCCCTACCACGCATTCGCATCAGCTCTCCTCGTCGCGTTTACACTGTTCATGTCTCTTCGTTCACGAAGAAAGTCGAAAATGTTTGTCTGATCGTCAAGAGATTTCCTGTTGTGCTAACCTGAGACAGGCCTCCTGGACCAAAACCCAAGCCCTTCGTAGGAAACAAGTGGGATCTGCCCGCACGCAAGCCCTGGGAAACCTTCAAGGCTTGGACAGACTCTTATGGCTCACTGGTAACTGTTTGGACTGGTCGACAGCCAACGATAGTACTTGGTGATGCAAAGGCTGCGAACGATTTGTTGGAAAAGCGTTCGGCCATCTACTCTTCAAGGCCGCGATTCGTTATCATGGGTACCACCACCACACCATCACCTTGTGTCTGTGAATCGTCACTGACTGAAATATTATAGGCGAACTTTTCACAAATAACGACTCGCTTTTGACAATGCCGTACGGAAAACGATGGATTCACACGAGAAAGCTATTCCACTGGGGGCTGAATAAGGTCGCCTGCCAGAGTTACAAGCCAATCCAGGAAGCCGAATCGCAACGACTCGTACGAGACCTGGTAGCCACTCCTCAACTCTTCGCAAAGCACCTGGAACGTTATGCAGCCTCGGTAATGGTTTGCGTTAGTTACGGACGCCGTGTTGATATGCTGGACGATCCTGTTGTGAAGAAAGTTTATGACAGAATGGGATACATGGCCACGCTGAATGTGTAAGTACCCGTCCCATCGTTGTGTGTGAGACAGAAAGCTAATGCCTGTTGTAGGCCGGGTGCTTATTGGGCTGAGACTTTCCCGATTCTCAAACATGTTCCGGACTTCCTTGCCCCATGGAAGAGAGATGTAAAGCGTCGTGGGGAGGCAGGCACTCAGCTCCTTCTAGATTTGGCTTTAGATGTCAAACGACGGATGGAATCACCAGAGGGTGCACCAGCATCGTTTGCAAAAATGCTGTGGGAGAGATATGGCACCAACAATGGCCCGCTTACCGAGCGAGAGGTCGCATATGCAACCGGTTCCCTATTCGGAGCTGGAAGCGATACAACGGCTTCAACCTTGCAGACCTTCATACTGGCCATGACTTGCTTTCCGAACGTTGCAGAAAAAGCCCGCGAAGAGTTGGACCGCGTGGTTGGCCGTCACCGTTCTCCGACTTGGGACGATATGCCAAATTTACCATACTGTGCTGCCGTAATCAAGGAAACTCTGCGTTGGAGGCCGGTTTCCGTCCTTGGTGGTACTCCGCACGCAACAACACAAGACGACGTTTACGAAGGGCATTTCATCCCAAAGGGCAGCACAGTGCTAGGTAATCTATGGGCAATTCATCACAACCCGAAATACTTCAAAGACTCGCACTCCTTTATTCCAGAACGCTACTTGGACGAGAATGAGATCCGTGAGGATGGCACTCAGCCTTATCCTCATCGTGATGGACATTCCGCTTTTGGATGGGTAAGTGCATCAGTGGCTCTTTGGGCGACCCTCCCCTACCTTCCCATTCCCTCCAAATATACTCTCAGTCATATAACCCACTTGCGCAACGTTGCAAATGCTGACTGAAATCTTCTAGGGTCGACGAATCTGTCCAGGAAAGCTTCTCGCGGAGAATTCCCTTTACATCACGATCACTCGAATGCTTTGGAGCTTGAAAATATCGAAGGCGACAGACGCGTGTGGAAACGTCATTGAGCCTGATATTTTCAATTACACCGACGGCTTCAACTCGAAGCCGAATCCATTTTCCTGCAAAATCGAGCCTCGCGATGAGCAGTTCGCTGAAGTTCTACGGCGTGAGGCTGTAGGAGCAGAGCAATTTTTGGAACAATACAAGCCGGAATAAAGGAAGCAATTATGATGGTCAGCATCGGAAGGTTGGACTAATTGTTCGTACACATTCGACTTTATCCATCCGAAATTTGCTACATACGCCCACAACAAATCGTTCACGGCTCCTTGCTCATGAATTTGCGGGTCTGGCTGCCCTTCGGTCATCTGCAACATTGCTTTTATGACGACACCCTCTTCGGATCATATTTCTTTTTTTTTCTCTTTTTCTTTTAAGGTTTGGTTGGCTCACTCATATTCCTTCTGGAAGCATTTTTGGAATCTTGGCATTGTTGGTTTTTCTGTCGCATTTGATGGTTCATTGGGTTTCCTTCGGCGTTCTTTTCCTTGTCGTCTCCTATTCGCATCCGGCAGTTGTAGATGTTGAAAACACATACTAATTCGTTATCCTTGCTCGTACATGTATTCCAAATTTCTCGTCGCAGATCTTGGAGCGCCCCGCATTTCTTTCCCGGTTACTATGTACTTGGTTTTCACTACGATGATTAAGTACTTGTCTATTATCGCACCTGCTTATTTCTTCTTCTTCACAAGTAGTGCGTCGAAGATTCGATCCCACTCACCAATAGTCCAGCTTTTTGGGACACTTCACGCGTGCGGCGCTGTTTTTGGTTGGTACCTATTTCCTTCTCCACATTTGAGAAACCACTAGTACTTGGTTGTTCAAGGCTGTTCGAGAATGAGCAGGCCGGAAGGTATGCAACGATTCACTTATCGCCATGTCCATTTTACGAAGCTTGACATTTTCTTTAGAGTACTTAGTAGTTCTCTCAACTTGCCCAATGAAGAATGAAAACCTCTTTTGGTGCTTACCCAGTCCAAGTGTACATACCTGCGCAAAAGAAGTGAACTGTGTCTGTAATCATCTGTGCTTTGGTTCCTTTGTGTCTGAAACAAACCAGGGCATCGGCAATCGGCAAGAATCAGATACTCCCGGTTAGATTTGCCTTCTCAGCTGTTCAATCTCAGATTACCGTGTGTGGCAATGGATATCATCAGCTAGAGCCTGCCCAACTCTCAAGTCTCGCCCGTATGACAAGGATGGGGCCTCCGCTTCAGTTCGGGGCACGACACTCCGGTTTGCTCGACCTTGGTTTGTATTCTTCGCCTACATACCATGGAAGTTATGATATCCGGTGAGGCTTCAGAGGACTGCGCGTGTGCCTGTTAATTTAGTTGTACTTCTTTCGGTTCCGGAGAGCTGAGCATACATGCCCTATATATGATGACTTGGAAATGGAAGGCGTGGATTGACCCGTTACGATCCGACAATAAAGGTAGTACCACTGGAACCTTGACTATGGTTACATGTGACAAGGCAAGACGTTACTTGTATCTGTACAGGGCACAAGGTACAATACGTAACGTACATACTTTTTGAAGGAAGGTACCTGCACCCCAGCGAGTCTGTGATGGAGTGACATAGGGAGGCACCGATTGAGTTACACGGGCAATGCTGTGTATGTATAGTGCGCTTCTCGTATGCCTCTGCTATCGTTAGCCTAAACGACAATTGCTCGCCTTAATACGAGCATGCTGAACGCCTCAATATGCTACCTGCGAGAAGCGGGTTCAATTGCAACTCACACGATACTGACCTCTATTGGCAGGTAGCAATCTGGCTGCACTTCTTCGTACATAAGTAGATTGATCCTGGTCAATGCATTATAGTTCCGTCAGTTCGGCTTCAGCGTCATGAGTGCTTGCATTGCAGTTCAGTCGTGAAGCACGGATGGCGTTTGCAGGAAATCGGTGGTTCTCAACCCCACGCTTTCGCACAACAAGGTAATCTATGCAAGCAATATCGCAATGGCTTCCACGCCTGCATTGCGGTGGAGGCGATGGGCACCAATTATAGCGGTTGACAAGCTCTACATCAGAGCAAAGTCCAGAACCGTCGTCGGAATCGAAACAACTCCAGCTGTGCTTTACCACAGTGGCATCGAATTGATTTGAGTTTCGCTCAGGTGGAATCCTGATCTATGCATGTGCAGATCTCAGGGCCGGCGCTTCATGGGTCGAGCAGGCCATAGCAACATCCGAATAAGTCTGCGTGCTGCAACTGTGCTTACCGATAGGCTACTAGAGCTAATCCAGTAAGGTCATCAATACCTGAGATCCATGCTAGTTAGTTAACTAGTCGCAGGAGCGACACGACGGCGAGACGGCAGAAGAATGTCTTCGCCTGAGATGCGCACTGCAGCCCCTCAGCTCGGGCGGTTTAATATATCAGTGCCAGATATAAAACAGGCGTTGGACACTAAAGTTGTCACGATGGCAACTTGAATGGCAAGGCATTCGGAACTAATGACGTTAGAAGGGGAACTGTTGAATAGCACTAGTCGAAGTACGGGATCTTACCCTACAGTGATCATGGTTTATACGAATTGAGTTGTAAGCCGAACAAGGATAGCAATTAACTTTCTACTCGTCAATGCATATTATTCCAAGTTCCTCCTTCCCCGCTTTGTTGCTGTTGCTGTTTCTTCCAGTTGCCGAAATAGTATGCTTGGACATGGCAGCAACCAATCTTGTTCGGCATGCTATGCGAGTTTATGTCGAGCCTGTCCCGCATCATATCACCACCAACGTCAATCCATTGTACTTCCACTTATGGCCGACATCCGAGAGACAGAGCCAATTAGGGCAACTCTTCGACGGGTTTTTGCAGGTGTGGACATCTCTAACGACTACAAACGGATAATCGGACCAGGACCAACAATGGCCGAAGCTCTTTGCTTTTGTGGATTGATGGGCGCAAATAAAGGGCATAATATAGTTATGAGTCCTCGCAGTGCAACGTTGCCCATACGACGGTCTTTGAACATGCAGCACATTCACTGCCAGCTCCCGTTCTGTGCGTCAAGCTCTACTACGCACCTTCTCAGCTTTCATCTCTCCTTTTGCGTCCAATCAAAATTCATGCGGTTGCCCGAGCCATCGTCTGATTTGCCGAAAGTTCGGCGCAATTCTGAAGGTTGTTCGCGCTTCGGAGATTTCAAGAAGAAAGCTGATGCCACTCTCCAGCTGCTTTGGAGGCAGCATGTGCTCAATCTGCTTCCACATTCTTGAACGAGCAAACGGATACGGCACACAGCATAAACATACGTAAACCCCAAACTCGAAAGCATCCAACAAGTGGTTATACTGCCGTGCAAAGCTTTGCCCACTCTCTGGGCAGGTAAGTACTAGCTGTGTGAGGATGCGGATTTGACGAGGGACGCTTGAGGGTCAGCCCATGGATCTTGGGATAGCACATAAGTACGTTTTAGTACGTTTTATTAGTAGGATCTAGACAAAAAAAATGTCCCAACTGCCGTGTTATATGTATTTGATATAAGTCGACTGGCCAAAGTCTGAGGAGTCTGTGATTTGTACTAGCACCTGTATCAAGGTAACCGAGCACCATAATATGCCGGAGTGCGGGTCATGGCAGGCCCTTCTTCATTCTGACAGAGTGAGCCGCCATGACACGAGCGGGGGAAATTGCCCTTTCCGTAGCCAGTGACAGCAGTGAAGCAAGCAAGGTACGTTCTACTCCCGTGTGGGCAAGGTCCAATCGCGTCGCTGCTGATCCATAGGGCTTTGTCTTCCGGGGATCCAAGCACCATGCAGCACTCCCGGGGACGGGCATGTTACTAGCCGCTGAATGGAAGAAACAATGAGGTACGTGACCTCTGCCGTATAACTGCTTCAACTGCCATTGTAATGCCAGAGGTATGTAGTAAACAGTGCCCGATTGCAGAAATTCTCACCAACTTTGAGCAGTTCCTTGAACAACTAGAATCCGGCCAAATATTCGCTGGCAACACAATGGCCTAAACATTGGCTTGCTAGCAAGCTGGTGGCACTTAATCAAGCCCTTGTGAATGCCTGAATGACAGCATATAACGTTGATAGTGAACGTCGAAGATCTGGAATCGCTTCGATGCCCTAGCTGGCGGCAGTATATCAGTGAAGTACGATACCAAGCTTATCCTCTTCGGGTACTTCAAAGAGTAATACTTATATTATTCCCAAAGTGGAGTAACAGAAGCCAGGCCAAAGTTGTCTATCGGCAGTTAGAAAAGTATAAACGTGGAATATATCTTCATGATATACTCACCATCTCCGACCTTAAAAATGTCCCGGCATCCCTTTCTTTCACGCTTCGGACCACTATGCGATTGCTAGAAGTGAGACTGCGCATTATCTCAGCCAGTTTACTCGAAGTGATATCCCGTTCGTTATGATCCGGTTCAAGAACGGTTATTAACAGAATACCATTGAGCGATAGTCGCACAACCACCTTCTCGAAGGATATCCACCATCGGCATAAGCGGAGTGAACATATGAAACACAATCATATTAAGACAATCCTGTACTGCTTCAACGTTCATCACAGACATGTAAGGTCATACGTACCAGTTTTTGTGGGTGCATCGGAGAGCCCGTTTACGCCCTGAATGATATATCAGCCTGTTCTTATGGCTATAACGTGGAGTTAATCGCGGTAGTCTCGTTGAGTCGGAGAAAAGAAGCTAACTTGACCTAATACAGTAATAGTTAACGAATGGAAGTGTGGGGTTACAAGACCCAAGGCGGCTACCTTAATCGTAGAGCATCATACATGTCTGCAGTAAACCATATGGCTGAACGTGCCCTTCCACGTTCCTGGCAGTGGATAGCCGTCAACTGAAGCTTACAACGGCTATCGACTCAAGGCTCGCAAACAAACAGCGTCATATGAGCCCTGTAACTCCACAACCTCGATAAACCGGATCTGACGGCTGTAAGTTTCTGCATCCCGAGGAACCAGTATCCCGACTTACTGCCAAGTAATAGAAAGTGTCCACAGATCGACACTTACCAGTTACGCCATCCATAGCCCAAGACGGTGATTCCACATATCGAAAACGATTGGTATAAGACAAATATGGACCCATGTAACCTCCGCTTGTGTTAATAAAAGATCCCAGAATTTCAATATCTCTCTAGACTGCGGGCGCCATCTGCGGTTAGCATGTTGCTGCAGCTGGCGTAGCATCTAAGGACTCTCAAATTCCGAAGCTTTTTTCTGCATCATCCCAGCGATCGAGCGGAGGCATTGTGCGCGAGATGCGGAGGTGTTGCTCCGGCTGAGAGATGGCCATGGAGGTCGTATCTGCTTAGTGAGTCTCGGAGACACCAACGTGCGCGGCGGGTATGTGTTACTGCACGACTAGTGCGGTCGTGCCATTTGACCCGGCTGTTCTTCAACATGGCCTGCCATGGCCCTTTTTGTCACAACCACGCTAAGCTGATGCCCGTCGCAGGCGGACTAGTCCAAACGGCCCATGGCTCACTTCTCTGGGAGGGCTCGGGCCTACAAATCTACTAGCAAACGCTAGAGCCTACGGTTTTGATCAGAGACTATGAGATGCTCATCTCATCGCAAGACAAACGTACCTGCGTAAGCAAACGGCATTATGCAATTGCCGGTTTCGAGTCTCGAAGCTTTGGTGGTAGGACCGCCTCATGAGCTCAACAGGCGAAGTTGTCAATCTTGCTGCTGGATCCGTCCACCAGTACAAGCTTGAAGTAGCCTGCGTGAGAGATCAACATGGAGAGCCAGGGAGCCAAGGCACCCTCGGTTGGCAAATTCGGCACTTTCCTAGGGGGATCCACAGTTGTACTGTGAAACTGTGCTACACCCGTTATATGCTTTGCGGCTGTTGATATGCCGCCGAGATTCCAGAGCCGAATCATCCAGCGGTTTGGATATCAAAACGTGAGCACATGGACATCTTACCAGATGTGCCGCAGAAACGGTTGTCCAAAACGGAACAAGCCATAATTAAAGACACTCTAATAACTCGTCAGCCTGTGCCAATGGACGAGCACTTCAAGAGACGAGCCTCGTTATATGATCCTGTCGTGGCTTCACAAATGCAGTGCAAACTTCCATACTTTCCAAAGCCGCATGCAGTTCAGATACTTATTCTCAATACGCACCTTCGGAAAACGCAGAAATCCGATATGGGAGCTGATATTATCAGTATGTTTCAAGTACTGGATGTTGTCAGTGCTCAGTGACCCGACTCACGAGTACTACTTCTAGTTCGACTCACCACAAATTGAGTATGGAGAGCCTGCAGTAGTTAAATTACCCACTTCCATGAAAGCCTTGTATCTCCAAGGATCCTTGCACCAGTGAGGTCAGAGCTCACTTTGTTGCGTACAGGCGAACACGAACTGCTCGAGTCAAGGCGTCTTTCCACTTCTTGCAAACTTGCATCCGATGCCCCAACACAGGTATGTGTTCAAGCTTAAATTAGTAGATGCACTGGTCCGTTTGTCAGATCAAGTGGAATGTGGGGAAGGTTGACGTACAGCTTGCTTGGCCATGCATAGTTCATCCCATCACTGTCAACGGGCCAAATGCAGCTTATGGAAGACACATCAAGTGCCTGCATCTCATGATCTTTCCAAATACGACGATTGGTCGCTCTGAGGATAGACTTCATGTCATCAATCAAGTCGAGATTCCTTCCAGGATTATTCCCACGGAGGCCAACTGACAGTTTCAAGCCACTCTCGAATCACAAAGAGTTCGCAAGCGTCGCGTCACCAGCAGTGCAACAATTCGTAACGGCAAAGTGGAGACATAATCAAACAAACGATGTGCAGTAATCATGTACTAGTTAGTATGCTAAAACCGAATCTGCCCATTCCCTATGTTTGTTAGGTACAGGTACACCTGGAGTGTACTCACAATGCCACCCTTCCGTATTACGAGTGGTGCATAACTACGGTGCTTGACGGCAATTGCCGCTCGCACAATCATGCTGTTGCACAGAGTGCTACGGCGCACCACCGAACCAGCCTTCATCAGTGTAACGATGTGCAGTTCCGATGTCCCTGTTGAATTCTTCCAAAGTCCAATTTAATACATGTCCGTACAGACCTTAATTCAGCCAACCGAGATGCGGGGTAGGCGGATAGCTCCATCGTGGACCAGCTGGAACTGAGGAAATGATATGCAGTCCCTGTAATATGTATCGCATGAACTAGCATTAGAAGCTCCGTTTCTGATGCAGCTCGGGCTCATCTGGCCTGCTGCATAACTACCGAGTTCAGATTTGATCATGTGAACCAACTCTGACCTTTGCCCGTGCAATCCATGACAAGCTTATGCCCGAAAATTTGTAAAATGACATGGAGCACAACGGCTCGCGGAGTGAGAGATCGACTCTGCATTGCATGCTCTCAAAGAGCTGACCCCGTGGTGCGAGTCATAGTAATATCAATCCCATGTACTATGTACCCAAAGTCCTGCTCGTTATTAGAACCCTTCAATATAAGGTCAAAGTGGCTGAAGCTGTGCATGCTTCCGATTCTGTGCCTGCGGCAGTGAGTGAAAGCTGACATTGACCAGAAACTTTGCTCGTTGGATCATGGAGGCCCATCGTTATTCCAGAGTCTTTAAATAGCACTAACCACGAGCCGTGTTTGCCTCAAAAATCTGGCCCAGTGTTCCATGTAACACCGAAACATTTAGTTCTCTAGAAACATAGAATAACCGCAAGGTTGATGACTACAGAATACTTAGCAGTTAGCATCATGACCGAGCCCCTCAACAGAACCGATACTTTGCTCACGCTGAACTGCCCCTATCCATACGAGCCAATGCTTTGCAATGACACCGGAGGCTTGCATTTCCAAGAAAAGATATCGAGACTTGGTTGAGGCGTGACGACCGTCCCACCATATAACCGTTGAGAACCACAATCGAGGCCGCCTTAAAGAGGCTGTGAAACAAAAATCCCACAAAGCTGTGTGGAAGTACGAGAAGGGTGGTGAAGTATGGCGGTTTCTTGATATGAACAGCACGGCATGTGGACAAGAATGATGAAGTGCCCGTCGTAAGAACCACGCATTTGGAAGGCCCCGAAAAGGCAATGCTAAATGAACATTAGCGTCTTTCGAGCAATTGGGGTAACATTATCCCGTTCCAATCACAAGCTGGCTGCAGGCCGTGCCTCGTTGTTGCACAGCCGGAGGGTAGCTGGAGGTGGTCTGCTTACGATCAACCCGCCATAGACATACTCTGCGACCATTCTTGTCTCTCTTCCATTTCCTTTTCGATGCTCGGAGAACCTATCCGTCAAACACATTTGCCGAAATGTTCCGTCTTCTCGCATGGCTGATTTCAGCTGAAGTAGTTGATCGATTGAAGACGTCATACTCGGCCGCCCAGGCATGTGGTCAGGGTCTCGAGACTGCTTAGAAATGTGATGGAATGTTTGTTGGTCTCAGAACTGAATTGCGGGGTAGTAGGATGTGCTGTTTGAGTATTAGATCTCTCAGCGGCAGATTCTTTCTTTCGGGACTGGCCAGCCCGACATTGGAATCTGTGTTATTAGTAAACTCTGTGCCTAGAGCGAGAATGCTTCGTAACGAAGCATGCCTGGGCTGTTATCTCAGCTGCGTTTTGTCGGTAGGGAGTTGGTGGTTTTTTTTTTTTTTTTCGTTGTTTGACAATGAAGAAAGAATGTTGACGCTTGGAGAAAGAAACCAGCAGTTTCTAGGCAATCCACCAGGCTGGTCACATGCTGTGATTGCGCACGGGCCATCGATGATTAGTGTTGGGCGACCTCTCGGCGATCTCCTTGGGTCGGGCAGAGCCTCATAAATTCAAGCGCAGCAACTTGTACTTCTGCTATGTAAGTAATATGTACATACCTGATACTATTGCTCTTTTCTTGCAGCTTAGGTTTGAACACTGTAAAGGAGTAGTAAGCTAATGGGACAAGTACTTGAAAACCACATTTACCTTGCTTCGGATTCGGCTCGTGAAATTCGGACATTTCCCAGGTGCATCCGGAACATTATGACAGCTAGTGAGCAGTAAAGTCCTACACTCGCTCTTTGACAAGTCTGCTTCCGTTTTACTACAATTGAATTGGTGCAAATAGTTCGAAACTCTAGATCTACATTGGTATTCGTACATCCTCCCTACTGACGTTGCACGTGCCGGAATGCGGTCAAAGCTTTACCTCCCACTATCGATAACTTGGCATATTAGTAAGGAGGCACTAGTCCCGTCCCCCTACAGAGGGTCCTGTTGCCAATTCACCTGCTACTCAGTCCAAACAACCCCTCATTCGGCGCAGGATAATTGAATGACACCTCCACGACTCTCCTAACTACCCAATTCCGACTACCAGCAAAGCCCTTCGAATACCGAAAGGAACGCCGCCCGATCGCTACCCCTCACTCGCTCTCGGCAATGCCACTCGACAGCCTCTCGTACACCTCGATCTCCCGAATTCGTGCTCTCGTCGTTCCTATCGGTAGGATAAAGCGGTCTAGATTTCTACAGTTCTTCGAGCAACTATCGCATCACAATGTCGTCCGATTAGGAGATGTGACGCCTGATAGACGTCCAGATAGAAGTGAGGAAGCCCCTCGTTCGGGGCGGAGAGCGGCGTCGCTAATCCCTACCTTGAGTTAGCTGCGTTTAGTCCTCAAGGGTTTCCGCAAGGCGAGATCATTTACGACTTTATCCTGAATAGCGACCGCGAGCATGAATATCTCGAGTCTTTTCAGCTGTATCGGAGGAAGTTTATGGTTTGGTTCCGCGCTCGAGGGGTGAGGGCAAACTGCTAACATGCACGAGGTGATTGGCATTGCGGACGCTGCTGAGAATAACGATTGGAGGCAATTGCAACATGACTTGGAGGAACTTAAGGAGATGGTACGTCCCTACAAAGTCCAGAGGGCTATTACTGACGTTTGTCAGTATCCACGCGCAGTTTACTATCCTGGATTGATCTTTGAGAGCCCCCGCGACAGTACGATACCGGAGGAGTTTCAGGGCGCGAATTTCAAATATGCGCCAAACTTTCTATCGGTACCGCCAAAGGAGGAAGTACGGCTGTCAGAAATGCGAACGATTGTTGGTGAACTCACTACAGTTGTTCTGTCGGAATTCACCATCCTGGCAAAATCAATCCAAGCAATGGGAAACATCGACTCGCCAATGTCGGCAGGTCGGTTTTCAGCAGCAGCAGCACTTCAGAATCGTATGAGCCAACCGGCGGGAGGCTCGCCATTCCCTGCGACTTCAAATAACGATAGACGAATGAGTGCCCAGACTACGGGGACTACATCGGCAAGTGAACGGCACCAAAGCAGAGGGAAGGGCCGAATTCAAATCTCAGTCGCGGAGCTATATCTGCTAGCTGGCCGGATACCCGACGCTCTGAACGAGTTTGTTGAGGGTGCGACGGCGGCAAAGGCACAGAAGGATAATCTGTGGCATGGGAAGGCACTTGAAAGCATTGGGGTCTGCCTCATACTACTAGCACGATACAGATATGACTACCAGGTATGATTAACCTTAGTCTGGGTAATTGAACTTTTTCTAACCGACGTACAGATTCCCAAGATACCCTACCCAGATCCGGATCTACCAGAGAAGAAAAAGGAAGACTTTGGGGTAGTCAAGCTCAGTGCTAGCGACCCGCAACTGCTCATTGAGTTACTTCCAGAACTCACAAACTCGGCCTTGATTTTGTACGCAAGAGCGGCTTCGTTTACGGGCGAGACACTTCCAGTTGTGTGCCAATCGGAGAGCATTCTTCGCATGTCAAAGCTGTTGGTTGCATTGTATTTTGCCCACGGGCTCAATGGTGATATGTTGGATCATATCGTGCTCGGTACAAAGTTGCACAAACGGGTTTCAGCACCGGTGTCGAATATGAAGCTTCCAACGAAACTCGAGATTGGCTCTTTTACCATGAGGGCGTATCCTGCCTTTCTCGACGCTCTTTCGGTGGCCGACTCTTCTCGCATATTGGGAGGTGTTGCAACAATCATGGGTGCCATCGATTTCAAACGGAGGAAGGCGCTGGTTACAAGAGACCTTGTTCGTGTTTTGATACCAGGCTTGATTCAAGCACGAGTGATGGGTGCTGCAGAGGCTGGTGTGCATCCGGCAGCCGGTTTATCAGCCAGTGTGGCAAGCGGTAGTTCAGGGGGCTCTCCCTTGGAGCTGACGGAACCTGACCTGGAAGTTGGAATTGTCGAGATGCTCGAGGATCTCTGCGCTTCGTTTGGTATAATCACCCCAACAAAGGCGGGCACAAAACACGAAGCACAAACCCTGTCACCAACGGAGGAAGTTTTGGCCGACAGTGAACTTCGTTTGTTTGGCTGGCCGAGTCTGAAGATTGATGTGCTACGCTTTTGCATCCAGTTATGTGAAGCTCTGCCAGATTTCAAGGGTGCTCTCCGCTTTTCTACTCGGCTCTTGCGTGCTGCTGGAACGGAACTCACCAAGGAGGAACAGATGAGACTGTCCAGTAATATTTCCAGAACCATGCTTGCTGGTAGAAAGCTTGGCTTGAGAGACATTGAGGGTGACTACTGGGATCCCTTCCTTTTACGGAATGTCGAGTTTACTCAGTCCGCCATCTACAAGGCGCCAGTCCCACATTCAGAGGAAGACCTTCAGAAAACAGAAGCAAACGCCGAACCTGGGAAAGACACAAACCCATTCATCTACAGCTCATTCAACAAGCAGACCAACCAACCCGCGGCTGAGATTTTTGTCAGTGAGGGCGAACCAGCCGAGTTTGCCGTTACATTGCAGAATCCATTCGAGTTTGAGATTGATATCGAATCTCTCATGCTGGATGCGGAAGGACCTGAGATGGAATGCAAGCCGGTCACAACGGTGATACCGCCTGCACGAAGTTGCCGGGTTTCGGTCGTTGCGACCTTCAAGTCATCAGGAAAGCTAAAGATCAATGGATGTAGAATTCATGTCTTTGGTTGTAAGGAGCGTCTGTTTCCAATCTTTACGGAAGGATTCGATGAAGGACAGCTGCAATTGAAGCCAAAGTTCATTGGTCTATCAGCTATTGAGCCTCGGCCAAAACGACCAGTCTCTACTGTCGTCACCAACCCGAAACGTCAATCAAGGGCAGCTGCAGCGCCAGAGAAGCCAGTTCCTCGATCTCTTGAGCTGTCGGTAGTTCCAAAGCAGCCACTGGTCTTTGCCACCTCGACCTCCTTATCACAGTCGGCATTGATGGTTCTTGAGGGAGAGAAGCGGCTGTTTAGCGTGAAGCTTCACAATAGCTCTGATGTGCCGGTCGATCTGGTTCATTTCTCTTTCGAAGATTCCACCACTGCGCAGCTCGAGCAGGCATTGGCAATGAAGGAGATCAGCAGCTCTGAAATTTACGAATACGAAGTCTTCCTAATCAAGCGTCGGGCATTTGAATGGCACCGACCAGACGAAGACAAGGACGAAGACGGCGAGAACAAAGTGCTCATCCCACCGCACACCACCTCCTCTTTCCAGATCAAAGTCCTCGGCAAGCCCGGCTTAACGTCCGGCGTCGTGCAAGTAGACTATGGCTACCGGCACTCCAAAGACTCGGGCCGAATCTACACCCGCCAGGTCTCGATCCCTCTCACCGTAACCGTCAACGCCTCCGTCGAGCTCTCCCGCGTCGACTTCCTCCCCCTCTCCTCCACCATACCCCTCTCCGCCTCCACCTCCTCCCCCGACGACGCCCCCCCAGCAACAACCGGCATGTCCGAATACGCCTCCCTCTTCTCCCACCTCGCCACCAACCAAAACACCTCCCAATACTGCCTAATGCTCCTCGACCTCCGCAACGCCTGGCCGCAACCCCTAAAAGTCACCCTCGGCGTCCGCGACGCCCCCGACACCCCCATCACCTACACCACCTCCGCCACCCTCCAACCAGGGCACACCTCCCGCCTCCTCCTCCCCGTCAAGCGCATCCTCCTCCCGCCCCCCTACCCCGAAATCCCCACCCTCTCCGCCAAACCCCGCCAATTCGTCGTCTCAACAAACACCCTCTCCCCCACGCAAGAAAGCGCCACGCGCGAAGCCTTCTGGTTCCGCGAGCGCGTGCTCAGCATCATTTCCGCAGAATGGGAAGAGCTGGGGACCGGGCGCACCGGCGACGTGGAGCTGCGCGGGATCCGGCTGGGCGGGAAGGCGCTGGATGCGTTGCGGATTGATGGGATTAGTGTGGATATGGAGGTTACGCCTGCTGCGCTTGATGATGATGGGGAGGGGGAGGAGGAGGATAAAGGGTTTAGGAAGGTGTCGAATGATACGTACAGGCTTGCGTTGGAGAGGTTTTATAATCTGAGGGTTAGGATCGTGAATCATACGCAGAGCCCGGCGACGTTGTTGTTCCGGATTTTGCCGCTGTTGAAGAATCAGCCGCCGGCGGTGGCGCTGGATTTGAGTAGGAAGTTGGTGTTTAATGGGGTGTTGCAGCGGGGGGCGGGGAGGCTGAAGCCGGGGGAGGAGAGGGTGGTGGAGCTGGGGTTTGTGGCGTTTTGTGGGGGGGAGTATGAGGTGCTGGTGATGGCTGAGGAGGCGAATCAGGGCGATGGGTGGAGTGAGGGGGGGAAGAGGACGGGGAGGGGGAGTGTTAATATTACGGTTGGGTAGAGATGGGGAATGATATCTTGTGTGTGTGTCTGCCTTTTTGCTGAGGGTTGGGATGTTAATGGTAGGTTTAATAATTTGTATGCTTGTTTATGATATCTTTGTTGTTATCACGGTTTACTTGAGAAGTATATAGCTAGTACTTAGATTAGAATATCATCTTGTTCTATCCACAATGGGTATTTACTTGTTCTGACCCCTTGCAAATGTACTGTATTAGAACCCGGATGACCTGTTCTTTGCCATCCCGGGCCTTCGACAATCGGATATCAAATCTCGTACAGCACTTACATGGCAAGAATCTTGATACTCTCGCCATGGTACTCGTACAATCCCTCTGGCACTGACCTATCCACAGGCAGCACAATTCCGTCAGACCCATCACTGTGGAAAGGTCGGCGCCGGACACAAATCCGCATCCTTCATATCCCAACTAAGCCCACCACGATAGCATCTCTCCTTCTCCCAAATCTCACCATTCTTCCTCGCCTCCAATATCTTGACCACATCCCCCGGTCCCACCCGCCCATACCAATCTCCCCTCACAACGTCTCCATTCCGCTCATAGATGATGATGTTCCCCGCCCACTTGTGTCCTCCAATATGAGCCGAGAGCATAACCTTCCCCTCAGTCCCCAACGCCTGTTCCGCTTCCTTGGCTATTATCGGTCCCAGTACACCACACCTATTGTCCCGAGCACCATGTCCACATACTATCACTAGAGGGCCTGTGATGTCGGTTGCCTTTGCGCCGGCTGGGATCTGGCCTACATCACCACCGGTCGAGAGGAAAAAGGCAATTTCCTCTAGTGGCATATCCTCGGGGAACGAAAACTCCTTCAAGGCGGGGAGGTGGGTGATTGTCGTTTTAAAGCCGTCTACGGGCGGTGTCTCGACTGCTGTTACCGAGGCTGGGCCCTACAACAAAGTACCATCAGCATTCTAGATTTGCAGCAAAAATGAAAGAGCATTGAGAGACATACTGTCTTTGGAATCATCGGCCAGTTGACAGACTTGAGTTTCAGCGACTTGTTGATATCCTCCGGCTCATCCTCCACCCTCGACGGCCATGACTGCGCCGGCGTACCCTTGTGGACGAGGAGATGAACGCCGTAGCGGGGCCGGGAGTTGGTGAGTGGGGTGGTGCGGTCAATGTCGAGGTCTTTTACGGAGCAGGGACACGGTGGGTCTGAGGCTTCGGGTTTGACGTCATTCGGGACATTCTGTCGGAGTAGGGTGGTTGTGGTGAAGGGTCGAAATGCAGTTGTTGTTGTGGACGGACGGAGGAGGAGCGGAGAAAGCCGACGGAGGAACATTTTTTGGGGGTGGGATGCCAGTGGGTTATCAGATGGATGACGTTTTGATTGGGGATGGGATGGGGGTTTTTAACTGGAAAGGGAAGGGGTTTGTTGTAGGGCTGGACGGAGGTCGGAGGGGGAATCGCCGGGGCTAGGGAGAGAAGAGGATGAGAAATTGGGGAGGTTTTGTTATAAAGCGATGAGGAATTGAGGAGATGACTCTTGTAATAAAGTTGGTGATGGGGAAATGGGAACCAGGAATCTGATGCTATGGCGAGGAGAGTAAAGTTTGGTAAGTACTTGGAGAAGATCCTTGATCATCCACTTAAGCACCTATTTGACAGTTAATTGGAAAGTCGACTGCATACACATATGCGCCTATCATCAGTCCAAGGCTGCCCAGGTAATCAATTTATTTCAATGGGAACTTAAATATTTCGACTGTAGCCTTTTCTCTGTGCCTGAAGTTTTCCCTTTCTCTCTCTCTCTCTGCCTCTTCCGGCCCAAGCTTTAGTAAAATGTTTCATCTCCACACGAAACATGTGCACGGACCACATGACTTTGTTTGAGTCTGGGGAAGCCAAGGCTACCAGCCAAAGTTTAAACAGTCGAGTCAAACCAACAGAAGCGATTCACGCGGCAAACTGTCTCAGTGTCTCTCTCTCTCTCTTCTCTCACGTCAATTCCACCAATACCCTAGCCGGAAAGTCTGTCTTTTGCTCTATATCCCATCTCATCGCATCTTCATCACCGGAATCTGGACGAGTAACGAGCTTATTCAATACACACGACCTACCACGAGATAACTGCAACTTAACAAAGACCGTCCCACGAAACGAACCACCGCTGCTGTCACCCCGCGGTCAACCGTCCAACCACCACCGAGACCACCAACTCTCAACACCAATCGTCGTGACAACCCAACCGCCCACGAAGCCACATTCACCACCATCATCATGGCCGATAACCCTCCCATTGCAGGGCCTCGAGCGCCTCCCTTTACTCTCACCGGCTCCCGAATCTCCGTCATACCCAATAGTCTCATGGGCCAACGCCGCTCCTCCACCGGATCCAGACGCAGCAGCACCAGCTCTTCAACAAGCGAGAAGCCTTCGGAGGAGAAAGAAAACAAGAGCGGAGATAAAGACGACGACACCATCATCGAAGACGCCCCCTCCACAGTCATCTCGGAAAGGAAAGAAAACAAGCAGACTCCCGACAAGGTCCCGCGAGTCCCCGAAGACGAACTTGCCGCCAAACTCACCCAGCTGACCTTTGAAGAAAAGTCCGGCCTGGACGCAAAGCCGAGCGAGACTGAGCCGGAGATTGACGCGAGGGACCTGGCGGACTTGGAGGCTTTGTTGGACTCTACCGGGGACCTTCCAGACTCGACCTTTTTGCCTCCGCCGTTACAGAATCCTCCGGTTGTGCCGCTGCCAGAGTTGCCAAAGGAGGAGAGTTTCCAGGCAGAGACGCAGGCACCTGCCCCGGGACCACCGCCAACTCCGCCGGAAGAGATCAAGAAGGGCAAGGGATTGACGATTGATACGGCAAGGACGAAACATGATCCCGGCGATTTGGAGATTGTGGGACAGGCAGGGGAGAATCCGAGTTTGGCGCATCTTAAGAAGTTGGTCACCGACGGGGTAAGTGCTTGTCTGGTGTTGGCGAGGGCGGAGGAGTGGTACTGATGGGAGTTAGCAAGTGGAATATGCCTACAAGTATCAGGACACGGACGATCTCAATGCCGAGCTGTCGGAATGGTTTTCCTATCTACCGCAAGAGCTGGAACTGCTGTTGAATACCAAGATTGCATTTGAGAAGCGGTGGAAACGCTATTTTCACAAGCTGAAGACCAAGCCGACAAAGTGGAGGGATACCGATATTAAACGGCGAAAGGGCTTTGCTATTCGAAGCATCGAGAGTCTGGAAAGCTCGGATAGGAGTGAGAGGATTGAGGCGCTTGAATCACTGGCATATGTCGTGCTCGGGGCGTTTGGAGATACATTGAACAAGGAGGACCAGTTGTCTTGTATTAGGGATAATGCGGTGCTGCTAGCTGAATGTGATGTGTTTGACGCCGTCTTTCAGGTTCTGAGGGGTGCCATGACACGGCACTGGTAAGCTTTCCGTTCAGAAATACAGCAAGCCAGGTTGACTGACAGTGCTTAGGGAGAGCTACATATCGGCAATAACGGCAGAGGAAAAGTCACTGAATGTTGTAGAGTTGAGAAACTCACTAACGCTCATGTACTTTGTCCTCGAGACGTTACGGAGGACAGAAACGAGGGACAAGGCATCGGTGGAGCGGTTCCGCGAAGATGTCCTCGCATTGGAGCCTTCCTTCCTGTTGTATCTGACGAAGCAGATTGCTCGGCTGAGATGGGAGGAAGCTTCAGAGATTATGCCACAAAACAGCAATCCCGAACTCTGGCACGTTGGTGAAAAGTCTGGCCTGCTAAAGCAGCTGCTACTCCTCACATGGAAGACCATCCTACTCGTCTTTGGCTCACCATCAGAAGACCTACCAGATGTCAAGGCATTTGCCCGTAAGAAAGCCGGCCTCTCCGACGAAGTCTCCAAAGACGGCATCACCGCCTCTCCTCTCGACTATCACCTCTTCCGTCAAGACGTCATTGCCAAATACCCCGCCTACAATCCGCCCGAAATCTCGTCGCCCTTCCAGGTTGACAGTAAGACTATTCTTCCTGCAAATACCAAACAAGTCGGTATTCAGCAAAACGGCAACGGTGAGCCCATGGCCGGACTCGATAGAGGTGCAGTAGGCGGTATCGCTGGTGGATTCCAGGCATCCATAATACGGCAACCTGTCCACATAGCTACGCCTGTTCCCTCACCGCCTCCGTCACCAGCCCCACCAGGTGTAAAAGGCGGAAAGAAGCAAAACTATCAGACGAATCAGAGCTTCCCCTTCATCTACCCACCGGAGAAGTTTGAGACGACAGTCAGCAACAAGTTTTCCCAGGATGCTTGGTGGAAGACGGAGGATTCAGACAAGGAAGAGGAGGGCGTGCCGACGAGTATTAAGGAGGCCGGTAGGATCTTTAGTGACCGTATAAGGATCACTCTAGCTCTGAAGCAACTGTGGCAGGAACGGGAAGAATTCCTCAAGCATGAACGAGGCTGGGCGCCACAGGACGCTGCAGATGACCAGGCAGAAGAGCCAGTGACGATCGAGGAAAAGAGGTTGGCGGCCGTGGAGGAGTATTATAGCAAGGCGCTGCCTACACTACAGTCTTTTGTCACTGTCCTATTGAAACAGATTGTGCTTGCCTTTACTCCACCGGTTACGGCTCCTCCGCCAGGAAGTGCTCCTGGTGCTGCGCCCGAATCCGTCTTTGCTCAGACGCAGGCACAGCAAGCGGTTCCGCTGGATCCACAGGCGGATCCGTTGAGGTTTGTTGAGCAGTTGGATAGAGAGCGAAGGGCGGAGATTCAGGCAAAGGCCATCACGGGAATACTGCTTCTCTTGCTAAAGTGGTTCCGTGTATCTCGTAAGCGTTGTCCTTAATCTTGAACTTGGAGCTTTGCTAACGTTTTGTAGATGTCCTCAAGTTTGAACATCTAACCCAGCTCATCTTTGATGCCAACTACATCCCTGTCCTCCTCAAAATCTTTGGCAACGTTATTGATACCAACGTTGGCCCTGCGCCAGTGCTTGAAAACAAAGAATTGACCTTCTTTAACTTTTGCAATGCCTACTCTTCAAACCCCGCAACTCCATTCTCGCTCTCTCAATCGCCACCATCCCCTACCTCCCCCGACGCCGCCCTTCCTCCCATCATCCGCCGTCACCGACCCCGCCCTTCAGAAGACATCCAACTACCGTCATTCCTTCAGCCTTACACCGTCTCTGAACCTGGCGTCAAGACCGAGCCCTCCTCTCCTATTGCAGGTCCTTATATCCTCACCGAATACTCTCCTCGCCTCTTTTTCACCTACATCAACTACTTGCGCATTCTCCAAAAGCTGGTCAAGGGTAAAGTCCACCGTAACCTCCTCCTAGTCCAATTCAAAGCCTCCACCGTCCTCCGCAAGCCTCTCCAGAAATACCCACAATCCGACCTCCGTCTGTACACCCTCAAACTCTTCAAGGGCCAAGTCCCCTACTGTGGCCGCAAATGGCGCCAGTCTCACATGCGCTTCATCACCGCCATCTACCTCCACTGCCGCCCCAACCTCCGCGACGACTGGCTTGCCGGTGCAGATGTCGACGGCGAAGTCGACGATGCCTTGCCGCGTGAGCGAGGAATCAGGGCAATCACCCAGTTTTATAACGAAAGACGGTATGCAAAGGCCTGGTATGGCGGGGTCGCCGGTGACGACGAGGGACTCAATGATGGGGAGATGGATTTCTTTGCAAAGGAGCTCGCCAAGATGCAGGGTGAGGATGGTGGTGAGGAGGAGGAGTGGTCGGAGATTAATGCGGGGCCTGGGAGTGGGTTGGGCAGTGGGAGTGCCATGGGTGGGGCGTTGGCGGGGATGGGAGAGTGGAATCCTTAGGCTGGATTTTGGGCGGAGACGGATTATTATTTTGATAGAGTTCGTGGGTGGTGGGTGTAGGGGAGGGAGGGAGTATACTTGTTGTATTTTGTTTTCTCCTGTGTACTGTTGTCTTTTTCTTCTTCTTCTGAATATTGTTGAGCGCCCGGTCTGTTTTGTTATGAATTCGGTTACTTACTTCTTCTTCTTTTTATAATATTGGCGTTTGTCGGTTTTGCTTCTGTTCTGGTCTGGATATATCGGTTTGTACTGGCACGCACTTTGTAGACTTTTGATGCATTTGCTTGTGGATATAATTCGCGAATTTTATATTTTGCCATTCTGTGTGGTGTAATAGTCTGTGGTGTACAGAGGAGTGAAACTGTGGGTTTTGTTTGATAATTTCCTTGCTTCTCTCCCTTTGACGTTATGCCCTATACTCCATTCCTCTGGTGGATTTACCAAATCTTCTCAAAAGGGAAATAATCAGATGCTTGGCGGCGGTTGGTACTGCCCTCTATGCCTCTTCTCATCCTTTCTACATCCTTCGAACTGCTACGAATGTATTCCATCTGGAAGATGTTGATTGCCCTGGTGGGTTGACGGGGTGGTCAACAGATTGAGTGGTGGTGGTTGTTAAAAAAGAGGGTGCTTTCTTTGTTCCTGTTGACTTTTCCAGGCCAAAAAGGTCAACACCAAAGTTTTCTTCGAAGATTCCTCTCTGGGCAACAACAACCCGACAACATCTTCGACCGCCAACAAATTGTAAGCAACTTTCTCTCGACGACTGCTTGGGCGGCTCAATTTCTGCTGCCTATCCGTCGGACTCTAACCAACTAAAAAGGTCGACAAAACTCAGCCAGTAGCGACGGCAAAGAGTTCGACAAAACAGAGCTGACGATAGATCCAACAACTTTGGACCTCGACCATACATTTTTTTCAAACCTTCTTCCTTTACCACTCAGCAAAACGACATCACCAAACTCCATCACAAACCCATCACCACCCGCCATGTCCCAACTCCGCTTCTCAGGCGACCATCCCTCCCGCTACACCCGCACCGAGCTCGAAACAATGACCCTCATGACCACCGACCTCCTTCACGCCCTCACCCGCCACCTCCGCCAAATCTCCATCCCCCCTCACCTCCCCCTCCACACCCCCACAATCAACATCCACCTCCGCCTCCCCCCCACCTCCCAAGATCCCATCCGCATCCCCCTCCTCATCTCTGCCCTCTCCCAAAACTGCACCCTCCTCCACCAATTCGCCGAGCCCCTTCTCGAGCTCTGGCGCGCAACAATCCAACCCTCCATCGAATCCCACCTCGCGGACTACTTCCGTCTCTGGCGTCTCTCCCTCGCAAAAGGTGACCTCGTCGAAAGCCTCCAGCTTGAGAACGATATCCACGCCTTCATAACCGAACGTCTGCAACGCCTCAGCTGGGAATTTCATCGCTTGAGACGCCGCATTGGCTCGGACTCTGGAAACGAGGAACTGAGCGAGAAGAGTAGAGAGGAGAGAAAGGTGCTCAAGTATCTCCGGGACCGGATGGAACGCGAGGTTATTCCTGAGGCGTGGGCGATTATGGAGACGATTGGGGAGTGTGCTTTGCTGGGGTTGGGTCCGGCGCTTGATAAGGCTGTTGCGGAGGAAGAGGCTTCACACGTCACTGCGGTTGAGGAGAAGAGAAGCTCGGGAGGGAAGAAGAGAATGGTTAGGGTGAATAGTAAGGAGCTGGAGATTGAGGAGAGGTGTTTTAGGAAGGAGGAGGGGCTGGAGGCGATTAATCGTAAGTTGGCGAAGAGGAATAATAGGATGATTCAGGACATGTTGAGTGATCTTACGGGAGAGGAGAGGGAGCGGGGGCTAAGGAGGACGGATACAGGGGGGACTAATGCGAGTGTGGAGAGTTTGTTTGATAAGTGGAAGAGTTTGCCGCCGGTACCGGAGGATGAGGAGGGGAATCCGAGGATTGTGGTTAGTAATGAGGGGAGTCCGAGGAAGACTGCGGCTGGGGGTATGGTGGAGTGGAATGAGGAGCGGTCGGCGAAGGGTCGGGTTGGGAGGACAGCGGCGAAGGAGACTGGACTGAGGATCAAGACTAGAGAGGATGATGGGTATCTCTCGAATAATGAGATTGGGTCAGTGTCGTCTAGGAGCAACTCGAGAAGCCCGGGCTTGAATGATGGGTTAGCTGGGTTGAAGATTTATGGGCTTGATTTGGGCGAGAGTTTCGATGGATTGAAGATATCTACCGGTAGGTCTTCTTGATGACAATTACTTCAGCTACTAACTGTGATGAACAGGGATCAACACCTCGTTCGAAAACCTCGAGAAACCACCACCATCACCATCTCCTCGCCCGTGGAGAAGCATGCAAAAACAATTCGAGACGGAATCCGCCCTCTCCTCTTTCAACAGCGCCAAGAGTTTCGGCTTCAACCGCTCCTACAGCTTTGGCAAGCCTCTCTCTCCAGTCGATTCCATCTCCACCGTAGACTCTGTCGATAAACTCGACGCAGATGCTACTCCTCGCCCACCAGCCCGCTTCGCAAGCTACGACACCCCACCGGCACCTCTCCGCATCAACAAGGACCTCCCAATCCCGACAGCAGAGCAAACCTCTACTCCGCCATTGACTCCACCGTCGTCTTGCTTTTCCTCCTCTCCACCACAATACGAGACTCCACGTCCACTCCGTCTAGCAACACAATCCCGCATCGAGGCCCTCACGGCTTTCGTCGAACCCACCTCCTCATCCCCACAACTCCCCATCATGCCCATGCAGACCCCAACGCCAACTCCAACCCTCGACTCCTCTCCACCCCCACCACCAACCCAGCTCCACGTCCCACTCGTGACAGTCCAACAGCCAACCCCCAGCAAAAACGTCAGCGGGAACAAGACTTACGTGCCCTTTGAAATCACCACTGCCGAGGCCCTGGAGCAGAAGAGTAGACTTCGACCGATCCCGGCTAGGCTCCTGTGGGAAAGGAAGAGTGACGAGAATATCGAGGGCAGGAAAGACGGTGCCAAGAAACCTGTTGGGGCGGGGAGAGTTAGGGCGCTCGCGAGTAAGTGGGAGAATGATGTTGGGGGGAGTAGTAGTCCGAAGAGTGGGGGGTCGGTTTAGGGAGTGGTAGAATTAATGGAATCTGAAGCTGTGGGTTTGTGGGCGTTTTGTGGTGGTGGAAGTTGAATTTAGGGGGATTTTAACTGGCTTTCATGACTGCTCGGATACTGGTAGACGCTTTGTTTGATTTGCTGCTTTGTGATGGATGCGGCATCGGTGTGCTGGTAGTTTATGCACTGGGTTGATTTTACTTACTTGTTTTTTTTTTTACTCTCGTTTAATGTGGTTTGATTCTTTAGTAATTTATTTGTTAATTTATTTGTACCTTCTTTAATACTTACTGTAAGCTTGCAAGTTACTTATTTCCTGCCAATGTCTCAATGGATATCTTTGCTTGCATGGTGGTGCCTACTAGTATTTTATTGATCTGTGCTACTCGGCAGTAGTTTTGATGACGAGCCTGCCTGACTGGAATGCGACTTCCTGTTTAAGAAGTACGCTACCGTCTCTGCTACCTACCAAGTAGGAAGGCACAGCTGATGCTTCTCCGAGTGGCATGCACCGGTGTTTTGGCTCTCTTTTTGCTACAGTTAATCAAAGAGCGGACACTGACCTGCATAGAACACAAACATCGCTCAACTGCCCTCGGCTCTCTCATCAACACCATCAGAAAACACTCTTTGCAATGCCCGTCACCTTCAAAGTAGCACAGCACGATGCCAATCCATTGGCCCACGACGAGACCTACAATCCAACCGTCAAAACCCTCTACACCGACCTCAACCAGGGAGTTCCATTAACCCATATCGACCAAGACACCCTCTTCTCCACCACCCTCAGCAACTACCGCGCGCCAACCCAACCCGAAAACTCAAAGCCATATCCCCTCTCTCGAATCACCACCGTCCGCCAATCGGGCTTCGTCCAGACCGCCATCACCGCCTACAATGGCCATCACCACCTCGTTATCCGGCCAGACGACATTTGGATCTCCATCCTCTCGCAGTACTCCCTCTTCCTCAACGCCGAGAGACATCGACAGGGCCTCGAGGATTGGTTCGAGCTTTTGAGAGACAAGGAAGCGATTGTGGTGGAGTGTCATGCTTACGGCGACATGGATGCTGCCTTCCGTGCCGCTTTTCCTTCGATCCTTGGACACAAGGAGCTGGAACCATGGCTTATTCCGGCCTTCAGCACCACGACAGAGCAGGATAAACAGGTGGCGACCTGCCTGATGATGGGAACGTTGACAACCTTCAACACGCATCCAACCTGGTTGCAGTGCGGCATCCCGAGCGTGACGTTGTTGGGTGAGAAGCTCGACTACGAGGAAATCTTGTCGAGGGTGGAGCGTCTCGGCTCCTTTGGAAACGCTGACGTGCCGGCCTGGGTAAAGCTGTTGAAGGCTGTTCTGGAGAAGGCATTTATAGCTGCTTTTGAGATGGAGGGAAAGGAGCAGACAAGGAAGGTTGTGGAGGCCTGGGAGAAGATCTGTGATGTGACGCCGAATGGGACGGGGCCAAAGTATCTCTCGGGTTGGGTCACGGTCTTTTCGTTCTTTGGGAAGTATGGACTGCCGGTCATGAGTGGATACGAAGACCAGATGAGGCAGATCTTTCCTGAAGGACCGCGTGTTACGCTTGAAGGTGATTTGTTTGGTACTGGGAACCAGTTTGGGAGGATATATACTGGGGTTCTTGCGCCGGGGTTTGCGGAGGTGAATTTCAAGGTCAAGGGCTTGAGGAAGGGGGAGGGTATTGATGTTACTGCTGTTGCTGGAAGCATCGGTATGGGGCGTGGGGTGTTGAAGCAGGGTGAGAATGGTGATTATAGGGTTGAGTGTGGTGAGGATGGTGAGGCGGATACGGTTTGGCCTGTTAATGGGTGGTGGATTGTGGAGAAGGATATGGAGGCGAGAAGGGCGGAGGATGAGAGGCGTATGAAGGAGGTGTTTTATCGTTAGGTGGAAGTGTTTAGGGTTTATGGTTTATTAATGTATTTTCGTGTGAGTTGTGGACGTTGGGAGCTTTAGCATGATATCGGTTCGATAATAATGGCATGCTCTTCTTTTGGTAGCTCTCAAGAGTGCTATTTTGTTGCTTTCTGTCTTTCTCTTCTTGCAGCAATAATTTTATAAACGCTTACTGAGCAAGGAAACCATCAACTGGAAAATATCAGTATACGGTGTTGCCTTACTTAGGTCTCGATCTCCCACCAGTCTTGTCGGTCTTCTTGGCTAACTTGGCAGTATGTAGGGTGGTGTTTCCACTCCCAAAACAACCTATCCGTTACATCCTCCGCTTCTTCTACCATGTCTCCCACTGAAATAACCGCTTCAATCTGTCAACCACCACTCGACTTCTCAGCAACTCACCTGCGCCAATGCCGTTTAATCACACAGTAAACTACTTTACATCACCTCACACTCTCAAGAAACTATAGCAAGGCCGACTATAATGATTCTCTTGTCGACAAAACTTCCCGTTTCCGGATCACTCTGACTGCAGAACAAGCATACCTGTTCAACTGGTCCCAGCATGGGATAAGCTTCCCGCCAAATGTACAATTAAACATTGTTGGGGTACAAACTGCAGCGGTCAGATGGGACAGATGCGGGTAGGATTACTACAGCAATTCTTGGGTAGAGCCAAAACAACTTTGACGGGTTGTGATCCGATTGGTTGGCGAGAAACAAAGGCGACAGAACGCAGAAGTATGCAGTGACATTGCTTCAATCGCAGAAATGAGAGACATTGGGTACAAAAGAAAGACATTCATCGATGAGATGTAGTTGCTGGATGTGAGTCACTATCCCGTGTCTTTGAGTTGCTTTAATTTCTTCTCTTTCTACATAATCTGCACGCTACAGTGTGCATCTTTCAGCTTCTACCTCTTTCCCAATTGACTTGCTTTCTTCCTACTACCACAAGCACCATGGACAAACCTCCACTCCCAAACAACTCCAAATCCAACAACCCAAGCCGTTCCTCCGTCCTACTTTCCTACATCTCCCAATCCCCCCTTTCCCGCCTAAACATTCGCAGCATACTAACCCTAGCCGCTCCGCTCCTAGCAACCCTCCTCAGCCTCCTCCACCCACTCCCCACCACCAAACCACCCACCACCACATGCAAAGACATCCACATCTTTCTCGCCCGCGGCAGCAAAGAGCCCTACCCCGGCCGCCAACTCTCCACCGCCACCACCATCTGCAACCGCCTCACCAAATCCTGCGACTACGAAAATATCATATACCCCGCCATCCATGACGAAGGCTACTGCACCTCTGTCTCTACCGGGATCAGCAACGCGAGGAAAGCCATCGAGGCTTATGTCGAGAAGTGTCCTGAGTCCCTGGTCGTGCTGAGTGGGTATAGCCAGGGGGCTCATGTTGTTGGGGATTTGCTTGGTGGGGGTGGTGGGACGGGGTGTTTGGGTGGTGGATGTGTGCTCGAGAGAACTCGAGGGATGGATGTTGATGGGGTGGTTGGGAGGAAGGGGAAGTTGACGCTGTGGAGTTGAGGGATGTCTCTAACGGGGAGTAGTGCTTGCGGTGCTGTTGTTTGGGGATGTTAGACATACGCCTGGACAACCTTACAACCACGGAAGTGGACGGGACGGCCAGCATTCTGTAAGCTAAGCAAGCCCCCCAGGTAACCGGAAGATAACCATGGGCTATAGTGCTGGCCGAGAACCGAGACCGAGCTTCAAGAATTGAGGCCCTGGAACGACCGTATCTTCTCGTATTGCCATGCGCAGGATGGCGTTTGTGCTGCTGGGTGGGGCAACGGGGTGCGGACTTGTCACTTTGCTTACTTTGGTGAACATCCGGAGTATGAGCGGGATGTGGGGGTGGATGTGCTGGGGGAGAGTGCGCGGTTTGTGGAGGGACGACTTGCGGTTTGGGAGGGTGGTGCTGCTTGAGTCTGAGGTGTGCTTTGAGTAGTTTCTGTTTGTTGTTGGTTCCTATTTTCCTACCCTTTGGAATTAACTGCTATTAGAACTGCGTTTGTCCGCCCCAACAGGGAACTGCTTTGCTATCATCCTGCTCATCACCAGAATAACCGAAGCTGTCTGTTTTTGAGGTTCCAACTACGATGCAACTCTCTCTCCTGAGGTGCAAACGAGATTCAGGTGGGTCCACATCGGTCGGTCCGGTCCTGTGGATTGGTACTAAGTACAGGTCCGAAAAAACAAAGATGACGTCGGCTTTGTGCCGTTTGTTCTGACCATGGAGCTGGAAGTGTGGCTCGTATCGTGTGGCGTTGCCGGTTGGTAGCGAGGACGCTGGTGGAGACTCGTCACTTTCGTATTACTTCCCCTTCCGTGAGCCTCGTGAGCCGCATGTGAGCAGTGTGGGAACTGCATGCAAGAAAGAGGCGCGATTCGGATATGCCTGTTATCTGCTGATAGCTGAACTGGAAGTAATTGTATGCTTCTTCGGTAAGTTCTCGCTATCAAGTGCTAAGGACAGTCATTCTAATTCTTTCAAAAGCTTAAGTTCATCGCCTCAATTAGTTGGCTATTACTAGTCTGAGGCCTCGAGAGCCAACTACTACCCCTTGGATTATATCATGATGCGATCCCATCAGTCCTCGACAAATGGAGTCGGTTAGCAATCCCGGCCTGGCCGGTTGCAATGACTTCTCTCGAGCTCTAGAAACACGACTTCAGGGATACCTAGAAAGGCAACAAACGGATAGTATGGTATTCTCTGTGTCAGAATATTAAGGACTACGAGAATCTTGGTCCCACTAAGTTCAAGTTCGTTTACATAACGGGTGGAAAACGCGCAATGAGGGACGGCCCGTCCTAGGGCAGGGCTAGTCGTGGTCGACTGGGCAGTGGACGTGTTGCTTTCAGGTCTCTGGAACACACGATTGAGGGTCTACGGTCTGTAATTTGGAGCTTGCAATCCTCGAGGATTCTGATACAGTACATAGCAAGGGCAAAAGAGCTTCTCTGGAACCATATATGTAGGTACTCTAGTACTAAGTAGGTTACATTTCAGATACCCAGGCTTCGTCGACGCAATCGAAATCCCATCGCCATCGAGTCCCACAACACCATATCCACTCAACACTTCTTTACCCTCAATCCGCTACAACTATGAGGAACCATTTATCAAGTACGATCCTTTTTATCTGGCTTGCATACCACATGTCAACAGTATTATCTGGTCGGTTCTCAGCCAGTTGCCAGTAAGAAGCCCTGTATTTCTACATTTTATATTCTTTTCTGACATGTGTAGGCCCCAACTTATAGCGAATGTTGCCTTTACGCTCAAAGTCCGATGTTTTGGCGTTGACGGTAAACTTACCGATGTTGGCTCCAAGCTAAACCTGTATCATTGTCTTGCAAACAGAAACGGCAAACTGGTCTGGATGAAGGAGTAAGATTCCTCTTTCTTTACGTTTAAGGCGATGAATCTCAGCTGAGAATTCGTTTGTGTGGTATGGCCATGCTAACTTTTCGCACTTAAAAAAAAACAGTGGCAATGCAGGGAAGAGTTGCAATCACGAGAGAACCCGGGTTTATACAACGACTAAACACAGAGTGCCGCCTACTCTCGTTAGCTACTGCAAAACCATTGCTGGGAACCAGGTAGAAACGAAGATCAATCTCGGTAAGGCCCACCAACTTCGCAGTCGCATTGGAATATTCCTCGCGTTCTTCACAGCTATTATCATTACGGGACGACATCAGGGCATCCAGTTCCTTTGTAGTACCGCTTATCTTGTCATTAGTTTCCATGCTAACGTCGAAGTACAGATGAAAAAATCACGAATTGGAATGGGGTGATATCGTGTGACCTTTAAATCATGCATGCCCAATTGGTTTTCAATTGCTTCCTTTATTCCCTTATTTAATCAGGTTCATTGCTCTTCGAAAGTATCACGAGGAGAGGGTATTCTTTTGTTAGGATGCACAATTGGAACTTTCATTCCTACCTAGTACCTATATACTTAGGTATCCACAATAACCCACTCCCTCCGCTCCTCCTGTTCCTCCTTCGCAAGCCTTTCATAGGTTTTTGCATACTTCCGTATGAGCGCAAACCTACGATTGATCGCCTCACCCATGATCCACTCGGCTTGTCCACCGTCCTCCTCGGCCTGCACTCTGCATAATTCCAGCAAGGCCCCGTCCAAGTCCTCGTTGGATTCGCACAATGCCTCCCTTAGGCATTCCATAGCTTCCTCCTTCGAGTTGGGAGTAGCAGAAGTATCCCGAAGTGGAACGGATTCACAGTGGAATCGTCCATCTTTGGAAACTTCCCGCAGTGGCCGTGTGGAGAACGACTGTCGATCCAGTTCAAGAGCCCCTATTAGCTCTTTTAGGATGTTCAGAGATTTGACCAGTCGCTTATTCCCATCTTCGAAATACTCAGAGTAACTATCAATGAAATATCCGTACTCTGTTGGATAATCCATGTCCATATACTCCTCTACTATATCCGAGTCTTCGGAATCATAGTCACCCTGCCTGAGCAGCTTATCTATGAAATTGTCGCAGGTGGAGATCCAATTTGAGGGCGCCAAGTCAGTAACATCGAGGTATATGCTAGCAGACTCTTTATTCCGCTGAGATTCGCTGCAACGTGAACCACAGTAATCCTGAAGGTATCTTAACGCAACCAGAGCCTCAGCAAAATCCGAAGTAACTGATACTTCCCTTGCCGAGAAAATATCAAAAAGTGCGTCAGTAATCTCCCTTTCCTCCTCAAAGATCAGCCAGAACTGGGCCGTACGAGTACACTGCTGATGGGCGTGATCACAGTTATTCGTACCGGCGCAAGCAAAGTCCTCAGGCCCAGGAGTCGAGTCGTATGGTATCTCATACATATCATACTCCTGGAGAAGAGCATCCTTCAAGTCAATGCCGTCGAGTGCATCAGGTAAGGTACCCTCTGCATTCAGGAGGATGGCAAGATGTGAATGGATTGAGGAAAGCATACAGCTCAGACGGAGCAACAAGTCACGCATTGGCAGAAATGAGCCGTCCATGGTGGAGTAGGATGTAGGGTAAAGGATGATAGATGGAGGAGGTAGAAAGAGAAGTGCTTGTGGTTGTGCACGTGGTGTTATGTATGTGAATGCAATTGGAATATTCGAATGTCTATTGGATCCTGTAACTAAAGCAGTTTATAAGAAAGACGTATGAGTCCTGACAGTGACTCAGACCTGTGTGCGGGCCTTACACGCAAATAAATTTCTAATATTGCTCGGATCCGCGGAAATCTCAGAAAACAGTGGCTTTTCTTAACAATTACTACCAGACTCGGTAAAGCGCTTGAGCGCTCTTGGAAGCACACCATCACCGATTAGTTGCTCTATGAACAATGGCTTTAGTTACAGTTGATTTTATCTATTATTCAATTTATGATTATGACTATGGCAGAAAGACTTTAGAGAGAAGATTCTGACAAACTGAGCTGGGGCGAACGTCAGGCTATGTAAGGAGATCAAGCTGATTGTATGATAAGATGCGATAAGATCGAAGATGGATTTCCGCGCTTATGTTAGTACCGAGCAGAGTTGTCTTCTTTGGCACATCCAACGACTGAGCGACTTATTTACGTCGCTCCACCGACCAGAATAGGCGTATAACAACAACTTCAAGATATCAGGTATGACCCAGACATTGAAGCTTCCATGCCTATGTACGAGACAGCTGACCGACAACGCGTTTCGGCCAGCGAGAAGAAGGTTTCTGTGATCTACCATCACGCACCTGCTCATAGCATCATCCTTTCGGAAGACTGGCATCCCTGCCTCCAAAGCAGGGCATAGGTATGTACATCACAGTCATCGAATCTTATAGCATGAAAGCGCTGACCGTTTCCAGCACAGAGATCGGATACCCACAATCTGGACAAACACCCGTGTACCGCCATCCACCTCCACATCGAGCACATCCCGAAACTTTTCTCAGATTTACGCCTTGTTGACCCAGACATGTGCCTTTCTTTTGGTCGAATTTTCCGGCACAAAAGCTCAAAGAGGCAGCTTAGGTATCAGGGCGAGTTCAACCGCGAAACGAATTATGTTTTTGTGCGTATGCCAAAAGATACGTGTGGTGATGCCGATTTCGAGAAGATGAAAGATTTCGTTAAAGCTATGGGTGGTGTTGAGCTCCCCTATCCTCCTGGCTATGAAAAACCGGTCAATGGGATCCCGGGTATATTGCCTGAGGCGATAGATGGTACTTTTGCTTTTCCAGAAGATGCAGACTTTGAGGAGATTGTGAAGTCACTTAAGTCTTTCCCGGGGGTGTCAACTGCATTCAGAGATGTCGTAATGCGTCCTTGTTACTGATCTGCACCCCGGGTTCCTCTGTCTTTTTCTTGTGATCAAATATATAACTCAGCCTTGACTGCTTTGTTTCAGGGTTCTTAGAACTTGTTTGATTTTGTAGTGTTTCTGAAATTCTCGGAGTAAGTACTACTGTCAGGGCACACTAACGTTTTCTCCTCTTCTCTTTTCGCACTGCTTGGCTTGAGGAAGAAACCTCTTCATTATCTCCGGCCAGAAGATTTTGACTACTTGGTTAACTATCTTCCACGATCAAAAAGGTCACTTCTATATTGCACTGAGAGAGCCTAAATCCCGAGATTATTAACAACTGGACCCCACCAACGTGCCCTATAATAATGATTGATCCTCGTTTTAGATAAACAAGTGACTGTTCAGATCTTCAAAGCCTTATTCCTTGAGCGCTTCCTCAATTCCTCCATATGACCCCACCCAGTCCTCACTGGACATCGGTCGAGGTACCCAAGGATGCTATAAGGCTGGTATTGATCCTCATGATTTCCTCGTGTCTCGAATACGCCCCAGGTCTGGCCCTGCGAAGCAGCTCTGCCTTAACTTGAGCAACATTCTGATAATCACCACCTGACAGAATGCAAGCAACGATCCCAGCCACCAGCGCACCGGCTACCGAGTAGTTAGTAAGAGAATGAGTTACATAGTATCAATAGGATCAAGTACTTACCCATGCTTGTGCCTCTCTCATATGAATATCCGCCTCCTGGAACAGCGCATCTGACCTGATCACCTGGCGCCATAACATCGACACCTGTTCAGAGACCGAGAGTTAGCGCATCCTACAACAACAGTAACAGCAACAGTAACAACGTTGCTATTCGACGTCATTATCACTTACATGTGCCAAAATTACTGAAGCTGCTGACTTTATCCTGCTCGTTAATACTTCCTACGGTGATGCATGAAGCCACTGATTGCGGTGCCTCAGGGGTGATATTCAAGTTGAGCTAGAAAACAGTTAGTTTTCTATGAGATACCAGAAGCGGAGTAGACAGTGAGAGTAATACCCCTAAGTTTCCAGCAGATGCCACAAATACCAAGCCGGCCCTACTAGCGGCTTCGACGCACTCTCCCAACACATTTCCAATCATCGGCTGACTTCCGTCGTTGGCCAACAGTGGCAGACCTTCGAAGCAGAGAGTCACAACTGCACGGAGACGAGGACTGAGCAATCCACGCCTATGGGCATCCCTCGCAACCCAATATATCGCCTCTGCAGCACCTGCTAACGACACGTACTGATCCTCAATTCTGCTGGCAATCGGTACAGATATCATCTTCGCCCGCTTAGCCACGCCAACGGTAGATCCTGCAACAAGGGAGGCGACCATTGTCCCATGGCTATGATTTGGATGTGGGGGTTGTACAGGGATCTCAGGGGTCCTCCGATGCGAGAAATTCGGGCCGTGAATCAGTCTTCCTGCCAGCTCCTGTTTGTGTTTGCTATTAGACAATTTGTCTTTCGACGAACCAGAAAGTATCTGGTTTCAAGAGCTCATAACGTACCTGATGGTCTTTATCCGCCGAAATATCAAGAACATAAACAAGAATGCCCTGACCAGATTCCTCCGTATCGTAGACAAAGTTCCGCTTCTTTGCGCCGTTGATAGAAATTCTCCTCAAAGCATAAGATTCAGTTCGATTCTTTACGATGATGTCTGTTGGAAGATCTCGATCCTTGCAGACGCAGAGGAGCTACGAAATAGTAAAAGGCGTTAGCAAGTGTTGTTGAGAACTGCACGTAGAGAACAGTCGGTCAATTGTACGAAAAAGACTTACATTATTGGTGCGTTTTAAGTGGTCAAAGGTAATGTCAGTGCCAAACAGGACATATCCATATGCTCTCATGGACGGGACATAGAGGTCGGAGAAGATCTGTCCACCATGTCTTTCAACAGTCCGACGAGCAATGACGGCCTTTTCCTCGTAATCTCCCGGGGTAATGTGGCGGTTTTCATCGTACAGGACGACATAAATGGCGGTTTCGGACATCGGGGGTTTTGAGAGAGCGGTAGCGTTGGTGGAAACTATTGCGAATTGAGGATTGGATGTCCAGTCAAACGAATCTGTCACTGTTCAGGACTTCGCCGAAGGTCAGAATAAAACACTGTGACAAGCCACAAACTGAAAGGGAGAAAAACACTTGCAGGAAATTCGCTGTTTGGCGTGGTTGTGGAATGCTGGGTTTGAGGGGGGGAGAAAAGTGAAGTGCAGAATTCCTTAGAAAGGTTCCTTCCATTCAAGGAACAAAGAGAAAGGAAAGACATAGAACCATCTTGGGCAATCGATCACACAACCACAACCGATCTCCTCAATAAACCACTATCCTTCCACTCCTTACTGCGGAATACTTCATCCCTGCGCGAGAAGTACCAATGAAGCAAATAACCTCCAGTATGTCCAGCACACACTCGACGAGCTCTTCCAAGAGAGCGTACAGAAAACTTACCATCCTCTAACCAGCTCCAGCTCTAGCTCCCAGCAGCATAATCCACCTCCCGCTCGAACTCCGCCTCGAAATCTACTCCCACTGTTCCGCATTCACGCTCCTCCAACTCTCCCAAACCGCAACCTCATTCCGCCACGAAATCAAGACCCACCCATCCATCTACCGCTCATCATTCGGCTACAGCTCAAAAGGTGTCGAGGCAAAGCTCCAGCTCGCTCGGATTGGTCGGTTGCAAACAAGGGAGGAACAAGAGTTGTTTGCTCGACTATTTGCGCTACCCAGTTACAGCTTGGAGGAGTGGGCGAAGATCGAGGCGGAGGATTGTCTTCTGTTGGGTTGCTGTAGCAGGTGCTGGCGGATCAAAAGGCTCTTTTCGATAAAGACTGGCATGGGCTTTTTGAAGCTTTGCCATCCGGATTACGATGTTTGTTATATATGCTACGGTTTGGAGGGAGTCTTTTTATATTAAGGCCGTTCGATCTGTTTCAGAATACTAGCATTAGCATATCGACGGAAACATATAGTGAGAAACAATATAAGAACTAGAGACGAATTGTTTGGCCAAACCATCTTCTACCATCATGATATCAAAGCGATTCCTAAACCCCGTGCACAGTCCCAGAGTATAACACCAACAAAACCTGCACCCAACACAACGATCCACAACAAACACGCCACAAGCAAATAATCAAAGGGAATAATAAGTACGACATCAACTGATCCGAGACCTCTCAAGGAAACTCTTTGTGCACACCTTAACCCATACTTTCCCAGACCTCAGCCACCGCATTCCCTAACCGCGCTTCTGCTTCTTTGATGCCTTCCCTCCTCCTGCTCCTCCACTACTCTCCGCCTTTGCCTTTTCCTTTGCAATCTCCAGCCTCTCATGCAAGCCCTGTCTCAACTCCCACAATGCTCCACGATCCAAATCATTCCTGATAATCCTAAAGCTTTTCCACGCATTGCCATTCGCAACATGGGACGGCGTGGCCGGATGTACTCTCAAGATATGTGTCTCCAGCGCACTCGGTGTGCCCACTGTGACTCTAAAGCCTGGGTTATCAGGATTGATAAAGACGTTCCCTTTGCTAGGAACATCAAACTCCATTTGTCCTGTAGCAGGGTGAACGGCAACACAAATGCACTCCTTGGTAATCGGTTCCCTAGTTCCAAAATTCCTTGAGTACCTCCAGATATCACCTGCTTTGAGGAGACGGTGCTCCATCATCATCTTGGGCTTGATGTAGGTGGAGTCGCCAGCACGAATGTTGTAGCAGAGCTTTTGCTTTTGGCCCCAATAAGACTCGTATTCGCCGTCCTTGGCCTTATCAAGGAGGCCGTGAGAGCGCCAGTAGCGGGCTTCGTAGGCTTCTTCAGCATACCGTTTCGTCCAGCAGCCGTCTTCGAGCTCTTCCGAGTATTCGCGGGCGGCGGTTTTGATTGGAATGTTGCGGATCCAGAAGTAAGGGTTGAGCTTGGGGAGGTTATGACCGTCTCGGTAAACTAGGTCGACGTCGGGGAGTAGACCACGAGCGAGAATTTGCCGCTTCTTCGAGAGCTTCTTATAGCCGACTTCGATGATACGCTGTGATGTGGTTAGACATGGGTGAAAACTGACGGAGACGGACTTACATGGACACTGCGACGAATGAGGGGTGACTTTTCGCTGAAAAGTATGGTCTTCTCGTCCTTGGGCATACTGTTACGTGTGACCTTCTTTACTCGCCCTTTTCCTCTTCCTTTCGTCTGAGCTGGGGATCGAAGCAGTTGTGATGGTTCTTTGTTCTCCACTGGGGGGATCTTTGTTGAGACAACCGTCCTCCAAGACTCCTCCACAGGAAGGCCCGTCTCTTCAAAAAGCGTCTTAAACTCTGAATCCTTGAAATCAAGATATCTCGGTATACCTTCTTAAGTTAGTAGCTGTTAACATGAGTTCTCTCGGCCACTTACAGCTCTGCTTCCACTTTAGCAGTTTATGCTCAAGTACTACAGAGGGTGGATCTGTCGACTCCTGCACTTGCAACTGCCTCAGATCATAGTCCTTCTTCTTGCCGCCCTTCTCAAACTCATCCATCTCACCGAGCAAGCTTTCCTAAATATCCGTTAGTTTCCTTCACATATCTGCCTTCTAATCACTTACCAGATAAACGTCCGTGGGCTTTCCATTCTGCTCATGCATTTCTTCCACGTAGGTATTGAAGTCCGCAAATGAGATGCCCTTGGTACTTGTCTGCGCCTTTGTAATCTTCTTGATGGTTGCTTCCTCATTCGGATCTCTTGGTTCTCGGTCCCAGTTGTAGATATCGCGGGCAGGTTTGGGGGGATTCAAGATGCGCTTCACTCTGGTCTTTGTTTTCCGTGTTGCTACTCCACGTCAGCGCAAATCCAAACCATCCAAGAACAATAACCTCACCCTTTATGCGCTTCGTTTTCGTCTCGGGGGGTACGCTATCCGGCTGTAGCCTCTTGGTCGGCTTGTTGAGTGGGGACGTAGCAGTTGGGATATCCGGCATTGGGTCGGCGAACTTCGCAGCCTCTTCTGCACCGTACATCTCTGTATAGGCCGCCAACTGTTCTTCCGGATCTTCCAAAGATTGTACAGCACCTCTGAATGCGTTATGCGTTTCAACTGCTGTAAGCTGCACATACAGTTAGCCCATCTTTCCCAGACTGACAACAAGCGGTCGATTACGGACACTGCGAAGAAACTTTGGATTTGCCAACGGCGAAACGTATGAGAATAGAGGGAAAGGAGCCTTGTTCCAACCTACTTTTTCGTCAACGATTGTCGTCTCTTTGGTCTCAGCGGAGGTCTCGGTCGTACCAGGAGAGAGAACATTGGCGGCGGAAGTGTCGACTCCTTCTCCCTTGCCCTCGGGTGCTGAAACTTTGCCTTTGGTGTTTGTAATATCTGTCAAACTAACTTGTCCGTCTACATCCATCATGCTGATATCTTGTTGAAACCCGGTGCCTGCTATTGTTGATTCGGAGGAGGGGTGGTCGGATGTGTCGTCGCTCGTAATCCGCTTGGTGGCCACTCGTCTGCGGGTCGAAGGAGAGGATGTCATGTTTGCTGGCTGCCGGTTTTTGTAGTGAAGCCCGAGATATAGTTGATCCGGCGAGAGCGTCGAGGGATGATTGTTTTGTTTCGATTAACGATAATTCGTAGTGCTGAGGGTTCGTAGGACGCAACTGGCGGTGATGGTCCGCCAGGAAAGAAACCGTTCCGTGAGAGAGAATGGGAGAGCACTCTAAAGCTTCGCAATGGCTTCAATACTGGCAAAAACTAATGTCGCTCCTCCGTCCTTCTCGTTCTCGTACCTCGGCACGCGTTCGGAGTATTGCGATGCGACGGTGGAGGGCCGGAGGTTGTTTTGGTTCAAAGCTGAATGGGACGAGTCCGGGGAACATCAACACTGTCAACGGATCTCCTTGGCAGAACACCAAATCAAAGTTAGTCAAAGTTGGCTGGTGCGCAGTGATCAGCTTCGGACTATAGTTAATCCGAAATCAACTTGAGCGTTCAGCCCTATGTATGGTGGGTCTTCGAGATTGATTTTCAGAGCTCTATGAACACAAGTACATAAGTACTTCATACTTAAAAATGCCCGTCAAAATCACTTGATCTCAAGATCAAGTTTTAGAACTATAGATGCTTCTAACTGGGAAAGCCTGACTCGAGCCTCACGATTCCTCGCGATCGCTATATATAATCTACACTACTATAAGTATACTTAAGTATGAGAAATATTAACAAAACCAACGTGTCCGGATCTCCTCCGCGGTCGTCTTAGTCATTGGCTTACCTCAAATATGGGATATTGTTAGTTGATACGATATTAGTATGGATTTGAGCTCAGTCCAAGAAGTATTTTGGACAATTGTACGGATATGTAATCATTATCTACTGCTATGATATACTTTATACTCTTGTATCCCAAAACAATATGTGCTTAGAAGAACTTACTCTTCCAATCGGACAGACCAAGTATTAAATCATCTGCAAATCTAGCAAGGTCCCACGAATCGTCGCCGTAGTTCACTCCGTAGAGCTTGGGTGCGAGGCATATACCGTTCTTCTCAACCCCTTGCCACGATTCATCTGTGATACAGACCCGCCCATTCTTCCGATCTTCATACTGCTCCCAGAGCGTCCTTGGAGCCCCTATCTTGCATGTCAGATACGGAACCTAACAGCTGTGATGGTAACAAGAATGGGACAAAGACTAGAAACTTACTATGAAGAACGATAAAATCATATCCTTCCGCGCTCCGTCGCATTTCTGGGTTGCTCTGGTAATGAGGCAGCCAGTTTGCAAGTACGGCCTCGTGATTACCAAAAGAGTAGGCATATGGCGATCTCTGCAAGCAGCACACATACGATATTGTACATCGTTAGCAAGGACAGCTGAGTCTACTGCCGAGAGCAAAGTTGTATTTCGGAAAAGAGGCGCATTCACATAACAAATAGTATAGGGAAACGTTCATAAACGGCACAAGCCCGAGAGAAATTCCCACCTTCTTCAGAGCAGCAGTCACTAAGAGCTTTGTTGAAGCTCATCATATATTCGTCCTCTCTTGTGATGGCCATTGGAACTGTTTCGGCCAGAGCTTTTATCCATTTCTTCGAATTTGGAGCGCGAAAGTAGACTCTGTGTACGTAAGAGGTGTTTCGCTTTTTGGAGGGTGCAATTATGAGGTCCGCAGGAATCGTCGAGGCGGGCCTCCCGGCCCTATCGATTGTTGATGATGTCGGTGAGATCATGATTTTCGATGATACCTGTTCACAGGTCGCAAGTGCAACTAGAACACATTGAATTTGAATGGGTGAATGTCGGTAAAATCTCTGCAAGAAGAAAATAAGAGCCAGATCAACTTTCTCAGACTCTTATGTAAGTACGTATGATTCTCCACGGGTTCGTGCTCGGTCGGCGTCGGAGTCGCTCCTCAAGGATCCCTTTCAGCCCTACGCAGTGTGGTCCGAGCGTACTTAAAGTTAGTTAATCCATTAGTTATCTGATCTTGAATCTTGATAACGCGAGCGGCGGTGGCCTGAATCTCCATCTGCGCATTTCTTGGGAGTGAACACATTGAACAACATCCAAGAACAAGCTCACGAACCCAGGACCAACAAGCCTCCAAACTTCCAAACATCCACGCAAACTCGCACTCTGCGACTCCCCACACATTGCGACACGGTCAGATTACCGCTCTCACCCACGAACGCTTAGTCCTCTCGTTATTCGCACTTCTCCGCTGAATCGGAACACGTGGAGCTCTCCAACCTATTCGAACGTCTCTCCGTAGGGGATCGACCAGAAACCATGGTCCTGTCAACGACAATTACCAGATTGGATGGTAAAGCAGTTGGAGTGTTGCGATGAGAACCCCTTCTCTAACCCGCTCTAGGTTGCCCACTGGCCGCCTCCGTCGATGATGATCAGACCGACAACCAGATCGCAAATGTCAAGGGACAAGTCAAAATGATCTCGAGAAAGCTAAACAACTCTTCGGAACCACGAGCCTCGATTGAGTCCGGCCCATACACCATACAGTAAGTTTGACCCATTTCCGGTCACTTTATTGCATCTCCTAACAGCCCAGCTACCTCATCGAGAACGGTATCTGTTTCCTCTGTATCTGCGACAAATCGTATCCCCGAAAACTCGCCTTCACCTACCTCGAAGACATTGCCGCCGAATTCCAATCCAACTACGGCAACGAAGTGCACAACCCCGCTCTGCGACCGTATGCCTTTGTCCAGTTTGACACCTTCATGCAGCGCACAAAACAGACCTACCAAGATACCCGGGCCACCGCCAACCTCGACAGATTGAACGATGACTTGAAGGATGTCACTCGCGTCATGACAAAGAATATCGAGGATCTGCTGTATCGTGGAGACAACTTGGATCGCATGGCGGATATGAGTAACCGGCTGAGGGATGAGAGTAAGAAGTATAGACAGGCTGCGGTTAGGATAAACTGGGAGGCCATGTGGAAGCAGGCAAGTCGGATCCATTGTGGACCGTGGGACGTGGGCTAACATTTGTCTAGTATGGTCCGTTCGGTGTTCTCGGATTCATCATGATCTTCTTCATCTGGTGGCGCTTCTTTTAGAGGGGACAAGTGGAGTGGTGAGGATGGTGGGGTTTGTGTCATTAGATTGCGTTTGGGATGTGGGGAAGGGGTCATCTCCGTCCGCAATAATTGTTCTTTCCAGTTTCTATGTATCTCTATTATTACGACTAGGATGCCACGAGTGGTTCGCTTTAATATCATTAATGGTTTGGTTTGTATGTCGTTTGCTTGTATTGTGGGTTTTGATGCTTGTCTCGGATTTGATACGTAGATTTTAGACAGATTTCTTTATTTGCAAAGTAATACGATATACGGGGTGTTTGTGTTGCAATTGTTTGTTCCAAAGAAGTATAAAGGAAGCATAAGAGAAGCTGGCCAACCTACTTAGTACTTACTTAGTAGCTTCGAGGCTGTTTGTAAAACTGAAATAAGCTTCTCGAAAGCTCCGAGCACTACGGTTAAGCATTGACGAATCGATTAGGTAGGACCAGTGGCCACTGGCGGGACTGCCCCACCACGCTAAATTTATGCGCCTGAGGCACAACTTTCCTAAGCTCCATCTCCGGACTTGAAACCACAACAACCAACACACGACCATCACCACTTTTACCATCCAGCCCCAAATTTCGACTCATGAACCCAAAGGAGTCGTTATCGTGAAGCGCACAGTGGTATTGGGGCGTTCAGTTCACGATAATTCCTGAGGACTTTACCATAGCAACGACATCACAAGTTTCGTCCTACCTGACGTCCTTCCACAATGCGCGACCGAGACAGAAACACCGCCAGCTCCAGTTCGAATGGAATGGCTGCTCCACAACCCACACCAACACGAAAACGACTTGATCTACGCACAGGTAGTCTCTCGACCGTATCGTTAGCTTCGGAACCATCTACAACTCTACCGGAGCCTCCACTGCGAGAACGACGACTGTCAACAGTCGACCAGACTCGAGGAAAAGTACCAGCGACCCCCGGCGGACCACAGGATGGGTCAAGCAAGAAGGACACCAACATTGCCGCTACTCCTGAAGCCGCGCCGTCCAAGAAACAAAAGAAGGGCAAATTGAAATACCAGGTTAATGCAGAGATGGATGCAGCTACCCCAGCAACACAAGGAGCCCAAAACCCTACAAACTCTCACTCCAAACACAAGCACAAACTCCACGCCAACCTCGAACAATGGCGGGCCCAAACCCTCGAAAATCTTACCGTAACGCTCGGTTCCTTTGGCTACGACTCTTCCGGCCTCTTTGTCCAGCTCTCTACCAAGCCCATCTATCGCTATCGACGCTCCTCTCTCGAAACGCTTCATTCTCTTCTCATTCCACGAATCCTCCGAATCTTTGCCCGATCCGACGAAGCTGACGCAGAAACGTTACTCGCCTCGACTCCCAACTACGACAACCTCTCTGAATACGACCGCGACTTCTATACCGCTCAGGCTCTGCTATGGGGTGCCGAGAAGAAGGAGGAGGATGTCACTGTCCAGGCATTGTGCTTTCTGACTATGGCGGTCGCTAATGGGGGAGTGGATGAGGATGTGGAGGAGCTGGAGGAGGCTTTGAGGAAGGACTGGGAATGGAGAGATCATTATGTCCGGGGTCTTAAGGGGATTCCGCAGAACATTCATTGGCACGCAAAGATGAAGGCGAGGGATGAGCTACTGATGGAGAAGTTTGCATCTTGGACGAATATGAAGATTGACGAGGGTGAGGTGGAGGAAGAGAGAGAGGAAGGGGAGGTGCATGAGGAGATGGAAGGACTAGAACATGGAGTGCCGGGGGAACCGGCGGATTCGGTCAAGCCTCGGTCGAAGGAGGACCGCGAAGAAGAGGAATCGAAGGACCCAGAGGAGGACAAATCGTCCACCGAATACCACCTTACGTCGACAGGTTCTAAAATACTCGATAAGGCCATCGAAAAGACGAATGCCGACAAGGAAGCAGTTCCTCTCAAACCACAGTCAGTGGCCGAAGCAACCTCCAAGATTCCAACTCTATCGAGCGACGTAGAAGCTCCATTGCCCACCATCTCGAACACGGAAAGAGTTTTCGTGACACCACCTACCAGCATTGAGGACGGAGAGATTGTCGAGAGCCCAGAATCGACGGAACAACAGCAAGACGAACGAGAAGAGTCCCCGGGCTTCACGTTTGTGAAAGAGCGGAAGAAGACACCGGTTCTCATCGTGCTTAATGACTCTGATGACGAAGACTCCAAGCCTGTCACCCCTCCACCACCGTCACCACCTCCACCTCCACCTCCACCACCTCCCGCTCCCCCTTCTTCGACGGCCCAGCCGGAACCTACAAAGACCAAGTCCAAGAAGAAGAAAAAGAAGAAGGAGCAGATGGTACTGCAGGCTCAGAGGGCGGAGGATACAGATCCAGGTGATGAGGTGCAGGTGCATTGGGCGGGATTTGAGGAAGTGAATATCAAGAGGATTGAGCGGCTGCTCATGAACGCGGACGGAGACAGTCCTGCCACCCAGAAGTTTTTGGAGCAGCTCGAAAGTGTTAACTCACAACTCGTCGGCAAAACGCATGGCAAAACTCCAAGAAACGAGATAGAGAGCCTGCGGCTGAAGCAACAGAGAATAATTGGAGACTTTGAAACGTTGCAGAAGCAAAATTTGATCAACTTGGGTAAGATACCGAAAGCACCCCTGTTATCTGTTCCAGGACGGAAAGAGAAAGCACTCCCACCACCCGGTCTTCCGCCGAAACCCCCTTTCCTTGTCGATCCTCCACAAACACGAAAACGCAAGGATGCACCTACTCCCTCTCGACCCGAACCGCCCAAACCCACCAAAATCCTCAAGCTCGCCAACGCGCCCCGCATAGCCACTGCCATCTCAACCCCAACTTCAATCTTCGACCAATCCCACATTACCGGCATTTATACCTTCCCCCTCCCTTCCAGAAGCGGGATCGGAACCCTTCGGATCATTCACGACTTGTACCCTCCGACCCTCTGGGGCGCCTACTCCGAGGACAAGTGGGACGCAGTTTTCAAATTTGAAAAACTGGTCGAAAGCAACGATGAGTCCATCGTCTTCCATGTCCGTCTACGTGAACGCAAGATCGCCGGAAAGGTCTACACATGCGTCGCCCCCGACAAACCGGCGAGGCAGTTGCGTGGCTCCGTTCATTTCCTGCCAGGGAAGATAAATGGTAGCTTTTATATGCCTGGAAGTGAAACTTTAAGGAAGTGGGACGGAATTAAGCGGGAGAGGAAAGACCTTGATGTGGGAACTGCTTGGGTCAAGGAGTGCTGGGAAAAATATGGTAAGTTTGACCCCACTTCGAGGTAGAGATGAAGGGAAGGAGTGCTAGCTAATGATGTGACGTTAATAGGACACTCGAACTCGCTCACTCAAGGGTTATTTAAGAACTTGCCCAAGTGAATGATTGCTTTTTCGCCGACATGGACCCTGCTCTTCGAGGCGCTTGATTGTGCTTGTATATTACTTAATATCCCTATCATATCAACGACGTCGAGTTGTACTGGAAGCACTACCACTATTACTACTGCTACTGTCGACCTCGCTGGATTGTCGGCGGGACTTGTTTCGTCGCCCGATGCTTGTTGGCTTTGGATATGCCGCTGATTGTGCTTATATCACGACGATACTATACCCCTTGATTGCCTCAGTGCTACTATTGCTCTCGGCTATGGATGGTTATTGATATTGAGAGCGGTACTAGGCTGGTATCGATTGGATGGATTATTATTGATCATCACTGGAGGATCTTTATGAGAGGTTGATACTTATTGATATCGTTATATCCGGACTATATCTTCGAGAGCTGAGCTGAGCCTGGAGCGATTTAGGGCGTGTTGATGGAGTTATGTTTATGCTGCTATATATGTTGATGTCTTGTCGATATTGCAATATAAAATAACTTGGGCGTACATGCCAACAGCGGCAATGCAATTAAATGTTGGCTCATCCGTTCAGACTTTGCCCGTGCTGCACTGACATGCGCCTCAGGCTGACCAAGAATAGCCTCGTCCCCAGTCCGAAGTGCAAAGCGTGTTCCGAGCGATTTAGCAGAGAGCATCATCGGAAAAATTGATGCATGGTCGAAAAGAACACGTCGATGGCCATCTGATACAAAAACCCAAGTTCTACGAGAAACGTAAAACTTGGAACCATCACCCAGAGAGCTGCCAAAACTCCGAATCATCATTCATCTCGTAAATCCCCACTCAAAGCAGTCATGAGCAAGAGCGAGACATGGGTATCGATTCCCTTTGGGCCATACACTCTCGAGCTACAGCTACTACCGGATAATACACTCCACTGTCCATTCAAATCCTGCAAGAGTGGGTTGTCTGGAGGCCGATATTCCTGCCGGAATTGGTATGGACTTTCAGCTAGGGGGCGTGGAATGCAATCTCACCTCGATGGAGCTCATCCAGTAGGCTCCAAAAGATACATACAATGGGTATTTGAGCTGATTGAAGATAATGCTAGAATATTCGGAGAACGTAGGTTTTCTTTTCCCCTTTACAGTTGATGAACTAGAACTAATTTAATATTAATGCTGTTTAGCAAGTCGGCAATATAAAACTATCGCTCGTGATGCTGGAGGTAAAAACGGACAGATCATTGAGGTTTGCGATGTACCTGGTGGAACTGCATCGGTCACGGAAGCAACTAGGCCACACTGGCAGGCTTCGACATCGGTAGCATTGACTAGGCCACAAGCTTCGACATCGGTACTCTTGACTAGCTCGAGCTCTGGGAACCAAGCACCTGGTAATTCGAGCAGTCTCAGTCACATTGGGCCGAGTGGGAGTAGGAATGGGGCGTTACAAAGGCTACATTGCCTCGCAACGGATTCTATTCTTTCTATTATGGAGAAGACTCTTGGGCCATCTGGGCTCCCAAATGATCGCATGGATAATAGTGATGTTGAAAGGCAATTGGAGGCTGTCACAGAATTGTATAAGATGGGCATCAAGCATTTGCAGATGATAAATAACCTCGCAGAAACCAGGTAGTCTTGCTCTTGTCAAGGTAGAGAAGGTGCGCAAGGAGATGATAAACAAGACTCAAAAGACAATAAACATACAAATTCCAAGCACCTGGTCATATCATGCAGTTACAATACCGTTACAATACCACCGGGAAATAGAGACCGATTACTTCCTAACCTTGACAAGTTCCACATCAGCTGCCGCTATCTCCTCTTCACGTTTGAAACGTCCCCATTGAACAAAGCCATAACAAACTCGCACAATCACTAAAGTTCACGTTAGTCATGTTCAAGGGCCTCAGGGTCTGGAGGATATATACTTACGGCATAGTCCCCAAGCTCCCATAATAGAGCAAAACACAATAGCCCAGTTCCTGGCACGCATAGACTCCCATTTGTATTCGGCGGTTTCATCTACTACACGTCAGCTAGGCATCTTATCTACAGGTTATTAACAACTTACGCTTTCCTATGAAATCATTGACTGATATGATGGCAATAGGAATAATTGCACCACCAGTATAGAAGAGCGAGAGCCAGCCATGTGCAATGCTGGGACACCAAGTCATTATGAGGAGGCCTTCCACTATAATATGATTAGTATAACGGTTCCTAGGATTCGAGAATAGGATGCTTACTGGCAAACGACGCAGCAACCAGAATACCAAAAAGTATAATGGTCATTTTCTTATACACTAGTAGCTGTTAGATATGAATTGCGTATCACCATGGGTACTCAGAAAGGCTTACATTGTACTGCTGCCTCTATTGAGAGAGCTATCAGTGCTTTGCATACGAGGAAGAACATTGCGCCAGCGATCCAGGTGCAGCAACCTGGTCGTTTCCGGAGCTGCTGTTGGGCTACAGTGTCATGGGGGAGTATGACGGTCTTTGTTGTATGCATCTTGACGGTCTAGTGTAGTTGATGTTGTATAGGATCTTTTCGCTATGGGCTGTTATGTGTGCTCGTGTTGTCGTTATTGTTACCGTAGTAGTTGAGGTTGAGTTGGAGAATATTGGTGCGGTGGACTGGCAGGTACCGTAGTTGTTGAGAATGAGTTGGAGGATATTGGTGCGCTGGAGGTTTCGCTTTTACTGTCGCCTTAAAAACTCATGGCGGGACTTTCGCCAGGCCCGGAAATAGAAAAGCTCTCCATCATGCGTAGTACTTGTTTACTCACAAAACGTTCCATGGTCTCGTGGAGATTCGGAGATACATGATCTGAATCAGACTCGACTCACCTGTAAAGATCCGGACAGGAAATGACACCTCGCTTCAACGCCTTCGATCGGGCTGGAGTCGGTGCTGGCCACTGCTTGGTGCGGTTTTCCGAGTCGAGCATCTGATCCAAGATACTGCGGCAATGTTGGTGGCTTTCTGGTTTCTGTAAGGGCATTTCTTTGTCGTCAGTGGGGTCAACGAAGGAGCTAGGAGTGGACAAAGCGGGTTGGGGACCCGGAAGAACCATGAAGGTGCGCGAGTCTGTCAGCTGCAAAGATTCCGTTGTCGTGTTTGCAGCCTCAGTTGGCTAGATAGGATGCTAAAGCCAGATATATCAGTGTCGAGAAAGTGGAGAGTCGTCTGGTGGCCCGGTTTAGTTTTGTCCTGGGTGTTTCATTAGCCTGGATTGCTTGATAGGATCCCTAGAGTTTGATGAATCCGAATCCGATTCCTTACGGCGCTGGCGTTGGATACTCAATTTCAGCAAGAAATCGATTGGAGGGGTGAGTATGAGAACCCCGCTTGCAGAAGAGACCCTCCGACAAATAAAAGGAAGGAGATGGTCGACCATGGAATTTCCGTGCCTTCCCTTCAAGTTTCTGTCTCCCACAAATCTGCAGTTTTCTAACAACGATTAACAAAGCATTCAACGAACTCCTTCACCGGTACTTCCACGGCTTCAACGAACACGCAAGGTAAGCAAATCATGCTCCTTATCCCATGCCTTTCTTCCCAAGGCAGATTCATGTATTTCTCGACTGGCAGGGAATGCTTAAGGAGCTACGAGAAGGCAATCATGAAGGTGCTTTTCCATTGCTCACTACTACGGTTGGGGAATTGATAAGTTGAGGCGGGGGACACGGAAAGTTATGGATCTGAAGGACGAGGCAGTCAACCACCTATCCGCTTGGGAGACCAGTAAAAAGTGAGTCCCCTCGACCAGAGTCGAACTGGTGACCTGCAGATCTACTGAATCAGCTCGAAGAGCCGTGACATTACAGTCTGTTGTGATACCAACTACACCACAAGGGGAGACGATGGAAAATTGTTCAATTGCATTTACTAGTGAGGCACATTGCGAGGTATTTCATCGCTTTGAACGCAATACGCAAAGCGTGCTCCGAACGATCTGCCAAAGTGCGGCAAATAGATATTACTTCGAATCAGCCAGCCACAGGGAAACGTTAAATGCAAAAAACTCGTGCATTGCCGAGCCAAGTATTGTGCAAATAAAGTAGAGGCAAAATACAAAGAGATGTTCACATCGGTCAACTGAGCTGATTAAGGAAACGAAACTAATACAATTCCATCATTGAAGCTTGAAGGCACAGTACACAAACGCAAGCTAAAGAAAAATATCCAACAATACCGCCTTTATTCTATCGTAGACCCCCTCTCACATAATGCCCTTGTTCCAAACCCATCATAAAGTCCATCGGCCTTAAATAACGGCCCACCAGCTAACAAAGCAGGACAATGCTTCTCAAAGCAACAAAGTTGCAAAAATCCGATTGCCAAAACGCATTTCTGCAGAAACCTAGGCCAAGAAGTTAGATCGAATTTCAGCGCAACTGGACTTCCGGTGGCCACTTACGAAAGTACCGCTGACCAGTTCCTTTACCGGTAAAAGTAATCCTTTACCAACTTTTAATAAACCTGACAAGGCCTCTTGGTTGCTGATTCCGGGCCGACAACACTTCTGGGACGACTTCCTCCTCTCAGGTTGGATCTGGACTGCCTGCTGATGTTATTCATTAGATGATGTACCACGAGCGCAACCTTTCAGAACAGACTTACCAGTTAGATCCTTCCGGAGAAGACAAATTCTTCGATTGAAGATGCGACAAACGGCCCAGCCGAAGTCATGTCGACGTTGTTCTTTACACCAGGTGACAACCATAAACCGACCACAGTAGTTGGAGTCTTCTTCTTTCTGGCCGTGTACTGCCAGAAGCAGACACAGGCCGGTGGTTTGCCGACTGCTCTGCTACTATCATACTTCTCGAAAACCAACTATCCCATAGGCTGAAGGCCGAAAGGCCGAACGGGATTCTCCAAGGACTTTCCTCTAAGACGAAAAGAATCATCAATGGACAGGCCCAGGCGTCATACTTTTCCACCACAATCCCTGGGCCCGCAAGCGGTAGCCTGGAGTTAAAGGCAGCTTTGAGGACTTCTCCCTAAGACAATATGAAAATTGTGCCGAGTGGGTCTTCATACCGCTCCATCAAAAGGCCGTAACAACCACGTTTCGTGTTCTTCCGTTGAGTACGACTCACGAAAGATAATACAACGGAGGGCCATCTTCAGTACGGAAGTGACAAAACAAAGGAAAACCTCATTGAGACGCATTCCTGATTATCGGCCATGGAAGTACTGTAAAGAGATGTTGTGGTAAGTTTGATGGCGTCCTTGTCGAAGGTGGTGACGATGGAGGAGTGCATTTTGGTATTGAAAAGCGGAAGGCGAATATGCTGTAAGGTAAAGAGAGCGGTCTGAAGCACTCTTCCTGTTGATTCTTGGTTAGTAGGCATCCAAAGATTGAAGTGGAACTAACACTTACTACAGTTTGCATGGGATAGGGTCACTGACCCAACTTCTTTATAAAGAAGACACAAACACCGCAGCAGGTGTGTGAAGATAGTGGCCGGTACCTGTAGTTGGTCAGTTTTGTCCATTGCAAGACATGGGAATCGACTGAGACTCACCACGGTATCTAACCGTCTTTGACCGACTTGAGAATCAAAGCACAAGGCCCAGCAGGCACATGAGGGTGCGGAAGATATAGCCCCAGTCGTTGACCATCCCTCTTCTTTGATGGAGGGAATACACCCAACCACCGGAGGGACGGGTTTGTTGTCCTTGAGCATGCCCATTTCCCCAGCGCAAAGCATTGGGAGCTCCAAGCACGTCTTCTGGGGGTCTAAAAAAAAACGATGCGAATTCTAGTGCATCTGAGTAGCACCGTTAGCCATCAAAAAACCTTCCAAAGAGAAATCTAGCACTCAGGGAGACATACATACTCTGGAAACAGAACGGTGCCAGTACTTTGCGTCAACGACAAAACCACCACATGGGGCAAAGGTGGGGATTTGAAAGCGGGGGTGGGCATTACAAAGAGTCTAATGACACTCGGTAAAACGGAGGGCCTTTGAGCCGCTTGACAAACGGAAGGTGAAAGAAAGGATAGTATGGGAGGAAACGGCCATGACTTTCATAAAACGAAAGCATTCAAGATTAAGTAATAAGACGAAGGCAGGTTGTGAAAGAGATCTCGTGGAGAATAACGGAGAGAAAAAAGGTATGAAAAGACTGAAGACGAAGCCGATGATGAGGATGTTTGGTGGAAGTACTCGAAGTTGTCGGTGAAGGAAGAAGACAAATACTTAGGTTGCGGAAGGAAAGAATAATTTGTACGAATGCCAGTCGATGTGGCAGGACAAGAGGAAGGAGGGAAGGAAAGTAAGAAGGAAAGAAAGAAAGAAGGAAGGAGAACTGGGAGGACGGTATGCCGAGTTCTCCTTGGCTGTGCACCTGATGCTATGAGTTCCGGTCTGTGACTGGCTTTTTGGGCCAGACTCGGCAGAATAGTCATCCAGGCTGCAAGTATCATTCTACGTAGGACCGGTATGCAGGCTAGCAGGAGGCTGCTGGTAAGTACGCTTCTCGTTCTCGGGGCTATCTTTTTTGTTTCCCATCTTATTTCGAGACACCTTCAGTCCTAGGGAGACGACTCTGGCTTTACGGGAGACCGGATCTGCACTCAAAACTCTCTCGAACCTGAACTTCATTTTAGAGGATTGCAATCGATTGCACCGATTCGAAGCATGGCAGAGAAGGCACTGAAGCTCCGCTAATGTCACTTCTCAAATTCGGCTTCTTCAAGACTGATCTACGAAATACATCGACAGCTCACCATCGAAATACTTCACACATTATCGATCACTCTCTTCTCAGCTCGGCACATCTGCAAAAGCTTTCAACAGCTCAGATGCAACTCTTGATTCAGCAGACAGAGCACAGATGCAGTACACCACCAGCTTTCCGTCATTTGCCCACCAGACAACAGACAAATCCGATTCTGAGCGAGTACCTCTAGCTCTGCTTAAGACCTAGAAAGAAGAAGTTTCAACAGCACATGAAAGCACATCAAGGCAAGCTGCCTTTCACTCACTCCAAGGTAAACCTCCCCTCTTCTACGCCCTCCGTCTGCACACACAACTTGAAGTTCAGTTATTCACCAACTTTTCATTAAAAAACAGACAAACCGCCAGAAGTACAGTACAATCCGCCCTCAAAACACCAATACAAACCTACCATTTAAACAACGGAACAACCTCACAAGCTGCAACGGCCGAAACCAGCCTGCAAGGCATCCTCCCAGTCGACATCACCACCTTCCTGACCGGCCTCCTCCTCACTCCCCTCGGTCCACCAACCCACCAATCAACAACGACTAGTACCTCACGAGTCAGCCAAAGCTCCATCCGCCATTCCCTCCAACCACCTTCGAATACATACGCTGCACCCACTTGGGCGACCGATGATACCAGTTCCTCCTAAAGCCCGGAAACTCATAATAAGTCTCCCTCACAGGAGCAGGATCCCTTTCACTCTTCCGTGGCGTTGAAGGCTGTCTCGGAAGCAGAGGTACGTATCGGTCTCGCCCACTGGTGGTGGGGCCTCGATGGTGACGCCGACTCCGAGGGGTAGCGTGGTAGGGGGCGCTTCTTATTGCGGGGTATATACAGGTGCTACTTATTCCGGAGTCTACATGTGTTAGATTGGGAATATCTACATGCTGGATGCATATATGGAGGGGATGAACGGGGAGGAAAGTACCTGGTACGGGAGGTGGACCTGAAACGGTCACATTGGTGGTTTTGGGAGATGGGTGCAGGACTTTTATATGTGTTGGGGGGTGGAATGGGATGGGAGGGGGTGCGTGGTGTACGACGCTTTCGACTGTGAGGGTGGAGGGCATCTTGCTTGCTTCTTGCCAGGGTTTTACTGACGTGCTGTAGGGTGGCTTGTGGAGGATGCGGTTGTCGAGGGTTATAACAGTTTAAGATTCGAGGTTTAGCATACCGGAAACATCGCTTCGACGACGCTGAAGCAAAGTATCGATCTTCAGACAGCATTCTTCAACATGGCGAATACTGGCGTCGACTGGGTCGGGAATTTGGAGGGGAAGTGGTGAGTATGCCACATTCCATGCCCCATACATCAATACAACAGCTTCTCGACGCCATCAAACCCAAGCAGAAGGGTATTGAGGAGGTTCTCCATACTGCTTCGACGCATACGAAGCTAGGGCAGCTCTTCTTGGGACTAACCAAGGTTCGTGAGATGCATTGCTGGGCTGTGGAAGATTGGCATGGCAACTGCCGAAACTGGTGGCATCTTCACTAGCTGTGATGGACCTTGAGCAGAGCCTCTTGAGAGGCCCTAGTTAGGGTGAATCTTGGTAGATAATGAAGGTTTATGGTAGGATACCTAGTCCTCTGTATAACTAGTAGCAGATGCTGACTTCTTTCTGTAGTAATTCAGCCGTTCATGTTTGCTTCGCGATCACTGCTGTGAGCTTCTGCGTGGAGGCTCGTTTACTTGCTTGGTGGCCCGAACCTGCCTAGCAATACTGGGGACCGCTCAAATCTCGGATAAGTACTCACTTTCCTCCACGGATTGATCGTTACTATTTTTTTGCTGCTCACAACTATAATTGTGATGAGAGGTAAGTAAGTATCTTATCCGGGATCAAATCACGCTTTCACGTTGGCCCCATAATTACAGTTGTGCAACATAGGAAACCCCTCTTCCGTGCATACAGCGTGTGAATTACCATCATGAAATGGATTTATCGACAAAGTACATAGTCGAAGAAGCAGTATTGAGCCAATACGTGCAAAACAGGCAGGAAGACAGAAGACATGAATCCCCTTTACGAGAATCCCATAAGTTGACGTACGAAAAAATATTGAAAAGCACCAACAGCAAGATTAAGACCTCTAGCTCCCTAACCAGCCAGCAAACAAAAAGTACACCAATCCATCCACCAAGAAAGAAAGATACAACAAATAAGTAAGTAAACGTGAAAGAAGCACCATAATGTATTTTATAGACCATCACCACCTCACCACCATCCTCTTAAAAGATGGCATTAACCAGATTTCCACCAATCGTCGCACCGGCACCGAAAATGGCCGCATTCCCCAACTTCTTGCCAAACTTCTTCCCATTACTCTCCTTGCCATCCTCATTCTTGGACCCTCCTCCAAAACTCGTGTTCAAAAACCCAGTGCCCATATCGCCGCTTACATGACCCTTGCCACCAGCCGCAACCTCGTTCTTAACAGCCTCGACATAGGCGCAAGGGAAGATGCCGGCGGGACCGACAGGCTCGTTGGTCGTGCCGTCGATGCAACGGCCGGACCACCACTCGTCGTTCTCCTTCTTGAGCACGAGGATGAACTGGCCGGCTTTGAAGTTGAGGTCGCCGGGGTTCTTTTCTTCGTAGGCCCAGAGGGCCTTTGCGCGGAAGGCGTCGGCGGGGAGGGCGTAGGCTGGTGGTGGGGCGGGAGTTGGGGGTGGGGGGGGGGGGGGGGGGGGGGTTTGGACGGCGAGGGGGAGGGGTGTCTTTTCGCGGATGGGGACGACGGTGTTGTAGGATTGGGGGGGTGCGTAGGGTGTGTGGGTGGGCTCGGCGGTGGGTGAGCGGACGGAGGGAGCGGCGCTGGAGGTCGGGGTTGTTGCGAATTGGAGGGGAGGTGGAGAGGGGAGGAGGGAGGTGATTTGAGAGGCGGTGTGGCCGGAGATGTGGCCGACTTCGACGAGGTATTCGAGTTCCTAGGAGGAGACGATGGTTAGTTTTTGGGTTGCTATTTACGTAGACGGTGTCAAATGTCATGAGTAGGTACTCACAGTCTGGATGGTTCTGAGCGAACGGTGGGCGGCGCTGGTGGTGGAGGGAGCCATTGGTGGAGATGCGAGCATCCGAGACGCTGGTGCTTTGACTTGCGATGGGTCGACTCTTTGTCAAGTTGAACGCTGAATAGTAGAGTTGTTGAAGTGGTGGAGTACTTCTTCAAGACAAGTGAAGACTTTTTGCTATTTAAAAGAAAGAAAAAAAGAGGAACAAAAAAGATCAGGAGAAAATCTTTAGTCGTCGGAAGTTGCAACTCTGGAGGGTTTGGGGACAAGTTGTTGGAGGTTCGAGTCGTGAAGGAGCTGAAGAGGCGAGCGATGGGAATGGAGACATCCGAAACCCCCGCTGCTTTTGCCCCCTTCTTCAGGAACAGCACAGCCCCACCGCTGAATAATGGATGCCGCTTTACTTTGACAAGGCTCTAAGCCTCTTTTGTGTCTTGTGTCAAGAATATAATGCACGGACCATAAAGCACAGACCACTTGATCTCCAGGGTCTGGGCGGAACCAAAGGTAAACAGAGAAAGTGAGGAGGCTCCGCTCAACACCAACAACTCCACCATCACCACATCTCCACATCTCCTCCAATGGCTTCAATACCGCCCGACTTTCCTCTGCCACAAGTCCATGCGGCCCTCACCGCTTTTATCGCCAATAAACCGACGACTCGAGAAAAGCGGCAAGTCCTCACAAGCCACATCCAAAGCATCGCCCAAAAGATCTCCACCTCCAAACCGCTCCAAGATGACGAGGAAGCCTTCAACAAATATCTCGACACGCAACTAGGCCGGCCTGGAAGCTACGTCAACCGCCAATGGGAAAAAGGCAAAGGAGCCAAAGGCCGCTTCGGCTTTGGCAAAGAAACTGCCCATCTCCCTGTCGAAGAAAGCCGAGAGCTCCCACCCCTCTTGCCCGGCCCACGCCGAGAATACCTCCTCGCCCTCCGCGAAAACATCTTGGCCAAACGCGAATACGAAGCAGCCGTCTCGGCCCTCCAAGCCGACTCTGACAATTCCGACTCTGACATGTCTGAAGCCGAAGACGACCCGAGCACTCTCGACACTGCCTTCATCTCCACCTACACAACCGTCGAGCGTCTCAAAATCCTCCTCAACTCCCTCCTCTACATCCGCGACTACCTCAGCGACCTCACCTCTCGTCTCTCCACACAGCCCCCAACCCCCATTGAACCACCCCGTCTCAACATCTCCCGCCCACCCTCAATGCCCTCCACCCGCACCTCCATCACCCCCTCCCACCGCGACCCCGACCAATCCACCGCCCTCTTCCCCCTCCGCAAAGCCATCCACACAACCGCCACTCACATCTCCCACCTCGAATCCCTTCCACCTCCACCCCCACCTCAACCCGGACCCCCCGACATCCTCCACGCCCTCGAAAAAACCCGGTCCCAACTCCAATCCTGGATCGAACAAACCCTCCCCCTCTACGAAGACACCGCCATGCCGACCCTCACCCCCGCCGAACTCGAAGACCTCTCCAACGCCCGCGCCGGCCTCGCCTCAAAAATCCAAGACCGCTACACCGAATACCTCTCGGCGCGCACCCGCGTCGTCTCCCTCCTCGACGCATTCCTCTCGCTCCCACCCCTCCCCACCCCCGAAGACGTCACCTTCACCCCATCTTCACAACCAGCACGACCTTCGACACCACCTCGCTCCGCCTTCCCCATCCCATCTCAAGCCGACCAAGAAGCCCTCTTCCCCCACCTTCAAATCCTCGTCTCCGAACTCCCCACCTTAATAGCAACCCACAAATCCCTCCTCACCACCCGCACCGCTCTCTCTTCAACCCTCCAAACCACCACCTCCTCCCTCCGCACTCTCCTCACCTCCCTCGCAATCGACAATAATGTCCCCGGCGTCGCGCCAGTCCACCAATCTCGCTACGGAGGCGCAGAGGACGAGTTTGCCGGGCAACAGGATGCGGTGGATGTTGCTGGGCGGTGGGTCGAGCAGAGTAGTAAGGTTGCGGCGGAGCGGGAGAGGAGGATACGGGAGACTGCGTTGGAGGGACGGAGGATTGCGGAGAGGGTGGAGGGGTTGGTGGGGGAGACGAGGGAGATGGTTGTGGGGCATCAGGGTGGTTGGGGCCAGCTGGGAGGAGGGGTGGGGGTTATTGGGGAGATTTAGGGGGTCTCTAGGGGTGGGAGCTGGATATAGTGTTAGAGTGGTGGAGTTGGTTGCATGTGGGTATGAGGAGATGCATGTCGATGGATGTTGATGTAGGAGAATATTGGATGTGGTTATGGTGGACTGCATGTTGATGTCGATGTCGGTGGATATGGGTATAGTAATATTGGATGGGTTAATGGTAGAAATGTACGTAGCTGTTATGGATGGATGTGTACATGTTAATGATAATGTTAATACCAAAATGTTGAAGACAAATAACAGAAAGACACAATCATTATGAGAAGAATATTCATTCTATTAGATTGCAGAAATATGCAAAGCTCCTCTCCATCTCGTGCCCGAAAACAGTAACCAAGGACCCAGCCATGCAAATGTTGAAAATGCACTTTTACAGAACCATAACCCATAGAAAAATTAACCTCCCATTAGAACTTGCCGTTCATGTTGAAGTAAACCCAGACGCCGTTTTTTAGAAAAAGCAAAAACCACAATGATATCCCAAAAGATAGCTAGCCAAAGGAAACATTTAAGAAGATGGGGCATACACCTGCTTTGGGTATGGGTAACTAGACACGAAAAATGTTAGCAACAATCCATTCTTGAGAGACTAGTAAACTTACGAAGGTCCGGTCTGGCGGATACCCCACGAAGCGAGCCACTGTCCAACATCAACAGCCTCGTCGACGGACTTGCCGGCAACAAGAGCACCAATGAATCCACCAGCGAAAGCATCACCGGCACCGTTGGTGTCGACAACCTCGTTAGCGGCCAAAACGCGGACTGGGTAGGTCTGGACAGTTGGCTCTCCAGAGGTGGCAGTAACGACAACGGTTGGCTCAGTTCCCTGGGTAATGACAACGACACGCTGGCGCTTCTCGTTGACCTTTGGAAGCTTAGCAATCGACTTGGCAATCTCAGCAATGTCCTTGGTCTCGAGACCGTTGGCCTCGGCGTAGGAGAGAGCCTCAGACTCGTTGCCAATGAGGAAGTCGGCGTATGGGAGAACCTCAGACAACTGCTCCTTGAAGAACTGTGGGATGAATGGGGCGGAAAGGTTGATGGAGAAGATCTTGTTCTTCTCGGCAGCGTGCTCACCGAGAGCCTTGATGGCTGGGACGCACACCGTCAAATGGTAACCACCAACGTAGTAGACCTCGGCTCCCTCAACGAGAGACCAGATCTCGGGCGACTTCAAGTGCTCGAGCTTGTAGTGGTTGGCGGCACCCAAGTCGGTAACGAGGGATCTGTGGACACCAGTGATGATGGCACCGCACTTGCCGGTTGGCACCTCCTTGTCGACACGGTAGGCAGAGAAGACACCCTCCTTCTCGTTACCCTTGCGGAGGATCTCGGCGTACTCATCGTCACCGACACAGCCGACGTAGACGACCGAGTTTGGTGGGAGGACGTATTGAGCTCCGCGGGCAGAGTTCTGGGCGGCTCCTCCGGGGACAAAGAGTGGGTTGTACTTGGACACGAGCTCCTGGTAGATTGGCTTGTGCTTGTCTTCGATGAGGATGGCATCGTCGGCCTTGAGATCGTACTTGTCGAGAAGCTCCTGATCTCCGTTGACCTGAATGTCTATTACCATTTGTGTTAGCCGAGCCCGTTTGGGGGGACAGACGTCACTGTTGTCAGTCCCATTGAAATTGACTTACCAAGGAGGGGGTTTCCCAAGCAGAGAAGCTGGAACTTTTGGGCAGACATTGTGAAGATTTGGGGGGTTTGGTTTAAAAGGGTAAAAGCGTACTGAAAAAAAGGGTCGTGAGATGTTTTGGTTGAGGAATTGGGGTGAGAGGGAATCGGCGGTGATTTTGTATCAAGGGTACCCCACCATATCTTTTTTCGGAGTCCGTCCTCGATAGTTTCTGCGTAACTGGAAGCGGCTAGACACATATTACGGCATTCGCCTCGCCAAGAAGCCAAGCGAGGTCAGGCTGACAATCGGATAAGATAAAGAAAGACTTAAACAAAGGCTTTGTTGTCAAACAAGGCGCGGCCCCCTAAAGTGGCGTTTTTCTCTTGTTTCTTTCCAGCCCATCGTCAACGAACGCAAGCACGACGGGGTCTTGACAGTGCCCAGCATCACCACCCAGCTTTCACACCTTTGATCTCCTCGTTTGGATAAACTTTTTGAAGGGTCGTTGCTGAACGACAGAAAAGAACATTTCCTAACTGAGAACAACGGCTTTTGATAGCTGCTTTCGAGCCCATCAACGACTATTACCTCGACCGCCTCGCAGCTGCCTTTTTAGCTGGTCACTGCAAATCATCACCAACAAAGCAGGAAAAAAAGAGATCAGTGCTAGAGAAGAGAAAAAAGACAGGAAAATACAAGGAGAAGAAACAAAGGCGTCGAGATATTCTTCTTTTCTTTGTTTAAGCACCTCTTTTTTTTGCTGTTGAAGGTTTAATTTTCCGTTTGTTTCGTTCGCCTGCTTCAGTCGGGTCAACTTTTTTCTTGGGGCGTTGCTTCGTTCTCTTTTTCCCTGCCAGAAACCATTTGGCTTGTCTCTCTCACCCAACGTTTCCTCCTCTCATTTTTCTCCCTTTCTCACCCGGCACGCAAAACGTTCCACCATAACGCCCTAGCCGAGTTTCTACGTTCCTTCATCCAAAAAAGATATTCGCGATACACCTCAACTCTTCGCGCATCGCCCAGGGCAATACAACGCTCTCTTCGCTCCTGAATCACCGGCCATAATCCCTACAGCCCGCCAAAACGCTCCCTATTTGCCACGTTCACTACTCCTGATCAACCGTCATTTCTCCCCAAGTCGCGTCTCCCACACCTATTCGATAAGCAACCACCTGCGCTCCTTCTACATACTGGTAGTGTGTAGAGCGCAGTCCGTCGCGTTCCCCCACGAATGAACCCGATGGCTGCTCCCGTGATGGGTGCCCCCAACATGGCTCCATCTATCCAGATGTCGAATCCCGCCATGACCTCTGAAGATGTCCAGAGACTGCACTCGGTATGCACTGCCAATTCCTCCCACAACGACCGCTCCACCATTGCTACATACCACGGATGCTAACTACATCTTACAGAAATGGCAACAGATGAAGCAGGCTGGCGCCGACTACAACAACCCAGAGTTTCTGCGAATCAGCAACCAACTCAAAATGATTGCCGCGAAGCAGTCCCAGCTCCAGCTCCAGCAGCAAACCCACCGGATGCAGGCTATGCAGCAGCAGGCTCAGAACCAACAAGCACAGCAGCACCAGAGGAACCAGTCGATTGGCAATGGAGCTATGGCACAGGCAAATGGTGAGTTACCAGGTCTACCACTGATCAGGACCGGTGCTAACCGGTTGCCCTACAGGTCGACTACCATCAACATCACAGCAGCTACAGAGTGCTTCACCTAGTCGACCATCAGGGGATATGCAGATGAATGCCCGGAGCGGCTCAACTTCCTTTACGCCCGAACAGCTCAACATCCTCCACAACCAGATTGTCGCCTTCAAGCACATCACCAAGAACATGGTACCTCCGGCACAGGTTCTCCAGACGATATCACCACATGCGGCCGGAAAGACGGCAGCTGCCATTGCGGCCATTGCCAATGCTAGTGCAACGATAGAAGCTATGAAGAACGAGGTTGAGGGAAACAAGCCAACACAATCCGGATTCGAATCATTCTCCTCGCCTTGGAAACACCTGCAACCCATCATTCCGTTCCTCGAACATGGATTGAGGGAAAAGCGGGTCATCGTGCCTAGTATCCTACCGACCGGAATCGACCTCGACAAGATTGCGGAGGAGCGTGAGCGTGTCATACATTCCCGCATCATGCAGAGAAAGACCGAGCTCGAGGAGATGACTAGCAATCTTGCTACACACGATCTTGATGCCGACCCGAACAACTTGGATCACCGGTTGAAGATCAAGGCACTCATTGAGTTGAAGTCCTTGAATCTCCTCCAGAGACAGCGTTCCTTGCGGTTAGAGTACTTGAAGGACGCATCACATGGTGAGAACTTGGCCTTTAACGCCAACCGCTCTGCATTCCGCAGAATGAAGAAGCAGTCGATCCGTGAGGCCAGAATCACCGAGCGTCTCGAGAAGCAACAGCGTGAGGCAAAGAGCGAGCGCGAGAAGGAGAAGCACAAGGAGCACATCAACATTATCCTCCAGAGAGGCGCCCAGCTCAAGGAGGAGTGCCAGGAGAGACGAAACAGAAACACCAGGATGACTCAGAAGATTCTCGCTATCCATCAGCACATCGAAAAGGAAGAGCAGAAGCGTATCGAGAGAACTGCCAAGCAGCGTCTCCAGGCCTTGAAGGCAAACGACGAGGAGGCTTACATGAAATTGTTGGACGAGGCAAAGGATACCCGTATTACACATTTGCTCCGCCAGACCGACTCGTTCTTGGACTCTCTCGCCGCCTCCGTCCGGGAGCAACAGAAAAACGCGGTTCAAACCTACGGTGCTGTGGAAGAAGAAGGCCAGGACGCGGATCAGTCCGAGGACGAGGAAGGAAAGCCAAAGATCGACTACTATTCCGTTGCGCATCGTATCAAGGAAACCATCACAGAGCAGCCCAACATCTTGGTTGGTGGAAAGCTCAAGGACTACCAGATCAAGGGTTTGCAATGGATGGTGTCTTTGTACAACAACAACCTCAACGGTATCTTGGCAGACGAGATGGGTCTCGGAAAAACTATCCAGACTATCTCTCTTATTACGTATTTGATTGAAAAGAAGAAGCAGATGGGTCCCTATTTGGTTATCGTACCGCTCAGGTAAGGGCTAAACTCTAAACCGCCTTAATAAATGCTAACTTTTGATAGTACACTTACTAATTGGAACTCGGAGTTTGATAAATGGGCTCCATCTGTTACCAAGGTTGTCTACAAGGGAACACCCGCCCAGAGAAAGCTTCACCAGCAGCAAATCAAATATGGGCAGTTCCAGGTTCTTCTCACCACATACGAATTCATCATCAAGGACCGGCCTCTGCTTTCAAAGTTGAAGTGGAGTTACATGATTATTGATGAAGGTCATCGTATGAAGAATACGCAGTCCAAGCTTTCCTTTACCCTTACCACATACTACAACTGTAGATACCGTTTGATCTTGACAGGTACACCGCTCCAGAATAACCTTCCGGAACTGTGGGCCCTGCTCAACTTTGCCCTCCCGGCAATCTTCAAGTCGGTAAAGAGTTTCGACGAGTGGTTCAACACGCCGTTTGCCAATGCTGGTACTCAAGACAAGATGGAGCTGACAGAAGAAGAGTCGCTGCTTATTATTCGGCGTCTCCATAAAGTTCTGCGCCCATTCTTGCTCCGTCGTCTCAAGAAGGATGTCGAGTCGGAGCTGCCAGACAAGAAGGAGGAGGTCATCAAGTGCAAGTTCTCATCGTTGCAAGCCAAGCTCTACCAGCAGATGGTTTCTGGTGGTATGCTCTATGTCCAAGACAATGAGAAGGGTGGTAAGGTCAACATTAAGGGTCTCAGCAACATGATTATGCAGTTGCGTAAGATCTGTAACCATCCTTTCGTGTTTGAGGAGATTGAAAACGCCATCAACCCTTCCAAGGTCAACAACGATACTCTTTGGAGAACGGCAGGAAAGTTCGAGTTGCTCGATAGGCTTTTGCCCAAGTTCTTTGTCACCAAGCATAGAGTAAGTTATATATGGTTTTGTTTTCGGATTGCCTGCTAACCCGCTTAGGTTCTCATGTTCTTCCAGATGACTCAGATCATGAACATTATGGAGGATTTCCTGCATTTGCGTGGATACAAGTACCTCCGTTTGGATGGTTCTACGAAAGCAGATGACCGTTCGGCCCTTCTCAAGCTTTTCAACGCCCCAGACTCTGAATACTTTGTCTTCTTGCTCTCGACTCGTGCTGGTGGTCTCGGTCTCAACTTGCAGACTGCCGATACTGTCATCATTTACGATTCCGATTGGAATCCTCATCAGGATCTCCAAGCCCAAGACAGAGCCCATCGTATCGGTCAGAAGAACGAGGTCCGTATTCTTCGTTTGATCACATCCAACTCCGTCGAAGAAAAGATTCTCGAAAGAGCTCAGTACAAGTTGGACATCGATGGCAAAGTCATTCAGGCTGGTAAATTCGACAACAAGTCCACGAACGAGGAGCGTGATGCTTTGCTTAGGACTTTGCTCGAGGCTGAAAAGGACCTCACCAGCGAAAACGAAGAAATGGATGATGACGAGCTTAACGAAGTATGTGCTAGAACGGACGCGGAATTGGAGCTCTTTAGAAAGATGGACGAAGAGAGAAACAAGGACAAGATGTACGGCACAAACGGAAAGCTTCCCCGTCTCTACTCCGATCAGGAGTTGCCCGACTTGTATCTCAACGAACAGCCGGTTGTCGAGGAGATTAAGTTGCCAGAAGGAAGAGGCGCAAGAGAAAGAGCTGCAATCCGCTACGACGATGGTCTTTCGGAAGAGCAGTGGCTCGATGCTATTGACAACGATGAGGATGTCGAGGAGCTTATCGCACGGAAACGTGAGAAGGAAGAGCGGCGAGCCGAGAAGAAGGCTAGGAAAAATGTTCGAGACTCGACGCCTCCACAATTACCCGAAAGTTCACCGGTACCCGAAACGCCCGTTGTTAGTCGCAAGAAGCGTGGAAGGAAAGCAGCTTCCGAAAAGAGAGCCGCCAAGGAACTGCCGCCAGATGAACCAAAGAGAAAGAAGGCCCGTGGAAAGGGTGTCGATACTTTGGCTCCTGGTGATCGGGCTATCCACCAGCGTGTTTTCGATGCTGTCTATGACGCGGTTAAGAACCTCGAGGACAAGGAATCGGAAATACAGGGACGTGTGCACTCTGAGCACTTCATCGTCTTGCCTAGCAAGAAGCTCTACCCCGACTACTACCAGTTCATCGCTCAGCCCATCTCGTTCGAAATCATCAAGAAGCGGATAGACAAGCAACAGTATGGAAGCATTGCGGAGTTCAAGGCCGACTTCTTGCTCATGTTTGCGAACGCAAAGCAGTATAACGAGCCCGGTTCGCTGGTTTATGCAGATGCAGAGGCTATGGAGGTTTGTTTAACTACACCAGTCGTACTTGAATACCTTGCTAACAATCAATTAGGACGAGTTCAATGAGAAGCTGAGAGAAGAAACCGAAAAGGTCGGGCTTTCTGCTGACGCCCCGGCGCCAAATGGGGATACCAACTCTGCTGCCATGTCGACCGTTAGCACGCCAATGGCCGGAACACCCATCATCAAGCTGAAACTCGGCAAGAAGAGTGTTCTCGGGAACGGATCCGGATCAGGCCCCGGAACTGGAACAGCCACATCATTAGGCTCTCGCTCAAACTCCACTCCTGATCTCGACAATGATCGCAGTGAAGGCGAACTGTCCGAGTAGGTCTCGCGACAGCACTTCGGTTATGGTCAGTTTCGAGGTTTCTAATTGTGCTTCTGCTTCTGGTTTCTGGTTCTTTTTCCTTATCCTGGGAAACACAGTATTACCTTCTAGTATCGTTCTTCATTGTTTCTGCTTCTTTTTCGTTATATTTTGCGGTCGGACGGTTACCCCCTGGCGCCCCTTCGACGACAGTAATTTCGGTTGGGTTGGTTTCGAATGGGATTTCCTTTGCTGTCTTTTGAGTTATAAGCGTTCAAGGATGTAAATGTTCTTTTCCTTTTATCAGTGTAGGCGTAAATGGGTTATTTGTGCTTTTTATTGTTCCTTTTTTTCTCTCTATCTCTTTCCTTCCTTCCTATTTTTATACTACTACTTAGTTGCGCTTTTATTTGTCGTCGTTGGGTTACTACATACTTATCTGGATGCAGTGTGCTTGTACTCTACTTGCATTTTGTTCAATGTTGGGATGTGGAGGGAGAGTTTTCCTTGCTTTTAAAGACTATACGGCTACTTTCTTATCTCTTTTTCTCTTTTGCAATTTGAGGTTCTGCTCTTGCTTGCTCGAGATTCCAGACGTTCATTTTGTTCTGACTTTGCGAGATGTGGCATGCGTGGGTTGATAGGTAGCTTTGGCTTGATGCATCATCTGAAATTTAATGAAGATTTGAACATACCGCAGTGTTGTAGTGCGATTCGCGAACTCAATATATTGTAGCGATAATTATAATATTGAAGCTCGGCAAGTGGTACGGGTCAAATCATTGTCGCAGTCTACTCTGCCTTCTTCTCCAACCACATCTCTGCCACATTTCGGCACTCATTCTCCAAGCCTCCAACCCACCAAACCTCAATTCCTGCTTCCCTCAAGATACCCTCTGCCCAGTTTCCTTCCTTAACAAATCTATCATCCTCTCCACAGCCACAGAACACTCGTTTAATCAATCTCTTTCCTTCTGGGCCTATAACCTTGGATGCCTCAACAATTCGGTCTAGGCAAGTTCGCAGACCACTCATCCTCTTCGAGCACGGCACCATGGTTGTGTAGAGATCAAGCTCCCATTCGCCGGTGTATCCTTCGAATATGGATTGGACTTGCCCATCTTGGTAGTCTACATCCTTTGGCTCTAGATTGCCTGTAGCGGCAGCTTTGGCAGCTGCAACAGTACCATAGAACTTTCGGAGGCAACATTCTTCAGCATGTGTATTTCCGGGGAGTTCTCGGGAATAGCCATCGCTTATGATTGCTGAGCTTGTGGGAGAGACAAGAAGAGCACCGACTGAGAAGGCAGTAGTGCTGCGTGGGCAGAGGCGAGCCAGTGAGAGGGCATGCTGAAGGTGGGTGTGGTGAGGTGTTGAGGGAGTAGCAGGAAGGTGATGGACTTCGGCGGGTGCCATTGTGCTTGATAGACTGTTTGAAATTGAGCGCGGAATATCGGTTGGGACAATTTCGTCACTCGTTGCGTTGAAAGGCTGATCCGGAAGTGCTCTCGCGCTGCTCGCGGAGGTGCTCGGGGTTGGCCGTCTTAGTCATTGTTGTAATCGCATCTTATCTTGATCCTGCACATTTCTGGAGGGGCAACAATAAACTCCAAAATCCATCTCTCGTCGCTCCATCTAGCACCCTCCATCACAACACAACCCTCACCAACTCACCTCTCGTTTTCGAATCACCATCCAAACAACCTCACGATGGTCGCCCGAAACGACGCCGGTGGCTCCGCAGGCTACACCTCCAAAGGCGGCCGCAAGCCCCCACCAGCTGGCACAGAACAGGAACGATTCGTCAAAGCCTGCGCCGAAATCGCCCACGTCCTGATCGAAGAACATGACAACCCAAACCCGGAGGGAAAGAACATCAACCTGAATGTCCTGAGAGGTCAAATCGCAAAGAAGCACAGACTCAAGACGGTGCCGCCACTCACAGCCATCATTGCGGCCATTCCGGAACATTACAAGAAGCATATCACGCCCAAGCTGTTGGCGAAGCCTATCAGTACGTTCTCGACTCGACGGATGGAGTGGTGGTTAGGAGGGAACTCAAGGGTGAAGTGCTGATTGTCTCGTGTAGGAACGAGTTCCGGTATTGCCGTCGTCGCCGTCATGTGCAAGCCTCACAGATGTCCTCACATTGCCTACACCGGTAACATTTGCGTCTACTGCCCTGGTGGTCCCGACTCCGATTTCGAATACAGTACACAGTCCTACACTGGATACGAACCTACTTCGATGAGAGCGATCCGAGCCCGATACGATCCATACGAACAGGCTAGAGGAAGAATACAGCAATTGAAGGCGTTGGGTCATCCCGTTGATAAGGTCGAATATATCATCATGGGTGGAACTTTCATGTCGCTGGCTCCCAGTTACAGAGAGAACTTTATCTCGCAATTGCATAATGCCTTGAGTGGTTATCAGACGGATAATGTGGATGAGGCTGTCAAGTTTTCAGAGCAGAGTCAGACAAAGTGTGTTGGTATCACAATTGGTGAGTTCGTCTGGTCTTGAGAGGGTACAAGGTAAAGAAGTATGCAGGCGCTGACTTTGAATAGAGACACGGCCGGATTACTGCTTGCCTCCACATTTGTCCGACATGTTGCGGTATGGTTGTACTCGTCTCGAGATCGGTGTCCAGTCGCTTTACGAGGATGTTGCCCGCGATACCAACAGAGGACATACCGTCGCCGAAGTGTGCGAAACTTTCTGCTACGCCAAAGATTCCGGATTCAAGGTTGTCACACATATGATGCCTGATTTGCCAAATGTCGGCAAGGAGAGAGATCTGTGGCAGTTCGAAGAGTTCTTCCGCAACCCAAAGTTCAGAGTCGACGGTCTCAAAATCTACCCAACCCTCGTCATCAGAGGTACTGGTCTTTACGAGCTGTGGAGGACAGGAAGATACAAGAACTACACGCCCAATGACCTTATCGACATTGTCGCCAAAATCCTCGCCTTTGTGCCCCCATGGACTAGAATCTACAGAATCCAGAGAGATATTCCTATGCCGCTGGTCACATCTGGTGTCGAGAACGGTAACCTGAGAGAGTTGGCGCTTGCCCGTATGAAGGATCTTGGCACAAAATGTAGAGATGTTCGAACCCGTGAAGTCGGTATCCAGGAGATCCGCAACAAGATTAGACCCGACAAGGTTGAGTTCTGCCGGAGAGACTACGAGGCCAACCAGGGCTGGGAGTCGTTCTTGTCGTACGAAGATACCGAGCAGGATATCTTGATTGGCTTGTTGCGGTTGAGAAAGTGTGGAAGCCACACCTTTAGGCCAGAGTTGACGGGACAGCCCACGACGTTGGTTAGAGAGTTGCATGTTTACGGTTCGGCTGTGCCGATTCACGGAAGAGATGCGCAGAAGTTCCAGCATATGGGCTATGGTTCGCTTCTTATGGAGTGGGCCGAGGTCATTGCTAAGGAGGAGCATGGCAGTGAGAAGATCTCTGTGTAAGTTCATCTTACCTTGTCCGCTTGTACTTGAACTAATTATTTGATAGCATTTCCGGTGTCGGTGTCAGAAACTACTACGCCAAGCTGGGCTACTGGCTCGATGGTCCCTACATGTCCAAGTGGCTCAACAAGCCAAACCCAACTGACGTCGAGCGTGAGGAGGAGTTTGTCCATATCGACCTGAAGAACTTTGACGCCGCCTTGGACGACAAGGAGCACGACGAGTTCAGCAGACTCAAGCCAGAGGAAGTCATCGATACAATGAACAAGCTGAACCTCGATGATATTCAAGAAGAGGAGGGACAATACATCCCAGGTGATATTGACGCCGAGTCAGTCTCGAAGGTCTCTGGCTGGCTTGGTGGTGATTGGGGAGGAGAGAGCAGGAAGAAGAACAGAAGGTAGATGGTGATGCCAGCTCGAGGTTGATGAGGAGATATATATGAAAAGTTACTGTTTATGGGAGCATGCTTTGCATCATGATTTGCTTTTGTCTGTATACTAAGGGATGTTTGTAAGGGAACTTGGTCGCTTTTAGGGTTCATACATACGTGATAGCCTTGGTTTTCTTTTTTTCGTTCTGTATTGCCAGTTTCAAATGGAGTAATGGTTGTTCGTTCTTAATGTTGTGCCTGGATTGAAGCGGTATAAGATTTGCTAATTCAGCTTTTAAGGCGTAGTAAAGCCTCGTGTAAATACTAAGTAGTAAAATTTCTGAGAAGCTTTTAGGCACTTCGTGCTCATTCACGAGGTGAATCCCAAAGGAAATACAGGCTTCAAATTAGCGGATCAAAAATGCAGAAAGCTTCGAAAGTATGGGCTTCAGTCTCTCTGTTAGAAACAGATACGGGCATCTTACAAATATATGCTTTTATTTGCAAGGACGGGAGGAACTAGCGAACTGTGGCACAAGGGCAGAAAACGCGAATGGAGCCCATGTTTAGAAAAAGATGGGGTTCCTAGGAAAATGAAAATGTCAATGGTTCCCGACATAAACTTTGTGCAACCAGCCGTCTAAGGAAGCTGTTTTTGGTTGATCTCAGATCACAACAGAATGCCAATTGGTCAATACGACCATGTCTCAACTTGAACCTCAGTCGGAATTCTAGATGGGAAGGCAAGGTGCCTTTCCAAAATAAAGATCGACATAAATTTATAAAGGTGAAACGTCTCGAATATATTCGAGATTTATCCTTTTCATGCATGAAGAATGATCTTAATTCACACAGGCCTTACGTTCAAGGACCTGAGAAGGTTGAACGTATGTGCATACTACTAAGATTATCTCATATACTGTAGAAAAAAAGTTGTTCAATGCTGCAAATCCTCGCGAATGAACAAAACATACAGCACCAAGGATTCCCGCGTGGTCACCCACCGCAGTACTAACTTGGCGATTAGAAGCTTGACTATGGGAGAGCGGACGGGATCCCGTATATTCATCATTCTATGGCCGTATGTGTCTTCCCCACAATAAACAATACACTTTAGAGGGGCAAAACATTGTCATGAGGCTGTAGAGGATGTCGAGCAGAAGCAAAACAGCGACCCTTGTAGGGCTCGAACCTACGACCTCAGTCTGACCTTCCCGCGGCTCTAGTGTAGAGCCGATTGTTAGGAGGACCACACACTACCACTGTGCTAAAGGGCCTTATGATCATGAAATTGTTAAACAATTTATTATTTACGCCACGCAGCAATTCTCCAAAGCTCGCTCAACTCGCTCGGAACGCTCAGGACTGGGAGCAACGCTAGATTCACGACCTCTAAAGTGCTCGAAGCTACGGCCTCAGTCTGACCCTCCCAACGACGAGATGATCGACGTGGCCGTATAACTATGATGTTTTAGCCCGATATGTATAATATAGCTTGCAGATGCGTATGTGGCCACAGTAGGGTACTATTCATCTTCCGCTGAAGCTCAAAGGTCCGCGGAGGAATACTTGATTGAGCAAACACAGTACGCTCATTTTTGACAGAATTCCTAAGAGTATCAGATAAAACGATCGCGATGCCCCCAGTTTTGTATAATTAACGAAATCCCTGACCAAGAATTTGCAACAACAACGTCATGACGAAAACACCATCCTCACAATACTACAACACCATGACAGAAGCACATTCTCAGCAACATAACAGCCGAATGGCCCACTTTTCTCACAATCCAACCTCTCAAGCTGGATCCAAGATATCCACGCTAATCCCCGCTGATGCCTCTCGCTTTCCTCCCCCTGGATCGAAAACGACGCAGCTTGTCATCCGCGAACGTCCGTCTCGTCCACAAGTCAGAAAAACAACCACAAAGCCTCTTCCAGAGTGCGAGCTTCCGCAGCGGCTACAGTCCAGGAACGCAATCCGCAAGCCTCTCTCCAAACGCGAGATTTTGCACCGTCAGCAATCCAGAAAGGCAGTTACCAAGCCTCTCCCGAAAGGACACTGGGTCGATGAATCGACGGGTCTCATTTTTACCAAGGAGGATTACGTCAGAAGCTGTGAAATCGAACTCAGTACGGTTCGAAGAATGCTTGAAATCGTAACGAGAGATCGGGAAAGCTTTGACAAGGTTGACATGATCGATGTCGATAATATTTGTCTGGCAAACGTGGATGGTGCGTGGATGGATATGGAAGACCTATTGACGGTATATCGGGAAGCACTTTTGGAATACCGCACAAGGTCTGAAAGGAGTCCAGAGGAGGATCAACACATCGAGTTTCTTGAAAGCAAGATAAATCCTGTTCTGGCTGTGCACCATGGCCTGAGCTTAGTGCGGAGAATGTTCTATAGGCTACGAACAAGAATCGAAACTCGAAGGAAGTTCCGGAGAGCAGGTCTGCCGATGCCAAAGCGGCTAGAAGACGCCTGTTATTTGCTTGAGTATCTCGAAACTCGATAGATCTTGATGGAATACAATGTCAGATACTTAAGTATATGTAAAAGGGTTGGTATTCATTATCTGCCGGATCTATAAGATATTAGGGTACCTAAGTACACAATGCAAACATCATATCTTCCTCGATTCTGGATGCTCCCAGTTTGTGCTCCATATGCATGCGCTCACCTAATTTTCCTGTGTCTGGTTGCGAGCTTGTGAATTTTAGTACAGCTTAGGTATTGGCAGGTTGTTCAAAGTCCGATGAGGATATTTCCGGCTTGAATGGTGGACTTTCCGTAACTCGTTACATCAAAGACAGAGGATAAGGCTTTCTGAAACAACTCTGTACTTCCCTTAACCTTCTGAGAAGCTACTATCTAGTATATTGCAATCTTGGTGGCTTCTGAGTGTTGAATATTCGTGCCGCATTCAGCTTTTTATGATACAGAAAGCCTCCCAACCCCATCTGTATTTGCTGCAAATACAAACTCATGAATATACTTTCAATGAAACATCATGTTCTTGTAGAGCAGTGAAAACGAATTGGTTCGGGTCAAATTCCAAAAACCCCGTACTTCAAGGCAAGCTGAATCGTTCTTAATTAATTTATCAAAGGTATTCACGTTCCAAAATGGCTCAGACGCTAAACTGAAGACCTCAAAAGCGTGAATGATCGAGCTCACAAAAAATACTATGCGGTTCAAACTTCAGGACATACTTATAAACGCAGAGCAACAATGTAAAAGCCTCCTTCCTTTTTCGTCTTGGGACATCTAATACTTGTAGTCTCTAATCCGTGAACTTTCTCCCGAGTAGACCAACTTCTCGGCATTTCGCAACCACGATCTATAGCTTGAATGATCGAACGGACTCGGAAGGGCGGGAAGCTCAAGACTCCTTGCCATTTCTGGGCCCAATCTGTCATTAGCCATTTCGTATAATCGCCTTGCAGTCTCCAAGAACCTCTTGCGCTCAGCGTTCAAGTCCGTCTTTCGGGCACTAGTCGGACTTTCGACTGGACTACCGCTCCTACGTCGGCTGGAGGACGACGTCAATACCGCATTCTTTTCGGCTCTCCTCTTCGTGATGGAGAGAGTGGTGGAGGTCATCGCGGGGATCGTGTTCGGGACAGTTGTTGGGATCGGGATCATCTGAAGATGTGAAGAGAATGCAAGGAGCGGCGGGGGACCTTCTAATGCAGGCGGTGCGGGCCTATTCTCAGTCGCCTTCTTTGGCTCAGCCGTGGGTGGTGGTGCTCCAGCCAGCTCATGTCCCCTCTCCAACTCAAATCGGCGGTTGACGATTTCCTCGTTGCTACCAAGCCAATTGGTGTTCGCAGCTTTGTCGTGCTTTCTGTGCCCTGGTCTGACCTCCAGAGTCCGTTTGATAATCGTTTGTCCGTTTTCAGACCACCCGCCAGTCCAGACCTTCGTGACAAAAACCAGTGTCCTCTCCGGGTTGTCTGGCTCAGCATAGGCCCTCAAAGGGTACTTCGATCCCGTGAGGGAGAGTCCAAAACGCTGAGGTTTAGAAGCAACGATGGTCTGTAACATAACGCCAGCCTTATTCCAATCAAGATAGCCACCTTGTGCTCCTCTGATGGTGACAACTGTTCTCGTGCTACCATCCGGACGCAGGATGACATCCACTTCTCGGAGGAAGTAGATTTTTGAAAAATCGGTGAATCGAAATTGTCGAGCAGTTGGCTTTCTCTCGGGTTGTGCTTTTTTGTATCCTTCGACATATCCTCGATTGGCCATATCTGTTGAGTCGCGCGGACAGCGATTGGGTCGAGCTTGGTGCTGTCGAGGACGGAGGAGAGGTTGTACCGGATTGATCCCTTCTTCGTAAACTTTTTCGAGTTCCACCCCATCCAAAAAAGAGAGCCACAATGGCTCCCTCAGCATCTACTTCCCTTTCCATATCCCAAGCTCATTCTGGCCTCACCTTCCGCCTCTCTACTTCCCATCTGGCATCTGCCAAGGACCCAAACCCAGCAGCTGATGGTGCCTGAGGTCCTTGGAGCCTTCCCAGTTGGCCTCTCTTTGCACTTGCTGCATCCGTCTTTGATGGAGCAAGCCCCATGTGGCTTAGAGCCAGATACGCCCTCAACGGCTGCCGTTTCGAATAGGGAAGGGGAGGACAAAAGAGCAAGTATGTTGCCCTTTTGGACTTTGCAGTGTAGACTTCTTCATTTGGTCTGGCGAGTTATGGCATCCTTTCCCAACGGGTGGAAAGAGAAAGACCATGCCCACGGTTGGACACAAGTTCTCGACAGGAAATCTCAATATAGCGATTAAGCCATGAGTTTGTTTGCTTACAACGTTGTATTTATTGTTTTGGTCATTATTTCTATGGCATAATTAGCTTCGTTCTTTCAAGAAACGGTCCATACGTATCTCGATGCATTTCTCGAATCTGATTATGGCCCTCTTGGAAAGTCACAAACACCAAATACAGATACCAGCGTGAGCGGGAGCTCGCTTCCAATGTGCAAGAGGAGTTGCCCAAGGGCTAGAGTCTATGTTTGACAGCCTCCTATTCTGATAATCAATAGCAGTTGCGGAAAAGATAAAAATGCCATCATCGGTGATGTTGAAAAAGGAAGGGATGTTGTTGGAATGTTTGCGTTGGCGCCCAGGCGTTGTACAAAGAAGGTGGTGCTAACCTGAACAAGCTCGGCTAGCCTTACTAATCCGTTACCGCATGTCTTGGCGCACCTCCTCAACATCTCTTAATTACAGTTCATTATCAGCTCGAAAACCTGTCAAGCAATCGAATGTATGAAGGTAAGTTCAGGTACTTTGAGAAGGTTCAAGCATTAATTGATCTAGTTCAACTACTCCGCTCCAGCTTACATCCCAACGTTTATAATCTATACCCCAAGCACCACGGTACACACCAAGATATCACATCTAGATTTCCCCACTACACTACACCTCTACAACACCACCTACTAACTCACACATACACCTTCATTTTACACTACCACGCCTTCACCTCCTGGCCGGCATCCTAAAGCCGCCCTCCGCCCTCCCTCTCCCTCCACGCCCTCAACGGCAAGCTCTGCAAATACCGCACCTTGGGCCAAATATACATATAGAAGCTGACCGTTCCAAACACGACGCAAATCATATTCATAATGTAGTACCCATCCTGCTCGACATTACACACGCCATTGAACTCGGAGCTCAGGCAGCGCTGCTTGTCGGACTCGAGGGCACAGCTGAAGGGCTCGAAGGTGATGGGCTTGGCGCTGGAGGTGAGTGAGGGGTTTGGGAGACAGGTGGCTTTTGTGAAGACGTCGATGAGTTTGAGGACGAAGATGCGGGGGAAGGTTCCGCCGAGGTTGGAGACGCTGGGGACTGGGTTAGTAGGGTAACATTTTGAGACGATTGGGGTGCTTACGTAGCGAGGAGAGTCATGTAGGTTCCGCCGATGGTTGGGTCGGCGATTTGAGCGTGGAAAGCAGAGACGGCGACAAACATGACGGTGCTGGTGAAAGTAGAGAAGATATGCTCAGCGATGACAACGCAGAGATACCATGTTCCGACCTGGCCGTTCGAGGGGAAGATGTAGACTGTGATTTGGGCAATGACGGCAGCGACGAGACGACCCATGAAGGCCCAGGACCAGAGACGCATGGGCTGGAAGTAAGAGCACCATTGTCCGGCATAGTAGCCGAGGGCAATTTCGAAAGGAAAGTCGATGAGGACGGTGAGGGCCATGTCTTCCTGGCTGAAGCCCTTGTCAAGGAGCTTAAGGTTCGTAGCGGCCTCGTTGGCTTGGAATCCGATTTTGGCAATCAAGTGGACGATGATGAAGGTCTGGACGTGCTTCAGGGAGAGTACAGCCCACATGGTCTTGTAGACTGCCACGAGAGATTCCTTTTCACGAGTCTTGTCCTCCTTCTTGAGGAGTGCGAGACCAACAGTTACAATCAGGTATGTCCAGCCCCAGAAGGTAAGATAGCCTCCCAATGTCATCAAGCCTTGTTCGGAGGGTACAGCGCGGAACCACTTGTTGGCAAAGTCGGGAGAGTTGAAAGCGAGGAAAACGGTAAACGAGAGGAACTGACCGGCAGTGAGACCGACAGTCTGAGCAGTCGAAGCGTACGAGAGGTTATCTTGCGACAGAAGCGTAATGGCCCAGCCTATGTCTGTTAGCCATACTCTACGAGCACAATTCGAGCGGGAAACCTACCATCAACAGCAATATCCTGAGTAGCGCAAAGCATAACCAGCATGAAAAAGACAAAGGTAAACATGTACAGCGTGCTAGCAGCATGCTCCATCATATTCTCTGCTCTCCCACCCATCCACACCAACATGAGACCACTGATCGTCTGAATCGGCACAATCCAACTCTTTCTCCGTCCAAACCTTCGACTCCAAATAGCATCCACAATTGGTGACCACAGCAACTTCATACTGTACGGGTAACTAGCCAAACTGAACACACCAATTTCACCATAACTCAGCTTATGCTTCAATAAGAACGGCACACTTCCCATTGCCAATCCCATCGGTACACCCTGCAGGAAATACAACAGCACGAGCAAGATAAAGTTCCTCTGGTCCTGTTTCGACAGATCAAAGAAACTTTTGCCACTGTCACCCCGTCCGTCCTTCAATTCTCCTTCCGGGTTGTTGTCGAGGCTAAACCGCTCTCCGTGCATCAATTGCTCCCTTAGCAAGTCATCTTCGCCCTCGACTCCTCCACGTCTAGTCCCCTTCTTCCGATACTCCACTGAGGAGCTGGAATTCATCACGTCGTCTAGGCTTTCTCGTTCAGTCTTGTTGGACCGTGTGTTCCGCTTGGTCCCACCAGATCCACCTTTCCTTCGGCTCATGGGATCGAGAAGGTCTTCTTCAGAAGCAAAGGCGCGAGAGGTTGAGCGGCGATGATGCGTGCGGTTGTCAGGATCAGGATCGTAGGAGGAGTCCAGCTGTGAGTCTTGTATTCGAGGAGAGCCGGGCGAGAAGGCGGTTAGTTCGATATCGGAGGAAGGCCTCGGCCTGTGGGTTGCTGCGGCTAGATTCGCTAGTAAAGGGGGATGCGATGAGGATATCGAGGCTAGTGGGTTGGAAGATGCTTGACGAGTTGTACTGGGACTTCTGGTACTCCTTGTCGTAGGAAGAGTTGGTTCAAGAGGTGCGACGGGAATAGGTGCAAAATGGTCGGTGAAGGTTGAAGGCATTCAAGATCGGCGTTGGGGCTTGTTGTGCACACGCTGGCCACAACAGGGCGTAGGTTGATTTGGTGCCTGGAATGCTGTTCGAAACGAGTGGAAGGAGGCGCGCCAGTGGTCTTGAGAGGTTCGAGAAACGCTGTTTCGGTCTAGTTACGTTACAAACGAGAGAGCGAACGCTGGATTTGGAATTGGTGGCTTCTGTCAGTCCGCTCGACGAACTGGCCTTGGAAAGTTTTGTGTGGGGAAAAAGACGTTGACAAAGAAGGACAAGTTGCAGGAACCAAACTGGCGGTCCACAAAAAGAATCGAGAGATTGCGGCTGAAAACGAAATCGAAGAAACGCTGGAATGGTGATTTTGGTGAACGACCGAGTTTTGGCGGAGAGTTGAAGTCGCTTTGAAGGATAGGCAAATAGACACGCGGACGGCGCAGGCGATAACCGGAGAAAGATGTTTAAATGGATTAGAGAAGCCTCCGGGGTCATCTCCGTTAAGTACTCTGCGTACCGGGAGTGTTTGGCGCTTTGGCCGGGACCGTTTGTGATTCAGCAAAGTCAGACCGTTGCATAAGGTTCCCCACGTGTGTCAGACTGACAGTGAGACTGCCGATTCAGATACTACAGGTAAGTACATACCACAACCTTTGGGCCTGTCGATGCCTTGCGCAAACCAACCTTTCTCTGCAACCGTACAAAATGTTGCTCCTGTACTTGTACTTTACGTAGAGCCAGTCTCTATCGACACTGCTCGAGTCTCGAAAGCTGGTCCGTGCATTCACCATGGTGCCGTCTGCCTCCTGCTTTTGGATCAACGAGAAAGTCCTGACCAATTCCATTGCGAGCTCGCGAGGGTACACACTACACATCACTTTATACGAACAACCAAAGTAGTGTAGCCACAAAATCCATTACTATTTATCCAGTCCAATCTACTCAAGTATAATCTACGACCAGGACCAACAGCAACGTGTGGCTCTAAAACAAGCCACCACCCAAACCCAGCCGTACCCTAGCCAAGCCCATATCTAGACCCATATGTAAACCGTTTAAAGAACCAGACCCAGAAAGAAAAAGAGCTTCTCTATCCGCAATCGAGATCCCTATAAGTACTTGAAGTAAAAGCCCATCCGGTCATACCCATCCATTCTAACAGAACCCAATAGGAAAACCAAAACAAAGAAAAGAAAGAAGAGACATATTACGAGCCTCCCTAGTGGGAAGCATCATTAGAATCGTATAACAGAGAAAAGGAAACAAGGAAAGAACAATAAAAAGAGATTAAAAGTTATTCTCAATCTAGGAGCCCTTCCGTTTAAATTTTAGCCAACCAAATAACAAAAAAGATCAACAAGAAATGGAAAGGAAATCGAAAAGAGAAAAAAGGTATCTTGGGAATACTACAACACCATGTATCTTACTTCACTTTGCAATCTCTTTACTCCTGTCTGACGTAGGTACGTCTGAACATATCGTCGATCTTGGTGAGGTAGTAGGCACCCTTGGCAATGGTGGAAGCATCTCCCTTTGGCTCGAAATCCTTCTGGAGATGGGCCTTCTCACGGAGAATGCAGAGGTCGTCGTAGACCTGTGGCTCGACAACTCTGCGGGCAGCGAGCTTTCCGTGGAGGTCGAGAGTGGACTGGATCTTTGAGGTGTCACCGACAACCTTGGCGGAGAAGAAGGTGGAGGCGAGACCGGATCCGTAGGAGAAGAGACCAATACGCTTGCCAGCGAGGTCGGCTGGGGCAACGTTGGCGATGATGGAGATGAGGCCAGAGTACAAAGAAGCAGTGTACATGTTACCGCACTGGGTAGCAGCCAAAGTCGATGGCTTGACACGCTTGGTGAAGCGCTCCTTAGCAACACCCATGAAGTACTTCTCGAGAGCACGGTCCTTCAACGAAGCCTCGTAGGTCAAGCTCTTGAACTCCTCTGGGATACCGGTGAACTGCTCAGACTCTGGGTTGTTGAGGAAGTCGTTGTAGAGAAGACGAGCGTAGGACTTCTCGACGAGCTTGCAGGTTGGGGAGTGGAAAGCCAAGTAGTCGAATCTATCGACACCCTCCTTCTTGGCCTCAGTTCCGTTTCCGTTGAGCTTAGCATCCAAAACCTTCTCGCGGGCGTTGTAGGCCTTGTAGCAGGCATCGACGGCCTCGGTGTAGCAGCTGACAGAGTAGTGGCCATCGACGTATGGGTACTCGCTGGTCAAGTCTGGCTTGTAGAAGTCGTAGGCGTGTTGCATGTAAGAACCTCTCTTTCCTGGCTCGAGAACAATCTCAGCATCAGGACCGACGAGCATGGCAACGACACCGACACCACCAGTTGGTCTGGCGGCACCCTTCTTGTAGAGAGCAATGTCACCAGCGACAACAATGGCGTCTCTTCCATCCCAAGCCGAGGACTCCACCCAGTTGACAGCGTTGAACAAAGCGTTGGTTCCGCCGTAGCAAGCGTTGACGGTATCAACACCCTCAATGTTGGTGTTTCCGTGAGGAGCAAAGAGCTGCATCAACACGGACTTGACGGACTTTGACTTGTCCAACAAAGTCTCAGTTCCGACCTCCAAACGTCCAATGCTGTTGGGGTCGATGTTGTACTTCTCAAGCAAGTTGCTGAGGACGGTAAGGGAGAGCGAGTAGATGTCTGTATTGCACCATTCGAGTCAGTAAAAGTTCCTCCTGACTTGCAAATTGGTGAGATCTGGAAAAGGGGGGTTGCGCGGTAGTGGGGCAAGCAAGGGGGGTTCCGAGGGGTGAGAATAATACCTTCACGATCATCACAGAAGCTCATCTTTGTCTGGCCGAGACCAATTGTGTACTTTCCGGTAGAGACGCCATCGAACTTCTCCAATTCGGATTGCTCGACACACTGTTGAGGCCAATTGTCAGTTTCTGGTCTGTCGAATCTGCCCCGCACCTACGCCGCAGCGCACTGGGGCTGACGGCTTTCGCGAGAATACGTACCTGGCTTGGGATGTAAAGCTCAATGGCCTTAATACCAATGTTCTGTGGTCTGGTGCTCATGTTGAATGTGGTTTATGAGAAGCGTAACGAGTTCGTTGAGGAAAAAAAGGTCGTAAGGGTGGAAAAGGGCTGTAGCGGGAGACCAGCGTTTAGTATGAGAACTCTTGGAGGCGAGAGAACGACGATGCCACGGTGTAGAGAGGAATTGGAGAGGACTGACCTTAAGATGAAGAATGGAATGAAGAGGGGAAAGGTTCAGAATGGGGGGGAGGCGACTGGTTAAGAAGGGAAAAGAAAGATGGTGGGGGATTGTCTGTCTGAAAAGGAGTGCAGGGGGGGGGTTCGTTAAGTGCAGGTCGCAAGAAGCTAAGGGGCAAAATAGCGTGCACTGGCATTCTCGAGCAACCACTGGTCCTCGTCCACCCCAACAACGAAAAGCATGACCAGACAACAATACACCTTCTAACCCGACATGTAGCATTTCACTCCGTGCAAGGGGCCATATCTGCACCTTATTGTCGAATCGTTCATTCATGATTGTCTATGGAATCTTCAAGTTTCTGTGGGAAAAAGTAACAACATATTCCTCTCGTGTTCTCGTCTCTACACCCGGTACTTGCTCACATGTAACTGACATATGTACCTCCTCGAAACGATATGGCCTCCCATACTTGCGGGCATACAACGGCAAACTTAACCACCAGTGAGGCTGTGTTTAATATCCACGTAAACAGGCGGCAAAGGCAGTTTACCAACGTCCCTGGCCCCTAGCAAAACCGATTGCTCTTCCGAGAGCCTAATTGCACCCAAACAACGTCCAAGAGGCCCCTATGAAACGAAAATTGGGACGGCTGGCAAACAAATTGCCTGTTGAGGGAAAACGAGGCCGGTTGGGTAGGAGACACAATTTTCAGGCACCGGCCACAGCGGTACACAGGATCAGATCATACCATATGGTTCGCCTGGCGAATTTCTAAAAGATCTCACCAAAAAATTTGTTGAGACAGATCTCCGTAACTTTTGGCAGGCAAGCCGAGACCAGATTACAACATCGACGCGCCCTTACTTTTTCTGGCTTGTGCAACATGGTGCGGTCTTGACCACAACTTGCGATATCCTCGTCCGCACCGATTCCGCAAATCTCCGCAGGTATGATATGTTTGGATAGGAACTGCGGTTGAAACATTATTGAGGAGGGTGGAAAGGCTGGAAGGTAATGCATCTGCCCTGAACTCTAAAGTCCAACCCCTGGCTCTGGTTCAACCGGCAGGTCGCCATTGACCGTTGAGGCCACCACCAGAGTGCGGAGATGCCGTGCGCCATCGTGTTCTCATCTCACGATTGATCGAAATGTTTGGTGTGCCAATTGCATTTGTTTCTCGGTCTGAGAGTCAAGATGTGGAGAACAGGATGGGTGCAGCAGCGGTCAGCAGCTCACAGGTCGATAACCGGCAACCACAAGGCCGCAATAGGAAACTTTACGCTCCGTTTGTTCAACGCATCCTCATCCGGCTCTTGGTCAACATTTCTGGATGTTCCAAAAGCTGCCAGCAGAGCTGCAAAGTCTCGCTTACCGGTTCGCCTCTGCGTCAAGTGACTTTCAGTCCTCCACAGACAGGCGAGAATCTCAAATTCTCAAACAGAAGAACGGTTGCCTCACACAAAGGAGTGCGGACGGTTGATGCCAGCACATGCCGTTTGAGGTCTCAAGGCTAACCCTACACCGGCAAAGCTTGGAGGATCTGCTTCTGCAGCCTTCGAGGCGAGAAAGGTGCATCCGCAGGGTCCTGTTTTTTAGGGTTGGTCGATCCAGCTCCGGAAAAGGAGATCCCAAGAGGCTCTGTGCACGACCATGCTGGCTAAATCGACTGCATTTGGAGGTTTAAAAGTGTGGGCGTATCTTGTAGGTGAAACTGTATGCACAAGGTTATGTACCTGGCACCTATATACTACTATCTAGTAACAACCCATGAAGATGCTCGTGACCGTTGATACGACAATTGATTCCCGATATGAACTTCGGTCAAGGACATCTCGTTGTGCAATCCCGGTCAGTCCTTATTGCCATCGAATCTCATCCAGATCAACCCGATCATCCACTATCCAACATAGCCACGACTGTCCACGCAAGATCTCAACATCGTATACGCAAACCGCCCCATCAGAATGACGTCCTCAAGCCCAATATCTCAAGATACCCCAGAAGGATTCTTCCGGCCGACTCCCCAGACATCGGCCCCATCCATAAGCGCTATCCTCATATCATAGCCAATGGCATGGAATCACGATACTTATTCACTCAGAGACACAATTCAGTCAACACCAACGTGGTTCGGAAATATCGACATTCATTCCCAATCTCATAACTTCCAGCTATCATCCATCATAGCACCTGGTCACTCGTAGCCATAATCCCTCCACCACATCAACATCATTACACCACGTACTACTCCTCCACCTTCCACTATAACTACTTACACCACCACATCCCACTGCAGGAATTAAAGAATCTATATACAATAAAGTAAACGTAACGAAACAAAAGTAAAAGCAAGTGCGAATCATTACACCCAGCCGGAATTTTAGGACGGAACGGAACGCTAGGAAGAAAAGCAAAGCAAGCAAGATATCGTGCCCTAAATGCCCTCCGAACCGCCCTCCGAAGGCAATGAAAACGACGTCTCTGACGGGACCAACGTGCCCTCGTCACCACTACTCACAGCAGCTGCATCTACGACAAGGTCCCGCTTGTTCTACTTCGGGTTCGTTGCGTCGTATGCCTCCTTCGCTGCCTTCTCCAATGCTTCAATCTCTCCACTCGACTCACACATCTCCCGGAACATTCCATCCTGTTGGATCAGCTCGTGGGGGTGACCAAACTGCTTGAGCTCGCCATGGTCCAAGACGAGGACCTTGTCGTAGTAGATGATGGTGTTGAGACGATGGGCAATGGTGATGGTGGTGGACTCCAACTCTCTGATGGCAGCTTGAATCTTTGCATCCGTGGCGTAATCGATGGAGGCAGTGGCCTCATCAAAGACGACAACCTTTGGAGCCTTGAGAAGGGCTCTGGCAAGACAGAGAAGCTGCTTTTGGCCTTGGGAGAGGTTGTTACCAGACTCGGCGACGGGGCTGTTGAGGTCCATAAAGATGTTCTTGTTGCCAATTGTTTCTTCAGAGGCGACAGAAGCAGCCCTGCTAGGAGTGACAAGCTGGACACGCTCGAGGACTCTCATGATCTCCTCATCTGGATAGAGATTGAAGGGGTCGAGGTTGGAGCGGATTGTGCCGGTGAAGAGAGTTGGGTCTTGAGGAACCATGGTGACGCCGTTACGAAGGTCGCGGAGTCCAATAGTGCTAATATCGACGCCGTCCATGACGATCTTTCCGCTCTCAGCTTCAATGCTTCTGAACAAGGCCATGGCAAGAGAACTCTTTCCGGCGCCGGTTCTTCCTACGACACCGACCTTCTCATGAGGAAGCAATGTGAAGGTGAGATTCTTGAGGACCAACTCCAAGTCGGCACGATAACGAGCAGAGTAATTATCGAAGTGGATAGCACCCTCCTGCGGCCAACCTGGTGGTGGTCTATGATCCTCAATAATTGGTGGGGCCTCATGCTCAATGCTCAAGTACTCACGGACACGCTCGACCCTATGGCAGTTAGCACCAACTCACTCAATTTGCCATCCGAAAACTTACGAGTTCATGTTTTGCTCATTCATAGCATAAAGTCTCACGACCCAGAGAACATTATCGGTGAAAGTAATGGCATAAGTCAACGACAAACCGGCCAAACCAGCATCCAAAGAGCCAACATTCCATACAATAAAGGCGCCAGCAAAGAAGGAGACAAGGGCACCAGCCAAATCCACTCGATATCCGAGCCATCTGTTAGCAACCCAGAGATAGAAGAATGGGCGGTTGTGAGAGTCAATCTTTGCCAAGTTCTCTCTGACGAAACGACGCTCGTCACCATAGGCTCTGATGGTTGCAATGCCAGAGAGTGTCTCACCAAAGTGCTGGTAGAGAGGCGACTTTTGGACGGACTCGATACGCTTGAGATCTCTAGAGGCCCGGAGGTAGAAGGATCCGATGAGGTAGTACAAGATGGTGATGAAGACGGCGGCAACCAGGAAGCCAGGAGTGATGATGGTAATGAGAATGACAATGGCAATGACGGAGCCGAGGCAGTTGATCATACCGAGTGCAACCCATCCGACTTCCTGGTCGACAGCCTCGATATCCTTGGAGAACCTGTTCATTATACGTCCAATCGGAGTCGAGTCAAAGAACCTAAACTTGGCGTGGAGGACAGAGTGCAACAGCTCTTGATGAACCTTTTTGGAAGCGCGGAGTGAGCCAGCAAAGATGATACCTTCTCTGATAAAGGACAAGAGAGCATAGGCAGCACCCAAGAGACCGTAGATGGAGAGATAGTAGACGACGTTGACCTCCTTCTTCATGTTGGCCGAAAAATCAGCTTGAGCGTGAGGCAAGGCCTTGTAGAAAGAGGCGGATCCGAGGAAGGCGTTCGAGGTCGCATAGTCGGCGGTGTTTGGAATCTTGTGGAAATAAGCAGCGGTTGCGTTGACAGGTTGATCGTCGTATTGCTTGGCCCATTCTCTTATCCAGACCGAAGTACTAAGCGATCCAACCTGTTGAGCAATGAAGATGATGACCACAATGACCCAGAAATACCAAGGTCCCATAGACCTCAAATAGAGGGAGTACACTTCCCAACTGACACTGCCCTCGCCCTTGGTCTCTTCGTTCTTCTTGGTCTTCTTCTTAAGAAGAGCATCGGTGCCGTTAACACCATTGCCGTTGACAATGTCACCATCCGTATCGCTAGCATTACTGCTTGCTCTGGCAGCATTTGCCTTTCGGAGAGCCAAAGTTGAAGCGGCCCTGCTAGGAGCGGCAGAGTTGTCGGTAGACGTTTTGAATGATGACTTGAGAAGTTCACTATCGCCAAGAACACCAGATGCCATAACCTCATCTGGAGTTCCTTGCTGGACAACCTTTCCATTATCGAGAACAACGACGAACTTTGCCAGTGGGACACAGAGAGCCAAATTGTGAGTGACGAGGATGCAGGTTCTCTTGTACATCAATGGGCCCATGATGCAGTTCTCATAGATCCATTTGGCGGTATGCGAGTCGACAGCGCTGAGACAGTCGTCCAAAAGCAAGTGTCTAGACGAGGAATACAAGGCACGGGCGAGAGAGATTCTCTGCTTTTGTCCACCAGAAAGTGTAATACCCTTCTCACCAACCTCAGTTTCGTCACCATCATCCAAAATCTGAAGATCTCTTTCGAGGGCACAAGCGTGCAGAACCTCCTTGTATCTAGATTCGTCGAACTTAGCAGCGAAGATGATGTTGTTCTTGATGGTATCATTGACGAGCCACCTAAAACAGTTAGCCAAGAGAATATATGCATAGAAGTCTGGACTTACGCTGATTGCGCACAGTAGGCAACCGATTCCGTCAAGCCAGTCTCTGGGTCAGGGTACAAGTCCTCACGGCAGGTGGCGCCAGGCAAGTAAACATCTCCCTCCAAGCAAGTCATCTCGCCAAGAAGAGCCATAAGCATAGAAGTTTTTCCCGAACCGGTAGGACCTGCGATGATATTAAGCTCCTCCGGCTTGAACTCAATGTTCATGTTCAACAGAGAGAATGATGACTTTGGATCGTCACGAATGGCGTTTCGCGATCCCCATGAAAAGCTTCCATTCTTGAATCCAATGACCATGCTGTTGTCATTCTCGGTCTTCTTGAGCTGATGGTACTTGTCGGTTTCCTCCTCGTTCAAGAACTCTTCGACACGATCAACGGAGACTAAACGGAAATTAGAAACGAGCCAAACACGGATTGATTGGAAGACTCACCCTTGGTCTGCAAAACGTTGGTAATCATATCAGCAAGCTGATCAAGTGGTACTCTGAGGACATTGAAGAGCGACAAAGCAGTGAAGGCAATCGGCGCGTTCAGATCCTTCTTCTCAATCATAGTGTAGAAGTAGAATGAAACAAGCGTGATCAAAATCGGGGTCATATACCAAACACTGGCGGCACCAGCCCATAGGATATAACGTCTTCTCAATTGTCTTAGCTCCGCAATACGGGTCTCGTTGACAATTTCAGCATAACGCTCCTCCCAAGCAAAAAACTTGATGATTCGGATGTTCTGCAAGACTTCGTTGGTGGCGGCAATACGCTTATCTGTAGTACCCATTATGTCCTGCTGAATCTTGCTGAACTGCCGCGAGATCCAGTAGTTGACTGGTAAGAGCAAAACCATTGCAGAAATACCGACGATTGAACTCCATCCAAGGATTCTATACAAGAGAATGAAAGCAATGGCGATCTGAACAGGAACACCAGCCAAGAGGTAGTGGAGGTAGGCACAGATTTCGGAAACCTTTTGAGAGTCGACAGCCCTATGAGCACATTAGCCTTGCACATGCACAAAAGTGGCGGTGTACAAACATAAGGTTGATGATGGATCCAACATTTGCCTGGCCGAGATCAAGAGACTCTTCCGGCTTCTTGGTATCGTCCTTCTTTCCATCCTTCTTCGCGTCCTTCTTGTCGTCCTTCTTTCCTTGCTGACCGAGGGCCTTGTCGTTTCCAGCAACAGCCTTACGTCTGAGAGCCTTTGCATAAACCTCACCAACAATGATAGCACGGAGTCTAATGCAGATTCTTCTACCAATATAAAGAGCCTGGGCATTTGCTATAGCCGAGATCAATGCGGTAGCGAACAAGAGCGTGACAAAGAGCCAAGCAACATTCTTTGGTGTATCCTCCGGAGATTGTACGTATTCCAAAATGACCCTAATGAGCAATGTAGGCGCAAAGGTGAAGCAAGAATACAGTACAGCCCAGCAAGCTTGAATAAACAAATCCATTCCAAAGTGCTTTGCGAGTGTCCAGGCGAGCGAGATGGTTTTCCTGTCGATATTAGCACTCGAAGCCTGCTTCTCGGCAAGGGACCTTACTTTGTCTGGCGGAACGAGGCCAACACCGAGATGGCCAAATCATCGTCTCTCAGGTTCCACACATCCGGAAGCTCCAATGTCTTGAAATAACCCTTGACGATCAATGGATTAATCCAACCAAAGGTAGCCAGAGAGAAAAGTGAACTAAGTGGCTCATGCGATGGCTCAAGTCCTCCCTTCTTCTCCTGAAAGACGGAACGGTTTCCACGACGAGTAGAGTAGACAATCGCGCACAAAATCGTAATCAGAGTGAATTCGATAATAGTGAAGGTTTGTGCAAGTGGAGTGAGAGGATGGATAATCTGATGGCGGAGACCGACAGTTCCGAAAACCCAGGCGAAAGAGTAGATGACCACCGAGTGAGTCCATAGCGACTTTACTGGCACAACCGTCGAATCTGTAGGAAGGACGAGACGAAGGGTTGCAAGGAACAAAGCATACCCCTTCCAACAAGTTAGCTACCAAACTCTCGGAATCCGTGCTAAGACAACTTACCCAGGTTATGATCTTAGCAACTGCCGCCAACTTCAAGTTATCCTCCAGGAGCAAGTCTCTTGGATTGAACAGCGAGTAAACGGCAAGACCCAGAATTCCAACATTGGCCAATTCCTCGATGATAACAATCACATTCTCTCCCTGTAGCTTGTTTTCCTGGATGTTGAAGTCATCACGCGAAAAGGTTCGAGCGAGCGAGAGGTGGTCGGCAAAGTCGTCATCGCGGTCCGGCTGATCGGCAATGGCCTGGAAGATGCAGTTTTCGGTATGTGAAATTGGCTCGTATCCCTCCTCTCGTTTCGACCCAATGAATTTTGTGGCGGAGGATATGAGGAAGGCGATTAATGATATGGAAACAACTGCAAGTGGGAGCCCAATCTGGAGATAACTGCAAGTTTGTTAGGACTGCTGTGGTGCATCGAGCAGGGCAAGGGATGAAATGAAGCGAGAGTTGGCTGGAATGAGTTTCGGACTTACTTTACTCGAATACAGGAATTGAGATCATCTCCAATCCATGCGGGGCCTTTACACGGCCCTGTGCCCATGACGGGCTGTGAATCTCTGGACGTTCGAAGTGGTGGTGGTGAACAGGCGGTTCCAGCAACGTCGTGATGGATCTTGTGATGGGTTCGACAATGAGCGTGGTATGACGAATGATGCTAAAGCGTTGCTGGCTGCAGAGATAAGAAAGGTGGAAGGATCGAGAGAAAAAGAAAAAGGCCCGGAGTGTCGTGTGTAAGAAGGATTGAGGAGTAGTCTTCGTCAGAGTCCTCTTTCAGGGGTTATTGTTTCCTTCGCGGGCGAGCTAGTAGAAGTTTCGTTCGTGGCTGTTGAAGATGAAAGAGCGTTTGAGTTTCGGCGGTGGAAGTTATTTGTGCCTGAGCCTCTCTTCCACTTTCCTTCTGGCCTGCACCTAGCCCAGCCCTCCAAGACTCGATAACGTCAAGTATTGGCCACACAAAACTTGAACCGGATGGCTTCTGACTCCCGCGCTTTACTGCTTTGTGCGACCATGTGGCATTCCTCGGGTCTTTTTGCTGAGAGCTTCTCGCATGGAGACTGCCAAACTTGGAATCTTTCCAATTGAAGCAGTATGTTGTATCGAGATTTACACACACCTTCTCTTTAACAGAGTTGTGGATATCAATTCTACCTGCAAATATGCATAGTCCAGCTCTTAATAACGATAAGAGACGTATGTATAAAGTTTCCAACATCAATAGCCTACAGCCCTACCTAGGCCCGTTTCGAATCCTCGGGACAGCGTTTATGCAGCTAAAGTCGCAAAACAGCGCCGTCAAAAGAGAAAAGGATTTGTGAGCGCTTCTGGATGCTTTCATGCCCGACTATGGGGTAAACTTGACTGTAGAGGTTGTAGTGCTTATGTGCTTGATCGGAGGACATCTCGAGATCTGTACACTACGGGACGCTCGGCTTCCAACGGTGCCGGGCATACTTCGTACACACAAGCGTGTGCTCATTAAATACCCCACTTAACGATATTGAATACGAGAAGGTCGTAATTAAAACACCCAGCCCCACTACGACCGGCTGCTTGAAGGTTGCTATGATAAATAGCTGCAGACAATACAAGTACAGTCATGTATTCATCCACAATCTCCGTCCGTATGCAGTGTGCAATACTCTTCTGCCGGTACTTGGGGGTCCGGTGAGGAGCTGGCCGTTGACTCGAGTGGTACACGAAGCCGTAAGGGCCCAGGCCACTTCCGGTATACTGCACTCATCCCTTGTGTTTAAAACGTCATCGGGCAAACAGCAAAAGGCCGCCAGTCACATGGAGATAGCAGATAAGCGCCTACTTTGTACCGTCTTTCTGGAAGATAGCAATTCACGAGTCCATAAACGTAACGTAACGTATCGTGCCATACAAGCCAAAATACTTGAGCAGAGATCAAAATCTATTACTACTTCTATAGTCTACAAACCACAAGCAAGCCAAACAAAGACGGATATATAGCACTGTACAAGCCCAACGATCCTAAATAGCAACTGGCGGGGTATTAATTCCATCACCTCCAACCTTACCCTTCCCAACTCTCTCCTCACATCGATCCACACACTCCAACATGATATTCCAAAACTTTGGCACATTGACCCCTGTGGGTAGCCAAACTCCACCCTTGTGTCCATCCTTTGGCTCACCAGCAACCGTTCGGCCTGTGAACTCCCCTTCCTCATCAACAACGACATCTACCCACCGTCCTTCCTCCCACAAATCACTCTCAACGCCCTTCAACAACACCGCCACAGCCAATGGGTCGTGCAATGGTGGGCCGGCGCCCAATCCAAACACTTGCTCATAGGTCGACGCAAAATACATCAACAAGTCGTGCAACATCCGTCTCAACCCCCTCGACTCGCCATTCAACAACCGTTCCCTAACGGTAGCATCCGCAAGAACGGTATGCGTCAGGTCCAAAGGTATCAGATATAGTCTCCCCTGGAGCACTGGGTTCTCGAGCAGTTCCTTCGCGGCATGGGGGTCCGCAAAAACGTTGAATTCGCCGTGGGGGACGACGTTACCGGTCGGGTTGCCGAAGGCGCCGCCCATGAGCGAGATGCCGCGGATGTATTGCTCTGCCTCTGGGTGGGCACGGAGGAGGAGAACTACGTTCGTGAAGGTGCCGGTTGCGACAATCCACAAACCGCCTGAGACTGAGCCGTCGGGGTTGGTCGTCACTGGGCCAGCTTTTTGGAGAGCGGCCCACATGCCGTCTGTTGCTTTTCCAGCGGCAGTGGTTGTGGGTGTTGGGAGGAGGGTGGTGCCGTCGATACCAGATTCGCCGTGGATGTGAGCGGCGTGGAAAGGTTCGCGGGTGAGAGGAGCTGCGGCACCCTCATAGACGGGAATATGAGGAAGACCGATGGCGGTGAGGAGGGACAAGGCGTTGGTGGTTGTGCGGGAGAGAGGCGCATTACCGTGGACAGTGGAGAGACCGACACAGTTGAGCTGGGGAGAAGAGCACGCGAGGATGATGGCAAAGGCATCGTCGTGGCCGGGATCGCAGTCGAGCCAGAGAGGAACTGGGGTTTGTGTCGAAGCTGTCGTGGTGGCCATCTTGAAATGTGTTTGGAGGAATTGGAATAAAGGAGAGAAAGAGGGTAGGTTGGAGGTGGGAATTGGTTAAATTTATGGATGGGCTCTGAAGTGGTTGTGTGGTTTCAAGTTGGGCCGAAATGCGGAGAGAACTGTGGGGTTCGCTGAACTAGAAATTGTGGGGCGGCTTGGTCCGGGAGGTGCCGAAGGCCGCTTTGGTGAACCTGGTTGAGACTCCCTCCCATTTAAGCAGCCGAACCGAGGACCACTCAGAAACCAGAACACCACCACCTTTCCAGCCCATCCACCTGGTAAATAGATATTTACGAAATACTGAAGGCCTTACTCATGCATGATATCATTAATCTAAACATCTATCTCCATCTCTACCCGCTCCTATCCCATAGCTTCGATCGCACTCCTCAGAACAGCCAGACATACGCAAACACTCCAAACACCAGCAAGAAGAACATGAGCCAGACCCTCCACCCAATTCCACTCTTCTGAGCCATGATAAGCATTCGGTTCATGGTTCCTTTCAGCCGGACTCTTGTCGTCTCGAAATGGTTGTTCATGTTTTCGATCAACGTGTTGCTCTCCCGAATCTCGACGCCAATGGCTTCGCTCATCTCCTTCATCATCCGCACTTTGCCTCTCAACCCGCTGAACTGATCCTCGTTTTGTGACTCCAACTCTTCCATTGTCGCTGCGGAGAATTGACCACGAGAGTTTGGAGTAGCCGACCGGTATGCAGCATTTTGACCGTATGTATTTGAGGAGGAGGCGTTGGGCCGGTATTCGGGGCCGGATCGGTGTGAAGAGATGTATCCGCCAGTGTCATAGGGCCGAGGTGAGCTTCGATCTTTAGCAGAGTATCCGTATTGAGAAGGTGCAGAGAGATGGGTCTGGGGATATCCGTCGCGGCGAGGGTAGCGGGAGGACATTGTAATGATGGCCTAATCGTAAGCTTCTACCGACACTGTCTTCTGGATATAAAGCTGTTAAAGGCGTTCTCTGATGTAAAAGGCCACGTTGAGATGGTGAGTCGAGGAGGAACTCAGCCGCTGTCCCGTGGTTCGCCTAATGCCAAGGAAGTCTGTCAATCTGGGGATGCCGTAGTGCCGATGATTCGTAAAAAGGAGAGGGTCTAGAATTTCCCTGCTGGGTGGCAGAATAAGTAGGCCGTGATGGAAACTTTGAAGTTGAGGGGATGTCAGGGCGGAGCCGTTGAATGTTTTGGTTGGTGTTCTAAGCTTTTTTAGAATTTCCGCCCAAATGATTGACGTAACGCTCGGATCTGCTGGCGAACCGACCTTGAGCCGCAACGGTTGCCGTGCATCTCTTATCGATACCAAATTCGCGCTCAGAATCAAACAACCTTTCTCGAAACATTCTCTCCTCGACTCGGTCCCTCGACAAGCAAGCGATTTACCTCCCAGAAAGCACGAAAATGCCCGATACACAGTCCATAGCAACTTCGACCACCTCGACACCCATCTCCTCGTCCCCAAACAGTCCTACCCATCACCACAGCAGTCTCTCCACTGCCCGCCTTCCTCTCTCCTGCGACCCACCAACATCCGGCAATGGTCCTGCAAACCCTCTCAACTGGGTTGTATTTGGCGCGACAGGGCATTTAGGGCGCAGCATTGTCCGTAGTGCACTGGCAAGAGGCGACAGGGTCACAGCAGTGGGAAGGATAAAGGATGACGATGGGTGCATGGAGGGCTGGCATAGTAATTGCCAGGGGCTGGTGTGTGATGTGCGGGTGGAGCAGACGGTGGAGAGGGTTATGCGTGAAGCTTTAGGGAAGTGGGGTGTGGTTGATATTGTGGTTAAGTGAGTCCTCCCTCTTGGTATCCGGTTATGGGTGCTTCACGTAGTAAGGATGATTGCTGATTGTAGGAGGGGAAAGTTGTACAGGCTATGGTAGGTTTACTTGATTCATTCGGCTGATCGAATGCTGATGATGGTAGGAATCATTGGGAGCTGTGAAGATCAGGATGAGGATGATGTACGGGGCCAGTTCAGCACAAACGTTATGGGCACTGTGAATATCATCAAGGCGGCGTTACCGCACTTCAAGGAGCGAAAGAGGGGAAGGTACATCATCTTCTCCTCGATTGCTGGTGCGCTGGGGATGCCCGGGCTGGGACGTAAGTTTGTCTGGCAATTCTTAGTATGCTGGTATTGACTCGGAGTAGCATATAGTGCGACAAAGTGGGCTGTGGAAGGACTGGCGGAAAGTTTAATGTATGAGGTCGAGTCTCTTGGCGTCAAAGTAACCGTTGTACAGCCTGGACTCTCACGTAGAGACGAGTATGCTTCCTCCAAAACTCTCACTTATGCTCACTGACACTCATCTTCCAGGCCAGACGAAACGCTAGGTGGTCGTGCACCGCCTTTCTGGGGCCACTTTGTGCTGAAATACGGCACCGACTCCTACCGCGATATCACGAACCCTTCATTACACGCCATTCGAATGATCGATTGGGTGAAGTATCGACAGCCTACCAGTGCAGTTAAAATTGCAGAGACAGTCTGGGAACTAGCGCATTGTAGAGACCCACCCTTCAGGTTACTGCTTGGCAGCCACGCAGTTGACACAATCCGTGATCGGCTGAAGTTTACAATTGAAGATGTAGGTCTTGTCGTTGCGCGCCCTATGATGAGGTTCTAACGTGGATAGATTGAGGAATGGAAGTATCTGAGTGGTATGTCGGAGAAGGATGATAAGAATGCGCATCATGGAGAATCCTCGAAGGAATGAGAAGTCTGCAGATAGAGTTATTATACATGAACAGATTCTGAGTGATTCCTGATGCTATATTATTGGTGATGAGATTTTAATTTGACAATCGCTCATCATTATCATAAGTAAGTCCAATTAGTTCTGGTTCTCCTGAAGTGATACGCTGAATATTGAACATTAAACAACGATGAGGTTCTGACCGAGTTTGCCTTGAAGGTTTGCTTTTCGTTGAACCAACGTTGATTCCGTTCGACTTGGTGTGAGTTCGTTGGAATGCTTCAACGCATCCAGCCTCGATGTTTTGTTGGTCTGAGTTGACTCAAGTTGAGTAGAAATGCTGCTTTTTAAATGCGTTTGCATTGTGTTTGTATTATATCCGCACCTATTCCATGAGAAAACGAGACGACCGCTTGCATAGAGGGAGTTGCTGCTGCAACCTGCTTTACTTCCCTTTCAAGCTTGGGTGCCTTATGTAAGCGCTCGACTGGATGGATCACAGCTTCTTCCCGCTCCGAGAACCTTCTCCGATCATCCAACGGCAGCATCTGGAATTGTGAAAACCAGGCGAAGACAAAGTTGCTCGGTAACTTCCCATGTAATAATCCTAAAACACCCTACTAATCCCCACCTTGTCAAAGTATCGCCATCACGACAGTCAAACACCCTCCTCTCACACGAAAACGCCCTACCTATCTGCGCCTGGACGCACGGAAAAGCTAGAAAATCAATTCTGAACTGCTTAAACACCCTGCCTTCCAACACACTCCACAACAAAACTATGGTTCACCTCAGACTACCCCAGAAAGGCGACATCCTACGACTAGAGCCACGGCTTCCTCCATATAACGAAACCAAGCATCTTGCGGTTCTGCTCGGAGATTCCTTCAAAGAAGGCATCTATACCATCCGGCACAGGCTGGGAGACGGAGTTGAGTCAGTAGTATGGCTTGCTGAGTGCGCAGATGATTCCAAGCCGCGTTATGTCGCACTCAAAATCTTTTCAGCGGCAGCCACCGAATATGCCATCAACAGACCTGTTATCGAAGCATTGGAAAGAGCGAGGGACAGTACTTCAGATTCAGAACGATCTGGTATTGAAGAGCTAGTCAGTCAAGGTGGTGACCACATTGTTCGAATGCTGGATGAGTTTGTGATTCCTGGGCCGCAAGGAGACCACGTCTGCATAGTCATGGAGTTGGTGGGGCCCCAACTCCATCCGTTTTGCATGGGAGAACGTGAGCCAACGGTTGCCGATATGTCTGTGGGAATGATAATCAATTCCGTCTCCCAGCTTGCGAAGGCTCTTGCTTTTCTTCACCGTCAGAACATCGTACACGGAGGTATGAGTTTTGTTTCGCCAGCTCACAGTGTTCCATACTGACCAAAAAAAGATCTGCAGTTCCACAATATCGCCTTCAAACTTCCCTTCGACGCAGCCACAACGGATATTACAGAAATTCTAGGAGAACCGGAAGCCATTCTCGAATCACGATACACAGAGGATGTCGAAGATGATGACTGTGATGAAGATTCGGACGATGAACTTGCAGTGGAGCAACAATATGAAATGTCGGACCTCATTCGATATAGGGAGGAGCTACTCCAAGACACTCCAGAGGTTGGTCCTTGGTATGGGCCTGTCTACTACGTTCTTGCTCCTTCGCACAAGGACTGGTGGCCTCACCTACGCTCCCAAGCTGTGACACAGGTCTCTCTGATGGACTTCTCATGCTCCTTCTTTGCAGACCCCGCCGAACTGACAAAGCCGGAAGTCCAGATTCGAACACCGCCAGGATTCGCCCCTCCAGAAGCATGGAAAAGCTCCACCGTCCCAGATCTCTTCAAGCCTCTCTACGGTACCGCCTCGGACATGTGGTCTTTTGGTTGCATTGTCTTCACCCTCCTCACCAGGGAGCCGTTGTTCGACATTGTTACCATTTTTGGTGCTCCCAGCTGGGTGCTCTTCTATTATGGGGTTGCTCAGACGCTAGGTGAGCAGGATAGAATGCCTCAATGGTTTTTGGACATGATTCTTACTCTGCCAAACTCTAAACTATTTGAGAGTTTTCTGGAACGCTATGATACCGGGGATTGGGAGATTAAAGGAACTTGCGCTTACTTTGACGGGAGGATGGATGAGAGGTTGGAGAAGATGAAGAAGGAGAGAATTATGGAGGGGTGGAAGGAGGAGCACCTGGATTGCTTGATTGAAGTCATCAATGGTACGGTCAAGTGGGATCCAAAGCAGAGACTCACTGCTGAGGAAGTTTTGCACCGGCTGGCTGAGAATGATCTCATTGGATATCGAGAAGCCCTTGCAGATAATTAGTCAAGCTACTGTCAAGATGTACCGTGTAAATGCATTATTGGAGTTGTCGACACAGGATAGAGTTTGAAGCAGAAGTATAAGTACTATTTCCGGTGTGCTCGAGTAATTGTGCTCCAAAGTTGCTCTAAATCTATTGCCGGACTCATCTTCTTCGATTTCATACGGCATGCATGCACCATTGGCCAATATCTATGCGATTAGGCATACATTACATTTCAAATCAGAATACAATCACTAGTCATTTGTCTTTAACCTGACCTTATGGGCTCAGCAGTCGGGGTAGCTATTAATGAGCGGCTTTTAAAAATTTCTTTTGATTATGCCCACGCTCGCCGAGTACGGCTGTACAGGAACCGGATAATTCGGTTTGGTCCAGCCCTCGAGGCCTCGTTGGAATTACTTAACAGCCAGCTTGGTATACCTTTTCAGTCATAGAAGCACTTTGTCAAGTTGTAATGCCATGGTGCTGGCTTCCAGTTGCTATGTATACTGAAATACAAGGAACGGTTTCCAAATGGTATACAGCCAAAGCAGTAATACCTATCAAAGGAGAAGATAAATAGAAGACCTTGGGACGGAGTAGAAGGACATCAATTACAGGACACAGACTGTACTACGAAGCTTCGAAACGGAACAACCAATATGTTGGGTAATAACGCCAACTATACGATCAGCATACCCAATTCTTTCAAGAGAAAGTATTTTAACGGCCGGAGAGTATCTGAAGAAGATTTCAGACCAATCGTTGACAAGGCTCTCTCGTTCCCGGGGGAAGCAATTCTTTGGGAAGTGGGCCAGCAGTACAAGTTTGTTAGAAAAGTTGAAATAAAGTAAGTGAGCACTGCGTCCGGTCCTCATCTCAGGATCCCTGATGATTCAATTGTTTTTATCTTCTTTTTCTACTATTTTATTGCAGTGGTTGCTCAGATAAACTGCAAATGCAACAAGCAAAAGGAGTCTCAACTGAGCGCTCTCTCGAAGATAAGTACTTCTTTACTTACTGACTTCTCTTCTACTACAACAGGTCTTCAATACATGACAAAACAGGGACGTGCAAGCCACGCGACGACGACTGCCCACATATTACGATCAAGTTCGACATGAACAAAAGCGAGCTTGAGAAGCCCAGTACAAACAAGAAAGCAAGTGCACACGTTTACATAGCCGCCGCTTTTGATCCGGTTTTGGATGAATACACACCATTCGTTCCTCACCCGGAAGACCTTATTTTCGTTACAGCCTTTTCGACAGATTACTCAGAGAGAGCTCGTAGAACTGGTCAGGACTATCGGGTGACAGTTCGAGCAAACTTGGACTATGTGAGGAATTTGTTCGAACAACGCGGCTTGTTTTTCAACGAGAGGGATCGTCACTGGTATTGGCGACGTTAGTAGGTCCGTCCTCATGGCGTTGCTCAGCATTGTTTCCTTGGAGAGGAGTTGTAGTATCAGATAGTTTCTGGCCTGGCCCATATTTCCTGGATAGTTTACTATCAGGCTTACCTGTCAGAGTGCTCCGGTGGTTTGAAGTGAATCTTAATATTGCATTGCGGCGAGTCTGGTATCTTTTTGAGACCTTACTTGGCCTTTATAAACATGGCATGCAGGCTTTTCTCAGAAAGGAATTATGATCACATGATTCAACTGCCGGTTCGCATATACCTGCTCTTGCAAGCCACTACCGGCTTGCTCAAACTCAGAGGAGCACAGTGTATTCTTGTACTTACCTCTCTACAACTCACGTACAACAGGTATTCACCTCGTTATGCAGCTGCTTGCCGCCATGGAAATAAGAAGACAGCGGGAGCGTGGCCTCTCTTGCGAATTGCCGTAAGCTTGGCAGATAAAAAGTTGATTCCAGTTGTCGAACAACCACAACCCCGGTCCTTCCAAAACAAGCAACATAAATACCGGAGAACATTCCGCTCTTTTCGAACTGACATCCAAATCTTCCTGCCGTGGACCAAACAAAAACTGCCGGGCACACGTACTAGTATATAAATACAGTCATTCGCCCCCGACTCTTCGGTTTAAGCCAAACGAGACAAACCACACGCACGAGAAGGCAGCAAACGTTCACAACACTACATCCATACAAGCCATGGTGATCCAAGTATCAAGGGGACGTTGAGAAGCTTTTCATCAACTCTGAAGCGGATTTAAGTACCGATCAGAGAGTTACGGCTCATGCACGGCATAGTTTTCACCGCCTACGACAATTTACGTGCCTCCCTCAAGAACGAGCACGTTCGTTTTGTTACCACCATTAATACGAGTTTGACTCCACTTCACTGGCACGTCACGGGGCTACGAAGCATTTAATGATTCAGGCACATGAACGCACAAGCCGGAAAAGTCATCAAAGAGGACCGCTGGTCGCAAACCCGGTGATGATCAAGAGTGCCCGACTATGTGCACATCACCATGAGATTCTCAATGAATACACCGCCGACAGAGACACCGATCAAAGAGTTACGGCTCACGTTTACATACTGGTCAGTTATGACACGAGTGCTTGCCTCTATCTCTCCTCTATCACAGACCCTGAAGAACAAAGGGGACGTAAGTAAGGAGATACTTCAGAGACAATGGTTACAGGTACGATAAGAAGTATAAGCACTGGTACGAGGTAGTGCGATAGCAACAGCTACTCCATCTTGGATGCAAGTAACAACGGGGACGTAATGAGATTCTATAGAGACAAGGGCTCCGTTATAAATTCGACAAAGTAGGCAACCCCTAGTATGAGTGATGCGCACTGCGATTCACCGTGGCGGTGTCAAACAACGGTGGCCTGGATGTGTCGCTTTTGGGCTTGGGATACTTTCGACCATGGGGATGTTAAAGTGGAGCTGTTCCATCTCCAACTCACAGGCAGCCTGGTTATATCGGAATGGCTTGTGGCACAAATAGTTCCATAATTCACGGCACCACGAGCGATATAAACGGAACCAAGTACGTTTCTTTTTCAACACGAGCAGAGACGCGTCGACGGCAAGACCGACACCGATAGAAGAGTCAGTTGCCATGTATCTAAGTAATTGTGTCTATCGGATACGACACGAAAACCGAAGCATACCAGCCTGCCGTTGCCCGTCGTGAGCATATTCGAAGGGTGACGGCCATCAACCGCGATCTTGGCTCGACAATGAATGCATTGGAGTATGAACAATTCTTTACGAGCGAGACTGCCGCAGCTCAGAGAGCCATCAAGGATGATGGATTGAGAAGAGCCAAGAAAGACAACCACTGGTACTTTCGTGCTGCACCGAGATCGACGAATTACGCTGAAGGATGGTGGTACTATTGCGTGTTGGTTGCTATGGAGGTGAAAGTCCGGTGTTTACTTTTCCTTTGTCTTTCGTTTCTTTTCCCCTACGATCTCGAAGCTTAGCCTTGCGTACCCTTGTGTTTGCTATTTCTTATATTTTCGTCTTTGCTGTTTCGTTGACCGAAAAGTAGAAGCTGGGAGATCGGGACGTGGCGGTACCCCACGACCACACCAGTTTTAGTTATATATACCCATACGAATGTCGATATCCTTTCTCTCAGGCTGCTGGAGAAAATTTGATACGGATCTTTTAGGTTTGGGGTAGTGACGTAGCCATATATCATTACTACATTTGCCTTTAGACGGAGTGTCCTTATTGCTCTTCTTAGTCTTTTAGTCTTGAAAACATTCGAACACAAGTCTACTACACCTCATACTTTGCCATACATCATGCTCTTTTCAGGATCAGTCAATCAGTGCAACCGATATTATTCCTTCAGGAATCTGACCCTTCTCTCTCCCATGACGCGCTCGCTTCGGATAAACCTTAAGGCCTTGAGCTACTCATATCTCAAACTAAAGTACTAAGTAAGTACTTATCCAAGAGAAATTCTGACCATACTTAGCTAGTTAGGCTGGCATGAACTAGAAGGTGCACTAGGTGGTTGAAAGCTTCCCAATAGTGAAAAACTGAAAACGAGACTGCATACTTGCTACTTGGTACCTAACGTCCACCATTATCTTTTCTTGTTTTTCTTCGTGTTCTTCTTCTTCTTCTTCGTCTTGCTGGTTTTGACCACACTGACATCCTTTCCATTGTTTCCGGGGGCATATTCAGGATTCAAAGTCAACGACCATATGTAACCAAAGTCAATGAGAAGAGGATATAAGTGAATCGTCAGGAGCTCTTCCCAGATTGGTTGGCAAAGGTAGAGCTCAGGCATCTCTTTCATAGTTTCGTCCAACACGCTGTCTGTGTAAAGAAAGATTTGCGTCCACTCGCGGTAGGTGAACTCGTCCGTATCTTGGAACTCGAAGCCTTCTACTTCTTCCGAGATCTCAAGGCGGGTCTCCTCAATGTAAGTGTAAAGCCCCGCTCGGTACACTAAATTAAGTAGAGAGCAGGTTAGCATGGGTATTATCGTGAGATGTCGAATTTTACATACGCAATTCTCTGATCCCACCTGGAAACGTATTAGCGAAGGACTCTCGCTCATTCAGAGAAGAGTAGCATACCGTACTGTCTCATCAGGTAACACTCAACTTCACACATGGCCGTAACAAAGTCATCCATGCTGTTCGCATGTTTCTTCAAGAGGCCTGCCATCGCTTTATTACGGACATCTTCCTTTGATACTGCTTCGTAAAGAAGCATGTTGAACTCTGTGACCGGTACATTGCTGTCACCCCATACTGCGAGTGTTAGAAGTGAAATGGTAACCGGGAACTGGAACATACACCGAAAAACGCAATTCTCCGCTTCTGTCGGTGCCAGCCAGCCAACCGCTGTCTTGTTTTCCTCTGTATGGGGTAGACGGAGGTAAAGAAGTATAATCCTGGTGCTGATGAACTCGCAGAGAAATTGCGTGAAGATTCGAAACACGAAAGCCGCATCTCTCTTCTCCATTTTCCTAGTTTGCCCAATAATAATAGTACCCCGCATGTAATCAATGAGAGTGGCCTGAACTATATCATGGCTAAACATATCGACTGATCCCTTTGCTGTGTTTTTTAGTCAGGCTACCAACTTCTCTTGAATGTAGTCCACTTACTCAGCTTGATGTAGTTCGTGTCTTTGACTTCTGCCATGACGTTCTTCGTTATCTTTCTAGTATTCAGCAAAGATAGAGGCTTTTTTCCGGAAGTCTCCAGGCTCCCATCGAGCATCGTCAACAGTCGAACTCGTGCGGACCATAAGTGAAGTTGTTGACTGTATCTCGTGTCCGTTATAAAGGCAATTGGCGGTGGATTGCTCTTCTCCAAGTGATAGCGCAAAGAGCGGGCCATTGAACCGCTGGAGCAAAACGTAAGTCCAAATTTCGCTTCCTCAATCTGGGTCATGTTGACAATGTGAACGTGCTTCGTTGGTATCTTGTAAATCTGCATCGAATACGAGTCCATCATGGAAAACTCAATGTCTTCAATTGAGTTTACCATGCGAATAGAGCCATCCGGCATCTTCAAATTGACGTAATTAACAACTGCGCCGTCAACTGGTAAATCTTCAAGAGAGGATGGGGCACGCTTCCGATAGAGCGCCTCCTTCAAAAATTCCTGGCCTTCTCGAAAGATGTTGCTCCGCAAGACGATCGCAAGGCGAGGTGAAATTGTTGCAACTCTATGATAGTCGGCATAGGATTTGTAGGTGGAATGATCCCATGGGTTGTTCAGAATATAGTGACCTTCGGAGATAGAAAACCCATTATCCGTAATGATGAACTCGTCAGCTGGATCCTCTGGCTCACAGAGGCAGACGTGAAAATAGTCGAGAGCATATCGAAACAGATCATAGTCGCCATCGTACATCTTCCCTTTAAGCAAGTCGTAGCCCACACCATCTGCAGAGTCCTCTGCCTCCAGAATCATTCGTAGTGACTCCAACCAAACTTCACTCGGCGATCGAAAGCCTCGCTTTTTGATGTATTCCGAGATTGTCGCCTTGTCGGGATGAATAAATTCATCTAGCGAACTTGTGAACTTTTTCCGTCTGGACTTGGATCGATATTCCATGACGAAGAAGAATCTTCTGAGGGTTTGAAGGTCCCCACGCCAGAGTGTGATTGATCCTTGCCTCTGCTCTTGTGCCCTTCGAATCTTGTGAATGACCTTTGCTGCCCTGCCTTCCAACTTCGAGAGGAGTTTTTCGATATGGTTTGCGTCTGATAAACTGATGTCTCGGTACATATCTTCGACGCCGTACGCCCTCGACAGTTTGCGGAATCCCAGTTGACCGTCCTCGAGATCATAGTATCTAATGAGCCCATCCTTGCTCCGTTTGGTATTATAGTACTTCTCTGCTTCCTTCCTAGGTCACTGTTAGCATTTCATGACCAAGAGTCCACAGCACCAACGTTTTGTTTGTCTCCTCCTGGACAAAGTTCCTGAGAATGAAGCGTGGGATATAGTGATGGTATTGTGAGTTGTCCTCCATGATTATCACCTGGTGGTGGTCTCTGCCGTAAATAAGCCGAAAAGAAGCCGTTCCAAGAATTTGCTGATAAACTGAAGGTTGTTCTGAGTTCCTTTGCGGAGATGTTTTCGTTACGAGGCTCGAAAGCAGAATCTCAGAGAGATGCTGGCTGACAGCAAACAGCTACGCGTATACGACTGCGGGGTTCTTTGTTCCTTTGTTCCAAGCCATTCCGCAGCCTTCCGTCCCGTGAGCTCACTGTGGGTGGGTGGCAGAGCTGCAGTTGCATGCATACTGCCAAACATCACCCGTTCCGCTGTCATAAATGCTTGGAATCCTCCAAATGCTCTCACTTTCATCCTTTGTGCAGGACCACTCAATCGCACTTCGTGTTGTCCTAATAGTTGATCATCTGATGATCTTCGAAATCGGACCGAACTCCACCTCCGGCCCAAATTAGCCTCGTTCCCAGTCCTGAGCGCTCCGACCGTGTTGATACTTAGAACTTCGGAAAATTGCTACTTACGTAGCAGGCCTAAACTCGTATGGCTTCGTGTGAATGACTGCGTAGAAAAGTGTCAGCTCAGAAACAAAATTGGAGGACGGAGCGCACCGCACAGAAATCTTTCCGGTATGGGAATTGTTCCGGTCAGTATCGTCTGAAAGGTTAGCCACATGATTTGAATTTTCCGCGGTTAAGCGCGAACCTAGGAGACAATTCGCTCTGCCTGGAATCTCCGCAGGTAACGTAATATATTAATACATCCTCCGTGAAATTGGGGGTGCATAGAAACAGAGAAGTGACACACACTCGAAAGTTAAGTACTTACATACAGCTAAACACATACTACAACCACAGCCAAACATACAATCATACACAGCAACATCTTGCATCATCAAAACATAAATGATTGATATCCGATCTAAAATACAACGCTCACAAAAATAATTACAAAAATCCCAGAAAGAACAAACGGAAAAAACAGCAAGGCTAAACAAAAAACAAGGACGAAGAGAAGTAAGCAAACAAAAACGCCTATCCCAGTGATCATGAGTGAAGAAGTACTGCTGCAACTTCCACCCGTCATGTATGCAACCATTAATCCTCCTACTATCCCCTTTCTTTCCTCCCAATTTGGTAAACGCAGCAAGCAGTTATCTGACCGAAAGCAAAACGAAACCTATGTACAATCCTGCACACCATTGGCTGTACTCCATGACGCCAAGAACATTGAGAACTAACCACCAAGAACAACCTCCACAAACCCCATACAGTCCCATCCCGGGTATAATCAAGCACGAACCCTCCCCTTCTCCACACTCCCCCCAGTAAAAGCTTTCTACGCCTTCCCCTTAATAATCCTCTCCATCAAACTGGCCGTCAAACTAGTTGGTCTCTTCGACTCTCCCTCCTCCTCCTTCTTTTGCCTCCCCGGAATAACCCCATACCGCATAGCCCTCCACTCCCTACTCTTGACACCACCACCATTTATCCGCTTCACGCCCGTCCCAAGCACGCTGCTCCTCGCACTTGCACTCGTGCTTCGTACACTTGATCTGCTCATGCCAGGCTCGGGAGTCATGCTTTGGCTGGAATGGGCGTATTCCCAGGACTCTTCGCCTTCGCTTAGGCCCCTGTGTCGTTTGCGAGGGTGGCCGTCAGAACTGCTGGGGCTTTCGATGGCGCGGGGGATATCGAGGACTTCGAGGACGGGGACTTGTGGCTCTGGTTCGGGACTAGGTGACGGGCTGGGGAGCATTTCTCGTGGAGTGTCTTCGGGTCGCCAGTATTTCTTGGTGGCGGATATTTTCTTGGGTCGAAGACGTTCGCGGCGCTGGCGCTCGAGGAGTCCGGCTTTAAGAGTGGCGAAGATGCGGGAGACGATGAGGCGGTTGTGGTGCATTGGGGCCACTTGGAGGGCTACGGCGAGGGCGGTTTCATCGTAGGTGATATCGTCGGAGGGCCGGAGGTCGAAGCATGATGAAGTGACGGAAGAAATGAGATCTGGTGGTGGATAGGTGGATCGGGCAGAACGGCCGAAGTACACTTCAGCTATCTGAGGAAGGTCTTCATAGAGTGGAGTGATGTCACGAATAGGGACTTCAAGGATTGGTGGTGGGGGTGGAGGTGGAGGTGGGGTTGGCTCTCTAGGAGGCGGAGCAGGCTCCGAGTCGAGAGATTCGAACTTTGTAAGGGCGTTTGATGTAGACGACTCGCTTGGTTTTGAGGGGAATTCTATTCGTTTGAAAAGACTAGGCTCTTCTGAATTGACTGGGGGAGCAGGAGCCGGCGGGAATGAAGGAAACCCAGAAAGAGGCTTGTTGAATGTCGGAGCTGGCTGATCAAACACTGAAGGGGCTGGTTTGTCGAAGACGGATGGTGTTGGCTTAGGTGCGGATGAAGGGAAGGTGGAGGGCTGTGGCGGGGGTATCGAAGGAGCTGCTGGTGGAAACGAAGGAAATAGATTAGGTACAGAGGACTTGGCCTCTGGCTGATCAAAGACTGACTTTGGTGGGCCTGATTGCGGGAAGGCTTTGCCGAAAGCAGGTGCCGGCTGAGTGGGTTGTAAAGGAGGGGGAGGAGCTTGACCGCCAACAGGCTGTCCGAATGCTGGAGTTGGTGCACCAAAGGCCGGCTTCGGTGCCGAAGCCGCCGAAGGAAATGAACTTGGGAAAGCGGAACCGGTCGGCTGACCGAAAGCAGGCCGAGGCGGGTCATCGCTAAGCGGTGCTGCATTGGCGAGAGCATTTGTGCCTGTGGGTTTCCCGAATGCTGAGGTGGGCTGTCCGAACGCGGGTCGAGAGGGTCCTCCTGGCTGCTGAGGAGCAAAAGCATTGGTCGGTTGCCCCACTGGCTTACCAAAGGCCGGTGCCGACCTATCAGACGATGGTCCCTTGGGTGGTGCAAATGCATTTGGTGCTCCGAAGGCTGGTGCGGTTTGAACTGGTTTTCCAAAACCAGTAGCTGGTGGGCCAGCCGGGTTCGCCAGTGGCTGAGGAAATGACGGAGTCGGACGGCCAAATCCAGCAGGTGCGGTTGGTGGATTAAAGGGCTTTGCAAGGGGGTTGAATGGTTTTGCCAATGGGTTGAAGGTCGGCTTTGGTATCGAAGAAGCCGAGCTCGAGCTTCCCGCATTAATGCCCGAGTCAATGATTTGCGGTAAGCCGGTTGGTGGGCGTAGCGATTCGACAAGATTTGAAGACTCAATGGTGAGCGTTTGTCTAGGTTTTGATGCTGGTATATTCGTTAACGACCGGTCGTCGAGCGAACTGTGAAATCTTACTGTCGATTCTGAGTTTAGGAGCGATGTATCGGCCGCCGGCGGGATTCTCAACAACTTCCAATCCGTAGAATTCGATAAACCTCCTTGCCTCCTCCGCGCTGTTTAAGCACAAAACTTCTGCCACGTACTCGAGTGTAAGGAATTTGACCTTTCTCGAGAAGGTCTTGTTGTTGAGTCCCACCAATTGTCGTTGTCGAAGGTCCCAGAATAACGGCTCGAGCATACACGCCAGCAGATATGGTATCCTCCTTTGAGAGATTATAGTGAAGATCTTAGCATCACCAGTCCTAACCATACCCAGCATTCTACTCGACGTCTTGACAATCGAAGGTGTCCTGTCGTCCAGCCACATGTACTCCTGAGGTTCGTCTGGGAAGGCAAACGCTCTGTATGCAACAAACTCCGCTTCGTGTTCCGGCACAATCCCTCTCTGTCGGCTCGACCGATACATGTCCATTAGCGCTGCCATTGAGGCTCGGAGCTGCTGCATTTCTTGCTGGGCACTGAAGCCCGACTCTGCTGTGAGGAGATGGATGGCGAGAATGTGGAAGCGGATGATGCGTTCATGCGACTCGATACATTCCGGGCCATCGCTGTTCTGGACACGAAAGTCTGCTCTGACGGAACGCGTTCTGTCGCGAATGAAAGGGTGGACTTCAACAAAGGGGTATTTGGTGAGGAGGTCGTGGAAGAGGTAGTCTAGTGTTTTGACGAGAACTTTGGGAGGTCGAACATCCGAGGGCATCGGGTTGGGCACGCCGGCGGCAGGTCGATGGTAAGCCTTAACGGCCAGGCGGGGGTCTATCCTGCCGGTGATGGGATCCTTTTCGACTTTATCGACGGCGTTCTGAAACTGTCGCTCCTCCCGTTCGAATCGCGGACACATGTCCATACATGTTCCCACCAGCACCTTTGCATGTTCGAGAGTAACAGGTTTGTCGGGGTCGTCGATGATTCCATCTCGTATTAACCTTGCTCTCTCCTCTTCCCGTTGCTTCCTGAGCTCTGTGAATGTGACTTGATCTTCCCCGGCGAAGCGCGCCTCCCTGTCCGCCATTCTGTCTCGATGTTGGCGTTCGTGGTTGTTGAGGTTGCTGCAGGTTCGGTGCTTCGCGACTTGGTCTTGGAGGGAGATGTTGGATGAAGTTCCGCCTGGACCACTGATCGACCCTTTGACATTTCGATGTTGCCAAGACCGGGCCATGACGCTTAGACCAGTTGGGCAATAATTTTCCGAAGAACGGAAAGACGCATTGAGTGCAAGCTACCAGAGCCTTTGTCTTTATAACATATTAACTTTAGGCATATTGGATGAGAGATTCGCTTAATGTGGCCTTTCTGTTACAGGATCTCCTTTGTAACAGGTCTCCGGGCAATAATGAAGCGAGCAAACTTGCCTGGACAACAGTGACATTTCGGCCTTACTATCTAGACTACGTAGGATAACCAACATGATTCTCCAACAGGTATGACACCCACAAAATCTCAAGCCTCTCTAGACAGCTGCTATATCCTCCAAAATGCTCTCCAGCTGCTCCTTCTCAAACGGTGCACAAAGAATCTCATTTCCACCCACATCCTTCTTTGTCGTAACCATCTGATGGTCCTGAAACCTACACATGTATTAGTTTCTTTTATCGCACTTTCGAGTGCAACATACTCTTTCAACAAACTTCTGAATGCCATATCATTACTGCACACGAATGCCTCCACTGCCCTTTGATACAGCACCTTGTAATCCAGTCCGCCCTCTGTTTCTGTATTCGCCATGTCGCCAGACATACTTTCCAACTGAGACTCGATGAGCATTTTGTAGAGCAGTTTGGCATTGCTGGGTAACGAAGCCAATACGAAGCGGACACCGCGGGTTCCACCAACACGACCACCTCGGCCCATGTCGAGAGATTCTTCGATGGCGGCGCATTCAGCGGGAGAGTAGTTGATGAATGTCGTAGTGTGGTGGAAGAGAAAGTTGTAGAGAGTGAGAGTCGCACTATCCCAGAGAAGAGGGGCCCGGATGTGGTTTGTAGTTGCTAGCAGTGAGATTTGTGGGTGATGGGCGAGCTGTGAGAGGACGGACTGGACACGGATTGGACGGAGAGCATCAGAGTCGAGTGCGTGAACAAGGAGGAGGATTTGTGTTGATGGACGTTCGGCTAGGAGGGTGGAGAGAGTTTCAAGGTTGACAGAGTGATCAGCGGCCACTTTGGGAGCACCGTCGGGGGATATGGTGGTGAAGAGCAGGTTGAAAACGTCCTTGAGAGTCAGTGTGACAATGTAGCCATTGACAATCATGATTTTGCGAGAGGGTTGGGCTGAATAGGCATGTTCAGCAAACGATTCCACCAGCGACTTTTTCGAGCCATAGCCATATAGTAGAATGTTGAAGCCTTGACTCAGTTCAAAGAGCCATTGCGGAAAGGAATCGGAATGAAGCTTGAGCAGGTTCTCTTTCTCCTCCTTGTGGTCTTCGTATGAGCGCAATAATCGAAAGTATTCTGCTGGTTCGAGTGGAGGAATGGTTGCTAATGTGTTGTTTGATACTGGTACCTTCCTGTGATGCTGTGAAAAGTAGAGGTCTGAGCCGGAGAGTGTATTTGGCGGTGGAGGCGACGGCGCCTTTTTCTTCCTGGGCGTGGCAGGTGTCTTGTCTTTTCCTTTTGCTCCCGGCTTCGGAGCCCTTGTCTCCTTTTCTATCGTCGCTCCAGCCCCTTCACCTTCGGAATCTTCGTCGTCGGAATATATCCTCCGCGCCAACTCTTCCACTTCCTCATCTTCCTCCTCGTCTTCACTGTCGTCGCCTCGTATCAACCTTTGCACCAGCGCTCTAGCACTCTTCTTTTTGGCGGATTTGTCGGCATTGCGTACGGGTAGATCATCTGGGTCAAAGTCTTCGTCTTCTTCGTCCGGAGGCGGTCGCATGGGAGTTCGGAGGGCTGAGGGTTTCGTTGGTGAATGGGCATGAACGTAGTTCAAGTTGCGTCTCGGTGTTTGTGGTACTGGTAGTGGAGGAGGTGATGGTCTTTTCCGTTTGAGCATTGTGTGTGGAGTTGAAATCGTATATCTCGAGCTTTGAGGGGCAGTCTTTGTGTTGAGGGTATCCTGGGAGCTTGAAGCGTTCTGGAAGGATGGGAATCTCGCTGGGGTGACGTGAAGCAACCAAAGTTCTGGCGACGCGACCGTCGAGTTTCACAATCAATTCCAATCGGCAAGGCCCTGCCAAGTCATGTCTTGGCGGACCTCCGTTTCTGCCAAAATTCTGAGAATCGCCGACAGACTTTTGAGTCAATTAAGTTGCCAGTAACCTTCCCGGGGCAGGTCCAATTCATAGCCTCATCTCGGATTCTCTCTCCATCTCTCCGCTCTTTCTTCCCTTCCGCGTCAACTTCTCCTTCTCTTTCCTTTCTTCCTTTTTCTTCTGTTTTTCGATACCCCGCCTTGCGTCCGTTCTTCACAATGCAGCTCCGTCAATCCGTCCTTCGGTCTTTCCCGAGCCCTGCCAAATACTCGCTCTCCGCTTCCGCTCGTCTCCAGACCGCCGTCGCTTTCCGCATGTACCAGACCATCTCCGGCATTCCCGAGAAGAAGCAAAAGTACGTTCCTCAGGATGGAACCTACCCAAAGGGCTTCAAGGTTGGTGGAATTCACACTGGTGTGAAGAAGGACGGAAAGTCTTTGGATTTGGCTTTGGTCACCTCCGACTTGCCATGCTCGGCCGCTGCTGTCTTCACCAAGAACGTCTTTAAGGCTGCCCCAGTCGTTGTATCGAAGCAGACTCTCGATGCGAGGGAAGGAAAGGGTATCAGAGGATTGGTTGCCAACAGTGGTTGCGCAAACGCTGTTACTGGTACCAAGGGTATGGAGGATGCTCAGGCTATGGGTGCTACTGTCGACAAGGTTTTGGGTGAGACTGAGCCATCCACCATTGTCATGAGCACCGGTGTTATTGGACAATTGTGAGTCTTCCTTCATTCCAACGGCAAAAGCGTTCGCTGACTCTTTAACTACTAGGCTCCCAATTGCCAAAATCCTCGAGGGTATCCCCAAGGCCGCTTCCCAAGTTGGCGACGACCACACCTCGTGGCTCAACACCGCAAAGGCGATCTGCACAACCGATACCTTCCCCAAGTTTGCCTCCAAGACCTTTTCCTTCAATGGTCGTACCTTCCGCATCGCCGGTATGGCCAAGGGAGCTGGTATGATCCACCCCAACATGGCCACTCTCCTCGGCTTCATGGCCACCGACGCCCCAGTCGCACCAAAGGCCCTCAAGAGCATCCTCACCTTTGCCGCCGACCGCTCCTTCAACGCCATCTCTGTCGACGGTGACATGTCTACCAACGATACCGTCGCCATCCTCGCCAACGGTGCCGCTGGAGGTGAGGAAATTACCCAAGGTGGTGCAGGCTACCAGGAGCTCCGTGATGCCGTCACTGGGTTCGCCGAGGAGCTCGCCAAGCTTGTTGTTCGTGACGGTGAGGGAGCTACCAAGTTCGTCACCGTCTCGGTCATCAACGCTCCAACTGAGGAGGCCGCTCGTACCGTCTCTTCTACCATTGCCAGATCTCCTTTGGTCAAGACTGCTCTCTACGGCCGTGACGCCAATTGGGGCCGTATTCTTTGCGCTACTGGATACTCTGGTGCCGAGGGAATCGTCCCAGAGCAGACTAGCGTCTCGTTTGTTCCTACCGACGGATCTCCAATCCTTCGCCTCTTGATCAACGGAGAGCCAGAGAAGGTTGATGAGGCCCGTGCTAGTGAGATTCTCGAGCATGAGGATTTGGAGATTGAGGTTGATCTCGGAAAGAAGGGTGGTGAGTCGTGGAAGTACTATACTTGCGATTTCAGCCATGAGTAAGTTGAACCTACCCCTAGCTGTGAAAAGGATTTGCTAACAGTGTGTGCTTTAGGTACGTTACCATCAACGGTGACTACAGAACTTAGATTTAATGATGATATATGATGGACTTTTCTTATTGTTGATATGGGTTGGCGTTGGTGTCTTTTGTTGATATTTTGTACAGCTAAGATAGATGGTCTCTTAAGAATGGAGAAAACTTTAATTACTGTTGACATTGACATGCTACAGGTCTGGTCTTGGTTCTGCTCTGTTATGGACCCTTGGAGCACGCTAGGTGGAATGTCGTGGTGGTTCATGGACTGTTCCATCGGGGACATACAGATTAATCTTGAAGATTCCAAAATGGATTGCCCACTGATATATCCTTCCGCTCTCCTCCCAAAAGCATCACTAAAAATGGATCGCATTCTCACCACCCTATCGCGTATCTCTACTGCTATAGAGGAGCGATTACCAACACGCAAGACCATCAAGAGAAAGCGACGTTTTCTCAATCTTCGGTCTCCACGGCAACCTACTGCCAAAGATGGCACGTGCCCTCAACCGACCTCTTTCTCCTTTGAGAAAAAACGAGTTGGGAAGGAGAGAAAATGCTCTGTTTCGTCCATTGACCAGCACAGTTTGGTCAAGAATGTGACAAACTCTTCCAACGAACTCACCTTAAACACCCCCCTTTCGACCTCGACGCCAGCCTCGACGCCCACTCGCCTCTCTCCGATCGACCGCGCAAACACGGCAACGGAAACGGAAACGCCAACCATGGGCCGCTACATATCCACCAACAAAGGAATCAACACAACGCCGAAGCACAGACACAGCAGCAAACAAGTCATCTCCAAGCTCACTCCTCCCGGCATCAAAAAAAGCCCAGCCTCCTTTGTCGCACACAAGAATACCGAAATCCTCGTGCGAGAAAGCATCATGCCAAACATTGCGTCGGTGGAAAAACAGCTTACCAGCACGCCGGAAGAGACGGTGGCGCATTTCTCGGTGATACTGCCTGATAAACGGAGAGATGGTACGTCGCCTATCCTCTATCGGAGCGATCATGGGTTCTTGGAACCGGCAGACCGTAGGTTTCTCAGACTTCCCGGAGGATATTCGGCCATCTCTGGCGGGACGGCTAAGCTCAGTCTAAGCTCCTCAACATAGATGAGCCCGGGGCACTGGTCACATGTTCAAAAGCTAATGGAGGAATAGACATAGGGATACGACATGGCAAGGAGGTACTCGTTGGACGAGGGAATCGATGGTATGTGATTCCGTTTGTTTGTTTGTCTCTCCTCCTAACATACAAACAGCGATTATGTCCTACCGCAGAACTTTGTTTCCAGCGTCCATTTTCGACTGTACTCAGTTTGCTTCGAGAGTGAGAAGGATAGTCTGGTGTACTGCGAAGATTTGAGCCAGAATGGGACATATCTGAACGGCCGAAGGATAGGAAAGAACAAGGCCGCCCTCATATCGCATGGAGACCGACTGGGTAGGCCCCCGATGGCGCATACCACATACAGAATCCCGAGAACTAATACTAAAACAGAAATCAGACATTCGGTTACCCTGGTCTTCCATCAAGCGGCTTCTCAGTTCCTGGTCCCCGGTGATACATCACAGTCAGATGAGGCTCAGAATTGCTCCAAGACATACCAGATATCGCATCGTCTTCTTGGTAGTGGCGGTTTTGGCAAGGTCTACATGGCGTACTCCAAAAAGACGGGTGTGCAGGTAGCTTGTAAGATCGTGGAGCTGGAAAAGTATCAGAAGGCGAGCTCGGCAAACAAGAATCGGTATGAGGCGGAGGTTGCAATAATGAAGATGCTGAAGCATGTAAGTGTTCCGGTCCTGCTGTTGTCTCCATTCGCTTATCGTTGGCAGCCAAATATCATCCGGGTTCATGAGATAATACCGAGCACAAATTACATGTAAGGAATTCCCACTCAAGTATAGACGAAATGATACTGACTGGCATTTTAGATTCATCTTTCAGGACTTGATAACCGGTGGAGATTTGTTCTCTCATATTCAACAGAAAGGAGCCCTTCCAGAAACCGAAGCTATGTGCATCATGTGGCAGCTCCTCCATGCCGTCGAATATCTCCACAAGTCCGGAATTGTCCACCGGGATCTCAAGCCAGACAACATTCTCCTCGCTTCGAACCGTCCAGGAGCACGAATTGTTATTACGGATTTCGGAGTCGCCAAGTGTTTCAACAACCCACGTGACAGAATGTACAGTATAGTAGGAACGCCTGGTAAGTGGAGAAACTCGGGGTTTTGGAGCCAGAACTAACGAAAGTAGAGTACTATGCTCCCGAAATCGCAATGGTTGCACATCCTGATACATCCTCCAAGACTGATGCTGCTAAAGGAGTAGCAGAGAAGAAGAGATTCCCATTCATTGCTCATGGGCATGCAAAGGACCAAGCTGCAATGCTGAAAAGAGCACAGGTGAAGAAAGCAGGCCATGGACCTCCGGTAGATTTGTGGAGCATTGGTGTAATACTGTACCTGATTCTCAGTAACACAACTGCCTTTGGGGACCCCAATGTTCAGCAGGTCGTGCGGAATATTGAGAGGTGCCGCTTGGATAGGATGAACATGGGAATCGAGGAGTGGAGCAAAGTCAGTCTTGAGGCGAGAGATCTGATTCGCGGGTTGCTCCAGCCAGATCCAGAGAAGAGGTTTACTGTGCGGCAGGCTTTGGAGCACAAGTGGATGGGTAGGCATGCAAAGGAACTGGCTGATTTGCATAGGAAGGCCATTGAGGAGCACGATGATGCGTATTACAATACGTTGTGATCTTGGAGTTTTATGTAGTGATGTTTTATTTAGCGGGTCATGGATACTGATGATACTTTTTATGGTGGTAACGGAACTAATGACTGGTGGCTCTCTGTTCTTGTTCTCTGGGGCCATTATGGGCGTCATGTTTCTTCACGCCTTTGAGCGTCTCTTCATGGTTTTAGCGGAGTATGGTATAGGATCTCTGATGTTCATGAGTCACTCGTTTATGATTGGGGTCAGCTCTAGTAGGAGTTGGTGGGATAGGACAGGGAATAATAGCAAAAAGATAAAACCATTTCTAAAAAAGTAAAACACCGTAACGCCTTTATGTGAAGTCCAATAAATACAAGCCAGTCGTTCGTGCGAGTGGCCTACTCTCGTTTCCGGACACTCCTTGCCTTTCTAGCCTTGAAAACAACCTGAGGCTCCTCCACTTTTGGTGCAACCGTGTCTATAGTTTCTTCAACTGGTTCCGTTTTGACCGGCATCATTCTGACAGTCGGCTCATTCTCCAGCTTGATTGGCACAAATCCTGTTGGTGGTGGCTCCACCTTGACCTCCTTGGGCTTCAACTTGATGGGTCCTAGATCAGCCAAATCATCCTCCTCATCATCACCAGTATAAATCTTCTCCACCGGCTTCCACTTCTTGATGGCCTTCATCTCTGCATCCAACTCTTGCATCTGCCCATTATACTTTCTCTTCAAATTCCTCTCCAAATCCGCCTCCTCATCCTCCGTCATAATCAACTTCGGCCCAATCCCAAACGCATTCGCCTTTGGCTGCACCGGCTCCTCCACCACCTGCCACTCCCCAGCCATCGCCATCTCCCCCCTCACCTCTGTCGGCAGCGCCACTCCCAGATCCTCCAGCTGCTTCATATGCGCCTTCTTCTCCGCCTCCGTCATCTGTTTCCTCGGCTGCTCCTTTCTGGCCAGGCCCGCTACCGGCTTCGGAACCGCTATCGGCCGTGGCTTGGGCTTGTCCGTACCATCTTCTTTCGTCTCCTTGGTGTCGACTGTCCCGGACCCGGTCAACGCATTGAGTCGTGCGACTTCCCGCTTTGCTCGCTCGCTATCGCGTTCGTTACGCTCGGAGGTGCGGTGGAGTTCGCGGAGGAAGCGTTTGAGGGCGACTTGGTGCTTTGCGGTGGCTTCGTGGTTGGTGCGGCCGATCTTGGTGTCGACGACGAAGGTCGTGCAGTGCTTGCAGTAGTATTTAGGCGTTGATTTCCAGTATTCTGACATTGTGGCGGTTGTCGAGTGTGTGGAATGTGTAAAGAGGAGGGAGGATTCGAGGCCGTGACGCTGGACCGATGAAAGGGGAGGTTTTTGGTGATGGTGAGTTGGATGGCGATGATTTGTTTGGTGTTTTGGTTTCGACCCTCAGGCCAAATCCTCGTGTAACCACGATAGGCGAGAGACCCCCGGGCCAATTCCAGCCTGGGAAAATGACGACAGGGTCCGGCGAACGGCTCAAGCCAACCCACGCCCTGGCAGCACCAAGAATCCGTTCTCCGCATTTGGAACCAAATCCCCAATCCCCAAAAATACATATCCTCCACCAAAACAACAAACCCGACGCCGCAAAACCAACCCACGATGCCGTCAAAATCGCACCTAACGCTCTACCTCTTTACCTACAACCTCGCGCTCCTCCCCATCAACCCTCCGCACTTCACCGCCAACTTCCTCTCCAACCTCAACCCGGCCGCGCCGCAACCAGACCTTATCGTCCTCTCCCTCCAAGAAGTTGCGCCAGCATGGATTTCGATGCTCCCGTCACCCAACGCCCTCACCAAACACCTCACACCCATTATCGAGGCTGTGCAAAACTCTACGCGCGAGCAGTTCGGCCTTGGAAGTGATGAGAGAGGATATTCGATTGTTGGACGACACAGCATAGGGCCGACAGCTGTGCTTGTATTTGCGCGGGACCGGGAGGCGGTGAGGGAGGTGCAGTGTGTGGAGAAGGGGTTCTTGTGGAGGGAGACGGGGTATAAGGGGGCGGTTGGAATCAAGGTGTGGTATTCTGAGGATGGGTCGGCGAGGGAGACAACCGAGTTGGTGTTTGTGGGGACGCATTTGATTCATGGTGAGACGCAGTGGGAGGCGAGGAATGCCAATTGGGAGAGTACCGTGCGCGGCCTGGTCTTTGAGGATGTACAGGAGGATGGTGGGAGGAGGTTGAGTGGCATCTACGATAAGGACTCGTACTTGTTTGTGCTGGGAGACCTGAACTATCGCACGGGTGATGAGCCGCCGAAGGAGGAGGATCATGAGAAATTTCCACAGCCGTCATCGTCAAGGATCAAAACGAGGGGAATTATCACCAACCTACTTGCCAAGGATCAGCTGCTGAGGGAAAAGAGACAGGGAAAAACACTACATGGATTGACTGAAGAAGACATCTTTTTCCTACCAACCTACAAGCTGAAGGACAAGTCAGGCACCATTTCAGGCTCTTCGGCGATTGGCGCAAACTACGAACAAGCAGCCCAGGATCCGGAACACATCACTTGGGCAGCACACAGATGGCCGAGTTACACCGATCGCATTCTCTATCTACCAGCCTCGCCCGAAGTTAAACCTCACAATTACCAGGCTGTCCCTTCAATGATGGGCTCGGACCATAAGCCTGTCACACTACACATCTCGATACCAAAGCAGATACCAGAGGCGAAGGGTGATGATGTTAGGCTACAACCACCGTTTCCTTTGGATGAGGAGTGGAAGAGCAAGAGGGATGTGGCTAGAAAAGCGGAAGCTATGCTGGGCTGGGGTGCCTGGGTTGGAGCTACAAGGCAAGGAATGGCGACGGCAGCTGGGACTGGTATTGGCTTGATGGCCGCTGCTTACTATCTGAAGACTGCTTGGGTGTAGGTTGCTTGGGGCTTTGCTCTTTGCCTGTGGATCTTGCGTTAATAAGGATATGGGGCTTCGGAATATCGGTAATGATAATGATAGTGATAAACAGCATTATATCCAGTATGCTGCCCACTTCCAAATACAACAAAATGGCTGAATACAGCAATCGGAATCGTACTGACAAATGCGGTACAAATTAGAAACAAATCCTACCATTACTATTGAAACCCATGAGCGCGCTTTGAAATCGAATACCTACGACCAAATGTCGATCCTTCCAACAATCGGCCTCCATATCTCTCGATATCCGGAACCAGTAAACTCCGCTCCTCCAAAGCACCATCAATCCAAATACGACCCTTCACCTCTCTCAGCTGGGATTCATCATATGGGGCCAACACGAGCTGGGATATAGCACCATTAAACGAAGACTTCTGCAATGTCGTTGCGCCAAACCCATATCTGGGAATTAGATCATTGACAAACTCAACCAAACGGTCTTGCCCAAAGTCATAGACGGAGTCTCGAATAATGGTATTCACCCTTCTCCGAGCTACATGCTCAAGAGAACCCCAGCCAGCTGAGATCCAGTTCTTTGGTTCCAATTCTGCCCTCGCAATAGCCCAGGTATCCACCAAGCGAGCATTCAAAAGCCAACCTAAGTAATCCGGCAAGTTGAAGTCGGCCCTGAAAAGCCTAGTCTCAAGCGCAAGCTCAGGAAGCTTGTTGACAAATTCCCAGCTGTATGAACGGCGACGATACAACCCATGGTACGATAGCAGTTCCAACACCGAAACCATGTGCATATGCTCCTCGATGCTGAACTCTTCCATAAACCCTCTTGCATCCAAAACGCCCAAGACCTTGTTGTTTGGATAATTTGCTCCACTGGCAGCTGGTGCAAAGAAGTCATCCTCGATGATGATCTCACCTGTTTCATCCCTCAGCAGCACATTCTTCTCGTTGACGTAGCCGGGTGGGGCTATCTCGTAGTATGGCTTCTTCGGCTCAGCAAGCTTTACGGAGTGAACATGTCTGACAACCGAATAGATGTTTATAATGGCCTTCTCTATCCTGTCGAGTTCCGAGCTGGAGAGGATGTACTTTGGTAGGCAACGGCTCTGGAGGCACTCAATATATGGTCGAACCATGACATCCTCGAAACGGAATAAAGCCACGAGCTCTTTGAAGCTAAACAAGTCCGGAGATAGCGTTCCATAAACGTCTCGACGGAACCTGTCACCTGCCCAGTCGGCCTTTCCGGTATTGAGCTGATGTCGAATGAGAAACGCTTGTTGTTCGGCCAGATCCGAGCGCCTCATGAGGTTGATGTAGTGATGTGTCGGTCTTGGGAGGGCAATTGAGCGGCAGATCGAGAGAAGGTATCGTTTGAAAACATTGTGAAAGTACTTGTTGACATATTGAAGGGAGAGGATATCGGAAATGGAATCGAAAAAGGCGAAAACTGTCAAATGGATTTCGGGTGGGACATTGAGAAACGGAGCGGGAGACGCCATGAGGGACATTGGTGTCGGTGGAGGCCTTGAGTCGCAAGAGTTCGAGTGAGGATGAAATGTGAGGCCGAATTTGCAAAGTTGGAGGACGTCTCTAAATGAAAAGGTTCTAGCGGGGCGGTCAGCATGGGAAGTATAATAACGGGATGCAATCATGGCCGGTTGGACCTACGTAGAATTCTTGTGGCGGCCAATGCTCTCAACAGCTGTTATACCAGTCGGTTCTGGCGTGGTGTTGCAGTAGATCTTCTCGATTGGTGGTGAATGAAGAGAGAAGGATAGTAGAGCTCTCAAACTGATTTTATGAAGTTGGCCGTAATAAGAAGTAGTAAAGGTAGCGTTGTTTTTCCTAGGAACTAAGCGAGAGCTGGCGAAAAGCCTCGGAGTATAGCGATCTATCGTATTGAGAAGAAGAACAAGGTGGTATCGTAGAAGTAAAGAGAGAAATATAGAGAGTCGATCTTAGTCGAGTTGTTGATGTGAATAGAGAATGTACTTATGATTGGCCGTAAAAGGGGAAAAGTTAAGTACTGGATCTTCGTATCTCAGAATAAAAAGAGAGGAATAATCCGAAAAGGAAAGAAAAGAGGAGTTGTTTGTATAGAAATACAATGTCGTGAACCTGTCAAAGGTGCTATAAGCCGTAATGTGTGGACGTGGTAGTAAAGAAGCGTCAGCTAAGGTTGGCTGTCGAAAGTAATATAAAGAAAGTCGAGAATACGAGACTAAAAGTGTTTGTTGTCTCGTTGATGATATCGGTAGTAGTGAATGTTGAAGAGAGTTCTCGTCGAGTGATGTTTATAAAGCTTAAGAATCTCTATTGTTTTCTGGAGGGCCTTAGTAGGATTAGGCAGTCGATAATCGCATGGTATTCGAAGTATTAAATGAACGCTCGGAAGTATCTCCGGGTCAAAACATTTAACAACAGGAGAGGCGAAGGCCCCGAAACGAGATGCTGTTTTCACCTGCCGAATGGATCAGCTCTGGAGCATGAACTGGAAGCAAAAGCCAATGTATGAATAAGAACTAAACACGCAGCTAGAATTCGTTCCTGGCAGGGGCATCTGAACTGATTTATGTGATGTGATCGTTGGTATAAATTAAGTAAGTAAAAAGAACCAAAGAGTGTGACTGCGTTCACCGGGCCCCATCTCACTGTAATCTCGGACCCATTTCATAATCACCTATTAAATATTGGGGCTAGAGGGTACCGAATATTGTCATCTCCAACTGATGAGAACAGGCCAACAGAAGCCAACTACTTCTTGCTGACTTGACCGTAGACAGAAACACCCACAGCACATGACAGAACTTTGAAAAGTGAGAGCACAAATCTCTTTTCATTCCTTCTTCTAACCGTGCCCTGATCCCACCCAGCACACGTTAAACGACAATTTCCCATTGCACAGTTTACGTGGGTAAAAGCCTCGTCTCAACTGGTATCTGAAACCCAAATATTAATGAAATTTTAACCGAATTACGCCTTATGAACAAAACCCATGCAAGAAAAAACCAACTAAAAGCTTTTCTAAATACAAGCGGACCATCATGACCTAGACCAAGAGAACAGCATTCACACAACCATCGTTCTCGCAGTTGTTTGTGATCTGTGCCCATTTACCCCAGACAACCTTGCCACCGGCGGTAACCATACCCAACTCGCTGACGTTGACCTCGATAATGGTACCCTTGGTGAGGACACCAAGTTGTGTGAACATTGGCGACTGGGGATTCTTCTTGACGCTGAGGATTGGAAGTTGAACAGTGACTCCGAGCTCGGGATGTGTGACGTTGGCCTTCTTGTAACGGAGACCCATAGGTCTGATGAAACGTTCGTACTTGACGGGTCTTCTGGTGAATTCACCTCCAACTGCAATCTTGTTAGCGAAACGGACGAAAGCATTTCTCGGCAGGACGTACCAAAGGTTGGCTTTGTGATCATTCGCTTCCATCCCTTCTTGTGAGTCTTCTTTCCGGTCTTGATGACCTTGAAGACTTCCTCTTCACTGATTCCTCTAACCTTTGGCAAAGGAACACTGAACTTGGCGGCCTTTTCCTTTCTCTTCTGCTTGATAGCAGTACTGAGAGCCTTAGCGTTGTTGGTGTTGCTACGATCCAACAAGAAACCGGGCACAGCCTGGGTCGATGGCTCTGCTGGGCCTTCCGACTTGACGTTCTTTTGTTCGTGGGCTCTGATCTGCTTCTTGAGCTGGATCTTCTCGTTGTGTCGCTTCTTAGCATATAACTTTGCTCTCAGACCGTGGAGCTTCTGTGCATCGGCGGACTTCTTGTGCGATTCTCTCGCAATACGTTTCCTTTGGCGCTCATCGTGATCGAGACGCTTTCCGTGCAATTTGGTCCATCGCTCGATATACTCGTGCTGAGGCATGGCGGATAACGGAGATGTGTTGAGCCTCTAGAGGAGTATAAGGAGATTGAGATGGAGAGAGGTGGATTGAAGCGATGAAGATTGGGTTGAGATGGCCACTTGCGAATTTGGTGATGGATTGATGTTGTTGGTGATGGCGTTTTCACCTGAAGGGAGTTGCAGGCGGGAGAAAGTTTTATGGGTCCAAATTGATTTCGCATGGCAAGGGTGTGATTTTAGTGCCAAAAAAAAAGTACTAGCGAAAACACCCACCGAACTTTTGACCCCTCCTCAAGAACTCAAGTGGGTGCCTTTTCTGCAGTCCTCAGACTTTTTTCACACTCGATATATCCCCGCCATTCCCCCAAGAGCATCACCATCTACTCCATCTCGCTCTCGAGCAGTCATCAGGGCCTTTCAGTTTGAAAAGAACAAAAAACTCCACGAAACCATCTCCTGGGGCTAACTGCTTACCACTTTTTCTCCCCCCCGCTTGGCCAGAATCCTCAAAAGTTATCAAAGAAAAAAGCAATACCGGCCCTCTCGTTTACGGACGCCACTAGCTTTTCCCTCTCTCTTCCTCTTCATCTTTTCTCATCCTCTTTCTCCAAAATACCCCAAAGTCTCAACATCAAAAAAAAGAGACGACACCACTTGCGGACTGCCATAACAACCGCAGTCGTCAAAACAATCTTTCTGCTTGCCAACGGATAGCAGCCAGCTCTGCGACCCTTCTCCGTCCCACATTAAGGAGCGGCTATAGATCGCCCATAGGATTGGTCTCCATACCAACCTTCACCGTCGAAACCCTTCCCCACCACCTCCGCATCAGTCGCCGCACCTCTTTATGATGGACGTCGCCGGACTTCGCAACTGCATCGCGTCTACCCTTACAGCCAATGCCGAGATACGACAGACCGCTGAGCAACAGTTGAAGCAGGTTCGTTTTGCCCCAAACCCCACCCATACTCATTACATCTCGAGTGTGAGGAAGATAAGACCAGCCAAGTTGGGGCTAGTTGTGTTCTGACAGCTCCATCTCCGCCCTTTTGACAGGGTCCTTGTGAAGCCCTTTCGCTAACATGCTGAATATAGGCAGAGAGCTCGCCCGGTTTCATTGGTGCCCTACTTGACATTGTTGCTTCAGAACAGGATGCCAATGTCCGTCTTTCGAGTATGTATATCCACCGAGGGCGCAGAACGATGGTGTCCCTTTTGTCACGGGAAAAGATGGTTGACTGGTGGATGTAGGTGTTGTCTACTTGAAGAACAGAGTAACAAGAGCTTGGGATTCTTCCGACGACTATGCCGGCTCGAGCCACAAGCCCATTCCAGAGGGCGAGAAGCCTGCCTTCAGAGACCGTCTCATTCCCCTCCTCGCTCAAGCCAGCCCTCAAGTCCGACAGCACATCCTCACCATAATCGGCAAGATTCTCAACTACGATTTCCCAGATGCATGGCCGAACTATGTCGAGATCACCATGAACCTCCTTACCACCAGTGACATCCAGAGTGTTTATGCTGGTCTTCAGTGTCTCAGTGCCTTGTGCAGGACCTTCCGGTTCAAGACGAAGGATGCTCGTGAGGACTTTGACAGAGTCAGCGAGGTTGCTTTCCCCATCATTTTGCAGATTGGAACCCGCCTCTTGGACGAAACCAGCGCCGAGGCCGGTGAGATGATGAAGCTCATTCTCAAGTGCTACAAGCATGCCATATTTGTATGCAATTCCTTCCCGCTTCCTGAAAGCTGGCTAACATCATTTTAGATGGATCTCGCACCACACTTGCAGGCAGAGACTGCTATTGTTCCATGGGCCACCTTGTTCATCAAGGTTGTGGAGAAGGAGACTCCACAGGAGGCTTTGGGCGAGGATATCGATGAGAGGGCTCAACACCCGTGGTGGAAGGCCAAGAAGTGGGCTTACTCCAACCTGAACAGGCTGTTTGTTCGATACGGAAACCCAAACACCCTCAGCAAAGGCAACGGAGACTCATATATGGAGTTCTCGAAGTCCTTCATCATCAACTTCGCCCCCTCAATCCTCACAGCGTACCTCCGTCAGATTGATTTGTGGGTCTCCAAGCAAATCTGGCTCAGCAAGGTCTGCTTGTCCTTTATTGTTTCCTACTTGGACGAGTGCGTCAAGCCAAAGACTACTTGGGAGCATCTGAAGCCACACATGAACAGTCTTGTTGCCCATGTTCTCTTCCCATTGCTCTGCCAAACTCCCGAGGACTTGGAGTTGTTTGAGGATGATCCAGCAGAGTATTTGCATAGAAAGCTCAGTAAGTTCTCCGACCCTTGTTATTGCAAACCTCACTTGCTTATTCTAACGCCCAGAACTAGACTTCTACGAGGATGTTGCGTCTCCTGATGTGGCTGCCGTTAACTTCCTAAACACTGTCGCCAAGCACCGCAGAAAGCAAACCTTCACCATCCTCAACTTCATCAACGAGGTTGTCAACAGATACGAGGCTGCTACGGAGGCGGAAAAGAACCATGTGGAGAAGGAGGGTGCCTTGAGGATGATTGGAACTCTTTCTTCCATCATCTTGGCAAAGAAGTCTCCTGTCGCAGACAAGGTCGAGTACTTCTTCGTCCGCCATGTCTTCCCCGAGTTCCGAAGCGCCCATGGTTACCTCAGAGCCCGTGCTTGCAACGTCCTTGAAAAGTTCTCCGATCTCAACTTTGAGGACCAGAACAACATCATTGTCATCTACCAGAACATCCTTGCGTGCTTGGAGGACCCAGCGCTCCCGGTCCGTATTGAGGCCGCATTGGCATTGCAGACATTGATAAGACATGATGCAATCAGAACGGCCATGCAGCAAAATATTACGCACATCATGCAGCAGTTGCTGAAGCTCACTAACGAGGTTGAGCTTGATCAGCTTGCCAATGTTATGGAGGAGTTTGTTGAGGTCTTTGCCTCTGAGTTGACCCCATTCGCGGTGGAGTTGACCGAGCAATTGGTAAGCAGTCGAAGATCGGTATTCTGGAATGTATACTAACGTGCTTTAGCGTGATACCTACTTGCGTATCATTGGTGATATCATTGAGAAGGGTGGAAATGATGAAGACGGTATCCTTACCGATGACAAGAGCATCACTGCCCTTGGTGTCTTGCAGACCATCGGCACTCTTATCCTCACATTGGAGAGCACCCCCGAGGTGTTGCTGCACCTCGAGAATGTTCTTGTACCGGTCATCACCACCACCCTTGAGAACAGACTCTATGATCTCTACAATGAGGTCTTTGAGATCATCGACAGCTGTACATTCTCTGCCAAGAGCATCTCGCCAACCATGTGGGCAGTCTTCGAGCTTGTTCACAGAACTTTTAAGGATCGTGCTGAGATTTACGTCGAGGACATGCTTCCAGCTCTTGACAACTACATCACCTACGGATCTGAGATGCTCAGACAGAACCAGGGCTATTTCGAGGCTATCATCGACATTATCCAAACCATCTTCACCCACGATAAGCTCGGGGCCATGGACAGGATTTGCGGTTGCAAGCTTGCGGAATCAGTGCTTCTGTCCGTCCGCGGAGGAGCGGATCAGTACCTTGCCGGCTTTGTCGAAATCGGCATGACCAAGCTCACGAACGACAAGGAGCCAAAGGTCCGGTCCTACCAGATTCATCTCTTGGAGATGGTGATCAACTGCGTCTACTACAACCCATTGGCTACTCTTCACGTTTTGGAGGCGCACAACTGGACCAACTCCTTCTTCACTCTTTGGTTCACAAATATTGACCATTTCCGAAGAGTTCACGACAAGAAATTGTCCATCGTTGCCATTGTCTCGCTCCTCCAGCTCGGCCCTGAACAAATCCCAGCTTCGGTTCAACCAGGATGGCACCGTTTGTTGCAGGGAGTTGTCCGTTTGTTTGACACTCTACCAGTTGCCATGAAGAACCGGGAGGAGGCTACTAAGGATCCTTATGGAGGCGAGGAATACGACGACGGCGCCGACAGTGACGGCTGGGAAGAGAGCGCTGATGCTTGGGACAACGAAGCTGAAGATGTAGAGGACGACATTGGCAATGATGAGTCTGCCTATCTCGAATTCTTGTCTGGCGATGGATTGGACGACTACGATGATGATGACGATCTTGATGAAGAGTCTTTGATTGAGTCACAGCTCGACAAGATTGAACCATATACTCTCTTCCGCGATACCTTCGTCATGCTCAAGGCCAGCCATCCGCAGCTCTATGAGAACCTCACCAATGCCCTGTCGAGGGATGAACAGGCTGTTCTGGAGAGCGTTGTCGAGATTGCCTCAACACATGACGTTGCCGCTGCTCAGCTTGCAAACGGCAGTTAGAAACCTGAGTTTGCAGTTCAGTATTTCGGGCGACATCGCGTGCTAAAGAATGAGCGGAACCCACTCTTTGTGGTATGTTAAAGGGGGGTTGATTTATCTATTTGGCTTCATTACGTCATATTCTTCTGGCATTCATACACTGGAACGGCTTTTTCTATGGACAAGGCACACAAAAGCGAGTGGTTTACATTTACTATGGGATGGTTCTTAAAATGGGTGGGCTGTGGTGTTTTTCCTTTTCGTTTGATTTCCTTTTCCCTTTGTTTCTGACATTTTTCGGCGCTCAATTCCCTATCAACTGTAAGCATAAGGGTGTATGTTTCCGTTGAATATGATGGGAAGGCTTTTTTGTTCTTCTGCTGGTTATCATTGCTTTGTTTATTTTGCCGTATTTTTTCTTTCTGTATTACTTTCTTCTGTCCTTTTCCTCGACAGCCTGTTTGTACCTTTTAGTGCGAGCATGGTGTTCCTAATCACCAGTTATTGGGTTCTGCAAGCGTTGAGTAGTGGTAGCATTGGTGTATTTGTGGAAGGGTTTCTTTACTTTTGTTGGTGGAGTGGGAGTTGTTCGATGGGAAGTGGAAAGGAATACGTGTCTCTTGAATAAATTTGTTAAAATTTCTACTAGCTAAGTAAGCACTCGAGTACGGTCTATATTCTTCGATGCGTCGTGAGCTTTCAGTCTATATGCGTATTTTGGAGCGCTGTTTCTGATCCATGCATTACTTACTTCTTGTGTTGACTGTTGTTTTGTGCCTTCCACTCGGTCAATATACCAGGTGTAACGCGCGAACATTGGGTATGTAATAAGTACTCAAGTACTTAGCAATTATTGTTTGTGAAAGCTTGTTGGGATCGTGGAAGCTTCTAGCGGAAGACCGCAGTGCGGTTTCCAAATTCAATCGAGTCAGCCACGCCGCGGCTATCTCGCAAATCGGACGCCTTCCTCAAAACTGCAAGAACTGCAGGCCAATACGTCGATGCCAAGGCGATGCTTGGTGCTATGTATCAGGAAACGGCCAGTTCCGTAGTGCCACTTCCACTCCATCTCCGCATTCGAATAAATTCCCCAGACCTTTCCACCCAGTTCATCTCTTTTTCGCAGAGTACATATAACCACGGATTTAACTTTGTTTTGACACTCACAAATCCTCGGATCAGCCATCGGTGTACACGTCAATCCATCAGGACAAGGCCACCCCACTATCCACCATCCAACTACCCGTCATGACCGAACTCAAAGTCGCCAACATGCGCCAAATCCTCATAATCAATCCCAACTCCAACTCACAAATGACGGCTCTCCTCCGCTCAATCCTCACGCCCCTCCCTCTCCCCGAAACCTTCCGCCTAAACTATTACACTGCTCCATCCGGCGTCCCACCCTCTCTTAACTCTCCCGAAGACGGCCAACTTTCCGCAGACCTCTGCTTCCCAGACCTCCTCCCACAACTTGAACAATACCACGCCTTTGTCGTCGCCTGCTTCTCGCCACATCATCCACTCATCGCCAAACTCCGCAGTGTCGTGCCCGCAGAGCATCCAGTCGTCGGTGTGTACGAGGAGAGCGTGCATTTCAGCAGGAACATGTTTAGCACACATTGGGGCGTGCTGACAACGGGACAAACTTGGGGAGATATCATTACGAAGGATCTCGATGGAGAGGTTGGGAAGGAGAGGTATCTTGGTGTCGAGGCTTGTGGAGTTCATGCTAGTGAACTGGCGAACCCCGAGGCGAGAGAAAAGGTTAGGAAAAGTGTTGTCAAGCTGGCGGAACGGGTGGAGGGGGATGAAAAGGTGTTTGGCATTGTGCTTGGATGTGTTGGGTTTGGAGAGCTTGGGGAGGTGGTGAAGGAGGTTGCTGGTGAGAGGGTGAGGGTTGTGGACTGTGTTAGAACTGGGCTGGGCGGAGCTGTTGCGGGGCTTCTGGGATGGGGTGGATTGGAGATTAAGAACTGATGGGCTGAGGGTCTATTTGTTGGACTGATGGCGGGGGGAAGATTGCCATGCCGTTTCTAGATATACCCAATATAGCTTCTACATGTTAGTGCTATTACTCCAATCTGATTGTCCATGCAGTCTGACATTGTCACGGTTCCGGATGTGAATGTGCCCAGCTATGTCAATCGGTAGTACATAAGTTAATGTGAAGGTAGCCTCGCATCGTACCCACCCGCCAAGTCCTCACGCAAGGCAGAAATATGGCGAACCTTGCGAACGCGCTCAACTCTTTCTGGTAGTGTATCTGAACGGGACCTTCTCTTCCTTCACCACCAGGACGCCAACTGAGGAAATACATTTTTTCCAGTTTGTTGCACAACCAACCCACATCTTAGTCGTAGCCATGTCGAGCCGAGCCCCGGGATAGTTCTCGCAGCTCAGGAATACTCTTCAACGACGACGAAAGAAGCAGAAGCAGCCAATTCCGACCTTTGTGGGCAACTCAAGCGGAAACTTGGTGGCTATAACCTTCATCTTTTCTAGGTGAATGATGCTAATTCTGCTGCCAAACAACAGGACATAACGGCCCCCGTTGACTCCAGCGCAACACCTAATCTTCCAACTCCTGAGGCTGGCCCAGATCTCTTCTCGCTTTTCGGATCCAACTGGAGTCTAAACCATACATCTATCGCAAGGAGCAACTCTGCATCGTCGACTAGAATTGGCTCAAATATCAACCTACCGAGCCGTAGGGACTCGGCACGGAGATTTGAAGTCTTCTATCCCGGAGCATCAGGCGAAACAGCGACAAAGACAACAGCCAAGACGGTAGTGCACAAGACACCTATACCCTCATCATCTCTACCACGACCTTCACGACCCTTACGACCTGCTCGATCAACAATCATGTCTGCCAATTCTGAAATCTGGAAAGCCGCTGCCATTAGTTTGGAGGACCTGGAGAACGTGGATTTGCTGTCCAGTGAGGAGTACGAGAGTTTTCTCGCCAATCCCGGCCAAACATTAGTCAACATTGCCCTGTCGAAGGACGAAAGCCATATAAATCCGGCACTTGTTTGCCTCGCAAAAACAACTATAAGGGAAACAAGAGATGATCCTTTCCGGTATCCCATCGAATGGAGCTCGTTCGACGAGGATTTGCGACATGTGCTAGAGTGCATGGTTGCAAGACATGGCCTCTCTTTTTCTGAAATCAAGCGGTTTGGAGCTTTTTATAGCTCTTTAGGCGTTCTAGTCTCCCTTTTGCTCGAGCAACAGTAAGTCGAACAGCTCAGCATAACCATAGCTAACCATGTACCTTCAGCTTGATTCCGCCATCTCCACCGGACCAGAATGAATTGTACACCAATCAACTCGTTTCATCCGCCGAATCTCCTGGGCTATCAAGACCGGCTTCCAGATTTTTCTTTAAAAAAAGTTGGTTACCGAGCCAGATGCTTTCTATTGTTCCTATTCAACACAAGACCCAAAAGGATCAAATGGCAGATGCATACTGTCAGATGAATGAGACGAGTATCGGCAAGACTCATTTTGATTTCGGGTACTCAAATGCCCGAGTGTCCATCCTCGTGGTTTATACAAATGAGGGATTTGTCGTTGAAAAGAACGCCTTTCCGCCTCCTTTTGTTCACAAGATTGAAGATTTCTCTAAGATTTCAATATCCGATCCGATCAGTTTGGCTATTGATCTGCTCTTTGGCGAGGAAACAGACAAATTTGAACGCTCCAAAATGCTGTCCGAGATGGTGACGAGTACGAAGGAAGTTTCAGACAGTACCAATACCCGTGACGGTCGAGAGCTTTTCCATGGTCGTAGTATTGGGAGACTAGGAAAGCTTGGGAGGGGTAGCTTTGGGCTGTACGTTGCAGAGACAGAAGACGGCGATGGCAGTTCTGCTAAAAAGATGATCTCGCCTTCCTCAACTACTCCATCCGTTGCTTCGAGCCTTCGTGCACCACAGCCAAACCAACCGGTATTCAAGAAAATGAATCTTCACGACGACGCAGGCTCGCCTGTAGAAATTACAGATCGAGTTAATGAGCAACCTTTTCCTACCAAACGCCCTATATTCGTAACAGCAGGCCATGTTGCTCCGCATCCCCACGTCATTCAGGCCCCAGGTGGCACCGATGTCGGCCTTCAACTCAACGACTACTGGAAAAGAGGAGCCTTTACCGATGAACAGGCGGTGGCACGGATAATGGAATCAGTGAGAGAGGTAGGAAATCCCATAATCTCCAAGATGGGGACCAGTCCGAGAGGTTTCAGAGAGGATTGGTCAGTATGTGAATCGTTGGTTGCCGAGGAAGAGGCAAAGAATGGATTTGACAGGAAGTTGGCGGTTCAAATCCTTGCAAGGTTAAGCAAGATGATTGACCAAGATGATGCGGACTATTTGGTCGATATTGCTGGCTCGGAAGATGCAGGGCTCGACACTTCGGTTCCAACGAAGGTAGCAAAGCATGGAGCTACCACCAAAGTAACAGGTGGAATCGTCAACTTCGCCGGGTTCGATTACCATCAATACATGAAGGACTCCTCTGTTGGTGCTGATAAAAGTGTTCCGGAGCGTCTAAAAGACCCGATGTGCACTCTGCAAGTCATCATGCCTACTGGCTCTGATCCTGTATTTGCTACCTCTGGTGACTCCGGATCTGCCGTTTTCAAGCTTCGCTGGAGGAAGGATGGGACACCAGAACTGATATTCTGTGGCTTGCTGGTATCTGCTCTAACGGCAGAGAATGCAGGAATGATGATACCACAGTCTGAACTATGGAAGCAGCTGGAGGAAGGTACGGGAAAGAAGTACAAGGTGGTTGCCTAGAATGTTTGTAGTAAATTGTAGAAAAGTCGTGAGTTAGCATTCATTAATTCAATTATCACTTGCTGATCATGAGGTATTGTCAGCTACAGAAGCTCGCCGTTTCAGTGATACGATGCGCTTGTCGATTATCCTTTCCCTAAACGATCATATGCTTATTTTATCACACTTACTCATACTATGTTGCAGGCATCTGAGCTCAGTACAGTCGGCTTCTTTGGTCCCGGTTGCCGGTTTATGACATTGGTCTCATGTTGTCTCGGTAGGATCCTCACTCATTGAGGGATAGTCGAAGGTCGATAGTACCAGTCTAGCAAGTAGCATTGCTTTTGGTAATGCATGGTGCCTACTGCTTTCGAGATGCGAGATCAAGTGGACTGAATATAGATCCATAGAGGGCTTCATCTCTCGAAACTTCGATACCGATAAGGAAAACTGGAGAGACGGCTAGCTTTCGCTTCCCAAGAACAGCAACGGACATGGAAAGCATTGCGTTTTTTCACAGTCGACTTGAATGAGATCTCCGCGGTCAAAGACAGACGATCTGAAGGCAAACTACTGGCCTTTTCTTCGAAATTTCTACCCAGTGGCGAATTTCTATATACTTTTTCATTCAAAAACTCCCACCACCTTTACAGCACCGAAGGGCCGGATATCCAACCTTAAAACACCAACGGACAACAGAAACCCCTGAGGCTTGAAAGTTGTGGACTGCATCGAGTCGCATAGCGGTGAGATTCTACATTTTCTCAATACTTGTAGCCTTGCAATTAACGAGGGTTAGACGATCAGCGCCTGGGCACGATTCAAAGATCAAGACAAAGGAGTCAAATCCCCTCAAGAACCTACAACAGCACCCGGCGTTTCTTCTACTCAGTTGACATCCTCATATCTCCAAGGATTCTGCCGCCACTCTCACTCCCACTATCGGCATGGCAAATATTGCTCGCCCGAAGCAGAATGCACTTATCAGGTCTCACAGGAAAGCATCAAGGAATATAATTTCGAAGAGAGTGCTGAAGAGAACAGCATGGAGGAAAGCCTTTTCGAAGAAAATACCATGGAAGAAAGCAGTACTGGAGAAGGCAGAAGCCAGTAGCATATCTCGACCTCTCACCGCACTTCCTCGTGAGATTCACCTACAAATATTTAAGAGTCTCGAATCCACCAAGGACATTATCAACATGCAACTGACATGCTCGCTTTTTCATCGTATTTTTGCGGCCAATAAAGAGCGCATCTGTACTGTGACGGCCCACTCACGAGCGCTTCCCAGTCGCGAGCGCTCGTGAGTGGGAATCCGTGTCGCGAGCACGTCCCAGCCGCGAACGGCTTGGCGCCCCATCAAAATTTGAGAGCACTCGGTCACGACAACAAACCTTCACCTGAACATCAACCACCGGGCCACCACCACCACCACCACCACCACCACCACCACAACCACCATTACGTCACTATGGTATTCCGACGCACCAATGGTCCCAAAAAGACCAGGAAACAATTAAACCTCGAATCCAACAGGCGAAGACAAGAAAGAGGTGATTTATTAAAAACAATCTTGTTGGAACATCTAAACAGTGAGTACCCCATAGAATTTGATAATTGTCCAAAGCTAACCCCTTATCAGAACGTGAGATTGGTGTGGAATCTACTGATTACGTGTTTCTGCACCCAGACCTGTGACGGCCCACTCACGAGCGCTTCCCAGTCGCGAGCGCTCGCGAGTGGGAATCCGTGTCGCGAGCACGTCCCAGTTGCGAGCTTGGCACCCCATCAAAATAGAGGCACTCGTAAGCAGAACACCATGTGAATAAAATAGATTACGGGGTGATGTCATCACCATGGTTGCTGGCACCCCCTCCCTGTTTGCACCACCGATATTAAGGAATGGGTCATGTTACGGGCTGGTAATATTCAGCCTTTAACTATCTAGCAGTACCTCTCCGGTCTCACATCACGGTGACCTACCGATTGAGGGCTTTCTGCAGACCTCTATAGCTATTATATATCATAGATTGCCAATAAAATCTCCAACATCTTTGAGAACACTGCTCGCAGAATGCGTTGCAGCCGATTGTCAGGGCACGAAAGGTTCGTAACCCGAGGGATACAGATAGAGTGATAGATAAGAGAACACCAAGTCAGGAGACTGTCAAAAACCGGCCCTTTATGTAAAGAGACGTAGGTATGCAAGCTGGAATTGTACACGTAGTCTTATCCGATCTAGTTGGAGTGTAGAATAGTCATATTGTTGACACGATATAATGCAGGCTACCTCTTGTACCTCGAATACAGGCAGCCAATCCACTCAGTAAGTATAATCAATCAGGGTTGCCCCTTCCGGCCCTTTACGTAAAGGGATGGAGGTATGCAAGCCGGAATCGTACAGATTAACTTACCTACTCTGTTCGGAGTAGAGAAAAGCCATATCTCTGAAATGTTACAATGCAGGCTACCTCTTGTACCTCAAATACAGACAGCCAATTCACTCAGTAAGTATAATCGGTCAGGGTTGCCCCTTCCGGCCCTTTACGTAAAGGGACGTAGGTATACAAACTGGAATGGTACACATAAGGTATTGGAAAGGAGGGATAAGAAAGGTGCGAAACTATTCTATCTCTTATACCTCGAATACAGGCAGCCAATCCACTCAGTAAGTATAATCGATCAGGGTTGCCCCTTCCGACCCTTTACGTAAAGGGACGTAGGTATGCAAGCCGGTATTGTACAGGTTGACTTACCTACTCTGTTTGGAGTAGAGAATAGCCATATCTCTGAAATGTTACAATACAGACTACCTCTTGTACCTCAAATACAGGCAGCCAATTCACTCAATAAGCCTGAGTATAATCCATCAGGGTTGCCCCTTCCGGCCCTTTACGTAAAGGGACGTAGGTATGCAAACTGAAATGGTACATATAAGGTATTGGAAAGGAGAGATAAGAAAGGTGCGAAGCTATTTCCTGAACATCTGAATGTCCGACTGATGCATCATAAATCGTCAGGTAATGCCAGATAGCAAGATGTATCGATTCAGACTTTTATACTCCCAAGCGACTACAGGCGCCGTATACATACATCTGAACCTGTACATAGCTACATACGATCTCCGGTGGAATTCTGGTAATGTCTAGGGTCAAATGGTGACATGAGGTAATATTGGAATCGTTAGGACCGTTGAAAACACGTTATCGATATTGACAACGGATACATAACATACCCAGGTAAATTTCACTATATACGGTGAGGATTATAAAAGTGCATAATGTCGGAGAACGTATATGGAAGTGCAGGGACGTGTCGGAAAACCACCAGAAACATCGGAAAAGCCAAAAACGCGTATGGAGAATCAGGAAGCCGGACGGAGTTCGCGCCGATGTGTCCGAGCTTCAGATCGGGATGTCACAGAACTCGTTTGAGCCGAAAGATGGGGACGGGCCGTAATCCCCATTACGTAAAGAGAAATGAATATTGAAGTGTGAACAATATGTTAGATACAATATCTCCTTCAGAGTGTAGTGTAGGTATAACGAAAGGCCTCAGAAGGGAGATGCACTTCTGCAGACTTCGTTTGCCTCCTGTCTGTTAGGCATTCTGAAGGCTTTCTTTAAATAGTCAGTATGTAAAGAAACCCTTTACGTAAAGGGATATGGATATCGAAGCGTTAAGATATAATATCTCATCCAAAGTGTAGCGTAGATATAATGGAAAGACTTCAAAGGGGAGGTGCACTCTTATAGACCTCATTTGCCTGTTGCGTGTTCGGAATTCTCAAGACTTCCCTCGTCAGTACGCAATAAAACCTGTTACGTAAAGGGACATGGATCTCGAAGTGTGAACAATATGCCAGTGTTAGTAAGATACAATATCGTCTTTAGAGTGTAGGGTAAGTATGACAGAAAGAGCTTAGAAGAACAGTGCATTTCTATAAACCCTGTTTGCCTACCACTTGTTCGGCTTTCTTAAGACTTTTCTAGTCAGTCAGTACGTAACGAAACTCTTTATGTAAAGGGACATGAATATCGAAGTATTAAGATCTAATATCTCATTCAGACTGTAGTTTATATATAACGAAAGACCTTAGAAGAGAGGTGCACTCTTATAGCCCTCGTTTGCTGCTGCTTGTTCGGCTATCTTGAGACTTCCCTCGTTAGTACGTAATGCGACCCTTTACGTAATGGGACATGGATATCGGATTGTGAACAAAATTGTAAGATTTACTATCCCATCCAATCTGTAGTGTAGGTATAATGGAAAGACCGTAGAAGGGAGGTGAACTCATATAGCCCTTGTTTGCCTGATGCTTCAAGTTCGGTTTTCTCGAGACTTCTCTCGTTAGTCCGTAATGAAATCTATTACCTAAAGAGGTTCGGTTTTCTCGAGACTTTCATCGTTGGTACGTATTGCGACCCTTTACGTAAAGGGACATGGATATCGGAGTGTGAACAATATGGTAAGATCCACTATTGCATCCAATCTGTAGTGTAGGTATAATGGAGAGACCTTAGAAGAGGAAATGCACTCTTATAAACCTCGTTTGCCTGCTGCTTGTTCGGTTTTCTCGAGACTTCCCTTATTAGTCCATAATTCGGCCCCTCACGGAAAGCGACATGAATATCAGAGTGTGAACAATATGGTAAGACCTACTATCGCATCTAATCTGTAGTATAAGTATAACGGAAAGACCGTAGAAGGGAGGTGCACTTATATAGCCCTCATTCGCCTGCTGCTTGTTCGGTTTTCTCGAGACTTCCATCGTTAGTACATATTGCGACTCTTTACTCTTACGTAAAGGGACATGGATATCGGAGTGTGAACAATATGGTAAGATCTACTATCGCATTCAATCTATAGTGTAGGTATAATAAAAAGACGGTAGAAAGGAGATACACTCATATAGCCCTCGTTTGCCTGTTGCTTGTTCGGTTTTCACAAGACTTCCATCGCTAGTACGTATTGCGACCCTTTACGTAAAGGGACATGGATATTGAAGTGTGAACAATATGTTGAGATCCAATATCACAACAGAAAGACTTCAGAAGGAAGATGTACTCTTATAGATCTTCTTTGCCTGCTGCTTGTTCGGCTTTCTCGAGACGTCCTTCGTCACTACATAATGCGACTCTTTACGTGGAAACACCAGAGTATCGGGAGCATAAGACGAATACCCCAGTCGGATAGCATCATCGAGGTATAGTGAACAGCAATGTCGGAAGCTTCGAAGCAGTGCATCTCGATAGCATCGCTGGAAGTCAATATCACAGCCGGATCGCAGATGCACGATTAGCTCGGAAGCGGCAGAGGTTCAGATACAGCAACATCATCAGTAGATGCAGCATCATCGAAAGCACCAGTCAAACACGGTAGTCAGAAGCACCGCCCTTTCGGTATAACCAATCAAACACCTTAGTCAGAATTGCAGAAGCACCTTCGTCTCAAAGAAACAACACTCGGAAGGAGCAGCGTTTCAGAAACAGCAGCACCTTGGAAGCAGAAGCAGGTTGGAAGCAGCAGCGGCCTGGAAGAAGCAAAGTAAGTAGCAGTGTCCCGAAAACACAAATCGAAAGCAGCGGCATCTCGAAAGCAACAGCGGCTCAGAAGTCGCAGTGTCTCGGAAACAACATTCGAAAACAGCAGCATCTCAGAAGCAGCAGTAAAACACGCCGCTTGACGCCGGTCGGGCCACGGCCGGTAGCATCAGAGGCTCAGATCACTGGCAGTAACAGCTCGGAAACATCAGTGGTAAGCAGCAGCAGCATCTCGGAAGCAACAGCATCCCGGAAGCAGCAGTGTCTCGGAATAACACCAGTCCGAAGCAACAGTCAGTAGCACCAACAGGCAGCAACACCATACGGAAGCAGCAGTTATCGGCAGGCCATCGGTGGGCTGTCAGCACTTTAGCTCAAAACCAACGATGGCTTAAGTGTTACTTTTTTTCTGGCTTAAAAGCCGGGGCCATCGTCGCCTTGGCAGATGGCCATACGACAGCCAAATGACCGCCATTTGAGGGGCACGAGTTAATTCAATAGACAGTGTTTAGGGAGAACTATTATAAAAGAGTAACAGCAAAGTAGTAGAAGATCGTGAGTGGGACACTGAAATTTGGTGGGGTGCCAAGCCATTCGTGGCTGGGACTTGCTCGCAACTGGGATTCCCAGTCGCGAATTTGATGTCCTGCTCGCGAGCGGGAAGCGCTCGTGAGTGGGCCTTCACAGTACGGCTATAGCATACAGAGTTTGGGGCCCTCCTGGTGCCTTGGATATGATGGATATTCTGCGTAGAGATGTGTTAACAAGGAAGAATGCATCAAGGGTTTACAAAGACGGGGTTATGCTTCGCTTTCAACTATGGACTCACTACCGTCCACTAGGAGGGAAAGTGGAGAAGACATTTCAGAGTCGAAACCAGGGGGCTGCATCGCAAGATTTCAACTGCATCCATTCAGGAGTTCGCATTGCTGTTAGGCTTTCAGAGCTATATGCTATAGAAGCATTTGATCACTATATTGTGATGCAAAAGATCCGTATGGCTAAAATTGCAAAGCAAGGAAATAGCAGGGAATTCCGAAAGTTCTTTAGACGAGACCGGCCATTCCTCGACCTAATTCCCGAAGAAGATCTGTATGGATTTCCAGAGCTATCGACATCGGAGATTACACGCCTGAGACGAGCCATTTACAACATAGCTCGTTCAGTTGAGCACGTTCATTCCTATATGGAAGAACATGGCACCTATACTCCTTACATTCAAGATAGTAGGTTTCTGGTATACGATAAGAACCCGGACCCGGACGTCTTCACAACAGCGCCTACCATTGATATTGAAACTTTCTTCGCGACTTGTTCAGTCGAGGAGCATATGCACATAGTTGCTACCATGAACTTTGTTCTCCCATACTATTTCGGCGGGCTTGATGGCACTTATTGGAGTCTACTGAAAGCAACGTTGTATGATCGGCTTCTAAACCTCAACCACTTTGTGGCGAACAGAGAAAGGGAGGCAAGCGCAATGGTACAAATAGTCAGCAACTCTCTTTGGGATTATGGACAACCACAGGTTGTTGAGCTGCTGGACAAAGTGAGCCGTTTTGGTTGGGAGGGAGGATTTAATAAGAGTCGATACATAACTGGTCGAGGGAGAACTTGCGTAGGTACTGTAGAAGAGCCTACTGACAGGGAAACGCTTGTACCAGATGTGTCGATATTAGGCTGGGTTGGATGGTGTAAAGAGCTACGGGAAGCGCAGGATACTTAAGTAGTATACTATATGGATCTGATTGATTGTATAATACTATTAAGCTCAATTAAATTTCACCCACCGCATCCAGTAGAGGAACAGGTTAGGTAAGTGCTTAAGTACATACTCCTTCACTTGCTATAGCAAGGATATATCGAGTTCCCTAGTTTTCTTGCAAATGAATATTAATGCGGGGTCGTGTAAGGTAGAAACAGCGCCGTAGCACATCGATGGAATTCGGAAGTATTATTGCCGAAAGAGAAGATCCCTACAACCTTCCATCAACCTTTACTCCTTAGGAACCCTACTCTTGCTGTCTTCCATCCTCAGAAGTATACGTACGAGTATTGCCCCAGACGGTCAAATCCCATTTCCCCCAAAGATCTAATTTCCCCCATTTCTTGATACCCTCTTCCAGCCCTCTTCTCTGATTGTGTGTCGAAAACGGTCGAATCGGCTGGCTCCGCCTCGGAGGAGATATACTTGCGCTTCAAAAGAGGGTGTGGCTGGGTTCGTGGTCGACGGTCTGGGGAAATACAGCAGCAATTGTAAGAAAAGGATCGAGATAGCATGCTGTAGGAAAGGCATAGGTTCCACTTACTTGTGAGGGCCCTCCCTTGAATTCCAGGGATCATTTCGTTGGAAGTTGGGCGGAAGGCTTCGGTCAGCTTGCTGTCGTTCTCACTGTGAAGCTTATAGGAAACAACGGTTGTTCTGGTAGTGCCGTCTATACTCGATCGACTCGTACATACTGATCGACTCCTAAAAAAGTTGCAAAGAAAGTCCCAAGGGAACATGGAAGAAGCTTCAAATCCTTAATTAGATTCCGGAAACCTATTCACATGCAAGTTGTGATATCGGACTGTACTGGCCCGCCAGCAAGTCAATCTGGAACGGCCGGAGTTGACCGAGAGCTGCGAATTGGCACAAAGCATAAAGATAATATGAGAATAACAACTTTCTCGCTTCAACGCTGCGTCTGAACTGAATCAGTATCCAAGTTCAGAGTACTTGCCAGTTGCCTCTCTCGGGCTGGCATTTCCCCTTCACACTCCTTCAGGATAAAAATAGTACACACACAGCAAAGCTGCACGACTTCGTCGAAGCACGGTGGTTTTGACACAAACCTCTGGCTGCGGCGAGTCACGAAATCCCACCACATCCTGTTGTTCTCAAGACAAACATTAGAAATGACCCTACAATGCGGACAACATGTGAGCCGTTGGAAATCCTTCTCCTTGCACTTTTCTGTAATGGGATATAAATTCCAGAACAACTCGACCTCGCTATTAGTCTGGACTTTCCTGATGATTCCGAGCCGTACTGGGCCGGGATCGGGCTTGTCACGCCCACTGAAGAGCCCGTATGTTGACCACTCGTCGTCGAGGCTGCAGCTGTAGTACTGTCTCTCTCGTGTCCATAGGGAAGGTATAGAGTTGATTTCCTGGTAGAGAAAGGGCGAGGTGTGGGAGAGTTGAAGCAGTGAGAAGGCGTTGCAGTACTTGTAGGCCTTTATGCGGAGTTCGGTTGGGAGGCAGAGGAAACCATGGCTGGGAATGCGTCTGGGTGTCTGGGAGAGTCTTGTAGTGATCCGGTCGAGGGTTAAGATGCGCGGGCTATCTGCTAATCAGGTTAATGGTGGAGAGAAGAGGACGAATTCTAGGACAGCTTACCTGTGCTCTTTTGTGATGTCATTGTTGCTTTTGGTATGGCTTTGGTTTTAAAAGGACACGTTCCAAAGTTATTAGTTATGTGGTTGTGATCAATGCAAGTCGACCGATGTAGCAGAAAGTTCCAATCACAAGCGCGGAGAAATTTCCGTTTGTGCTCCAGACAATCTTATCGCCATCAATCATATGAGGAATGTCCAAAAGTCGGGACAAACTCTAGGATGATCGTTTCAAGGCTCTGGGTGGCAGCTGGCAGTGGCGCTCGGTGACGATTGCTGTTCTTTCGCCTCTGCCATCAACACCGTGACTGGAAGCCTGAGGCCTTACGCTGAAATGGACAACAACTCTTCACAGTAGTGCACACCACTCTTACCTAACCTCGTCCGCAGTCCAAAGTGCAGAGCGTGTTCTGAGCGATTTGGCAGAGGGCGTCGGAAATCCGAAAAGTTGCTGCGTAACTCTTGCTGTTGATAACCAAGATGCTTTCCTCTGACTCTCACATCCCCAACCTTCTCGGAAAAAGATTCATACGTCTTCACTTGCGTCTTACGTCGGAGTCCGAGGATCACAGAAGGCCAATTCTGAAGGTCCCTCAGCACAAGAAATATCAGATTAAAGCAGAGAACTTACCACCACAGTCCTCAAAATCATCAAGAGCTGAACGCACCATAACCACCATTAACGAAGCTTCAACATCAGAAAGACAGACAACCCTCAGCAGCCTCCCTAACGAGCTCCTTCACGAGATTTTTATCCGCATATTCAGACCCAAAGACTTTTTTGCCCTCTCTCGCGTATCCAAGCGCTTCAATTCCATCGTCCAGGCGCCCTATACACGATCCTGCTTTGTGAAGCGGAAGTTTTGGATACACAAGTCCAAGGGCCGGAAGACATTGAGGTACGCCGGAAGAGTTGAGTTTCTGCATGGGTATCTCTCACGGTATCGATTGACTACGCTCTTTTCGTCCTCAAGAGAACATGCTGCTGTGGAGCGGTTGGCAGTGAGGGTGCTGAAAAGGTCGAGGTTTGGGGGAATGTTTGGGGGCCCTGAAACGAAGGCGGTGCGGAAGAAGCTCACGGATGAGGATTTGGAGAAATGGCTTGTTTAGGCCGGCGCTCTGGATATCGGATAGAACGGAAAGATGCTTTGGTGGGCCTGGAAAGATGTGTGTGTAATCGGTAGACGGTGGGCGAGCAGTTTTGAAGTGCCGAAATGTGAAGCTGCTTGGTGAGCAAGCTTGCAAGACTCATCCCGCCTGATGATCTATTCGGTACTGGTAGTGGCGTCAGCTTCTTGTTTCTTTTGCCCGAGCAATAATAGAGGAGGGCCGGCCTGAATTCACTAAACCAATAAAAACTTTCTAGAAGTAGCCCGATATCAATTGCAAAGCGTCCTGAGAGAGATCAACAAATGCCTTCGCCAAACATCCATATCCGTAAGTTTCGAAAGAGGATTCTACGCCTCTCTCGACGAGAAACCCAACCTTCCCCCTGCAATGTTGCTGTCCAGGCATGTTTAGCCCCTTCCCAAGCTCGTCACGATAATGGAAAGAAGGCCGAAGACTCACCACTTCATCCCTCTAAACTCCCAGCTCCTGATACAGGCACTAACGTTACCGTCTCAGGCGAAGCTTCATATGCCCCAAAGAGCCGCTACATCTTCAGGCCCCAGCCCATTGAACGACTCCCCAAGGAGCTGCTCCACGAGATCGCCATCCGCACATGCGTTCCCAAAGACTTCTTTGCCCTCGCCCTCGTCAACAAGCGTTTCAGGTCCATCATTGAGACGCTGTACACACGGGCTTCTTTTCTGAAGAAGAGATTCCTTCCCTTGCGGATGAACGGTAAAGCGGTCTATGCGGGAGAGATTCGCTTCCTGTATCGATATTTCTGCCACTTTGGTCTGACGACGCTATATTCCTCGTCAAAGTTACATGCTGAGGTGGAGAGTCTGGCGCGGAGGACGTTGAGGCCGTATAGTGGGATTTGTGGTGAGTGGACGAAGAGAGAGAAGAGTTGTGTTAGTGGGAAGCTTACGGAGGGGGAGTTGGAGAAAGAGGTTGGTTGAATTGTTGGTGGAAAAATATGTAGGGTGAGACGACGAGATGGGAGGTGTGCGGGTGCTCTGTTTTTGGAAGGAGGTATGTACTTGAGCCTCAAGCCTCACGTGCTCACCAACATATAATTTTCACAATGTTAATTCAGTTCTCCAACCAATCTCAATCAGACGAACGCAAGTACTATAAAGTGTTGGAAATAACACGGCAAATGGACGAGAATGATGGAGGAAGCTTGCAGCACGTCAAAAACGCTCAACTGCCCAGCATGCAAACCATTGACCTGTCCGCACCCACGTTCCGCGCCGTTGCAGTACTTTGATGTAAACCAGTTTATTGGCAGCGTCCAAGCTCCTAAACCCTGGAATGTGTCCCGCCAGTGAGGTTTAAATCCAAAATTACACACCCGCTAAACGCTGTTTGGTTAAGACTTGTGCAACGGTCGGCGCCCAAGGGCTCAATTGTTCCGACCTGCAGATGACGTCTGGCATGCCGCGTCGGTCAATTGGCTTGTGATTGAAGTCGTAAATCCCGAATTCAGGTTCGTAAAAGGACGCTTCTCTCTCTCTCTCGTCAGCTCCTTTTTTCTCTTGATCAGAATTCTCACCGTTGATTGTCATCATCACGCCTTGATATTATACCAACTCACAAGATAACGACAGCTTCAATTCAATTCAGCTGCAGTCAGCAAACGACCTCCACCATTTACTCTGCGGAACAATGCGTTTCTCAATCGACCATGTGCTCGCCCTGTCGAAAGGCATCTTCAACCCCTACCTCCTCTTTGCTTTCCTCCCCTACATTCTTTACCGGGACCAAAGTGTCCTCAATCTTCTAAAAACACAACCGCTCGGACGACCGCTCCTGGAGCCCCTCCTCAATGCCTTCCTCAACACCCTCCGCAACTCACAAGACCTCCTGCCCCTCACCATCCCACCAGTATTGGGTGCCCTCTACGACTTCAACACCTACCTCAACCGCCGTATAGTCGACTCTGGCATCAAAGACCGCTACAATTGGCCCAAAGAGATTGCCGTCATCACGGGCGGCGCCGGAGCAGTCGGTAGTGCCACAGCCGAATCCCTCCTCAGCCTCGGCGTCGGCACCATCATCCTCCTGGACCTCCGCGAACCTCCAGCCCACCTCCTCAAAGACCCCCGCGTCCACTTTTACCGCTGCGACATCTCCTCCTTCCCCTCCGTCCAATCCACCGTCCACACCCTCAAAACCGCCCATGGCGTCCCCACCATCCTCATCCTCGCCTCCGGCCTCCTCCACACCGGCACCCTCATCTCGACCCCCTCCGCCAACCTCACAGCCTCCATCCACAGCAACCTCCTCGGCCCCATGCACATCCTCAAGACCCTCGTCCCGCCCATGACAATCCCCAACCACGGCCACATCATCTCCCTCACCTCGTCCCTCTCCGCCCTCCCCCTCCCCTTCACCCTCGACTTTTCCGCCTCGGAACTCGCCCTCCAACACGTCCTCCAAGGCCTCCAATCCGAAACCTTCAACTACTACCGCGCCTCCCGCCTCCGCTACTCCTCAATCACAACCGGCCTGATCAAAACGCCCCTCACATCCTACGCCCGCCTCCCAAACACCTTCCTCTACCCGCACCTCGAAGTCTCAGACGTCACCGCCAAAATCATCGACATCCTCAAGTCTGGCGATAGCACGAACGTAATGCTCCCCAAAGCTGGGTACGTGCCTTACTTCATCGCCCGGTTCTGCCCAGACTGGCTCCGCTGGACGACGCAGTATTGTGCAGCCAGGATGCAGGTGTTTGCCTATCTCCGGCCAACAGAGGTGGTGGGTGTGGACGGAAAGTCATTGATGGAGCGGGAGACGCCGCAGTTTGAGGAGGGGCATCCGAAGGAGTGGTGGGATACGCCGGACTTGAAGAGTGGGAGGTGGGATTATGCTAGTTAGAGGGGATAGAGGTTTGATGGATATGGGTTGATAATGGATGGAAGTGCTGGAAGATGGGATTCATGGGAAGCGGATTTAGAAGGAGTTATTGATGGGTGCAGGGTGCTGGAGAGGATTTTTCGTGAGGGATAGAAGTTCACGGTGGCGAGGAGGGGATTTGATACCATTGTTGGGTGGTTGTAGCCTGAGGGTGGGAGTATACGGGTATTATGGCTTTGGCGTTTGCGTTTTTAATAGACTTTTTCTTTGCTATCTAAACAGAGCATGATGAGAGCGTGCCTGAAGTGAATTGCGATGATATTGAGCCTCCAATGGGAAATACTAAGGAAAGGATATGGATCCACAAAGGATGGATGACCTACTGTACTTCTAATAAATATCAGCCACAATATCTCGCAACGTCAACTCTCACCGTAGTTCAACTTATAATAAGAATAAGTACTTTAAGTATTTGCGCAATAAAGAGCATCCAGAGAACGCAAACGTTGATATATCATGTAACCATTGAAAACCACGCGAATAACTCCCTTGAACCAAACTGTTGGTGACTGGATGCAACAGATCAAACATTAAAGAGAAGCCAATACCAAATACCTCGAAGCAATAGAAAGCAATATACCCTACTCCCTTAAACGCAAGTTACCCAATAACGCCACACCAACCAAATACCCCGAAGCAATCATACTGGCCCAGCCTGCCAGTGATTCGGGGTGTATTCGGCGGCGTGGCTATGACTGGAAGGGGACCATTTGGCGTGGCTGATATCAATGAAAGATCGTGAGGGAAGCCGTGAGGGAAAAGATAGTGCCAATCGGGCGTGTCAAAGCATTGGGTAATGACACCCATCTGTAAGGCTGTCAGCCACTTGTACATTTTAGGATCAAAAGTCTTCATACCTTCTCGTTTGGATCCTTGCGGAAAAATTGGACCGGTTCTCTAAGTGGCCTTGCTGCTGAAATCTTCATTGATTCCGCCATCTTTCTGACGAATCCGAGCCCTTTCGATATTGACATTGTAACATCTTTGGCTTTGGAGACTATGAAGTTCTTCAAGCGATCCCGCGGGTATCGATGTTGGTACAGAGCAACAAAGGCATGAGTTACCGTAGTAGTCACTTCCCTGCCGTCACCCAACCGTAGGTTCAGGCCCATACAAGCTTTCGGGCCGTTTAGAGAACTCTCTCCAGGACATACAGCCTCCCGTATATGGTCCACCACCGAACTCACTCGTCCCTCCCTCTGCCGTAAGATCGTACATTTGTCGATCAGAAACCTCAAACCCTAGTCGCAATCCTCCAAATGTGTCCGAGATTGCATCACAGTCTACCTTGTGAAGCTGCTCCTTGTCGATAAATTGAACAACCGCATCTTTGAAACCAATCTCGTAGGACCAGCAGTCCCCGTTAGAGAGGTACCCAAACGGGTCAATCAAGTTTGGGATCGAGTCTCTTCGCGGCTGGAGAACGCCGCTTTGGTTGTGCTTGAATACAATCTCTTTGTCTGTGCATATTCGGAAACATCTGGCATAGCATCAGTATGAACCTCTCGTGGCTGGGCTGGGGTGTTTGGGCTTACACTCGATGTGCTTGTTTGGGAGAGGCATATCCAATCGTCGGGAGGGAAGGTGTCCGTAGCTCCTAGATATTCCTCGGAGGTCGTCGAGAGACAAGTCAGGGATGCATGTGGCATTTGCACTGTTTGTTCCGTTAGAAAGAGATTTCAACTCGCGATCGAAGCATGTGGTACAAGTATCTACCTGCCGGTTTCCTCCGCCACAAAGTGTGGAATGAGTGACTGCCAAAGTTCCTCCATACTTAACCGAGCGAACAATTCAGAGAAGAATAATAGCAATATTGAAATCCAGTGAAGAAGATGTAGAGTTGTGACTCGGAGTTGTATTTCGATATGGTCGTTGCTGCCAGTGGGGTTTGTTGGGAGGGAATGTCTTTCTGATGGAACCTCGTAAAAACCAGAATGTTTAAAGATCCATCTAGGGCCAAGACATCTAATCTACCCATCTGGCTGCCATGTATGGATATGCTCCACCATGTCCACCTCTGTGTCTGACAGAGGAAGGCCACAGAGGATCTGTCCCCAATAGTTTGGGGATTTCTTTGGGGAAACCATAATCGAAAAGCCTTTAGCGAGGGAGGAAGAATTACTTGTCCGAAATAGGAAATAAAGATGCCAAGTACTTGAAAAATGGTGCAAAACATACAGCACCAAGGATTCCCGCATGGTCACCCACCGCAGTACTAACTTGGCGATTAGAAGCTTGACTATGGGAGAGCGGACGGGATCCCGTATATTCTTCAATCTATGGCCGTATAATCGTGTTAAAATTGTTAGTGTACTGACCGTTGGATGGCATATGAGGGTCACTCTTGGAGGAAAAAGGACCCAGCAACAAGAAGAATGTTCCCAGTCAAGACCGACTGGAGGACGACCATGAGCGCGATCGCGAATGGGAAGCCAAAATGAGACGCCACAGGCCTCCTTTTGTTGCACGAGAGATTGCACCTGAGTTTCGAATTCTTTGAGCAGCATTAATCTGCCTCTCCTTTTCAAAAATTCTTTATTTTGCGTTCGGTCGTTCAGTAAGATTTTTCGAGGGCGTCTTAACCTTTCGGAATATTCGAATTCTGTAAACATGATGCAAAGTTCAAAGTGGCTGCTGTTGTTGGCCCCACTCTCGAACAAGTAAAAAGTGGGTAAGTAACGAGCCACTTTCTAGCCGGAAAGGCCTTAAGGCAGATTGTTCGAATCATGGACTGGGCATTATATGCCTTCTCACTTTTGCCTTTTTTTGGTTCTGAACTTATTGTGAATGCCTGTGAGCGAGTCCAATGTGAATTAAGTAATATCATTAAATACTAGTATATGTCCGGAAATAACTAAATAATATATACACGACCGTACCCTCCTCAGCACAGCCATATACGCGGACCGCCTTATCAACGATCAAGCATCATAGACCAGCAACCCTCTACAAAGCCTCAAGCGAAATATCATCCCAGTAGATAGCCTCGTTAGGACCCGACGCCAAAGTACAGTACACATCAATTCTGAACCCGATGGAAGACCTACCCCCAGAATTAAAGAAACCCGCACCACCCACCCACGCATTGGGCCAAGTGGCAGATATAAGCAAGGGCACATTATCGATGGAGACATAGGCTTGGCAATTGCCTCTTGTCGACCCAGTAAGCGCCTTAGCATAAGCCGTGAATCTATACTCCGTCTGTGGGCAAACGGCAACGACTTTCTTGAAGCCAAGTGAGAATCCACCGTTGGTGACTGTGGCCGCCATCTTGAGAGACTGCGAGCCGGTGCGGGCTTGCTCGTTGGTCACGACGCCGGGCTTGCTCCAGTTGATGCCACCGCTGGCATTGTTGAGGGTCCAGCCGTCGGTGTTCCAGTCGCCGGTTTCAAAGCCGCCGTTTGGAAATGCTGGGGCGAGGGTGCAGACTGGACGGGTTGCTGTAGCGGTTACGGTCGTTGTAGTGGCCTCAACGACGGTGGTGGGTTCGGTGATGGTGGTTGTTGTAGCCTCGACTACGGTGGTGGGTTCGGTAATGGTGGTTGTTGTAGCCTCGACTACGGTGGTGGGTTCGGTAATGGTGGTTGTAGTAGCCTCAACGACGGTAGTGGGCTCGGTGATGGTGGTTGTTGTAGCCTCAACCACGGTGGTGGGCTCGGTGATGGTAGTGGTCGTCACTTCAACGACGGTCGTAGGTTCAACCAAGGTGGAAATGACAGTGGTAGGTTCAACCACAGTCGAGACAACAGTGGTAGCTTCCGGTACCAAGGTAGAAACAACTGTAGTTGGGACCGAGACGGTGGTAATCTCTCCTGCACCCGGAATGGTGATGGTACTAGACTTGACTACTGTCGTTGTCGTTGGAACACTAACAGTGGTGACTTTACCAGGGCCAGGAATAGAGAGAGTCGAGGTCTTGGTGATGGTCTTGTCATTCTTCCCGCCGTGGTGAGGATGACGAGGGCATGAGGAGACCGTGACAATGCGGGTGAATGGGGGTTTGGTGGTTGTCTTGGTGCATCTTGACTGGGTTACTGTCTTGGGTTTGAGTTGCACGTATTTCTAAAAATGTTATTAGAAATTCAAACTCATGCAGCGATGAGAGGGGATATGAGGGGAGGTCTTACGGTAGAGACAACAGTCTTGGTGCGAACGGATGCCTTCCCTCTCCAATCATCGTGGTGTGGTTCTGGTTCTGGGAGAGCTGAAGCTTGCACGCTCGAAACGGCAGCAAAGAATGCGACAACAAATCCAACGGAGATCTTCATTTTGTAAGATATTGTAAAGAGTGGCAGTCACTACTCAGTTGATTCCGAAAATGATCGTCAAGGCAAAAAGAGTTCCTTGACTTTTTCTATTGCGAGGACAATGCCCTTTATACATAGTAATAGAAGGCTTTGGAGGCAGAACGTTGAGGCTCTGCTGCACCAACACCAACATTGTGATGGGATCGCGAACATTTCCTAATTCGCAAAAAACAAGCCCAATTGGGCTTGGCTTATTTCCACAAAAGGCACGACTTTGCTGTTGTGAAAAGGGGAATCGATCACAACCTCAGCCGCAAATATGATACAAATATCATGCATGCTCCGTAAAGTGTTGTTCCTGCAGTTGTGTTAATTGGGAAGGCACAAGTGAAGAAGCAATCGCCACGGTGCACGGTGTGTAGAAGTACTTTTTCTCTCGAGGCTTCGGTCAAGTACGTTGACTGGTGTCGCTTCAACGAACCAGATATGACCGGATCGAACTATCAATTCCCAGCTGCTTCCTGTATTAACCTGCAAACCCACATAATTATACACACCCGTACTAAGAAAGTACAATCGGTATCTCAGAGCATGTCTGCTCTATGAGAGGAAATGCTGGAAAAAGGCGGGGGCACCTTCCCAATGATCTGTTCTTCAGCGGTGAGGTGTCGCCTTGTCAAGCTTCCGATCGATCGTCCGGACTCTGAAGTTCCACAATATCACAATTCCCAGTTTGGCTCCAGAGTCAACTTCTGCCAAATTCCGTCGGCATCTGACTAGGAACGGCGAATTGAAATGGCAAGATCGTGAGCGAAACAGCATTGCTGTACTGCTATGTTTCGCTGGGATGAGGCTCTGGTTCGGAGCCGAACCTGCAAAGTCGAACAAAAGATGGACTTGACCACGACCGGCCGGGCCCTTGCAGGGTTTAGATTTTCTATCCACCCAAGCTTTCCAAATCCTTTCCAACCATTTCCTCAAGTAACTGATCCGTCACAGGCGTCTTCTCTTTCAGCAACTTCATCTTCCACAACGATGTCAGCAACTCCCTCCTCTTAAGCTTGACAGCCATTCTCATCACCACGACCAGCACCTTTTCCGAATCCTTCACAACCTCTTCCTTCCCTCCATCCGTATTAACAGCCCATCCATCCTCCGCATCCTTCTCCTGTTCATCCTGGCTTTTCTCCGCCGGGTGCGCTTCAAGCCACAGAGTCCAAAACCCCTCCCAGAAATCCACCTCTACATGCACAACTCTCTCAGCCTCAGCAAGCCCAGCCTGCACCTTCACAATGTCCTCAATCGTCTTGTTCAAGAATGACCGTATCAGTTTAGCTCCCAATACCTTTGTGGCGCGTTGTGAATGCATCAAAATGTCCCGGAAGGATCGAACAAATAGCGTATGAGTGTAGTGGGTGTATAGGCGATAAGCATTGGCACGTTTGCTCAACGGTACAGAAGAAGATTGTGATGTTGGCGGGATTCGTGGAGCGAGGGCGTAAAGCAGATAGAAGAGGCTATCGAGGGAAGAGTTGGGAAGTGGATTGTAGGGTGTTGATGCGGGTCGGATTGACGCATCCGCTGGAAGTGAATATGGCGGGGTTAGGAAGCTGAAGATTGAGAGGTGTATCTCAGCGGGGAGCGTTAGGAACGTTGGTCGTGACATTGGTGTTGTTTTGCATCTACTAGGATTCCGGGATTGAGGGGCGATGGTGGGTTCTTATTTGAAGAATCGAGCAGCGGAACGCGTAAGAATATCGGGTGGCATGGTGACTCAGATAAGGCTGGTGATGTTGGGAGTTGGGAGTTGAGAGTTGAGAGTGCGACGGATGGTCCGATCCCCTATACATACTTTAGTCTCTTCACGTTGTAAACCCTTAGAAAGCAATTAGGTATAAAGTATTTTAAAAGCAAACACATACGGCCATAGAGTGAAGAATATACGGGATCCCGTCCGCTCTCCCATAGTCAAGCTTCTGATCACTAAGTTAGTACTGCGGTGGGTGACCACGCGGGAATCCTTGGTGCTGTATGTTTTGCTTTTGGATGAACAAGCGAGGTTTTGCTTCTTCGATTCTCATTCGCGATAAACTTTTACATAACAAGCAACGGTGATATGCTCGTATTGTGAGGTATGTGAATTTGTTCGGGTGTACTTGTATAAGTGTAAAGCATAAAGAAGAGAGGTCGAAACCGATTGCACTGGGATGAAATTCTGGAAGACGCATGGTCCTTGCTGAATCACTCAAGCGGTTCGCCAGAATCTGATCTGACCCAAGGTCGTCAAAGTTTGTTTAACCCCATCTTCTACACCACACTTCTAAGTACGAACCCCCAAACTTCCCCCACTACAAGCTCCTACCTGTAAGCTCCCATCCACATCTCTCCTCTCCCTCCAATTTTCCAGCACTAATCAACCTCCACCCCAGCAAACCTGCGACGAACTGGAATTCGAAGCCCGTCAATAGCGAGCAAACAAGACCGCTGCTGCCCAGTTTCCCGACAGTTTCGACAAATTGCAACTACTTCCCAATTAGAAGATACTACTACTTTGACGACAGAACCGACGAAAACTACAAATATACCAGGGATTTCATCACACTCGAAGTCTCCATCGACACAGGTTACACCGGTTCTGTCTACGACCCAGGTATCTAAGGAGGTAGCAGAGAAGCTGTCGTTGGAGGTGGTGCGGTGTAGTTGTACTGGATGTTTTGAGAAATGGAAGGATGGGCATGAGAGCTCGATTATGGGTACTTATGTACTGATCACCTCTGCTCCACACCAGCTTGAGATTTCACATGAAAACTGCGGTCATTGTTGACCCACTATGGTGTCTGTGAGACATTCGGCAAGCAAAACTCAGCACCGGTGCAGCACCGGGCTACACCGTTACTGCAACTTGCCGCTGGCTCCACTGCACAGTCAAGGAACGACAGCTAGATCTCAGCATCATTTCTCAAAGGAGGACAAGGATTGAGAATCGAAAGTGCGATGGTGTATGCATCCCGTAGTAGTACGACACGGCGATGGCAACTGGCATCTATTGGCTGTGGCTTGAAGAGGTGGATATCCCCATCAGTCAACTGCACTGAGTACTTAAAGGCACATAAAGAAGCTGTTTCCCGCCTTGGAAGTCTGTCTTCCAGACATTTTAGACGACATGGTCAGCTTCAGGAGCTTGTCATGGAGCTCGCTTTTTATTCTCTCTTTTCTTTTCATATCCGCCACCATCGATGCCTTTGCTCTCCCTCATCGTGATGATGCACTGAACAGCTTGCTCAACATTTCTACCAAACCATCAGGTAGCCCGAAGAGGTGTAAGAAATCTTTGATCAGAAAGGCATGGTATGTCTGTCTATTTCGAATACTTATTTCAGCAGCTGTTTCACTGGCACCATTCAACTCTTGTTATGTCCCTTTCATTTCCGACCAGAATTTCATACCTACTTCTTCATCTTATTATCATATACAGAGGATTCGACGAAGCAATGGCCATTACTGACGCCGAAGTATCTATAGGCACACCCTCACCCGCAAAGAACGCAAGAAGTACATTGATGCAGTAAAATGCACTCAACACAAAAAGGGCATAACAAAGAACTATTTCGGCATCAAACACTTCACCATCTTCGAGGATTTTGCTTTTGAGCACGCCAAACAAACCCCCTACATCCATACCGTCGGTCATTTTCTCCACTGGCACCGCTACTATGTCAAGGCCTTCGAAACTGCTCTTCGCGAGCAATGTGGCTATGATGGAGCTCAACCGTAGGAAGCTCCTCCAGCCCTCGTCAAATAAATACAGCCTTGATACTGACCGTGAACCCATAAAACAGATACTGGGACTACGCCCACGACCACCCGAACGGCCTCTCCTCCTCCTCCATCTGGTCCCCCATCGACGGCTTTGGCGGCAACGGCCTCTCCGTAAACCTTTCCCTCCCCAACCCCAATGCCCCCGCCATTCCCGCCTTACAATACCAATCCGGCGGGGGCTGCATTTCCGACGGTCCCTTCAAAAACTATCTCATCCGTCTTCCCCGTCAAAACAAGACCATCGCTGAACCTCGTTGTATCGAGCGAGCCTGGAGCGAGCTTTACTTCAACCACTTTTTCTCCAGGGCCAAAGAGCTCGACATGTACCGCGCACCTACATTCTACGAGTTCTTGGCGGTCAAACTGGATCGTGTACAGGATTTCTCAAAGTGGAAGGAGAACTTGGACGTGGCAATGAGTCTGCACGGAGCGCTCCATTTAACGGTGGGCGGCACGCAGAGTGATAAGTATTTTGATCCAGTCGATCCGATATTCTTTATGCTGCATACAAATATTGATAGATACGTGAGTTTGCTTCCCCTGTTTAGAAGTACTTCCCTTCCAGATAGCATCCGATTCGCCAGCTGACATGATGCTTGATATGGACGTATATTGCAGTGGCGAAGATGGCAGGCTGCTAATCCGCTGGTGAGGCATAACGAATACGCCTTGACGGACGTGCCGCCCCCAAGCAGCCTACCACCAAAGACGAATCAGTATGGGTTTGGGTATCTGAATGTCACGAATACGGGGGGGTATAAGGTTACGCTCAGTGGGCTTGCGCCGGAGATTGCGATCAAGAGGTTGATGGATACGACGAATGATCTCTTATGTTATGACTATGATACCACGTACAAGCCGTTGTCATAGTTCAAAATATTCATGCGCATCTTTGGGCGAAGATTTCGGGCCCTTAAAGGACTGAGCATGTTCAGGGAGAGTCGTGGAGGCTTCTTAACACTTTGACTAGTGCAAAATCCCATGCTTCAGCAATTGGATCACCATCTCCAGCCTTGCATCCCCTGTAAGCAACTTGAACTTTGTAGGTCCGAGTCGCGCGCCCAAACGTTAACACTATATTCAAGTAAGTAGATAATTACTTATATAACTTAAGTACTTAAGTACTTTAAGTACTTAAGATGAAATTTGTTAAGGAAATTCACTGCTACTTAGTAGTTAACCACCGCCGCGGGAGTTGAATTAATTCTGCTAGCCTCGTGACGCCAAAGAAGAGTTGTTTCCCAAGGCGAGAGAATTATGAGTCTTCCTAACAGGCAACTTTCTTACTCATAATAATATTCTTACTTACATATAAGGGGCCAGCCTGCATGCTTCTTCATAACTTGCACAATTCAGAACAGAACCAGCTGACGCGACCTGGTCGATATCAAGCAAAGTTTACTCAAATACAGAGTATAAACCATCCTCATTTACTCCATTAAACATAATCTTACACACATTAGCCACATCCGTTATCATGGTTGAAGCTTCGTCCCAGCTCCCAGGAACACATATGCCCTCGCTATCGAAAACCCCCGGCGCCTCGGAGGAATCTGCGTTCGATGATGCAGACATTTCGCACGAAACTCGTGTTGGACATGAGCTTAGACTTGATACCAAGTCTGTCGGACCACCAGCTGCGTTCTCCCAGCTTCGAGAACTCGGATATACGGGAAAAAATCAGCCCTGCCCTGATGGTGCGAGAACATACCAGCGTCAGATTCGGAGGTCATACTGCTTAACAGCGTCGGAAAATCCGAGCCACTACTATCTTTACACGTGCACTGGGTCTCTATTCGTCCAATGCCAGGAGGGAATATATGAATTTTATACCCTTGAGTTGCCGCTCTGCCGTATGGTCACTGGGGAAGAAATCACGGCGTGGATTTCTAAGCTTAAATCTAGTAATGATCAGGAAGAGGATACGGACGAGATTATTGCGGCGGCACCATGGCGGAGCTGCGGAAAGCCATATGACGTACAAGCAGAAGACGAGCTCAAGTACTACTCTGAATAGCTAGCCAACGCAGGAGAGCATGTACTAAGTCGGGTCCAAAGAGCATATGGAAGAGCCACTAAATAAAAATCAGTGTCACCTTCGCCGTCTGCAAAGAAACCAGCTGCGCTACGCGGTACAACAAGAAGATCGAGTGCTTGTCGGACTAGGCCGGTTTGAAGCCTGGAGCTGTTCAGAATAAAGAAAATTGTATATCGAGTAGTGGTAGCTTGTTCATAGTACCTTCGCCCGAGAGAGGGGTGCTTCAATGTATCCAGAATGACCAACATCTGCCAACACGGAGCGCCTGGTGTTTACCTCGGGGCTTGGCGAGTCGTTTGCTTCTGAGTAGACTCGTATGAGTGAGTAGTAGCAAAGTTATGACAGGCCAAAAGCTAGTTGTGGGAGGGAAAAATATATGGAACCATGCAAGACATTGTTTAGAAGAAGAACTACAGAGAGTACTGTATGCACCATAAATCCACAAAATAGGAAGTTACGATAAAGCAGAAACAAGCGGTATATTACTCCACAGATCTACTCCAGGGTAAATGCTAGCTATACTCCGCCCATAAAGCAGGACTCCATCCCAATTCATACCAAGCAAGCTCCGTGACGATTTACTACATCTACATGTTAGCAACCCATACTCCATTCGAACAGCCGGGGTACTCACATAATACAAACTGGCACAATGGCACACATCTCTCTTAATCAACGCCTGGCAGGTCTCCATCTTGGTAAACAAGCTAGGATCACCGATAATCCTCGCCGCATTCTTCACCTCTCGACAAGTCTCATCCAGCCTCGTGATGACTCTGACGATCGATCCCTCAAGAATATCCGTCAATTCTGTAATCTGAGCAAACGAAGTGCCCTTGGCCCATTGATAGACGACTTCCATCAGACCAAAGCGGGGCTTGGTCTCGAAATCGTCACTCTCGGGAGAGAGAATGACTTGGTGGTTGACTTGTATCGTGTTAACCCTATTGGCGATACTGATAACCTTCTTCTTGGCCTCTTCGAGCTTGGGTGTGAGGCTGGGCTCAATGTCGGTCTTTTCGTGGAAGACAAATGCAGAGAGGAGGGCACAGATTTCTTCGGGCTCGTAATCGGCGAGCACGTTCTCGAGGACAAGCTCGGTGAGGATAAGTTCATTGGTACTGTTGATCTGGTGCATATTAGTGGGATAGTCTTTGCTAATAACCGGGAAAACTCACTTCACAGGCAACACGACCCTTCAGTTGAACTCTCATAGTGTCGTCGACGAATCCAAGCTCCTTCAGCACCTCAATACGCTGGTTGTAGTCGGGCAAGAGCTGGAGGTTCTGATCGGAAATCTTCATCTTGAGTTCTGCAATGTTCTCCTGTATCCTGTAGACCTCATGAACCATCATGAACTATCTCTACAGTCAGCTCGGCCCCCAAACTAACCATGAGATAAACTTACATGCGTATGGATATCTGGACATTGGATCGCTGAACACTCGTTGGCCTTCTGAATAGCCTCTTTTCGAGATTCCAACAACACCCGGTAATCCAAGTTCTTGGAGACGGAAAGCCAGTCAAACTCTGGCCAAGTATTGAAATCACTCGCCATCACTCGAGCCATTTCCTTGCAACATTTAAACAAACCGGCATGATCGTTTCTGTAGACGGCGGGTGGCTCGCAGTCTACAAACTGGTTCGTCACGAATTCCACATCGGCCACTTGGACGATCCTGTGCTCGAGTTTGATCTTCTTCAGATCCGGATTCTTTTTCATATCCCTGGTAAGCATGAATGGTATAAGATCCGCTAAATGGAGTCAACACTGATATCGCAAGTTTCCAGGGTGGTGGTGCCTACTCATTTGCTTCTCGGTGTCTACCGGCTTCACTAGCACGACGCTAATTGTCGGATCAACCTTCTTATGGGCGAAAGGCAGTGCAATAACAGCGAGATAACGCGGCCCCACCTACTGTATGTTAGCAACAATGCAGCATAATCATAAACAGACTACACACCTTCTCCTGGACAATGACAACCCTTTTTGGCACAAAAATGTTCTTGCACATAGGGGTATTCATTGTCCACTGCATAACCTCCTTGTTTATGTTCTTGACCTCCATACAGTTGGCATGGAACCGCTCCAAATCCGTATCACAGATCGGGCATTCCGGCTTTTGCAACTTCTTCAAGTCCTCCTCCGAGCGCAACATTTGCCGCTCGTGCTCCGGAAGCATCGTTTGCGTGCTGTTCTCACTGAAACTTCGCTTGATCATTTCTTCAATCTTGAGAGCTTCCACTCGTAAAAGATTGAGAATCATACTGTACGTGAGACGGAACTGACTCTGAAGCTTAGTAGGTTCGCCGAGAATCATATGACGCAGCGTGGGTGCCTATCGTTATTAGAAAAGAGTTCTAGGAGCCGAGAGGATAATACACACGGGTGGCGCTTCATCCATAGGCGACACAATAATGACAGTTCCAACAGGATCCAGCCCTCTTCTTCCTGCTCTTCCTGCCATTTGCGTATACTCACCTGGCAGGAGGTTCCTGAAGGAAGTACCATCATGCTTTCTGTAACCGGAAAAGACGACAGTTCTTGTCGGAAGGTTCAGGCCCATAGCAAAAGTCTCTGTAGCAAAAAGGACCTTTACCAGTGTCTTGGCAAACAGTATCTCGACCATTTCCTTGACAATGGGCAAGAGGCCACCGTGATGCACAGCAATGCCTCTGGACAGGAGCTCCCTTATACGCAGTATCTGAGGTAGCTGACGGTCCTCTGGCTTCAGGCGAGCAATTGAACGCTCAATGTTCATGTGGATCTGACTCTTTTCCGTCTGATTACAGAAATCGACGTTGGAGAGAGCATCCGCATTCTCTTCGCATCGTCTCTTCGAAAAGACGAAGATGCAGGCAGGCAGGAGATGATCCTTCTTTAGACGGTTGACGAGTGTTACCCATATAGTCTTGTCTTGGGCTGCGGAGGTTCTCATGCCACCCCGACCACCTCTTGCAAACGTTCCTGCACCCCTAGTGGGAGCGTTTGGATTCCGAATGAGCGGGGCGCCTCGTCCACCACCACCACCACCTCCTCCACCGCGACCACCCTGCTGTGGGCCACCTCGTTGTTGTCCCCCTCGGCCTCTACCGCCTCGGTCGTTTCCTCGTTGTTGGCCACCGCCACGACCGGCATATTGCTGTTGTTGCTGCTGCGGAAGCTCCTTCTTCTTAGATAGAGAGTCATTTGCAGCTTTCCAACTGTGGATAGGTCAGCGCAACTCACAAATTACTACGAGTGAGACTTACCCAGACTCAAGGAACTTCTTGTCTGAGCTAACAATCTTGAACATGTCCTTTCCAGCCCATAAGAAGTGCTCAAGCGGTACAGGTCTCTTTGGTGTCGAGATGACGTAAATGTCCTTCTTCTTTGTTCTTCCGACCCAGCTGGCAAACTCCTTGGTGTTGGGTACCGTTGCCGACAGTAAGATCAGATTAACATGCTCTGGCAACATGATGATGACTTCTTCCCAAACAACACCACGCTATATTCCATCAGCGTCCGTTATCCAAACGTCTGTAATTCTTACCTCCGAATCATTGACATAGTGCACCTCGTCAAATATCACAAACTCCACATCGCGAATAAGATCAGCTCCGCGATACAGCATACTTCTCAAGATTTCAGTGGTCATGATCAGACAACTAGCCTCAGGATTGATCTGGACATCACCGGTTAAGATACCAACATCATCAAAGATCTGTCTGAAATCTCTGAACTTTTGATTACTTAAGGCTTTGATCGGAGAGGTATAGATTGCTCTGTTCATCGTCAGTGACCTTTTCCAGAGAGGGCGAAAGGGGCGTACTTTGTCATGTGCTTTGATGCGAGTGCAATAGCATATTCCGCAACAACTGTCTTTCCGGCTGAAGTATGCGCAGCAACAAATACCGAATCGCCGTTTTCCAGATGGTAAACTGCTTCCTTTTGGAAAGTATCGAGTTCGAAGGGCCACTGATTCCGAATTAGTTTTCACCCAAGCAATTTTAGACATTTTTACCTCCTTGGCCATATTAGGCACGAGTTCGCGGAAGTTTTTCAGCTCTTGATTGACATCCACCATGTGTGCCCACTCTTTTTGCTTTGTTCTCGCAGCAGCCGACAATGTCAGCTCACCTGTTGGGGCCAGAAGCGGGAATTCAACTGGCAACAGATCGTCGATACTGTCCAGCTCAGCCATAGGCTTCTTCTCCTGCTGCTTAGACCCATCACTGATGATCTTCTTTTCCCGCAATGGCTTGACATCTCCAAACTTGAATTCTTCCTCCTTCTCCAGATCCTCATCTTCCTTCTTCGCATCAGGCAATGTCAGGCCTCGTCGTAGTCCAGGTGCAACTTGCAGTAAGCCGTCAGCACCTATCCTGTCCGCCAAAAGTTGCTCTTGTTGTTCCAACGCTTCCGCGGTCTCGTTTGCTGAACCAACATCCAAGCCACCTGGTGAAAATGGGAGGAATCCGGCCTTGCCACGCACAAAGTCGGCTCGAGAAGCTGGGTTTCGGAGTAGAGACGTCGAGTTTTTAGCCGTGATACTATGTGCTGGTACCGTGACTTCTTTGTAGCCCGTAACTCTTCCTTCTAGACCTTCTCTGGTGAATCGAATGACGGTGCGGGTCATGGTCGGCGAAATGGCGAATAGCGACGGAAGGTCTGTTGGATCATCCCAACGCCTAACTGCACTGTCAGCCCTGGAGACTACCTGTAATACCCATTGTTTCGTACTGCTGCAGCCTGTTGAGCCATTCGGTCGAAAATGCTGGATCTGGAGTGAGGAATTCGTCAAGCAACTGTTGTCGAGCCTCGTCGGGGTTCGTGGGTCGCATGCGTTTTCGTGGGCGTTCGGTCTTTGTGTCGGCATCTACGCCATTGTCGCGGATTGAGAGATCATTGGTTGCCTTAGCCAAAGCATCGACTTCAGCTGTAGCCATTTCGTAAGGTATTCGGGGTGTTGTGATACTAGGTGGGACGTGAGATGCCTTTGGGATGTGTCGATTGTTGACGTTTAGTGGGGTGGTGGGGGAATACAGGTAAGGCTGATGCACGGCCAGGACGCTAAGTTCCAAACATGCTTGGTTACACACACTAACTCTCAGGTAGGACAGCGGCTCTTCTACGGGCACTTAATACCCCAGCTTTCTGTATCCGTAAACCTCCGCCTCATGGCATTAACGGCATCAAACCTACACATGACGCTTGGTAAGTTCGCCCACCTGTAATCATTCTTTCCTGAGCTTACCTTTGGGGATAATTAATGCACCTTGTTACAGCACTGTTACGCACAACTGAAACGGCACCACAACTTTAACTTCGTACAGGCACGAATGAACCTTCCCCTTCATCAATCAATGACGACCATACTTGGATTTCACTGGCCTCGTGGTCACTCTTCTCGGTGGTCGACTTCAAAGTTGGGCTCAAAGGCACCCGATACCTCGCCGGAAACAAAATTATTCGCATATGTACGGATACAAACTACTATTACGCTGAAGTTCTGGATTTTCTATTTCCCGACAACGAGAGCTTCCACTACAGGTGGTGACATTACAAAGGAAGCCACGCGTGGACGGAGAGGATGAACCATGGCTTATTTGCTTTGCCGAAGCATTTGAACAGTTCATTTGAATGATAAAGCAAGATACTATGTTTGATTTGATAGAATCAATTTTGGAGGTTCGTTTTGTTGCAGCCGGTGAGGCGGTGCGCAGCATTATTTCCGGATGCATGCTTACTCGATCTGACAGGGCATAGCTCTCGAGCGAAGTGAGACGGCTATTTGAAGCTACCAGATGCACACCTACGATTGGGCGACCCCATCTTATGCAGTTTTCCAGAACCATGGGTACCAGATCTTCGGAGAATTCCAGTGTCACCACTTGGAACGGACTAGAGCTCTGACAGACGTCGACATGCAACCCTCAAACTACTATGGCATTCAATATACTGTAAGGAAACAGAGATGCATCCCGTCTGCTTTCCTTGCCGTTTTGCAGCGCCCGATTTTCAACCACAGGGTACTGAGTCGACCTCAACTTGTAGCGAGAAGATAAAACAGAACCTCTCTGGTAGATGATAGCTCACATCGGGTGTATACTAGCTCAACCATTGACATGGGATTGGCACCCTTTACGATGGCACATTGAGAAATCCGAGCCGCTCATGTCATGAAGAGAACGTACTAGAACAATGCATGAGGTAACCATGGCCTGTCCCAGATCTTGGTCCTTCAGAATGCTGATGAAAGTGGAGTTGTCAGATGCCTTGCATTGGGCGACTGAGGCTGATGGAGGTATCGTGAGCTGCGGTGATTATGGACAGTGTGTATTTTGGGTTGACATGCAAAGAAAGCAACATCAGCAACCAGCCTTAGTCCTGAGTTCGAGTTCGACAGCATCACGAACTCCTCCAAAGACATCCACAGCCGGTAGAAATCACCTCCAGAACTCTATAAAGGAAAGCCACTTGCCCTCCCTTAATCAACATCATCAGCTCATAGTTCAACAGCTTCCAACACCTACAACAAGCAATCAACCTTCCAATCTTCGCAAGATCTTCCAGACCTTCCAAATTATAAACCCACCTCTTCAACTTTCAACCACTTTTATAATTTCCAAGATGCAATTCTCCAAGATCTTCATTGCTTCCATCTTCGCTGCCATCGCTACCGCAGCTCCAGTTGCCTCTCCTCAGAACGATGCTCCACCATTCAGAGTCCAGGATCCAAAGATCAACCCAATCTTCCCCCAGAAGAACGTCCAGCACAACGATCGCGACTTTGTCTTCCACATTCCACAGTCCGCTTACGGAAAGATTTGCACTCCATGGTTGGGCAGCGCCAACAATGGCCCAGAGGCCGGAACTGTCAAGCTCTTCTCTGTTCTCAACGACGACGGACACCTCAGTGTTTACAACATTGAACAGAGACCAGTCAACCAGCACGTTGCCACTTTCGGCCTCTTCGCCGACACTGTCACCACCCCAACTGTTGAGCCACTCGGCAACTTGTTCAGCTTCCCTTGCGTTCCAGGCACGGTTGGCTTCCGCATCAACGCCGCCGGTAGCTCCGGCTTCCACTTGGAGAACCAAGATGGCCGCTTCGTCCTGAGCGTCACCGAGCCACACCATTAGATTGAGTCTAACTCACATCTTCCTTGACGAGCTTTTTGATCACCTTCCTGCTTCTCATCAAACATCAAAGCAGGCTATCCTCAGCATCTGCACTTCTGCTGGGGCTATTTCACTACCACCATAGAGCCGTTCCTACTTCCGAAAGTAGGCCATAATGATATTTTCCTTGTTTGATTTTCCTTTCTTTTCTGCTTTTAGAATTACTGGCTTGGAATACCTGGGCTGCATTGGCATTTGTTTCTGCGTTGCATTTGAATCTCTTTTCGACCTTCCTTTTGTTTAGTTGCATACACTCCTTATAGATAGCTATCAATCATACCACATGCGTTTATACCTTGACAAACTCCCAGACCAAACCGTGAGTAGAACGCAAAAAAAAGATGCCTCATAGTGATCTACATTATTAAGTAAATACTCGAACCGATAACTCCATGATATTACCGCATCATAATCATAAACAAGCATCCTGCTTCAGGTCCCCTTACTCCTTATCCTCAAACCTAACAGTTCCTTCCATATCCACATCTTCATCCTCTGCTGCAGCCGGCTTACTCTCCTCCTTTGGCTCCTCTTTGACATCATCTTCCATCTTCTCATCTTTTGGACTCTCCCTCCGTTCTTCCTTTGACTCCTCCTCCTCCTTCGGCTCTTCCTTCTTCTCGGCCTTCTCCGGCTCATCATCTTCCATCTTTGTATCATCGTCCTCCGGAAGAGCTGGGCTTGAGTCACGTCCATCCGACTCCTTGAAGTTTGTCCCAGCCGGCTGTGGCCCAACGTCCTCCGCTCCGATACCCGGTGGTCCCTCATGCACCTGACCTTCGTCCGGTGTGATCTGGTTTGCAGGCACAATATTCAACGTCTGTTCTTGTCTCAACAGTTCACCCTGACTGATGCCATTTGGATCCGGCTTGACGGTACTTGTCCCATCCTCTCCCTCCAAAAATCCAGCAGTGAGTTGTGTAGGTTCAAGCCATGGAATAGGTGTGAGTCTCGCGCCACCCAAAGCGTCTTCAGCGTTGGAACCCAGAGCTATTGAGGCAAGGTTTGCCGCTTCAACTTCGTTGAAGGGAAGCGGGAAGTTGTCGATGCTGGAGGTGACGGAGACGGATTTCTGGAGGGCTCGAAGAAACTTTTCGAGGTTTGTGTAGTGGCGTTTGGGTTCAAGGATGAGTTCGGACATTCGCTGAATGGTATAGGGTGGGGCGGTGGTGAAGTAGGTGTGGAGGCATTCTTTGATCTCGAGGAGGAGGACGGAGCAGGCGGGTGGGAGGTCGGGGTATGGTGTTGGTTGCATTGCTTCCGGGCTGGATGATGGGGGTGGGGAGACGGGATGTGAGTTCATCGAAAGGCGGGATTCGGGCCGTTCGATGGTGCTTGGGGCTGGTGGAGGAGGTGGGGGTGGGGATGATGGACGGGTATCGGGGATTGTAATGTAGGTCTTATGGGCTATCTGCCATCTGTTAGTCTCTGAGGGGGGATTCCATCTGATTTTGAGAACCGACATCTTCAATTCGTTGGATCAATCGTTGAAGCATATCCGGCCAGTCGGTACTGGAATAGTGTTAGTGAGAGCGACAGAGATCTTCAGACCGTGCTAACATCTCCGCCTTTCCTGTGCTTGCCCATTGTTGAAGAATCGCCGTGTCGGCATCGTATTGGCTATCGGTCGTCATCGCTCCCTTGGGTTATCGAAGAGTGCTGTTGTTTCGTTAAAGATGGAGGATTTGTCGGTGTTTGCAGAGAGGATGCTTTGTTGATGGTGTTTTGGTTGTCGAGCGGCCGTGGGTGGGATGGGCGAGCGACGCGCTAAGTCATAAGCGGTTGGCGTCGCAGTAGGCCATTGCCCGATTCGTCCCTGCCGATCCCAGGCCAGTACGAAGAAACGTCGGTCAGTTCGGCACATACTTGACATCTGTCGACCGCTGTCTGTTTTACGTCCCATTACAGTTCCGGATCTTCAGACCTTTGTGCGCAAATGGATACTCTGGAATACTTTTCTACATGATTGTCTTTATAAAGTACATACTATTGGGCTTTTCTCTCGTTGCAATTGCGTAGGACATCAGCTCAGGTAACAACTAGAATTTGGATATAATTAAGAAACGGAAGACCCCGATCAACCCATCAGCCATTTTCAAAGATAGTAGGAAGCACAAAGCAGACCCAAACCGCCAAGGGTAATCCCCCATCTACCAATCTTCTACAGTCTCATCAGCTTCCGAGTCACTGGTAGCCCGTTCAAGATGCTCGGTAGCCTCAGTCCAACCATCATCTGCCAGCGACGACTCTTTAGCTGATGGCTCTTCCTGCTTTTGCGCATGAGTTGGACGGTTCAGCATTCCTGCTCTGTGTTCCCAATTAAATCGCTGTGCTTCATACTCCGCAGGGCTGGTATGTGTTCCCTTTGCCCAGATACCACGTTCGTGCTCATAATCTGAATCAATAACTCGGATAGAGCGGTAACGATCCAGCTTAGCATCATCAATGCTATCAAACCTGTATTCACCCTCGATGCGGACATCCTCTTGCCCATGAGGTGACTGGTCAGCAGGAAGGAGTTCACCACATTGCCATGTCAGATATCGAAGTGTTCTGCGAACTATGTCCTTGGTGAAGCAATATTCGTTGCGAGCAGGAACATTAGGGTTAATTTCACTCTGATCAACATCTAAAAACATTAATTAAGCTGTCAATTTCAGGATAAGGAGGGAGATATACTATAGCCAACAATTGTGCACCGGCCATACTCGGCAAGGATCTTTCTGTTGTCGCGGACACAAATTTCTGACCCCGGAAGAGTATCATTCCAATAGTACAGAGCAATCTGACAGTCACTGAGAAGTGGAGAAGATTCAGCAGTACGGCATACGTGTGTTGGAACAGCACCGATGCCAATACTGAGAAGGGCAACTAGTAGATATGTTAGACACTTTCAACCTGACTGGAAAGCGCAAGGTTCCTTACTTGGTAGAAGGATGCTGGCTTTGAGTGGAGAGATCATAATGGTAGACCCAAAGGCGAGAGCGATATCCGTCACCGAAAATCACCCTTTGAGGGATGCGGGACTCGGAGGATATCCTCTTCGGAGGAGCTTAAGTCGTTGAAGGGTGATTTTCGATGACGGATAGCTCGGGTACGGCGGTCGACTAATCGGTGCAACTGCAACGGGAGCAATGGGCTTCATTATATATCCCTCCATCGGCATTCCCTGCCTTAAAAGGGTCCTTAAACGTCGAGTACCGCTCACCTACACGAAACATTATTTCCGTGATGTTATGTATTGCATTTGCATGCATACTCCGAGCCCCGAGCCCCGAACCCCAGATCGCCTAGGTACACTATTCCCCAGACGGTCCTTGCGGACCTTGACGAGGATCGGAAGAGAGAAAAGTACGGCCGTCGGAAACACCAAAAGAAGATGCTAACTGCAAGGTAGACATTCAGAACAGAAGAACTACATGGCGCCAATGCCCAAATCCACGGAAAGACAACATATACACCACATTAATCATTAGACATCAAAGTACAGTCCCCATCTGGGCGCTACAGCTCTCTTACTTCAACCCCTACCAGCACTCGCAATCCTACTGCTTTTCCTTCGCTTTCTCGTCAGCCACCTCTTTCTCCCCATTGGCAGTGTCTGTATTTACCTCGTCCTTCTTCTCCTCACCCGCCCCTTCGGCTTTAGAAGCCTCTGAAGATTCTGCATCCTTCACTTCAGTACCCTTCTTTGTAGCTTCGGCTTCTGCTTCAGCGGCAGCAAGCATTGCTTCCTCCTCGGCTGATATTGGGATATCAGATCCAAATTCATCGTCGTCCACTACCTCCGTTGCGGGTGTCTTCAACTCGCTCTTCTTCACCGTCTCAGTAACCGGAGTAGGCTTGGTATTGGTAGATGGAGCAGTGGATTTTGGCTTGGTGTTCAGATCCCAGTCGATTCCTTCTCCATATTTGAATTCGAGCCATTCATTGGCCTTCTTGAAATGCTGGCAAGTCAACTAATCTCTCGTTAGCGTCTAGGTTATTGGTGAAACGGAAGAATAATACTCACAAATCCACGATGAGCACTCAATGGACTTGGATGCACACTGTAAAGGACCTCGTTCTTCTTCTTATCAATCCCTGTACACCTCTTTGCCGCATCATTACCCCAAGCCATCACCACAACTCCCTTTCCACCCACTCGTCCTTCTCCCTTCGTCACAATCTCCACCACTCTCCCCGTCAACACCTCCCAACCCTTCTTAGCATGACTTCCTGCCTCGCCCCTCCTCACCGTCAAGCTAGCGTTAAGCATCAATACACCCCTCTCAGCCCAAGGAATCAATGATCCACCATTGTTTGGAGGCGGTACAAAAGTTGGAAAGTCCCGCTTCAAGCAAGTAAACATATTTTTGAGTGAAGGCGGAGCAGGCGTAGGAGCCTGGACGGAGAATGAGAGGCCATGGGCTTGATTCGGGCCGTGGTAAGGGTCTTGACCGAGAATTAGGACACGGACTTTGTCGACGGGGGTGTAGCGGCTCCAGGAGTAGATTTCGCTCTGCGGTGGGTAGATTGTCTTCCCGGCCTTGTATTCCGTTGCGAGGAATTTCTTGAGGTTGAGGAAGGTAGGGCTCACAAGGGTATCGCGGAGAAGGGCGAGCCAAGAGGGATGGAGAGTGTCGATTTCGAGCTGTAGTAATTCTTTCTGTTCTGGGGTGAGAGTTGCGACCCACGCGTCCTTGTCAAAGTCTGTGATGACCGGAGCGGGAGCGGGAGCGGAGGGAGCGGAGCGGTCGGGGGTGAAGAAGGAAGTTATCGATTTTGCTTTCTTTGTGGGAGCTGGAGTCGCTGGATCGGCTTTGCGTTTGGAGGCCATTGTGCGGGTTTGCTGCTGTAGAAGTGGGATTGAGTTTGCTGAGAATGCTGGGAAAGCTGTCAAGGTCGGGCTGAAGGTGCGGAGGGGAGACGCGTTTATTTTGGCGGAACGTGACGGGTCGTGTTTTGGCGTCCTTTTCGGCCTTTTCTCGGTTAGCGTAAGAGGATTCGGCTAGCGTAGGCGCGATAAGATCCGCATCAAGATAGTGAGCTCGGGGTGGACGAGCAAGAACTTGTCCACGACTGTCGTACCGACATTGGTTTAAGCAAGCCGGAGAGAATCTCTTTCACTTACTGTGGTTGCCAGCTACACAGTCTTTTCGCTAGATTCCTCGCAGAAATGACATTTGGGTGATGCCTGGAAGCAAGTGCGTGGAAGGATTTCATGCTGTGAGTTGTTGAAGAGTTCGTGGCAGAAGCTTCGAGCTTTGACGAGGCCCAGTCGGTACCAAGCTATTCAGATTTTGGAAGTATTCCCGCTTTTAAAACGACGTGCGCGTGCGTACTTACACAGTATTGGTACTCAGTAGCGGGATACATTCCTCACTAAAGGATGCACATCGATTGTAATAGCACTGCAGTACTGGATGTATTACGAAGTACTTAATAATTACCAGTGACTAGCTTCGAGATGGATGCCAATAAGCTCTTCATGTAACTGGACGATGGGACGTTCGAACGGTCCTTCATACGGCGGTGGACACGAAGCTGGACACGGTTGAGAGAGTGAGAAGAAGCGACAGCTGAGCCACTGGCAGAAGGACGGGGATCTACTTAGTAGCTAGCTTAGTAGATGGACGACCGTGGGGGTGATGAGGATCGAAGCCGGATTCCGACACTCGCACTCCATTTGTTCTATTAAGTTCGAAAACATTCCCTGATCAAATCAGGGTAAATATCAAAATCATTGAAAAACGAGCGAGGACACGGCTCCAACGCCATACCTTTACGATATTCGCCCATCAGTCTCCTCAGATCAGGACAATGCCGCAGCAAGTCATTCCTGACTATCTTATTCGACTCATCTTTGAACATATACTTCTCGACTGAGACGCCCCAGCCCCCGACTGAGGAGCCCCGACCAATACTAATATAACTTCTGGGTTCCTTCCAGAAGCATACAAGAAAGGCGGCAATCAATCTCTGCATGGGTTCTTTGCAACCCGGCAAAACCAGTCGCACGTCCTCATGCTCATCCTCATCCTCATGATCATCCTCGAGCTCATCCTCGAGCTCATCCTCCCACTCATCCTCATCCTCATTCTCATTCTCATTCTCATCCTCGTCTTCGTCCTCGTCCTCGTCTTCATTCTCATATTCGTCCCCTTCACTATTGGAACTGGACGAATCCGTACTTCCCTTAGTAGTATCGACACTTCCATCGAATATCCACTTGATCCCATTCATCCACGGGGATGCGGTTTTGAATCCGAACGATGGGACGCACTCACTCTTAGACTGCCGCCGTCGATCCCAAACGATAGCAGAACGCAAAGCTGCCAATCCACGAAGATTCTTGTTCATCCTCTCCAGCACAAGCTTCCTCAACCCCACTGCGCATAGTCGATCTGCTAATACATAGACTGCCGCGTCTAGCATAAAGTGATGCTCAAAGTTCTTCCCATCTGAGTCTGAACCCAGATGATCTGAGACCTTGTAAGTTCCGGAATAGATGTAGTCCAAGAAACAATGGAAGGCGATAGCCGAGTACTTCCATCCATCAGTCTCGTCATCGAACGGGCATTCGAGCTTCGGAAGTTCAAAGTCAACTCGATTTTCGCCAACTTCTCGGCCATTGAAGGCCATCAGAGCCGCAAAGTAATCTGAATGCTTTGTCAATGCCGAGATGTGGAGTGTACAGCTGGCGACGATTTCAGGTTGTTCGCATTGGGGTGTAGCTAGCGCAGTGCTAACTCGCTCGTGCCCCGTCGGCTTGACGAGGCGTACTGTAATGGTTGGTGAAAAGATAAGTTTTGATGGACAAGACATGTCGTAACTCGATCCGGTCCTCAAGTTTGAATACTTAAGACTTGGACGTCGACAGTTGGCTACTAGGAGGGGCGAATATAGTAGGTACTTGAGGAATACTTGCCGGAATCAACCTTTTCATAAGCACTCACCCTTAGGAAACTGCCAGATGCGAATAACATCTCCGTAGAAGTTAAGTAGATACGACAGATTTGGCCAGAGACGCAGCACATGACATCACAGCCTCATGGGAAAACATTGCGAACGTCCGTGGATGCAGGGACTCGATCGACTTTCGTTCGGTTACTTCTCGCATGCGCACTGGTAGTAATGAACCGGGGTTGTAAACTCCGCACGAGAAATTGACGAAGGCCATCTAAATTAGCCTCGCGAGGCCTCGTAGAAACTACTAAGCACTTAGCTAGGAAGTAGTCTTGCGTTCCTGAAAGCAAAAAGTCCGCAAGGATCTAAGTAAGCATGAACAAACGAAAGTAAATTGATACAGTACTAAGGAAGAAACTGTGATATATCTAGGCTAAACTACCCGTACAGTATATTTTAAACTCCAAACCCTCTACAAAATAAAGTAAACATTTTGTCTAACCCAAGTCAAACAAACAAACGAGAAACATACCACAAGACCATTAGATAGATTACAAAGGAAAAGCTTTAATAAACAGAAAACGAGACCATCCGAAATACCCAAAATGCAAGCCTACTCATGAAAATGCAAACGAAACTCAAATAATCTACACCAAGGCACCTCTTCCACCAACCTTCGTTCTGGCCTCCTTAACAGACTCAGAGACAGTCAATTCCGGCAAGTTCTTCTTGCCCTCACCCTGTGGCTCTGGCAAGAAGCCGATGCTCACCAACCATGCAAGGTAGACACCCATCTCCTTGTCACCTACACCTCTGCCCTTGGAAACATCAACGCCGGAGTACTTGATGTCCCTGGTCAAAGCCTGAACGGCGTTCTGGTCATCCAATTCAGGAGCCTTGGTGGAAGCTGGAAGGTTGTCCAGGACGAAATGAAGGAGCGGGAAGAGAGCGTTGTCGTTTCCAGACTTGTTGACGACATGTTGCTCAAGAGCCATTCTCCATGGGATATAATCCTCAGCGGTGACATCGAAGCCATAGGTGGCGAGGTGACCCAAGAACTCGTTCATTCTAAGACGAGGATGCGAGGTAACATGTGCGACAACAGCGTTTGGAGCTGGGTTGAAAGCACAAGCAGTGACGACACGAGAAACGTGATCGACTGGAACCATGTTGACAGTGTTGAAAATATCTGGGTAACGACCGAGCTGGACGCAACCCTTCAACATACGAACAAGGAAATCATCGGTGTTGGTAGTACCGCTGGCACTGTCACCGACGATGTAACCTGGACGGACGACGAAGCCAGCAAGACCTCTCCGACCAGCCTCACGAACAAGATATTCACCAGCCCACTTGGACTGACCGTAACCGTTGCCGAGATCCTTAGCTGATCCAGAAAGATCATCGGCTTCAGAGATACCAGCACCTCCTTGCTGAAGGATCTTGTCGGAAAGCTGAACGAAGTAATCGGTATCGAGGGTGGAAGTCGAGGAGACGAAGGTAAAGGACTTGGCCTTTCCATAAGCGCAGAGTTCCAATGCATCGATGGTACCAATGACGTTGGGACCGCGGAGAGTGGCGTATGGGTAAACCCAATGGACTTGAGCACCGTTGTGGATAACGACATCAATTTCCTCGGTCATCCTAGTCCAGGTAGCCTCATCGAGACCGAGCTTTGGTGCTCCAAGGTCACCAGTGACAATCTCCAATCTGTGAGCCCAAGCACTGTCCCAGACTCCGTAGGCCTCACAAGAGGATTGGATACGAGCCATACCGGCCTCTGGAGTCTTTGCACGAACGTGAGCAACAACCTTTTTGACCAAGGGAGCAGTACGTGTCAGGACATCTCTGAGAAGGAAGACACCCAAGAAACCAGTAGCACCAGTGAGGAAGACGTTAATGCCATCGGTAGAGTCAAATTCTCCTGTCAGGCTTGGGAACGACTTTGGAAGCTGCGTTCTGGCAAGGTCCTTTGCATCTTCAGCGTAGTTGACGGTTGGCGCCTTTGGTTCTTCGTTCTCATGAGCGGCATCGATACCTTGGATACCGAGCTCTCCGCTTCCGCGGAGACGGTCAATCTCACCAGCAAGGGCACCGAGAGTCGGGCACTTGAAGATGGCGCCCAAGTTGATGTTAGTAACGAAGCGCTTTCTGACCTCAAAGATCATCCTTGTTGCAAGGATAGAGTGACCACCAATCTCGAAGAAGTCGTCTTCTGGGCCAATGGCAGAAGTGGCGTGAGGAAGAAGCTCGGTCCAAATGGCTTGGAGCTCCTTCTGGGTTGGAGTAAGAGCAATGGTAACTTCATCAGCCTCCTTGCCCCCGGCAGCGGCCAATCTCTTGCTTCTCTTCTTATGAGCGGCAGCGAGTTGAGCAGTATCTGGGAATGGAAGAGCTGGCTTGTCGACCTTGCCGTTGGGGTTCAATGGGAGGCGAGCAAGAGGAACGACGACTGCGAGCGTTAGTGAGGGGTCATTATCAGTAGGAATACTCTTTCCATACCTGTTGGAACGGCGTAGCTTGGAAGCTTCTTCTTGAGATACTCCTTAATCTCCTTGATGAGCTTGCGATGCTTTCTGATGGAGTGAACGATTGGGTCATCATCTTCTGGATCATGATCCTCATCTTCAGTTGCGCTGACAAGCTCATCCAAGCTGGAGCCCTGGAGTGGAACAATGTAGGAGACGAGGGTTGGTTCCTCATCCTTATCTCTTCGGACGAGAGTAACGTTCTCTCTAACCAATGGGTGCTGACTGAGATGGGTATCAATCTCACCGAGTTCGATTCTGAAACCACGAATCTTGACCTGGTCATCAGCACGTCCGCTGCACTCGACATCTCCGTTTGGAGTATAACGACCAAGATCACCAGTTCTGTACATTCTGTCGCGTGGTCCAAAGTAGAGGTCCTTCCATGGAGCATCTGCAGGAGCATCGGCCTTTCCAACCCAGGCGTTCTCTGGAACGTACCAGTTCTTCACGAACTTCAAGGCAGTCATGTCCGGCAACTGAAGATAGCCCTCAGCCAAACCAGCAGCACGGACGTAAATCTCACCAATCTCACCAACACCACAGACTTGCTCTCTGTCGTTCCTGTTGACAACCAATAGCTGGACGTCAAGCATACCCTTTCCGGCAGCAATGACATCCTTCTGAGACTGAGAGAATGTGGAGTCCTTGTTCAATGAAGGAACCTCAAAGTAAGAGACAGCACGCTGGGTTTCTGTGGTACCGTACATGTTGACTACTGCAACATTACGGGCGAGAGACTGGAGACGCAAGCAATCACGCTTGGTCAAGATGTCACCGACAAAGAAGGCATGGTGAAGCGAGGGAATTGCCCTTGTTGCTTGAGCGGAGAGAAGCTGGCCCATAGCAGGGGTAAGATGGGTGATTGTTGCTCCGTTATCGGCCATCCACTCGGCGAGACGTCCTGGAGTTCCAATATCGTCGGCTGTTGGAACAAGCAACTTGGCTCCCAAAAAGAGAGGGGTAAAGATATCTCTCTGAATAGGGTCGTGAGCAATTCCACTAAGCATAGTGAATCTGTCGTTCTCCGAGAGACCGAAAGTCTCCGCCATCCATGGGAAGTAGTACGTCAAACTGAAATGACGACCACGGACACCCTTTGGAATACCTTCACTGCCCGATGTGAAACTGAGGGTAGGGTTAGAATCAGGGCCGACGACAACACCAGTTCCCTGGGACTTGAGCGAGACCTGCTCAGCCAAAACATCTGCACCGTTGACCTGTCCACCAACAAGCGTTCCATCGTCCTGGATGGCGAGAGCTGGAACCTCTGTGAGGATACTGAGCTTCTCCTCAATGAACTCTCTGACGAGCTTAGCTAGAGTTCCAGCCTTCTCAATGACTACCAAAGCCTTTGGCTGAGCAACCTGCAAGTAGATGTTTTGTCTGGCTGGTGGGTAGGCAGGATCGATAACTGAGAAGGTAGCGCCAGCCTTCAATACACCCATAACAGCGACAACCAAATCAACACCACGATAAGCATAAACCATGACCACATCCCCAAGCTTGATTCCCTTAGCAACCAAGTGGTGAGCAAGAATGTTGGAGGCCTCGTCAATTTGCTGGTATGTGAAAACACGGTTCTTGGACTGTGGGTTGGTGAAATCGGCGGTTTCGACAACGCACTCTCTTTCGGGGTGCTTCTTTGCGTTTGCGGAGAAGATGTCGTGGATAGCACCACGGAAGTTGCCCCAATGCAAGTCGACCGTTGGGTCTGGCAAAAGCGCCTTCTGCGATGGAGTAATGAGCGAGATTGAGCCGATGGCCACATCTGGGTTCTTGGATCCCGCAGTGACAATCTGCAAAAGCTGGTCCACCATGATCTGGATTCTGGCGGTAGAGAAGATAAGCTGGTTGTAATGCGCCCTCAGCTTGATTTCACGCAATTGAGGCTTGGTCCGGAGTCCAGGAGCAACGGCCTTGAGTGGGCCGAGTTCTACAAAGATGGTGAGATCGTTGGTGAGCTGATAGGTGGAGAGGAACTGTTGGGAGGGAGCATCTGGGGCGTGGTAGATGGCGAGCTTGAAGAGGGCGGGTGGGTTTGCTGCCTTGGACTTTGCCTGAAGGTGGGTCAAGAGGCTCTGGAATGGGACCTCGTCCTGAGTGGCTTCATACTCGGCCTTTCCTGAGCGTTAGCTACGCCATTGAGTTCCAAAGAGCAATAATTACCGTCTGGACCTTCTTCAAGATCTCCCTGAAGCTGGCCTTTGGCGTAAGAGGAGTCCGGAGGACGAAAGGTTCGTGGTGCTCATTACTCGTTCCGAGGGCGATATCCTCGTCACCGGTAAGTCGGGCCGCAAGAACAGTGAAAGCCGTAAGAAGAACGGTGAATGGTGTGAATGGCTCTTCGAGATCGATGATGCCCAATTGAAGCAGTGCGATACGGACCGAGTCGGGAATGACAACCTCATGGACGGCTTCAACGACCTTTGGAGGATCCGGACGGACGTAATCCGATGTAATTGTTTGTGTCGTCAAACTTCGCAGCCGCGACTCCCACCTCTCAAGGCGGGCTTGTGTATCTTCAGCCGACATCGGTTCGGTTGTTAGAGCGATTTCGGGTACCTGTTCGGTTGTAGCCCTATTCTGGGGTTGGTGATGTTCGTTTGCTGAGGGATCGTGAAGTAGCCCCGCTATTTGTGTTTTGGAGTGTTTGAGGCCGGAGGTGGAGGAGAGGAAGGGATGAGATGGGAATGTCGATCAGAAATGAAAGAAAAGTTCAATTCGCCGGAGAGGCGGGTATTTATTGCTGGGAAAAGGGAACCAACGGCAGATCGATACAATGACTCTTAACGGGCTTTTCGTCCCTCTGCATTAACCCACAGGCTGTAAACAGATGACGAGCTCATCATGGCAAAAAAACTAGAAGTGCCTGGGCCGCGCCTACGGATACCGTTGCCCCGCCTTTGCCTAGCCCAACACAAAGTTACTTTATGGCGGAACATCTAACGAGAGAAAGGGCCCGTGCAGTTACAGTAAACAGCCTGACTTGACAGTCGAATTTACACTGGGTTCTGTGTATCATTCTCGTAGACACTCTCCTTCAAGGCTTTGTCCATAAAGCTATTTCAATCGATAGAGGAATCATGAAATATATGTGGTCTCCAGACGTATTGTCAAGTGCTCAGCAGCACTGCCAGCTGGACGATCAATTCCCGCAGCCCGACTCTCTGAGCCAGATACTTATTTCCTACTACCAAACGATAGTCTGGAAAGTAAAACATCGTGAGGTTTGACATGAGTTGATCAGTCAATTAAGACCGCAATCGGATACCTCGAGAGCCTCTAGCTTCATGAGTCAAACCAATACGTAAACGAGGGTCTAGCTGGCCTCTCTTGATCAAAGCGGAAGTTATTCCAAATCTTGTCACGTGGTCCTGTGTAACCACAGGGTCCTCCATCTGAAAGAAATTATTTTGGTGGGGTCTTCAAAATTCTGACTTTTGCGAAAGAGAACTTTGTGCAGCTCTCGGACTGCGTTTCAAGCCGATTTTAAAGTTCAACACCACCATTTTTCAAGCAACGACCCCGCATCGCCGACTTTCGTCTCGAATCTTTCCGCCTTTCATATCGATTTCGGCGAATCTCATACGATCATGGTTACCAGCGGCAGCCATCACCACCGCTCGACAGTCAAGCATGGCAACAAGTCGTTCAAGTCGAAACATGCTACGAAGGGCAGCATGAAAGTGAAGGCAAAGGGTAATTGAAGCCGCGCAGAGATTTTGGACTTTGGCCTGACGTATGCAGGAAAGTTGGAGGATTTTGAGAAAGGTCAGCGCAAGACGCCCCAGCAGCAAGTGCTTTCGAAAATCGACAGAAAGAACAAGGCGAAGCAGAAGCAGCTCCTCAGACACCAGCAAGTTCTCCGCGCCAACAAACTCTTTGATGGAAGAAAGGGTGCTCCCAGAATTATTGCCGTTATCCCATTGTGCCCTACCGGAAGTCCAGCGCTCGCCGTACGCAAGTTGAACGCCGCCTTGGATATCGATACTCCAATCCCGGAGAGTGGAGTTGTTACCATCCCGATCGATCGTTTCAAGCAGAAGCTGCAATACATTATACCCGCAGGCCGCGACTTCCGGACTGCTTTGGACGCATGCAAGGTGGCCGATTTTGTTATTTTCATCTTGTCAGCAATTGAGGAGGTCGACGAATACGGTGAGATGTTGTTGCGCAGTATCGAGAGCCAGGGTATCTCAAACGTCTCAACTATCGTTCAGGATTTGGACTACGTCAAGCCAGAGAAGAAGCGACCAGACGTCAAGAAGTCTCTCAACAGCTACATTCAGCATTTCTTCCCAGCCGAGGAGAAGATCTTCGACACCACCAACCTTCAGGAATGCTCCAATCTGATCCGATCGTTATGCACACAGTTGCCAAGAGGAATTGTTTGGAGAGATGCTCGTTCTTACTTGCTTGCGGAGGAGGTTACTTGGGCTGAGGATGTCGGACAGTTGGTCGTATCTGGTGTTGTGAGAGGAAAAGGGCTCAAGGCCGATCGCTTGGTGCATTTGCCAGGACATGGTGATTTCCAGATCGAGAAGATTTGCGCTTATCCAGAGAGCAAGCCAGCTCAGCAAGGAGAGGACTCGATGATGTTGGATGATGCTCCAGCTGCCGCTCCTGGTGCGGTCCTCGATACGCCTACACACGAGCAGGACGACCTCGCAGAGCTTGCTCCAGATGCCGTCGAGATGGAGGATGACGACGCTGAGGACACAGTTCCCTTCACTGAGAGAAAGGGTGTCCTTCTTGACGATCATCATTACTTCGAGGAGAAGGAGGGTGAGGAGTACAAGGTTGCATTGAAGTTGCCAAAGGGAACTTCTGAGTACCAGTCTGCGTGGTATTTGGAGGATGTCTCAGATGCTTCTGAAGGCGAGTCGGACGATGATGATGAGATGGAGATGGAGGACGGCGATGCTCCACGACCGGAGGATGGCCCAGAAGGCCGTGACATCGACGGAAGGAGCATGAGGGACCCAACCGAGTTTGGTGACAACAAGAGTGAAATGTTCTTGGATCCTTCACCGGAGCAGGAATATGCACAAATTGAAGAGTTCAGGAACAGACAGAAGGAAGCCGAGGAGGATCTCGAGTTCCCAGATGAGATTGAGCTTCACCCTAATGCTCTTGCTCGGGAACGTTTGGCCAAGTACAGAGGTCTCAAGAGTTTGAGAAGCAGCAAGTGGGATACGCGGGAGGATAAGCCATATATGCCTTCGGAATACCCCCGGTTGCTCCGGATAGAAAACTACAAGGGCACCAAGAACAAGATCCTTAGTGAGGCTCTTGTTGGCGGTGTTCCAGCCGGAACCCGTGTCCAGGTCTTCATCCGCAACGCTCCTCGCTACATTGCCACCTCCTACAACCCCGCCAAGCCATTCCCTATGTACTCTCTTCTCCGCCACGAGCACAAGCACTCTGTCGTTCACTATACCCTCACCCCCAACAGCGACTTCGACAAGCCCCTCAAGGCCAAGGAGCCCCTCATCCTCTCTTCCGGCCCGCGTACCCTCCAAATCAACCCTCTCTACTCACAACCGGGCAACACGCCCAACAATGTTCACAAGTTCGAGAAGTTCCTCCAGCCCGGTCGTACAACTCTCGTCACCTTCACCGGGCCAATTCAGTTTGGTTCCGTCCCCGCCCTCTTCTTCCAACCGCCAGACACTGCCTTCTCCGACCCCGACTCTCCTCCCGCTCCAAAGCTTATCGGAACGGGCTCCTTCCACTCTGTCGATACCCACCGCATCACCGCCAAGAGAGTTGTTCTCACCGGTCATCCTTACAAGATCCACAAGAAGGTTGTTACCGTCAGATACATGTTCTTCAACAAGGAGGATGTGGACTGGTTCAAGGCCCTTCAACTCTTCACCAAGAGAGGACGTACCGGATACATCAAGGAGTCGTTGGGTACCCACGGTTACTTCAAGGCCAACTTCGACGGCAAGATCAATCCTCAGGACGCTGTTGCCGTCTCTCTTTACAAGAGAGTCTGGCCAAGACCTTGCAAGGAGATCGTCCTGTAAGCGGGCTTGAGCAATATGTCAAATTTATGCTGGTGCTTTTTGATGAATGGTTTATGGTGAGATGGTAGAATTTGTGGGGCGGCGTTAAGGATTTACGGTGGATTTTTCTTTTCAATCTTTGCTTCTGGGAATACTTGTTTATTCATGGGATATTACTGTTTCTTGTCTTGCATTCTCAGTGAGTATTTTGTAGATACTTGCAGCTAGGTAAAAGTTAGGGCAATTTGTTTATTAAAAGTTTGCATTTTACTTCACTTTGACAGCTCTGGCTGGTGGGTTGTCTTGTTCTCTCTGCTCATATTGGTTGCAAAATTCACAGCCATTGTAGCAATATACCAACTGTTTCATTTAAGTCATATTTAAAAAATAACAGATCCTCATTTACGTCATTACTGTGATGTGGGTATAGTAGAAATATACTTAATCTCAAGCCTTGATTCCAGCAGCAAAGAAGCACTCAGTTGGCTTTTCAGCCTCACTCTTTGCATCAGCACTACCCTCTCCAGCCTCTCCTCCAGTGGTAACATTGACAAAGTCACCCTCCCACTCATCCGATCCATCATTCTTTGGCTTGAACAAAAAGCCCATTCCAGTCAAGGTAAACTTGACATCCTCCAACCCCGCATTCCCAAACATCTTACGAACCTCCTCCTCAGTAAACCCATGAGCCGAAACGGTATCAGAAACAAGTATCTCGCCCTTCTCTCCCTCAGCATCCTTCCCATGATCACCATGATGCCCGTGATGATGCCCATGCCCATGACCATGACCACCCTTCTTCTTCGCCGCCTTATCCGACTGCTGCCTAACAACCTCCCAGTTTCCACCGGGGACATTGTCCATGATGAACAACTTTCCGCCCGCCTTCAACCTCTTTGCAAGATTCTTCACGCCCAAAGACGGCTCCGGCAAGTGATGCGTTCCCATGCCAATCAGCACCAAATCATACCCCCAAAACTCGCCTCCCTCCTCCTCCTTCACCGCAACCGGTCCAGTCCCAAGTCCATCTCCGCTGCTCAAGTCGGCCGTGTAACCAGTGACAGCGACCTTGTCGTTCGGCTTGGATTCGGCATCAGGCGCAAACTTCTTGTTGTAGACTGCGATTGAAGCGTCGGAGACGTCGACGCCGTGGACGGTGCTGCCGGGTGGAAGGAAGGGGAGGAGTGAGATGGTGAAGTTGCCGGTGCCGCAGCAGTAGTCGAGGACTTTGAGGGGGCGGGGTTCGCCGGCGGGGAAGATGAGGGATTGGGTTGGTGGGAGAGAGAAGGATTCGTGGAGGAAGTGGAGGTAGGGACGGATGTAGGGCTTGGAGTCGATCTCGGAGGCTTGCTTGCTGGAAGAGTGTTAGTTATGAGAGGGCTTTAGTAGGGATTGGGATTGAATGGAGGTGGACGAACTTGTGGAACTCTGCGTTGGTAGCTGCGAAAGCTGCGTGGGCTTCGGTGGTGGATGATGTCATTGTTGTTGTTGTTGTTGTTGTTGTTGAGATGAGTTGTAGGGCTGAGTTGTTTGGTGTTGTTGTTGAAAGTCTGTAGAATGATGGTGTTTGATCTGGAGGATATCGTGGAGCTTCTTATAGTCAATTGCGGTCGGTAGCGGGATGCCAATGGCCGATGATCTTTGAGTTTCTCGTTGTTGTCCAGACTATGAAAAGGTGAGGATCTGATCCTGGGGAACCTTTGGGGTTGCTGAAGTGGGACAAGGCATGGCCATCCCTCATGCAGGTCAGATTAACTTGCGCGCTGTGCTGCCAGAAACATGGGCTACAGTAGCCCTCTCGGTAAGTCGCATCCATAAGGATCAAGTCACCCTATAGCAAGGCTACCTGACGGATGTCATACGACCTGAGAGGTCGGCCAGAATAAGCCCCGGTGCTCCGTGATTTGAAATACTTCTAGGTACTTAATGAGAGCTCGCCAATGCGGTGCAGTACAGGACTCGTAACGAGCAGATTATTGGAATTAATAAGCATGCGAAGCTAAGTAAGTAGTCAATGCATTCTAGTCTACCATAGGAAAGAAACTCCTACCGCATTCTTTGATTTATCAAGAAAAATCGAAATGATAACCTGTCTCCATTGCGACTCTATCTAATTCAACAAACTCCTATCCTAATTCAGAGTACTGGGTACCTTTCAGTTCAATCCCGTATAAAGTGCGTAAAAATTAAGCCAACGCATCACCACTCTTCGTTGAAAGTTGCTAACGCCTTATAAAAACAATCAACTCCAACCTTACAATCACCCACCGCCAGGAAAATAAACGCAAACCAGCTAAAAAAATAAAAGCAAAAAACCTGCTCCCGATATGCAATAAATGTAAGCAAACAAGAAACGAGAGAAAAATAAAACAATGATGGTAAAAATGACAGAAGGAAGTCGTACTAAGCTAATCATATTAGAAGAATAAGGGTAGCGTTAAAACACTACCGTACTAGTACTCCAGTCTGAAAACCACCGAAAGAGAAACATAGGAAGCGTAGAGGAGAGAAGAGCGAAGAGGAAGGGGCAATAAAATAGATACATTGAATACAACTAGCGGCGAGATTCTCCGGGTCTCGAAGCATGATCGTTGGGTAAGAACAAACAGTAAAGCAGTCCGAATAGGCCCACCGAGTGACATACTTGCAAGTGGCAAGGAGAGAGGACTAGGGAGAGGGGAAAAAAGCAAAGGAACCGAAAAACAGCATTGAAACGCCCATCACAAAGGAATTGAGAAAGCAGAAAACACCCACTAATACACAAATGAACGGCTCAGCATGATCAAACCGCAAGCTCTACTCCTCTTCACTTGAGCCAGAGTCCTCATCATCACTAGAGTCATCATTGGTTTGAGCAAAGCCTGTGGGTGTTAGCGAATGTAGCCAGTCAGTGACGACGGAATTCGTACTGCCTCCTCCAGCGGCACCGACTGAGTTGCCTCCCTTAAAGCTGTTCAGTTTGGCTTGGAGTGTTGCGATCTTTGCTTCCTGCTCAACGGCAGACATAGGCTTGTTCTTCTTTGGACGGACAGTCTGTGGAGCTGCGGCCACGGGAGCAGGTGCAGGTGGCGGTGAAGGGGCGGTGTACTCTGGTCGCACTGGCTTGTACGAGGTATCTTCCCCACCAACTTGACGATTAACATAAGTCCGTAGCTTGTGAAGGACTTCGTTAGGGAGATCGTCCATGTCGAGTTCCAACTCGTCATCCGATTCGTCCTGATTACCAGTTAGCTTAATATCGCATCACGTTACAGGTGAAACCCACGGTTAGGTCCATGTTCTCTCTGATCAGCTTTGTGACGTGACGAAGTTTATTTGGAGGGAGACTGTTTATCTTCTCCGAAAGCTCGTACTTCTCTTCCACCGTCAGCTGTCGCAATTGCGGCTTCTCCTCCTTCTTCGGCTTCTTGGTTGGCAAGGGCTTCTTCGCAGCCACGGGCTGAGAGACGCTGCCTCTATGGCCACTGCTGGTGTTGCTCTTCGACTTCTTCGAGACTGGCTCTTTTGGTGCTTTCGATGCTTTGGAAGTCTTCTTCATCATTGTAAGCTGCTCTTGCATTTCTGCTAGTTGTTTCTCGAGAAGCTTAATCTTGCTTGCCTCCTCCTCTGCTGGTGGCTCTTCTTCCTCGCTCATCACCTCTTCCTCCGGTGCAGGTGATGCGGATACTGGCGAATCCTGACTGGTGTTTGCCTGGATGTAAGCAGCCTTCTCCTTCCACTTTGCATTGAAGATCTCTTCAACCTTTTTGCCGTAACCATGAACCACACTTCCCGGCGGGTTGAACTTGAAGCAGTTCGAAAGCATTAGGCGGATATCCTGCTCAAATTCCTGAGCCGAATTGTACTCATTCGTTTTGAGTTTCGTCTGAATCGTACTCAGATCCATCGGCTTCCGGATGATCTTGAAGTAGTCAGGGATATTTAACGCAATCGGGTCTACAGGACTGTAAAACACGAAAGCAAAGGATTGATGCTGTCTTTTTAGAAGCTCTCTCAATACTATATCGCAGAACTTCAACTCTGTAGCAACCTTCTTCCTTCGAGGCTTGACATCCGCATATGGTAGATCACGAGGTGGAGGTGGGTGAATCTCTCGCTTTGGACGATCACTGGCTGCTGATTCGCGTCTAATCAAGGGAATACCAGAGGGTCCAACGGCAAAGGTTTGCGAAGGTGGTGCAGACGGAATGGACTTTTTCTTCGACGGTTTCGACGAGTCCTTCTTGGATGAGCTTGTTGCTCCAGGGGCAGTTTGGGAGGATACTGGCTTTTTCTGGGCCGACTTCTTTTTTGAAGTTGCGCTGGTGGAGTGCTTCTTCTCTGGTGTTGGGGGCTCTTGCTTCTCCGGGGAAGGCATTTGCTTAATGCTCTTCTCAAAGACATTGCGAATCGCATTTCCCATGTGTGCCACTGGATGCTCCGGCCCATTGAAGGTGTGACAGTTCTCAATCATCAGGTTGAAGTCTGCGACGAATTCGTCAACAGTCGCATATTCGTGATGGTTAAGTCGATTCTCCATTGTGCTGATGTCCATAGGGTGCTTGATGATCTCAGGATAGGTCGGAATATTGAGTGCTTTGTGGTCGACAGGGTGCAAGAACGGAATGGCATCCTTGAGCCTCTTGATGTTCCGCAACAAGGAGACAGCGTATTTTTGCTGAGCCTTGGTGAGACCGGATGTAGAGTTTCTTCCGCTGTTGTCACCGTCTTGCGACTCTTCCGTCTTTGCTCTCTTCGACGGAGGTGCCACATGCTCGTCCTCCTCGCGACTTCTTGAAACCTTCACATTCGGCGTCACCTTTCCCTCCTTTTTTATCGGCCGTTCTTTTGGTGCTTCCGTCTTGATTTTCGGTTTCTTTTCCTCGGGCGAATCCTTCATGACCACGTCGTTCATGTGAGACGTGTCGGTTGGGGAAATTGCAGACAACGAAGAGCTCATAGCATCTGGGGAAGTAATATGAAGCTCGGATAGCTGGCGCGCGTTGTTCTGGCCGGTTGGCAAGGTTGGCATACTGCGCGGAGATAACGAGGGCGATGAGAGTGGTGGCGAACCGCCATTGACGCCATTGCCGTTTGTATTCAATTTGGTAGGCTCTTCTTTTTCTGTGGCAACCTTCTTCTCCTCGATCCTACGGCAATTTGTTAGTTTTCAATCCCGATTTATCGCTCGCGGTCGCGAGGTCTAGGATGGAGGCTTACGTCTTGGAATCAATGTCCATTGCATCGCCATCGACAGCGGCAGATTTCACCTGCTCCGGCTCACCAGACGCCGGTTGGGGGCTCATTATCGCCATGATTATTTGACACGCCTATCTGAGGGGTTGGTGCTTTTTCTCGAAGTTTATCGGGTTTGTTTGGGAGGTGTTGGAGGGCTAGCGAGCATACACTAGGCGACGGTTGGGGTATTGGAGAGCGAAATGGGATACTGATTGGGAATGCTTCCGAGCGAGGTGGGCGAGTTTGCTCGCGAAGGTGTTGATTGGGGGAGTTTGTGTGGTGGAGAAAGAATGGCGGGGCTGTCAGAGGTCGAAGGTGAGGACGCAGACAAGGAGAAACTTTGTGGTGGTGGTGGTGGTGAGAACTGGCCCTCCTTCAACAAAGAGGAAGACTTTCGTTCAAGTGGATAGGGCTGCCAGGAACTGTCTTGACAAACTACAGCGGTATTAGATTGGCTTTCTACAACGACGAGATATATTCAATGGACAACAGAGGAACATGAAGGAAGGGAACGGAGATGAAGTAGGTAGATTGCTAAAGGTAAACAATGGGAATAGCTAGACGGAAACGATCCAACAACGATAAACAATGCCGGAAGACGGTAGCAGTGCTACAAGGAAATAAAACGGACCGACAAGAGGAAAATGACACGAACGGACAAGGGCAGGCTGAGTGTATAAGAAAAAGAACGGGGTTGCATACAATAAAAACTCGCGGAAGCGTGGTATAAATGTATGGTGGGGCTTAACACGCGGTTGAGGCTCAACAGGCGTAACGTGTTCCCTTGACTGATCTTCGCAATCTGATAAGGCTGATTGGGAGATCAAGAGATAACGAGAGATCAGTTGAGGTGGAGAGAGATCAAACTGATAAAAATTGAAGAAATGGCCGAGGCAGAGCAGCAAAAAGAGAAGATATGCGCGTTAGGGTTGGGATGATGGGGGGTGTATAAAGCCGCCCAGGTGCGTGAAGCGAAAAATATTTGGAGGGGTGAAGAGAAACGGGGTCCGCGACGCGAAGAAGAAAAACAGAGTGTGGGACGTGGTTGGGTATTTATGAAGGGCTCCGTTTGTATGTAATCAGTGACACGCAAACCGGAGTAACAGCGCAAAAAACCAATCAAAGTGTCGGGAAGAGAGGGGGAGAAAAAGCGGGCCAGGACGTCGCTAACTTATTGGGCAGTAGATCGCCTACACCCCAGCACAGCCCGCTACCCTGGCCCCCAAGTGCCCAGTCTAGGCCGAAAGCGGCAAAAGTAACCAGCACGGATGTTAAAACGGCATGTAGGAACACCAAAACTTCAACTCAACCAACTCAAGCGACCTGGACAAGTCGGTGTGCATGTAAGAAGAGCGACTGGCCCGACATGGAACATTCCAGCAAACGAATGCGCCCGAGGGCAGAAGATGGTGCATGGAGCGAAAACCCACAACTCAAAGAGAAAAATAATATCAAAGCATGCAGACAAGCAGAAAAAGAATGCGCAAGATGAAATATATCAATTGACATTGATACTTCTAAAAAATGGAAAGAATAGAGCTGAAATGCTTCATTACCTTGAAGTAATTCTCGCCGAATATTCCACCAGATTTAAAACCAAAATAAAACACGTCGCGTTGAAAGTGCGGCCGGGGGTGCGCGTTCGTTGCTTTGGCGGTGTTTGATACAGAGGCTTTGGGGTTGCAGTTGTGTGTGCCGAGTGGGCGGATACGGAAAAAGCGATAAAAAGAGGGCAAAAAATGAGAAGAAAGTGGGTGGAGGGTTGCCAGGTCCTTTTGTAGTCCTCTTGGGTCGCTGCCGTTTCTCCGCTGCTGAATGCGCACGCAAATATAATGATGGGGGAAGAAAAACACCCACCTCCTTTTTTCGCGTTTGGGTAGAAATGGTGCATGTCCCTCACTTCTCCTTGGCAACCTTTCCGCTTCGACCTGTCCTCAAATTTCAGACACCCAGCAGACCGACCCTAACCCTCAGCCAAAAACTCTCCAAGATCGTATGGCCGAACAATCCCATTGAGTATAATCGCCTTGAGACAAGATATGTTGAATTATCAAGCCCAAAGTCGAAATATACGTGTGTGAACCTTCAATTTGATACCAAGTCCTCCAAGCCTGTGTGCGTCATCAAGTAAAAAGCATTGCTTTACTCGTCATCGTCAAGCCTCGTGTGAGTCAACAAGCGGAACCCGTTTGTAGCCTTCACCACGGTGCATATCCTCCACCCGACCGCAGTAATGTGTGAATGGCAAAAAAAATAGGCCACCATCGAAGCCTTGTAGCAAGCAAAAGTTTCCCGGGCATATGGCCGGTTGCAGACACATCACACAGTGCGAGCGTGCGAGTTCTGAATCGAAGCGGGGTCGATTTCGGTAGAGCTTTCGCTGTCGTAATCATCCTGAAGGTGGTCGCTCAACGCCACAGCATCGTCATACTCCCCAATCGCCATACAGTCGCAGTGGCAGTCATTGGCAATAATGAGCATGAGCACCCTGAGAAAACCTCACAATGTAGTGTCTTTGTGGTGGGGGCCAGCTCTTCAAGACAGTGCCGGGAACTTGCGGTACTGTCGAGCGCAGGAAGAAGCGGCAGAGATGAAGCGTTGGGAGGAAGGAGTAGCCAGGAGGGCATCGTAGGAACATCAGGCCGGCAGGGCAAGAACTGGAGGTGGCGGCGTAAGCATATTGACCGAAGATGGTACCTTTGTTACCGACGAAAAAGGTCCGAAAGCAGAGGCAGGGGGTGGAAGCTTTGAGAGATGCAGAAAGAGAAAGCTATGGTGAAAAGATTTGCAGTTCTGTGATGCCGTTTGTGTGGATTGAAAGAGAGGGTTTGGTGAGGAGGGGCTGTGTGTGTGTATTAGAGAAGGTGTGGGCACGTGAAACTTAGTAAGCCGGCGCTGCAAATTTCACCGCCGTTCAAAACAAAAAAAGTCTAAAAAAATTTCGGTGCTTGTTGAACTTGACCATCTCGATATCGACTATTTGGCGGCATCATTCAACAACACTGCTCCAGCCATACCGCCATTAGAAAATCCCTTCATATTTCAAGTGCTTCCTCACGGCCTCCGAATACTAGCAATTTCCTTATTTCTCTTCTCACGGATCACCATATCCCAGAATGGTTTCCAAGAAAGTTGCGCCGCCAAAAGCCTCTGTCTCAGCAGTTAAGGCATCAGCTACATCGCTATCCACTGCTTCTTCGATAAAACGAGCTTCCTTCTCCCCCTCGAACCTACGACTCGACCTCTTCGCTTCTCTCATCGATGGAATTGATTCACAAAGACTGCGCATCCATGATGCGTCGACCGGTCGTCTGCGGTGTGAGTATGCCTTTGAGAAGGGCCTCACCTGCAACTCAATCGCTTGGAATACGGTTGGTGGAGATGATGGGAAGAAGCAGCGCAAGAAGCGGAAGCGTACTGGAGACGAGTTGAATGATACTGCTTCAGGAAAGGCTCTTGTGGCCCTCGCTGTCAGCAATGGCAACATCTTGTTGTATTCGCCCGGGGACAATGAACTTGTCGGGACACTTGCCAATGGGCATGTCGGTGCGGCATATGATTTCGCTTTTTCGACAGACATTGAGTCTACTACGGCATGGAGTTGCGGCGCAGATGGGAAGCTCGTAGAATGGAATTGGAAAAGTCAGGAAATATTGCGGTTTGTTCTCCCTCTCCCCCTACGTTCAAGCACTCATTCCCGGCTAGTTCGGTGCCACTTCCAGAGCAGTCTTACACAAAAATTACTTCGGCTCTGCCACATCTTCTTCTGGCTTCGCACAATGTTCTGGCAGTAAATGCTTCTGAATTGGATGTTTCCGAAGCCGCATCTTTCCAGGCCAGTACGACACCTATCCACACCATCATCAGCGCCGGAGACGATCTCTTTGTTACATCCGCGGATTCGGAGCGCTTTATCAACATCTACTCCATCTCGCAGAACCGTCTTGTCAAAGCTTTGGTAGCACAATCGGATGTCCGCAAAATTTCCTTGTCTGGCTCCGGTAGCTCCACGGTCCTTCTCGCTGTTACGGAAGATGGTGCTATTGAGCTTTTCAGTAACCCGTTCGTCGTGGAAGCCGCTGCCGAAACCAGCTCTAGACGGAAGAAGACCACCACCAAGTCCGATGCCCAGATCCGTATCGTCCGTCCTAATAAGGCTGCTGTTCCAGCCGTGGACGCTCTTTTGCAGAATGGGGAGGTTGTTGCCGCCTGGCCGGAGGGAGGAGCTAGAATGGACTTTGAGAGAGTCAAGGCCCAAGATGATGATGGAAAGTTGACCCTTTCTGGTGCTACCGAGATTGTTAAGGCTAAGGCAGTCGGTATCGGCGGTGGGGACAACATGAACGGGGCTAAGGATATGGGAGACGTGAACTTCAACCAAGCTCAAGCTGTAGTTGTGTCTGGAAATGCATTGGGAGATGTAGGAATGGAGGATGCCGAAAGTGCTGCCGAGGACGAGGCTAGCTCGGACGAGGATTCGCCGCAAGAGGCTGAGCCGTCGTTCGGTGAGAAGTTTCAGGCTTTGGACATCTCTGCTACGCACAAGGAGAGAACTCTTAAAGCACCAACGACTGAGACCAAGCGTGCCTTACAACCCGTTGCTCCTGGTTCATTGACTACTGTCCTCTCTCAAGCCCTGAAGACCAACGATAAGGCCCTTCTTGAATCTTGCTTCCAGGTTACGGACTCTAAGGTTATCCTTGCTACTATTCGCCGGCTCGAATCACCTCTTGCCGTTACGCTGTTGGAGAAGCTAGCGGAGCGAATCGCCAGAAAGCCAGGAAGAGCCGGATCGCTTGGAACCTGGGTCCGGTGGACTCTTGTCGCCCATGGTGGCTACCTCGTCAGTCTCCCCAACCTTGTTAAGACGCTTTCAACGCTTCACGGAACACTTACGACCAGAGCCGCCGCTCTTCCACGACTATTGGCTCTTCAAGGACGTTTGGATATGCTGAACGCACAGTTGGAGTTGAGGAACTCCATGAGGGGTGCTGGCGAGTACGGGTCGACTGCTGCTGCCCGTGAGAGGGAAGAGCAGGTCACCTATATCGAGGGACAGGAGGATTACAGCAGTGATGAGGAGCCGGAAGAGGTTGGGATGGAAGGTTTCACCATCGACGACGCCAGCTTCGTCAAGGGTAAGGGTGGTGATAGCGAGGGAGAGGGTACTGATGAAGAGGATGAGGAATTGATTGACGACGAGGAGAACGAGGAAGAGGATAGTGATGAGGAAACTTCAGATGAGGATGGGCTCTTGGATACCATGGCGGAGGTTACCGACGATGATGAGTCTGATGAGTTGGAGGAGGATGAACTGGACTACAGTGATATTGATGATGAGGATGTTGTCGCTTCTGACTCGGAGGATGGTGAGGTGCAGTTAGCCAAGCCAAAGTCAAAGTCCTCCAAGGCTTCTCCTACGAAAAAGAAGAAGTGAATGGATAGTTGACTTGGAGATGGCTTGGTTCTCTATCTTTACTGTGTTTGATGCACGGGTGTATATGGTTTCTACCTGGCTTGCTCTGTTGGCACCCATGGATTTTGGCGAGCGATTTGATACTTGTTTGCGGATACTACTTTAGATCGTTAGATGCTGGTTTCTCGGATTCTCATATACACACTCATCTTCTACACCTTTATCCACTACCTTCCCTTCCGCTTACGCTTGTTTCTGCATTCTCTTCTCCCCGGTTTCTCCGCATTATCTACGCTCGTCTCCCATAGTACATAATTGTATAGTTCCTTCCCTTTTCTGTCTGGTCTTTTGTCTGGTTTTCCTTTGCTTTGTTAAGAGGTTTTTAAAAGCATGGTTGTTTTGGTTTTTCGTGTTCTGTTAGCAATATACTCTCTTGAGCTTGCATTAAACAAAGTTTGAATACCTTTTTCACCTTGATTGTCTTTGAGTAAGTACTTAGTAGTTCATCTGTGGTGCTGAGCGTGGTATCCGCCTGTTTCCACTTTCGAAACTGCGGGATCTTGATACAAACGCCTGGTACGCCAGTGCTACCTGCTCTGCCATTATCCTTGATAACCATGAACTGCTTGGTACGGAATCCTGCGCATACGAACGGGCAGCAAACGCAGCTCCCGGTTTGACCAGCTGAAGCTCGAACGGCACGAAGGAGGGGTGCTTTTAATTCTCCGCATTTCAGGCACGGGTCGAGGTTAAGCAAACAGATGGATGTAAGGAGGAATACAAGTACCCTTCCTCGCCTTTGTTGTTGCGGCAATATTTGTTGTGTGCCGATGTACTTGTACTTGTAAACCTACCTGGGCTGATGTCGAGACCCGGCCGTGTCAGTGGCTCGGATTGCAGACCCGAGAGTCTTGATTATGGGAGCAAAGCGCCTTTGTAACGTTGGGCGGGCGGATATCACACTAGATATAGATTGCTGATTGTTAGAGGCGGGCAATGTTGTTTTACGGGTATGTACTCGTGAGCCGTAAACAGTCGGTACGTTTGAGCAGCTTTCCCAGGGAGACTCGGATGCTTCGTACATAAAGTCCGTTCGGCTCGACCCTTCACCCAAACAAACACACGAGATGCACCAGGCAACCAAAGATCGTCGATATTCGTCGCACCACCGCAGCGCAATTTCTGAATGGGGAATCTCAACCTGCATAATTCCCAATCCGCGGCACCAACCGAGTGCAGCCCAGTCCACTCCAGGCAAAGCGCCGCCCACTGTACGCAAGGCGCTAAACCGCATCGTTGCCTGGCAGCTTACCCCTTGCCCAAAGCAGACAAGCAAGCCTGTTTGCCGGCTGCGGCTTTTGGCCTTGGGGGCTTCCAGAAATATCGACTTTAAGATTTCCAGCACGGATTAAGTGGATTAAGCTTCTTCATCGCCTTGGAAGGGGAGGTTTGAGACCGGTTCTGGCGACGTGGATTAGGAGAGATGATCAGGGCAGGAAGCTTGGTTTGGTCGTGGCGATGCATGGATGAGCTGTAGGCTTAAGGGGAGGGAGAGGGATCGAGGGGGATGAGGAGACGAAACATCTTTGTCGTTTTCCTGTTTGTCTCTGACATTCCTTCACTCGTTTCTCATACATACCGTCTTCAACGCCTCGATCATCACCGGCCTCGATCATCACTCACTTTCGCTACCTCAAGACTCCTCAAGATATCTTGGATCTTCGCTTCAACTTTCAGCTTTACGATTCCAAATTCGACCGAGGATACACAACAAACCAGGCATTCACTGCATTACAGTCAGCTCACTCTCGATTCGCGACTCGATCCAGGGGGATACTCTCTCCACTTCACGTCAATGGATTAGAGAGCTCTCACGATACTTGCCCCTTTCTTGCTCTTTCCAGCATATACACACTCGTTTTCGTGCCCATCTCACTGTTATACTTTCGTTCATCATCTACGACATCATCTTCATTCGCTACGGTTACGCCCTACATTCTGACTGCATTTCGAAGGAGTTTGGACATAATTGGGATAAAAGCTTCGGTTTCGGCTACCGACTTGGACATCTTTCAAACATACTATAGCAAGGCTGCCATAAGGCTCCTATAATACAAGACAGGCGACCATATTTATCACAACATTCATCATGAAGGCGGCAGCTCGAATCATATCACTCATCACCTTCTTCATCTTCTCCTCAGTCCTCTTCCTAAACTGGACAACGTTACGGATCAAATACAGACAATGTATGTCCTCCCCTCCACCTCCCATTTCTACCCTAACAAGCATCCAGCAACCGGCACACTCCCCAAACGACTAATAGTCTTCGGCAACGCCTGGTCCAATCCCTCCTCCCGCCAACCCCAAGTCTGGTCCAACATCCTCTGCAACAAGCTCAGCCTCGACTGCACCAACTTCTCCACCGGCGGCAACAGCACCACCATCAACGACAAAGAAGTCGGCGTAATCGACTCGCTTCTCTTCAACAGCACCTCTCCCGACCTCCGCTCCCAAGTCTCTTCCTTCCTCGCCGCCGAAAAGGCCCGAAATGCTGCCCTCAACCTCCCCACCGACTTTCAACAAAACCTCAAGAGCCGAGCTATGAAGTCCTACGCTCAACAGAAGGGCCTGTTTATCTTCAACTTTGGCCTGTCTGAAATGTGGCAAATGTCTGGGCCAGACTCGGACCGGAAGAAGGCAGAGGCTTCGGTCAAGGCTGCAATCGACATGTTGTTTGAGGAGCTTGAGGCTCTTGCGGTGATTTGGCCGGAGGTGTTACAAGCGATTGTAATGCTTCCTGTTGACGTCTCGTTGCTTCCCGCGTGGAAGAGAGAGAGACAGCCGTTTGATAAGGATGGACATATGCAGAGGATGGCGTTTGAGATGATGAGGTATTGGAATAAGGAGTTGGAGTTTCGGGCAGCAAAGTGGCCGAGGGGCGAGGTGCTCTTGTGGGATGTAAATCAATGGTTTGCTGAGGAGGTTATGAGAGGGGAGGAGGTTGGGTGGAAGAAGGGCTGGAGAGAGATGAATCCGCTTGAGGCGTGTTTGAAGGGTGGTGAAGGGGAGGAGGAGATGCAAAAGTGCAGTACTGGGAGTGACGGGGAGTGGTTGATGTGGGATGATGTGTTGATCAGTCCCAGAGCTCAGAGGAAGATGGCCGATAGGCTGATTGAGGCATTGTGGTGAGGATGAAGAATGGGAGAAAAGCAAGAGAGAGACGGTGGGAAACGAAAGAGAGAGTGCTAGAGCTGTCAACTCGGGCTGAGAAGCCCGAAGCAAGCCGAGACTCGGCAGTGAGAACTACCGACGACCGCATGCATGACAGTTGTAGCGCTAAACCCATACTGAGGGAAACTCACTTGTCATCTGGTACCTGCATTCTGCAGCAGGTGTCTGATGATGGTGTTGATCTCGGATGAGTGACAGGAACGGACAACTCCGGCCTCTGTGGTTGTCGATACTGTACATTATCACATCAAGACAGCACATCCGGTGATGAGATACCGGGATAGCGGCTGCTGGGGAGGAGCGTCACCGTTTTGTTGATGTAATTAGTCTGGGAGAGATCTCAAAGTTATAGTTTGCTATTTATACCTTGTTGTGCTATAAATACTTCAATATTATCGATATTCTGAGATCGCCCAAATGTTGGAAAGTGTCAATTGCCATCTTCCAGAATGCTGATTCCCTTATGGGAGAAAGCGAAGACGTCACTGTTGGTGAGTATGTACCGATTTGGGACTTCGAATTCATTACTAAAGATGTGGAACTCAAGTATTTCCGCATGTTGGGATTCTGCATTGGTACATAGATTCCCGCGACGTTCCTGAGGGGCTCGGAGTGAACAAGTTCATCTGTAGTCGAATCTGTCGCCTTCAGCTCAATTATCCAACTCAACGAGGGGTCGCAACAACGGAGACTTCAAATTCCCACTGTATATTCAGCACTCTCAGAAACTTGCAGTAGTACCAAAAAGTCCAATCCATCCGTACCTCCATGATCCATCCAAGATCACATGCCCTCCCTTCCGAATCCTGCCAAGTCCACCAGCGGCCCTTACTTTAGTTCAGGACAGAAGCGAGGCACTAGACGAGGCCGCCGCACACAAGTGGACCCTTCAGGCTTCATGACGATCTTCCCCACATGTCATCCGTCAACATCTGCCTTAAAGATGAGAGGTGGCCATAACCTCACTCCTCAAGCTCCACTTTGGTGACCTCTCTGCCTGGTATGCAAACAAGACCTATGAATCTACTCTTGACGGTGATGGTGATTTTCGGTCTGCCGTCCTGAGATAAACTTGCGGCTCTTTCTGCCTTCTTCATGGCGACAATGTTCATGTATGCTTCAGCGGAAGGAATGGAGTTTTTGCGGATGGGATTGCGGTATCGAGTTGCCGGTGGCGGGGTAGACTCTAGGATTTCACTTATTGCGCTGACGGGAGGAGGGCGGAACTCGGAAGTCTCGGAGAGGATGATGTTGAGGTCCTGTAGATCAAAGTTCCAAAGTTAGACGAGAATAGAAACAGTAAAGTGTTGTGAAGTTGGTGAGATGTGGCTACAAACCCGGTCTGTACATTTGAAGGTCCCGACAAAGACTCTGCCGTCCTTGGTGTGAACTCGAATCGTTTTGAGAAGCAACGAGGTCAGGAAAGGCTGGGCCGAACGGAAAGCTTGACGAGGTACTGAACGTGGGGTCGTGGTGGGGGTTTCCATTCCTGGAGACAGGAATTTTTGGAGGAACAAGATGGTGAGATGTGGGAATGCGGGGCGGAGATGTGCGGTGGTGATGCAAGGTGCAGGAAGGTGATTGCGCAAAAGAAAGAACACTGTGATGAGGACACTTGGGAAAAGCTAATTATGGTGGAGAACAATACGATTGATATTGACAGACCCTGGACAATGCAATGTATCGTGAGGAAAAAAGTAGCACATGAGATCACGGACTTGCTCTCCGTCTGTCCCTTCTTTGGCTGTTCTCAAGAACAATGTGGGGATTTTCTGAAGAGCCTCGAGGCCATGGCCCATATGGAGCCTAATTTTAGTGCTTGGTTACTGCATTGTTCTCTTGTGCCAGCCTAAATTTAGAAGGGCCAATCGCTGATCTTCATGTGTGTGTAACTCCGCCCGCCTAAAGTGATGGTGGATCTTGGCTCTGTTCTCATGGAACTCTGCACCCCAACGAACAACCATCACCACTACCAATAACCAGACGCAGCAGTCTTTGCATCTGGAGAATCGTATTGTTCCCAGAGATCGTGGCTTGCTTTCTGCACCATCCTTCCCCATTTGCTTATGCTTTTTGGTGCCCGGTAAACTTTATCTTTCTTTAAACTTTTTTGTTCTATTTTGATATCCCGGAGCTAAGCTTCACGCTCCCAACGGCCATCATCCAACCGCAACGCACCTGCACCACCTCAACACCTGGTACTCCTACGTAACCGTTGTTTCGCATCCCTTTCACCCCATCCAGTTCACCACCACCACACCCACCATAAACAACAACACCTTTACAACCAACATCGTCGCAGATCTCCTTCACCCTCCGTCAGCCATACTTGAAGACCGACGCTCGCTATCTCGATCAAAGTTTCCCACTTCCATCCTTTCTCAGCCATCATCGCATTTTCCTATACACGTCTCGTTTTCATTGCAAAGCATCATCACCACTGGTTTGGTTTAAGCGGGTCCAGTTCGGAGTTTTATTCTTTCACGATACCATTCGAGCGTGTCTTTCATCATCACTCTTAGCATTTCGTCCCGAGTCTCCTTGTCGCATTCACGCACAAACGCATTAGCTTCTTAAAGCCTCGGTCGTACCCAACGTCATCCTACCCGTCGTTCGGATCTCGCCGTTCGCATCGCATCGCCGAACATCACGAACCTTCACGCTGTCGCAGTAGACATATTCGCATCACGGAGGAGGCTGTACCTGTAGGGGAAGAGGAGTAGTTGGAAGAGACACCAACGTTACGGAAGAAAGCAACACACCACACAACAAATGACTGATCCCACAAGCCTGGGAGTCTCGTCCAGCATGATGGAGGACTCGGTAGTCAGGAATATGCTACAAGTAGAGGATATTACGAACGATCCCGATACTGTAATGGGTGATTCTATGGAACTTCATCATGCCATGGTGGAGGCGGCACAGAGGGCAGATGAGGAGAAGCATAGACAACAGCAACAACAGCAGCATCAACAACAAGTCCAACGTCAGCAACAATCACAGCAACAGCAGCAACGACAGCAGCAGGTTGGAAGAAATGGAACGATCGGCTCAAATTCAACAGCCAATGTCCAAGGAAATGGGAATGGCAACCAAGCCAATGGATCGACACTGAACAACGAACCCTCCAGGATAACAACAACACCATTATCCTCGCAAGGTGCCATTTCACAATCCATGACGGCGACCACAGACTCGTTAGATATGGAAACAGATAATGAGAATGCTACGAGTCCCACCGATGCCAGTGTCGCCACTACCGTCGTCTCACCGCCCTCAATATGTCTTTGCCAGCAGCCTCAACGGATACCGCGGCCTAGAAATGGTGAGAATTCAACTCCTCCAAACAGTAGAACGCCCAAGTACTCACATAAAATGTAGCTTTCATCTTATTTAGGCAACACCACCACGCCCAGGTAGTAAGCGCAAATCCGGGGAAGGCCAACCCGGAGATTTCCAAAATCATAGGCGAGATGTGGAGAGAATCGACACCTGAGAGCAAAGCCATCTGGCAAAAGCACGCAGATGTATGATGACACCTCGGAGATTCCGGACCATAAACTGACAAATTTGCAGGACGAGAAGCAGAAGCATCTGCAAAGGTTCCCAGAATACCGATATCAGCCTCGGAGGAACGGCAAACGAAACATTGCAGCCCTTGCCGGAAGCAATCCAGGATTGTCACTGTCGCTCGAGTCTGCAAAATGCCCAAACTGCGGTGGAACGACAGGCGCCATGTCTGCAGCACCTACACCAGCTACACCTAGTTTCCCACGACAGTTCAAGTCCGCTCCTACTCCATCCTCAAATAAGCGACCATCACTCTCCATTCCTCCAGCAACTCCCAGCTTTCTCAAGACAACGCACAATGAGAAGAAGCCGGACCCAAGCTCAATGTCAAAGATGGGGTCTGGTGTTGACGCTCTTATTCGGTTAGGCGGAGCAAACGATAGCGAGGACGATCCATCACCAACCTCACCTACAAATCACCATATCCAGAGGAAACGGACCAAGTTGAACCACAGCATCACCACCACCCAGCAGCAACAAATGACAGCCCACCAGTTGATGAGAGACTTGCAAACTCCCGGACTCATGCCATCGCATCCCCACGGACTATCAGATCAGTTGGATCCCTTCGCGCTCAACGGACCAGATGGGCTTCTCAAGCACCATTCCCATCAGAATCCACATTTTGACACCAACGCGGCATCCGAGTTGGAGCAGCAAATGCTGGCACTTCAGGCGCAGGGTTACGAGCTCGGAACCCCGTCACCGGCAACAACACACCAGCCTACCAACCTTCTCCGACAGTCTACACAGCCCCCAACAGGTGGACAAATGTCAATATTTGACAAGATTAATGCTATAAGGAGAACATGCAAATCACTGCCGGCTCTTCCTACACCAGGAGCACAGGCTAGAGGTGCCGTGGTTGCAATCGAAGGCGATGACAAGAACCTCGTCAATGCCTTGACGGCTGCTCTTGCGGAGAGCCTGAAGAGTGCCGAGAAGGTCGATGTCTTGACTCTTGAGGAAGCTGGTGATGCTCTCCCGGTATTCAACAGTAGCAATAGCGTCGATTCAGATGAGGAGAATGAGGCCCGAATGGCAAAGTTGTTTGAGAATGTAGCCAAGTACCGAAGAAAGGCACTCGGAATTCGTTACTCTGTCATTGGTTCTGGCAGAAACAGCCTTGAAGGTGGTCTCAAAATCAACACGAGCTCTGCCATTACAGGAAACGAGGATGCGGAAGGCGAGACTGACAGCCAGTTTGGTCTTTCTCCTCTTGACACCAGTCCGGCGACGTTCCACTCAATGCAGCACCTTCATCCTAATCACCACCTCACTCACAATCATAGTCCTATCTCGCCTGCCTCTTCTCTCTCTCATCTTCAGACATCACATCCGCACAGCAATGGCATGCACTTGCCTACACCCACCTCACCTTCCGCGAAGATCCCAGTCCTTCTTCTAAACCGCTACATCCTCTCCCTCTCCGACAGCATTTCTTCCTCCCTTCCTGCATCTTCCCCAACCTCATCCTCTACACTCCCCAACAACCAACACGCCTTTTCTCCCACACCAACCACACCTCAGCAAACCTCTCCCATTAACACCATGGGCTCCCTTTCAACGCCTCCGGCATCTCCAGCCGACGATAGACACGCCTCTTGGAACTATGCTCTCTCTCTTTTCCGTGGAGTCACCGCACCAGACATGATTATCTATGTCGAATCACCCCAGTCTTCTTCCTCAAACCAGACACCTTCAGCCATCACTTCTCACCCCAACGGTCTTGCTCGAACACCGACAAATCAAAACGCCGAGCTCGATGTCCGCGAAGACGAGAGAATCGTGATTCTACGAGGCTGGAATCCGCCCAGCAAATTGGGCGGGAACGAGAGGGTAGTGAGGCGGCTAGGATTCGAAGTCAGCGAAGTGCTGAGGCAGCTACAAGGTTTCGTGGGATGAGATGAGGGGTACGAGATTTGCCCTGAGCTCGTAACCGAGCTTGGGTTGATCGGAACATGGGCATCATGAGCGTTCAGCATATCAGTTCTGTTTTTCTCCTCACCATTAGTGAGGTTTTATTGTCTATGGCGTTCGCTGCGTCTTGACTTTTGTTTATATTTGCATTTGGCGGGTGATATGCATTTTCTGGTTTGCTCATTTAATCGGGCATTGGGTTTCCTTTCGAGTATTATACACCATTTGCTTTTTTGTTTCTTTGCACTGTTACCATAATTCCCCTGTGATTTTCTTTTTTTTCCCTCTTATTTTGGTTACCTCGGTCTCCTACCGTGCTTTGTTCTTGTGGCATTTACTGGTTTCTCTTTTGTTGAGTTGTATTTTAGTTTAAAACGTCTGCGTTGTTTCTGGCATTTGTCGGGGTTCATATATCCTTTTGAAGTGGAGCTTTGTTGTCTATACCTTTGTCTGCAGTATACCCCGAGTGGGTTCAGAACAAATGAAATTGGTTGAACATCCTTGGGCCTTTTTTTAATGACTCAAAGACAATTTCGGTGATTGATAGAAAAGAAAACCATCCAGCTCTAAATGTGCTTTGAAAGATTAAACGTCAGAATCAAATCGTACAAATCCCAAGAAACCATTCTACTCAGTAGCTTCACCAAACAACTTCCATTAACATATTGCGGGTATTCCTCTATAAACCAGCCAGACGAGCATATTCCGCAAACTACCTGATCCCAACTTCGCCGCAAGAAACTACCAACAAGCTAAAAAAAACCTGGAAAACATACAAAGAAGTAACGATAATAAACAATAACGCCCGATAATGAATCATGGGGGATCCGATCACAGGTCATAGTCCTTACCCGGCTCGGGGTGTGCCTGGACCATCAGCCCAAACATACTCTGGAGTATCCTATTCCTCCTCCGGTGGGAACTCATCTTCGATATATCGCACCAACGTTATCCTCATTTCCGTAGCCTCGTTACCACGTAAAACATCGCTGACGAAATGGCACTCGACTTGCATTTGTACCTGAAATCCAGAAAGTTAGTTCCAGCCTCCTCCATCTCTTCTCCGTTGGGGATATCCAAGAGAACCTACCATCTCCAAGCAACCCCTCAGCACTCCACACAGGATATTCGAATACCACAACTCATTCTGGGCCCGTCCGTCATCTGGCAACTCGACAAAGTCCGCCAATGGGTTCTCATCAAACACCAACGAGAACTGCTTGTTATCGCTCGTCCAATTCGTCACCGCCGGCGCAATGTTCAGGAATATCTTGAATCCTATCTAGTCCAGCATTAGCCTCTCTAATCCATACACACACATCTAGCACCGTTCCCCTTGCCAGACCCAACAGAACCCTGACCCGGACTCAAAGGGGCACTCTACACACCTTTGCGATGGTCTCGGCCGTCTCCCTAAAGTTCCCGCATCGTCCTGTATTCGTCCTGGCAAGAAAGTCTTCGATCAGGCGGAGTCCGATGTTGTAGCCCATCTTGTCGAGTTGCTTGTTGACCTCGACGTAGTCTCCTTCGCAGTCCTTGACGAGCTGGGCCACGATTGAGCCATAGGTGAGGGTGACGAGTTCGGCATTCTAGCACAGTAGACGAGCAGTGTAAGCGGATGCCAAAGTTGCGTGGCTGTAGTCGTGAAGGTAGCGAGGAGTGTTGATTGTTCAAAGGAGGTTGATTCGGTGTGGGATGCGGAGGAGGGAGGAATGTGGGAAGGGTGAACTGACTATCTTCTCGATTCTGGTCTTCCAGATCCTGTAGAACGACAAAGTTAGCTCATAAATCACCGTCAAGCTGATGCATTCTTGTCGCTTACTCTTCCCCAACACGAGCGGCTTTCGTTGATGACATTGTAAGATGTGTGGTATTGTGGGGGATTGGTGTTTGGAGCGGCGAAGCGGGAGCATGGTGGGTAGAACCGTATGGTCCGTGCTCTAAGCTAGCTGTTTTAGTGCCGAACTATGTTACACTCACTCTTGATGCCCGAAACATGTTTAAACAGCTAGCCTAAACACTGGCTTCTACATTCAGTAAGTACTTGATCTATCATTAGTTTCTCTCCCCAAATTTCAATCCACATTTCAATTTTCGAGTAGAGCGAGTAATTCACTTTTGATTTAGCAGCCGGTGCTTACTTGAAAACGTAGTCCATTTCCCACCCTTGCAATTAATATTCCCGGTACTTCTAAGTATATATTGCCCATTTGAACCCGCCCAGATCATACCTACTTACTACCACAGATTCTCTGCAATATCCTCAGAAAGACCACCGAAAACAGAAATTAAAAAACATAGTTCTTAGAACGCCGAAAACATCAGAACATAGAGTGAAACTAATAGCAGCCGACTGAGTTTCCGACTCTGTCCTCACGAGCTGTGAGATGCCAAAAATGCCCGTCTAGAAGAATAACAAATGCAGTACGCCGTAACATGACGAGCATGTTGAAGAAAACGCAGAAAAGATAGGTGTATATAGAAGTGCCGCATGTATTTGGTATATCGATGGGAATGCTGAAAATCGTTGTAGCGTCTGAAACAAATGAAAAGCGTGTATTGATGAGAAATTCGTTTAACTGCTGAGATTGGAGTACTGAGTTATGGTGGAAGTTGCAGCGGAGTAGATGTGCTGGTGAGGGACACCATCTGGGATCTGGAAGTAGAAAGATGCTTCCTCATTTGACCCCATTAACTGATCAGTAGCCAAAGCCGGATCGACGAAATTAAATTCTGGCCCATGGTCAGGATCTTCAACAAGCAACAATGCAAAGTTGTCGAGGACTGCTTGGGGAAACTCCGGGATGTCGTTTGCTTGGCCAATGTCATCTGGGACATCGTCAATGTCGTCTTCCTCCTCGGAATCGTCAACGTCGTCATCCCATTCGTGGTGGAATGAGGGCAGGTACTCCTGATAAAAACCCTTCCTCCACGGCTCACTTGGGTACTTCTCCCTAACAATGATGGAGTAGAATACGTGCTTCTCGTGGGAGGGGTCCATTGTGGCTCTGCGTAGCTCCGCAGCAAACCGACACGTCTCTAGGTGCTTGAGCATGTCAGAGGATGCCAAAAGTGGTGCTGGTTCTGGGTCGACGCAGTTCGGGTGCCAGATGTCGCGTTCGAACCTTGTCGAAAAGCACCCCTTGCAGACCGAGCCCCAATCCGCCAATCCTAGTCGAGGGTTCTGTACAGCGGGAAGTCCCACAAAGAAGAACTGACTTGCTCGATCCAGCCAGCGCATAGAGCAACCAGTCGTTTGCAGTAGAGTTCGGAATGCTTCGTTTCTATCGCGGTGCGGGAATGGTCGAGCGAGTTCTCTGACGTAGATGTTGAGAAGCGTTTCGTCCATGTGTTGCTGACCGAACCGTCGGACTACTGCCTCTGTGACTTCCTTTTGCATGTAAAACTTCTGACCCCTCAAATTGCATACTTCGAAGTTTTGGGATGCGTCCCGCGGAACCATCCCACTCCTGTAAGTGATGTAGGGCAATCCTTCGAGAGTTGCCGAGTCGACGATCCCAAGGTACTCCAGCGCTTTCTCCTCATTAACGACCGATTCCCTGTTCTTCCATAGCCAATCGCAGCAATCGTAGCAATATCTCTCGCATGTGTGAAGGTAAAGAAGATTACCACACTCGATATGACTGTCATTGGGCTCCCGATACTCGAGACAGTGAGAGCAGGCGAATGATCGAAGTTGGCTGTGAAGTTTTCGAATGCTGTGATATCGAGCCGCTCCGGTGGCCAACATAGCTCGTAAAGCACCGATGCCATGCTCGTAAACATCCCTGTACTCGGGTGTTTCTGAGATCCAATTTCTAATGTGGGTATTGACACCTCGCAATGTCGTCAAGGTCTGGATGTCGGCAACAAGAAGAAAGTTGTCGATTATCTCGTTTGGAAATGATGCGAGGATGCCCCAGCTTGCTTCTCGATTCGCATTTCGCACAGGGATGAAGAGTTCGTTGTCGAGTGGGATATGCTTAGCAAAGTCGGTAGGATCGAGAGCGTCTTGCTCCATATCGGCTCGATCCATGATGAGGTCGTTCAGCGAGACCTTAACTTCATGTTTCTTGCCATTGGGACCCGGAAGCCAGCAGATTCTTTCACCAACTGGTTTATCGATGGCAGTAACTTCAGCAACCAGTGACTGAACGGCATCGTAGCTTTGCTTGTGGGCGTCAGGATCTTGTTTGTCGAACTTGTCTATCTTCTCGAGGCTGGCGCCGAACTCGGGAGACTTTTGCTGTTCCTGGAGCTTCTTTCGCAGTTCTCTTCCTGCGTAAAGGCGGAAGATTTCCTTCTTTTCTCTCTCCCTGGCGTCGAATGATCGAAGGAAGACGGCTTCCATTGCGCCCTGCAGCAGAAGACTCGATGTTAGCCATTTACTTCTTGCTTTTTTACCTTCCAAATTATTTCCTGATGGAGAAGAAGTACCTGAGGCAGAATTGAGAACCACCAAGAGTAGACTGGCTGTTGAACAGGGGCTGTAAAGAACTTTTGTTGAAGGATGTTTGTGGCAAGAGTACCGAGTGACTGGCTGGGAAGGAACAGTGTTTATCTAAAAGTGGCAGGTGTCCCTGCAGATCTGGCTGAAAATTAAGGTACACGGCTCGGCTTTTGCCGACTAATCGGCTTGCCGGATCACGGGACTTTTCCCCTTCAGCCCTGCGGCGAAATCTGGCGTAAGGCGCGATTTGTACAAAGTATTTACATTCACAACTTTCAAGAACATACAAGGCACAACAGGAAAGAGCATTTCACCGACAAGCAAGCGTTGCATTGCAAGCTGGACAGCAGGGGCATGGGATTCCGGAGAAACACAATTCTTGATTGACTTCACAAGCTTTTGACGAACAGATACGCGAGCTATAAGGATTTGTCCGATGCAGAAAGAAAATCACATTATAACACCAGAAATGATGGTTCCAGAGCGAAAAAAAGCAGATATAATGAACCCAAACGAAACGATAAACTCTCATTTGTTAACCCCAGATAACATGTAAATGACGCCAGCAACCAGCGAAGTGAGAAGAAACCCGGAAAAAAAGGAAAAGAAAATGCATTAAATTTTTTAGGCCAAATCCTTCTTGAGCGTACCCTGGAAGGCGTGCTTCTCCTCCTTGGTCTGGAAAGCACCGTGACCGAACTTGGAGGAGGTATCGATCCATTTGAGCTCGACCTTCTCGGTGGCCCTTCTCGAGGTCTGTGGGTACATGGTCTTGCGGAGAGTCAAGACACGCTTCTTCACACCTGGGCAAGAACCCTTGATCATAACCCAGTCGTTCTTGACCTCACCGTATCTGACGAAACCACCCAATGGAGTGATGGACTTCTTGGTAAGATCGAACTCGGTAGCAGCGCTGGCAGCATCATCACCCTTGCCAATTCTGTAAACCTTGTGGTTGCAAGAGGTACGATGATGGTAACCATCCTGACCAGCACGGGCAACAGTCCACTGGACGTGGGATGGATGCCAGGCACCGATACAGGCAACCTTACGGAGACCCTTGTGTGTCTTTCTGGGCAACTTCTTGGTTCCCCATCTGGAGGTAACACCGGAGAAACCGTGACCCTTGGTGACACCGATAACATCAATCATCTCGTCCTTCTCGAAGATGGAGTCGACTGGGATTGGCTTCTCGAAGAGACCCTGGGCGAAGTCGACCTTGTCGGCGATGGAGCCACCGTTGATTTGGATCTCCATGAGGTGGGCCTTCTTCTGCTTGAGTGGAGTCTTGCGGACCTGGGAGTGGGCGAGGACGCGGACGACAGTGCAGTACTTCTTGATGCGCTCGAGCTCGTGGGTGATGGCGGCACCGTTGTTGTCGGCGTGCTTCTTGGCGTACTTGGTGAAGGCCTTCTTCTTGGATCTGTACCAGTTCTTGTAGAATCTGCGCTTGACCTCATCGCTGAGATGCTCGGCCCAGACGGTGGTGAGGGTACGGAGACCGCGAGGAGTCTCAATGTAACCGACAACACCGATAGCGATCATCTAGATTTCACAATTAGCACCCATTCCGCTCCGCCGCTCAATTTCTCTGGAAAACCTACTGGTGGGGTCTCAATGATAGTGACAGCCTCAACAATCTCACGCTTGTGCATCTTAGCACCTGGACGATCCAAGTCACGGACGATGGTGGTCATTCCGGCCTTGTAACCGAGCGAAGCGGTCAGATGGACTGGCTTCTTCTGGTCATCGACTGGGAAGGACTTGACCTTTCCTCTGTGTCTGGCTATAGGTTTCGGTCAGCAATCGCTCGTTTTTTTCGGGGTTTTCGCTGGAATTTCGTACCGGCACGCTTGCGTGGGAGGAAGGCCAAAGAGCCGTGACGTGGGGCTTCGTATTTACGCTACATGGCAAATCCGTCAGTTCTCCAATTCTCATCGATTCGTACTGCCGCAATTCGCCGTATGTAGACTCACATGAGACATGTTTGGATTGTTGTCGGTCTGTCCTTGTCCTGGAGTCCGAATTCGCTATCTTTGAGCGACTCCGCAAATTTCTGTGTGTGCTAGCGGGAATCAAAGTGCTTGGCAGGCCGACTTTTGCTGTGGGAATTAGGGTTGCGACCTGAAAATGCTCACGTGATACGGCCAAAAATCGTCATTCTGCATTCTCCTCGTCTCCCCCCTTGCGTGCATTTCGCCATGTAATAGACTCGCATAGAACATGCTTGGATTGTTGTCCGGCTGTCCACATGTTGAAGCCAGAATTACGACGAGGCGGAGGTTTGGCGCGGTCATCAGCTCCCCGGATGAGCGAGGATTGATGATTTTTACGGACTTGGCAGGATTATGGAACGGATGAGATGCAGGGCCTCATGAACATTTTGACTTCAGGCACAGATCAATCGATACCCTTCACCATCGGGCGAATATTTCTATATTTCGACAGAACTGTACTTTACGTACAAGTACGGCCTTTCACCAAAGCACAAATCACACGATGCTGCGGCAGTCGACGAGGCACAGCGAAACCGGTTCTGGAGAAGAAGAATAGTATGGACAGAAAAGAGTGGATATTATAGTACTAGAAAAAGAATGTAGTATCCCAATGCAAAGCTAATATTCTACTCAATCTGCAAGATATACCATCGCTCCAAACAGTGGAACTTTCCTCCAACGTCTAGCCAGTGTACTGTAAACCCTCCACCATTACTCGACCAATATCATTACAGCCACGAGGAAAGTTGAATGACCCAGGCTGTTAAATGCAAATCCCGAACGTATAAAAGAAAAATAAAACCCAAAAATAAACCGAAACCCCTTTATCAAAGATGTTGAAAAACTTTCCCGCCCAAACACCATGCAGTACGTCTTTTAATGTTCAAAACAATACAATTGACCCATTTTAGTTTCGTGACCCAAGACCCATGCGCCGATGTGTAAGTCGTATCTTCAAGGCGAAGAAAAATTTGCCCAACTCGTCTGCTACGACACCAAGTTGTAAAAGTCCAACTATGAGGACCGAGTAGACGAAGTTGAAGTCGACTACACGATGAAAAAAACAAACAAAAGGAAAACGAAATGAACAAACCGAAAAACCGCCGAGATATAATTATGTACAAAAAAGAAATCGCTCAAATCTAAACTCGGAAATGTTTGATATAAAGAAATTCCTTACAAGTTGAGCTTCTTTGGCTTCTCCCAAGCAAACTCCTGGTTGGTGAAGTGACCGTTCTTTGCGGTCTGGAAGTAGATTGGCTTGGCGAGATCCAACTCCTGGACAATGACACCTGGTCTCATGTCGAAGTTCTTGCGGATGATCTCAACCAACTGGTCAGAGGTGCGGCCCTCGGCGGAGGTTCCGTAGTCCTCGACGAAAATGGAGAGTGGCTCAGCAACACCAATGGCGTAGGAAAGCTGGACCAAGCAGCGGCGGACGAGACCGGCGGTGACGAGGGACTTGGCGATCCAGCGGGCGAGGTAGGCGGCAGATCTGTCGACCTTGGAGTAATCCTTTCCGGAGAAAGCACCTCCACCGTGGGCACCCCATCCACCGTAGGTGTCGACGATGATCTTGCGGCCAGTCAAACCGGCATCACCCTGTGGGCCACCAATAATGAAGAGTCCGGAAGGTTGAATCTATCCCGTATTAGCATGAACGGATCTCATTAAAATAGCAACTGGGGATACTCACGTGGAAGACGGTGTCCTCATCGAGGTACTTGGCTGGGATGGTGGTCTTGATGATCTTCTCAAGGATTTCCTTGCGGAGCTCCTCGGTAGTGATGTCCTCAGAGTGCTGAGCAGAGACGACAACGGTCTTGACCTTCTTTGGGACGACGGCACCACCATCGTGCTCGTACTCAATGGTGACCTGGGTCTTGGTGTCTGGGCGCAACCATGGGAGGGAACCGTCACGGCGGGCCTTGGCCATGTTGGCGTTGAGCTGATGGGCGAGGAGGAGGGTCAATGGGAGAAGTTCTGGGGTCTCGTCGGTGGCATATCCGAACATGATACCCTGGTCACCAGCTCCGAGCTCCTCAAGAGCCTTCTCGTAGTGAAGACCCTGAGCGATATCTGGGGACTGCTGCTCAATGGCGACCAAGACGTTGCAGGTCTTGTAGTCGAATCCCTTAGCGGAGTCATCGTAACCAATGTCCTTGACGGCGTTACGGATGATCTTCTGGTAGTCGAGGTGGGCCTTGGTGGTGATTTCACCGAAAACCATAATCATACCTAGTACCCCGTAATTAGTACCCGGAAAAGCGCAGTCGGAGGGGGCTGCTTTTGCGTACCAGTCTTGGTGGCAGTCTCACAAGCAACCTTGGACAATGGGTCCTCAGCCAAACAAGCATCCAAAACGGCATCGGAAACCTGATCGCTGTACTACGGGTCAGCACTCGGCTCTTGCTTTCTTTTAAGACTCGGGAGGAACACATACGCGATCTTGTCTGGGTGACCCTCACCGACAGACTCGGAGGTGAAGAGGAAAGACCCCTTGAAAGAGTTTGGGTTGACTGGGATGCTCATCTTGTGAATCGTGTGGGATCGAGAAGAGATGAAGGGCAATTGAGTTTAAGGTGTAGAAGAGAAGAGCAGTAAAGTCTCCAAATCGGCCACAGGATCAACGACAGCTAGGGATTGCGGGGTCGGAGTAAGAGGGTATGTGTTTTCTGGAAGTGAAATTCGTAGAAAGGAGGGGCGGACTTGGGGGGTTTTGTGTGTTGAGAGAAAAATGTTGGAGGGGTTGGTTTAGTGCGACCTTGACAGTAAGGAACAGTCAAAAAATTTTGAAGGTCGGGAAAAATGAAAAATGAAAAAGGCCCCCAGAATTGCGTTATCGCGTCCGTGCGCGCCAGAAGCTTCGAGGATATGTGACCGCCCGCTCTACGAACGGCCCAGCCTGTCACTAGACCTCCCAGAAAGACCGTTCTCAACCCCGCAATCGAGCTTGGTGTTTAACTCTTGTGACCCGTTGGATAACCGCCCTGTGAGGGTGCAAGTTTGCCTACTGCTTACATTTCTTGCCATAAGGAGCTCTAGTCTGCTGCTCCAAAGGCCACAGTGCAGCTTTAACGTTCTCTCGTCTTCTCTGTCGACTGTCCTCTGTGGTCCACGGCGTGGAACTGTAACAGCGGCCGTTCGGGTACCGAAGGGTGGGTGTTTTGGCGACGGGTTTAGTCAGCGCCTTTTTGCTCATCGAATTTTTGTGCAACCAGACCGTAAACCGAAAGCAGAAACTCAGTGTCCCGCCTCGAACAATTTCCGCCGTGCTTTCCTTCCAGCCCTCTGTCCGCATCTCAACAATCGATCAGAATTCCCGACTGTTACATCGTCCAAACAGACCACGCGCACATATCAGCAAACCCAAACAATGAGTCGGTACGGAGTTTTGGTCATGGGCCCAGCGGGGTCGGGAAAGGTTGGTGCATTCTGTTCTCTAGGCCATTGCTATCGTCATCTTTCGCTACTGGTAGCCTTCGCCTGGTCGGTCCGTTTATTAACCCGCAATTCTTCCCTTAGAGTACCTTCTGCTCAGCACTCATCTCACATTTGCGAAATACGAAACGAGGATGTATGTCAGCAACCAGGCACGACAAAACCACGGATGAAAAGCTCTAACTACTCGATTGTTAGGCGTCTACGTCAATCTCGATCCCGCTGCAGAACCCGTGGACTATGAGCCGGATATCGACATCAAAGATTTGGTCGCCTTGGAGGATGTGATGGATGAGATGGGTCTGGGTCCTAATGGTGGCTTGATGGCTTGCTTTGAGTACGGAACCGAACCGGTCAAGGGTCATGGCTAACCTGTGCTGCAGTTTTTTGCTGGAGAATCTTGATTGGTTGGACTCACGGCTCGATCCCACTGGGGATGAACCGGATGTCGACCTGGGACCTGTCGGTGAAGAGAGCTTGGTTATATTCGACTGCCCCGGCCAGATCGAACTCTACACACATGCTCCTGTTCTACCCAACCTCATAGCACATCTACGCCGCCACCAAGGATTTCAACTCTGTGCGGCATATCTTCTCGAATCAACGTTTGTTGTCGACAGAGCCAAGTACTTTGCTGGAACTTTGAGCGCAATGAGTGCCATGTTGATGTTGGAGGTTCCACATTTGAACATCTTGTCGAAAATGGATCTTGTACGGAAGCAGGTTTCGAGGCGCGAGCTGAAACGTTTTATGGATCCGGATCCAACAATAATGGCGGAGGAGGCAACGGCCGCAACTAATCCGAGATGGCACGACTTGAATATGGCTGTGGTGGGCTTGATTGAAAGCTTTGCGATGGTGCAGTTCCTACCACTGGAGTCACAGGAGGAGGATAGTGTTCGGACGGTCCTGAGTTACATCGACGATATGATTGGGTGGAGTGAGGTACAGGAGCCAAAGATGCCAGAGCAGGAAGAGGTTGAGCCGGAAGAAGTATAAATAATAATAACATTTTAATGGATCTTTTCTCAGTAAGTCCGAACCCGTAATCGCACTACATTTCCGCATATACGTCTGATTTTCCGAGCGCTTCTATCGATCAACAGTTGCATGGTAGGGGCGAGCAGACGGATATCGCCATCTGTTGAGTCTTGCACCACTTCGGAAGTTGCAATGCCGACCGGATACAATTGTTGAGTCTCAAACCCAGCACCAATGGTCTACTTCAACCTGTATCATACAGTCTCGAGCTCGCACGAATTCACCAATCTAGACAGTCTATCCTGGCATTTCTCAACAGAGCTGTATAGTCTGAGACTTGCAGAAAGTTGATTTTTCTAAACCCAGTAAGCAAAAGCAAACTACACGTCTTTGTACTTACTCTGGGCATGGTCCTATGTACACCTGTTCGTTAGAGTGGTGTTGAACTCTTTCGGTTCGGCTCGCCGGTGCCAGTCCTAACATTTTAACGACGTTGGAAATGGGCTACCTGTGCTAGCGTCGTGTATGTCTCGGATCAAATCTGAAACACTGAAACAAGACCATAGCTCGGGATGCCGACGTTTTAGCTATTTAGCCTACCGGTTATGTCCTAACTACAAGTACTAGGCGGTCGCTTGTTTCGACACCGTTCGTCTCTGTTTTCACTTCAGCGCCAAGTTACTTAATTCAACACCACCAACTGGACATCTCGCCCAAGTTACATACCATCACCATTAGAAACACGCATATTCTTGCCCGACCAAAACTATTTTCTCACTTCAGTTTCGACCATTGGAGCCCAGAAAGCGCTCATACGACACAGTCGTCTTGCTTGCAACGTTTCGAATCCGGCCCTTCTCTTCCACTCTCTGGCTTCTTCTGTTGGACACAGCCATTCTTCCCGAAGACATGGGTAGCAGAGTACTGACCGGGCTTCTCGCATAAAGGAGGAGACGACCGCTTCGATCTGGCGTACGGGATAATGTTGACAATTATGGGGACGTCGGGCGTTTAAGAGGAAGGGGAGTAGAAAGGGCGGCTCTCAGACTTTGCACGTTTAGGCGTCGCGTTTCACATCCCAGAAGCCAACCTTCGGCCAAGCCCCGGCAACAACCACTGTTTCCAAATTCACCGGGGTACCATATCGTGAACGACGAATTCGGTAAAAAGTTCCTTAAATTTGGGGGGTGCTTGTCAATGCGGACTCCGTGGTGCGAGAATGTGTTCATGTACGGAGCGTATGGCTGCCTTATTGATATAGTACAGTGCTATGCCCGTTATTTGACGGCTTCCTGACGTTCATTCATTCTCCCACTGCGTGCCTTTCATTTTTGCTTTTGCTCTCTAGGTTGACCTGGAGTAGAGTAGAACTTGCTCAAGGTAGCCTCCAAGCGGATTTCTTTCATTTACTTTCGTTCGGCGAACGAAATATTTTCCCCTGCTTTTCGGTCATAAAATGCGTGTTCTTTTTCTTGCGTTCCTTTTGCCTGGCCTTGGTTCCAGTGCAGTTATCGGCCGGGGAGAATCGAGACAGGAGTCCAAGGTAGATTCTCTCACATTTTTTTCTTCGCTCTTGAGGAGACATGGTGGAGCTCATGGTGCAGAGGCTGGTTTTATTGCGGGTCCTAAGGAAGATGATCAAGCTCGAGGCATTCGATTTGGTGGAAGAAGGACTGGAGAGGAGGCGGGCGCCGATCGAAAGACTGACAGGCGACTGTTGGATATCATTGGCAACATTGTAGGGGAGAATCGGAGAGGTGGCATTGGTGGAAATAATGGAGTGTTTGGTGGTGGAAGAAGAGGGAGAGCTCGGAAGACAAAGACGGCTACCTCGACGGAGACTTTGGATATATCCACCACCGTGGAGATCCCGACAACTGTAATCGAGACAACAATCCCCTCTGCGATCCCAACAAATGTGGATACCACGACAGTCGAAATTTCCACCACTACCGATTCAGCGGTTCCTACCGAAACGACCACTGTCGAATTTTCTACTACAGTCGACGTCGACACTAGTATCACAGCTATCCCAACTGAAACGGCAACCGATATTGAGATTCCCACGATCATTACGGAAACAAGCGGTGGGGCAATTCCAACTTTTTCCGAGACTCCAGTGGAATTTATTCAGCTTGGTTCTGGGCGAGCAGGCAATAAGGATGGTAGTGGGAAGCGAGGCAGAAGAAAGGGCGTAACTCGCATCATTTTACCGCTTCCAATTGCAACTTCAACTGCTGAAGAGCCAGCTGAAACGTCTTCCTCGATTATCGGAGAGTTTACAAGCACCACCAGCAGTCGTACAACAAGAGCTACTGTAGAGACAACAATCCCTTTGGAGGAGACGACGGTTTCTCTCCGCCCGATCGAGCCTATAGCTACCGAACCAGCTCCCGTAGTCACTACAACTGAGCTCGAGGAGCCTATTGTAACAACTACAAGCAAGGAAGAGCCAACCGTCCCTATCACCACCACATCAGAAGAGATCCCGCCTACCACTACTCCTTGCACTACGACTACCACAAAGTCGGCACCGGTTGTCACCACCCCTCCTGCAGAGCATCCGGTTGTCACAATGACTACGTCGGAAGAAGTAGTTCCAACTACCACACCTTGCACTACCACCACGGCCAAGCCAGCTCCAATAGTCGTCACCTCTTCCGTCAAACATCCAGCCATTCCAACAACATCTGAATTCGTCTCTTCTTCTGTTGTCACTGATAGTACTGTTGCTCCGGTCGCTCCGGTGGTTACCTCATCCATGGGGCACCCAATAGCCACTTCAGTACCAACTGTCGTCACGCATACGAGTGTCCCAGAAGTAGTCATCACCTCCTCCGTTGAGCACCCAGTAGGTCCTAGCCCTTCATCTGAGGTAGTCTCTGCTATTGTCACCCATACCTCTGTCCCAGAGATGGTCACCTCTTCTATTGAGCTTCCGGTCATGAGCACATCATCCTCTGAGGTGGCCTCATCGCCCGTTGTTACTCACACTGCGGAGCCGGTCGTTGTGGTTACTTCCTCAACTGCGATTCCAATTGCTACATCCGAGTCCTCCATTGCAATGTCAGATACAACTGCAACTGCAACTGCAACTGCAACCGAATCTAGCAGCAGCACCTTGACCACTTCTGAAGCCGTCCACTCATCAACCGCCGCCTCTCCCTCTGCCCCACAACAGCAAATTACAACAGTCAACGGTGTTGTCGTTCATATTGGAACACCCATCTCTGCCACCTCTCCTCCAGCTGCTCAGCCAACTAGCAGTTCAACTACAACAGAAGAGGCACCATCCACACCAACCGAATCACCAACCTCCACCACCGAGCCCGCTAGTTCCACTACATCAAGTGAACCAGTTTCAGCCCCTACACCAGACCCAGTCCTCGCCAATCCAGAAAATCCAGATCCTGAATCTGGTGCTACTAGTACTTTTGAAAACGGCAAGATTATGACTGGCTCGGAAACGTTCCAGCCTCTTCCTGCGGAAGTGTGTTTTAAGGACTCGTGCACCAACAAGGACTCTGATATCACCTTCCGTTTTGAGTCCAAGTTGAAACTGTCCTCAGAGGGAAGTTCAGCTGCCGGTGCTGCAATTTCGAGAGGGGTAGCTGCGCCAATGGGCGGTATTGTGTCTTACATACCAAAGCCAACTGTGCCTTCGGTATAATGGGGCGGTGTATAATCAATGCTGAAGATTGGCGTAGTTCTTTTTTTTTTTTCTGTTTCCTTTCTTTATAACGTCAGGAAGTAAGTAGCCGCCTTTGAGGATTCTTTATGAGACGGCAGACAAGTACTCTTTCGTTTCCAAGATGCAATAGTTTAGCTCTTTTGTTCATCAGTTGTCACTTCCCTTTTCTTTCATGCCTTCCATGATACGATATCTTGCTTCTCTTTTGGCTACTAGGTCTGCGGTGTACGTGCATATTGCATGGCTGAATGGCATCTTGTATTATAATTGTAAATAATTGAATGATTATGGTTGGTTTGAGCACATATGTTTTGTAAAGCAACTAGAACATTCACATTTTCTTATGATACTTAGTATAACCAGATGCAGTTCGAAAAGTGCCATGTTGGATGTTCAAAAACGTTAACATGAATTGAAGAACTATTTCGTAAGTATGTTCGCTTGGAATCGAATATCAAAATGGTGGGGATTCTATTAACGAGGAGGGTCGATGCGCGATGCTTGAGTATGAGAAAAGAAAACCCATTTGTAAATGAAAACGCCATACCGAATGCCCAATTGCAAAACGATTAAACAGAGAAAAGGAAAGCCACAAAATGAAACCGAAAATTCAGAAGCTTGTCAAAGCAGACGCCAGAGCTCAAGTCTTCCCCACTCAGGCCTATCAAGGACCATGATGTCCTCTGTCATCCCTCGAGCTCCTTGATGATGACTGTTGTCCATGTGAATGTAGACCGTGGACATTGCCTTGATTAACCGGTCGACTGTCCACCATAACATTCGAGTTCATGTTCTTCATTGGGTAGTAACCCGGCCCAACATCCTCAGCCCGTGCTGGCTGTGGAGAGTATGGCGGATCTCCTCTATAACGAGTATCGACTGAATCTGGAGTAGTCTTTCCGCTGACACGGTCCACAGCTTTTTGTGCGGATTTGATTGCGAGGTAGTGGAGGAGGCGGTCGGCAGCAATCACTAGAGGTATGGTTAGAACTGTGTTCATGAGAATGCAGTAGGATCAGTAGGAAACTTACCAAGACCGAGAGCGAATGGAACAATTGGGATAAACCATGGCGAGTACATAACCTTCTCGAGGGACCTGTTGTGGAAGGTGACGAGTGTGGCGCAAAGGAGGCCAATGGAGACAAAGACTCTGTAAAACATGGCAATAATATCGAACCTGTCGCTTTTCTTTCGAACCAGGAACAGGAAGATGGCGTAAAGGAAGACCATTGCTGCGGCGGATCCGAAGAAGTAGGCATAGACCAATCTGAAGACCTCTTGATACTCTTTAGCGACGGCAAATCCGTCCTCTGCCCTTCCACCACCTGATTTCATGAAGGATCTCGGCAATTCCACCTTGAAGCCCTTAAAGACGAGTTCAGAGACCTTCAAGACATATTTCTCGCCAGCTTTCACGTACTGCTCCTGCTCTGTTGCATCTGTGAGGTTGTTGATGTATGGCAACAGGGTCTTCCAGTATTCGGAATCCTCCTTGATCTTGAGCATCTTTTGTGTTTCCGCAATGACCATCGTACGATTAATAAACTGGGATCCACCGGTGGTATTGGGAATCTTTGCGTTGTTGGCATATACGGCCTTTGGGAGCCATATGCTGACTGAATTGATGGAGTTGTAAATATTCCTCCAGAGAACCATGTTACCGAAGCCCTCTGGCACAAGGACGCATGCAAGGTGGAATGGATAGTGTAGGAGGGCCCAAATCTGCTGCCGGATGCTTCCGTAATGGGTCCTTGGGTTGTGGTCAAAGTAGAGCATCCACATGAAGAAGATGGTTGCGATGTATGCGGTGACCTCATAAACTGAGCTTGGTGTCCATCCCTCCTTGTAAATGACCTTGTTTGCCGTCTTTGCGAGCCCGATAACGCCTTCGCCGAATATGATCAGTGTGAGCAAACCCAGACGCTCGACAATATTGGAAAATTTGAAGCTGAGGATTCTCTTCCACAAAGAGACACCCGTGATTGCAGCCGTCTCCGCCACCAATGCGACATACCAGGCAATATATGCCCTGCTCCTGTTTCCCTTCTTGAAGGTAAAGGTAAGGCCGACGAAGACGAATGCTGTGATAAAATAGATGCCAACGATCAAGCTCAATGGAGTCACAGCCTCTCTGTGTTTCCTCTTTATGACAGCAAGTAGAATGGTGAAGTACTGAATGGCGAGAAGCATTTGACTGACCAAAAGGATGACGCTGACGGCTCGGAAGGATTTGAAATCGGAATCCGCTTCGTTCGGTCGGAACTCACTACCCACGGCAGCGAAGCCGATCATGATTCCGAATTGAATGAACTTGAAGAACCTTTCCAGGACCGAGTCTCTTGCAAAGCGACAGTCGAATAGGGCGGTTTGAAGCCAGGTAAACCAGATGATCGTAAAGAAGCCCGCATACGATCGAAAAGCTGGTAGATAAGTCAGCTAAACTGATAGGAAGGCCTACATTTGCGGGTTGGCTTACATTTCATATCATTTATTTCATGAACATAAGTGAAGGTTGTAAGATTTCCAACAAAGAAAAGATCGTAAAACAGCTCAATTGTCGTCGATTCATGCTTTCTCTCCACAAGAGCGTATCCATCGTTATCCGTTTCCGAGTACTTCAATGGATTCGCGAACCATGGTATCGATTCCTTCTTCCTACGGTCCAGGAGAACCCTGCACACAAGAGGTTAGCACCACCATTCACCACGCCCGTGGATGGATATCACGCACTTCTTTTCGTAGTATCTTTCTTCCGACATGTCTTGCACAGCAAAGGACGTCCGTAGGAAAATATCGTGTATGGGAGATGGTTGTCGACAAGGGTAACCGGGAAAAAAAACACCAGCTAATGAGTGGATGGTAGAAAAGGATCCGCCTTAAATGTTATGGGATGGAGGACTTCGAGTCGCCCTTCGCCGAAATCTGACAGTAAGATCGTGTGATAGTGTGATCCAAGTTGACACTGCACTGGATATGGCCGATTCGTTGTAATTCGATGGAGTTCCCCGATGAAGGATATCGATGTTGTCCGAGTTCCTGGGGATAGCCCAACTTTATATCACCATAGAGAGGCTGGGCCGACCAGACGGAATAGACGCCCCTCTCTGGGTGTCTCAGTCGATGCCCACGGCAAAGGAACTTGAGGATTTTGAATGTGGCATACAAGTAGGTGAGTTGTGCGATGCAGCTGCATGATGCAATTAGCGTACCGTCTGACTGAAAACTCCATAGTAAGGGGTCTTGGATATACCGTTTCTGGCACAGACAGCGAAGCTGTTGGTGAAAATAGCATTTATTGGCAGCACTCGGTGGCCCATCATTCAAAGTTTCGTGTAAAGCCGAGACTTCTCCCGTTGGTGTCGATGAGGATTGGCAAGCGTGTGCGACGTGGCTCAGGTGTTTGCAATGTCAGCCTCTTGACACCTGCTCCGAATGGGGTAATCCGAGTGAGATTCACAACGACATTTGTTCCTGTAGCCGCTGCCATGAAATACGATAGGACAAACCCAGATGCCATGCATCTCATGTGAGGCTGTGGAGTGATCTGTGACAGTCAAATACTGAGATGGCCAAGATGATCCGTTCGTTTGGATCCAAGTGGGGCGACATCGTTGGGCGATTAAGAGCTCGCTTTCGGGCATCTCCGATAAGACTATTCCTCCCACAAACTTGTCGCTGGTTAAGTACTTATGTACCGCACTATCAGCATATGAAGTATCTGTCCTTCATATGTAGCCATATGTATTGTCCTTTGTACTACGAGCGCCTTCACCAGTTGCCTGTTTCCCGCGGTACGGTTTCATTGATCAACTCGTCCCACTAGAATACTGCAAAAACTCCACTCCCTGAGAGTGGTAGCCCGCAGCGGCACAGCCTTGTGGAATAGCATGCAGTTGTATGGTTCAGAACCGGGAGTAAATCCAGACGAGTGTAACAGGTGCTCCAGAGACCGGCGTATGAAGTGTGGTACTGTATAGTGATACAACCTCGAGGTCCTGTGCCGGTTCCAAATACAACCTGATCAATTGAAGCTCGCTTCCCGGTCCTTGTATCGTAAAAGTACTCCAGCGCAAGTCAGCCATCTCCTACCTATGCAGCTCAGATCAGCAATATAAAAGTTGGAGTTGCCGCACAATCACAGCTGAGTCGTCTTACTCGACTTACATCCATCCTACTGTGCCATTTCATAGGACCCAGACATAGGAACTGCGAGAGTAGTAGGGCCATTTGTTGTATTATAAGTGAAACGGGCCAAGCAAACCGTTCCCGAAGTACATACATACAGAGTAAGATGAACCGCATACTCGGAACAGACTGACAGCTGCTAGCTTGCCATAAATAACACACTCGGGTACTCTACGCGTGTCACTCCTTGCAGGGCGAAATCTGACAAAGTTCTGTCGACACCCGTACATACATACCACCTTGCCGTTAGTAGAATTGGAACGCCCCTAGTGCCTGTCTGCCGCACAGAATCCCGTTCATATGCTTGCAAATGGCCTCTCTTCATCTTAAAGACCCCATTTTCTAACAGTATCTGATAGATATGATGCGCTGAGGATAGATATTGGTTTGGTAGCATGTACTACTGTGCATGGCTGATGAACTTGTGGACCAAACTGCAAATCGAGAAAAATCAGCTTCTCTAATCAGCACGGCCAGCCGGTTGCGATATATCCACCAAGCGTATATTGTGCGAGATATGTGTTTTGAGGACGTCCGGACGTCGTCACTAACAAGTTGCCTTTTGAAGAAGTCACTTTTTCTCACCCAAATCGTAAATGAGGCCAATATCGCAGAAAAGTGCAAGGCCTCGCTGCAAGCCGGTAGTCGATGGAAAATCATTGCAGTATTGCATTCGGGTAGGTGACTGGGGAAGATCAATGAGGCGTAATACATACGAAGTGTATGTATGTACATACATATCAAACCTCCAGGTAGGTCTACCGCGCCTGTTAGCGCCATTCTGGCGCTTGTGGGTCGTAGATCTAAACATAGATGTGTCAGTCCAAGCAAGCACAAGCGTAGCGCTAGTACATAGCTCACTACTAACCGAGGATTGTTCCGATTCGGCATCCCGGGTAGACCCGTTCGCGAGTAGCCCTGTAACGAGCGGGAGTGACCATGAGCTAGGTAGGAACCATGGAATACCGTGAGCCGAAATCCAAAACTAGGCTACATCACCAGGCTCGAAGCGTGAGCTTGCACGTGGCTCCCTCGGATCGAAAAGGCTTCCTTGGTGGGAACGCATACCCAGTAAATCGGGTTGATGTACATACAACAGAGAACCGGAAGTTTGTACAGATACGAGCCTCCGTACGAGAGCTCTCGGCATACATTCAATCGGCATGGCGGAAAAGAGCTGTTCGGAGGCGTCAGCAACACTAGTCCCGAATTTGTAGACCAAGCATACCCTAGGGGGAACACGAGGTGGCCAGAGTTGAACCTCGACCGCTAAAGAGTGCAAAGTGCTTGACATGCTGGGGGCAATCAGCTTCCTCCGAATTTGTATTTTGAAAACTGCCGTCATACGGACACAGTTCCGCGGAATTTGCTCATAGAGGGCAGTTGCCAGTCGGGCTTTGAAATAATCAACCTCACGCTGCTGGGATCCCCTTCGGCCGTTGTTGTGGTGTTTGGGTTGCAGCGGTCAGGGACGGATCTCTTAAGTTTTGTGGCCTGACAGTTGTATGTAGGCGACCCAATCTCGACGCCCGCTAGTCGGAAGCAAGTTTGGTGAGCATGTTTGAGAGAGTTTCCGAGTCTGAAGGCGTGAAGTCCGAGTTTGTTCGTTTTGCAGCGTTGAAGGGTCCAAAGGATGGAAGATTTGGGCGAAGGGTTGAATGTTGACTAAGTAGAAATACAAATACGCTGCGTCTAGGACAACTCGCCCTTCTATTCCCATGTCTTGGCAAACGAACGGAGAAATATCCGGCAACCTTAGAGTGCAAGGGCCAGCACTCAAACGTCACCTCTGGTCTCTCAAAGAATCTCTTTGTGAGTAGGCAAAGCCAGCAGCCGCAGCGTCATGATCCATGAAGAATCTCCCAGAGGCGGTAAAACTGCTGCATCTCTGAGATGCATTCCAGCAATACGGCTAGGGCTTTGGTGGATCATACCACTGATCGCCGCTTTATCAACCAATGTCGTCCGGAGGGCCCCGGGTAACTGACGTAATGGGAAACATCCAGAAAACTCGTACCATCACTAATCCGTCTCGTATCCTTTGTCACAACCTCAAACTCCGAAGTCCCTCTTATACCCCGTCCGCTCGCTGTGTTCTCAAGAATCAGAACGCCCATCGCATTCCTCTCAGCATCAATTCTGCATCCGACGTCCTCCTGTCGACTTTCACATACACCTACTCAGCTTGATACCACCACCACACAACACTCAACATGAAGATTCTCACCAAGGAGGAAGAGGATGGTAAGCCAGTCAAGCCGCTTGTTCGCCCTCTTCCGTTGACTGACTCACCAATTCAGCCCACTACGCTGCAACTCTGAGAGGAGGATTGATCGGTACCGCAGCTGGTCTTGCGCTCGGTCTTGGAACCGCCTTGCCCCTCAACCGAAGGTGGATGCTCTTCAAGAACCTGACGCTCCCATTCAAAGCATTCTACGTCTCATCATTCGCAACCTTCGGTGCCATCGTCAATGCCGACCGTTACTCCAGAGCCTTCGAGGCCGAACGCAGAGGAACCGAATGGGAGGATGAGCAAGTGAGGAAGCGCGAGGCAAGAATCGCACGGATGTCAAACTATGAAAAGTTTATGTTCTACGGTCGCGAGAACAGATACAAGATTGTGCTCGCCTCATGGGCTGCCAGTATGGGTATCAGTTTGGGATTGGTCTACAAGGACAAGTACCTCACGAAGGCCCAGAAGTTGGTCCAGGCAAGAATGTATGCCCAGGGCTTGACCCTACTTGTTTTGGTTGCAAGTGCTGCCTTTGAGGTCAGCGACTCTCGCACCGTCAAGAACGGTGACGAGGAGGAAGAGGAAGTGGAGCACTACGCCGGAGAGAACCTGTGGAAGGGTAAGTTGCATCATGGTTACTGTTCCATAGGATGATTTACTAACACACATTAGATATCATCCGTCAAGAGGAGGCCAAGGAGGCTGCTAGACAGCGTGCCCTGAAGCAACAATAGATGTGTACACTACGCTATTTCTTTTGTAAATGGGTTGGGTTTCTTAATGGTTCTCGGGATTACGGAGTTTTTTGTTTTTTTCTTGCAATTGACGGTCTTTTATCGCTATTTCTTTTGTTGCTGGCGCAGCGGTGCTTCAAGGCATCTTAATCTACTCTCCCTTCTCTTCTATTACACTCTCACGCTAGATTTGACTCGTAGAAATGTCTCATGCTGAAGGCAATTCTTAATGTAATCATTTTGTACAGTGAAGTACATTTATTTCTGAGCATCATTCTCGCTCAATTCATTGTCGCCTGTGATTTGCGTGCTTGACGTCATTGAACAATCCGGTGGTGAAGTGCATGCTTTTGGTGTATTCAAAGAATTTTTCTTGTGCACATAAGACGTAGAAACAAATATCAACACATGAACTTTTTCCAGGGTATGTACCAGCTCAAGTGGTATCTTCGAGCTGGAGATGGCCATCGTGAATACTTTTAAGTACGGGTATGGTTCCAAAAATTTTGAGCATCGTCCTATCTTGGTCGCTCTAAATGCGGAGTCATCGGATACTTTCACAAGCTCGGTCTAGGTAGCCTCGCAACCAATTCTTGGCACCTGACGATAATGTCCCTCATTCTTGGTTGCGACTGACAACAGTTCACCAACGTTGCGGTCCCGCCTTTCTGTACTTTTGAACGACTTCAGCGACCACGTCCGTCAGTTCAATCGACTCGACCATTTCTCAGTCAAACTGAGCATACACTGAACCTCTACACCGGCCGGCGGAATAAAACACAGCAATGAACGGCCAAATCTCCGGAATAGGGTCAAAGGGGGTGGACGACGGGGAGGATTTCTCCATGGGAGTGCAGGTTATCAATGAGAACAAGGAGTTCTCGTGAGTAGAATGTGGTGATGGCGATCCCTTCAGTTCTAATGTATCATGTAGGGAGAAACTGCCGTCTTACCTTTCCTATCACTCGCTTCTCGCATCGGGCTTCAACTATCATTTGGTGGCCGTCTTCGGGTCGCAGTCTACCGGCAAGTCGACACTGCTCAACTATCTCTTCGGCACGCAATTCTCCGTTATGGACGAGACAGCACGTCGCCAAACAACAAAAGGAATCTGGATGTCAAAGGCGCAGCCCGGCCAATCTCAAAATGGAAAGACTATGGCGGACAACATTTTGGTGATGGACGTGGAGGGAACGGATGGCAGAGAAAGAGGAGAAGATCAGGATTTCGAGAGGAAGAGTGCCCTCTTTGCGCTTGCGACAAGTGAGGTTATGATTGTAAACGTTTGGGAGCATCAAGTCGGATTGTACCAAGGTGCAAACATGGGTCTCTTGAAGACCGTTTTCGAGGTCAACTTGCAGTTGTTCCAAAAGAACCAAAGGTACGGCGGGATCGGAACCGGTGAACACATGGTCTAACTTTCCCACAGCACAAGCCAACGCTCGCTACTCTTCTTTGTCATTCGAGACCACATCGGTACCACCCCACTCCAAGGATTGGCCGACACCTTGATGGCCGATCTCAACCGTATCTGGGGCACCCTTAGCAAGCCCCAAGGACTCGAGAACTCTCAAATCACTGACTTTTTCGACTTTGAATTTGCTGCGCTCCCACACAAGATCTTGCAAGGCGACAAGTTTGTCGAAGAGACCAAGAAGTTGGCGACTCGGTTCCGCGAAGTAGAGGAGGAATCCGCAATTGTTTCTGGAAGAAAGGAGGGAGATGTTCTTGGTGGAGACCGTGGTATCTTCTTGCCATCATACCATCGTCGCATTCCCGCAGACGGTCTTCCCATGTATGCCGAAGGCATTTGGACTCAAATTGTCACAAACAAGGATTTGGATTTGCCCTCCCAGCAAGAACTCCTCGCCCAGTACCGTTGTGAGGAAATCTCGGCTTCGATTACCGCCTCCGTCTTTGACCCAGTCGTCACTCCATTTGAAGAGAAGGGCCACCAGGCCGCTAAAGTTTTGGAAGGATTGGGCGAAGCTATTGTTCCAGCAAGACAGGAAACTCTTAGCGCCTTCTCGGTTGAGGCTGGAAGATACTTCAAGCCAGTCTTCCTAAAGAAGAAGGAAGAGTTGGAGAAGAAGTTGGATGGGAGATTGAAGGCATTGGTGATCTTGCACTATCAAGGCTTACACAAGAGGGCCGTTCAGGAGTTTGAGGATAGCGTCACCGCTTATCTCAAGAAGGCCGCGGCAGCATCGTCGGCATCTGAGCATGATTTCCGAGAGACCGTCGAGGAGGCCAAGGAGGCTGCCTTGGCCAGATTCATCGAGGAAGCTGAGCCTTGTGTAATCCCAGAGCAGAGCTGGTCGTCATTCAAGGAGGAGTTGGCTCATACCGAATCCGACATTGATGCAGTTGCGTCTCGTGTTAGGGGCGAGGAGATTAGAAGATTGCGTCTTCGTATTGAGCGTGTCATCAAGACGAAGCTCGCCGAGCCAATTGAACTCGAGTTTAGAAAGTTGAGCGGTAGTGGGACTGGTGCTGGAAAGTCGGATGGCAAGAAGTTATGGGATGGTGTTTGGGCGGTCTTTGAGAAGATTAGCAGCGACGGACTCGACCGCTTTTTGTCCAAGGCGCAGGCTCTCAATGCTTCACCGGAGGAGAATGAGCAGGCTGTGTGGAAGCTCAAGAAAAAGTCGTGGGCTATTTTGAAGGCGAAGATTGATGAGGAGCTCATGGAGGGCAACATCCTCATGAAGCTTAGAGAGAAGTAAGTTGCCCAGAAGCGTTTAGAAGCCATACGGTACTAACAAGAAGATAGCTTTGAGGATCGTTTCCGGTATGACGAGAATGGTGTTCCTCGCGTTTGGAAGCCATCAGACGACATTGAGGGACTCTACGCCAGAGCTAGAGAGTCAACGCTGTTGCTTATTCCCCTTCTCTCGAAAATGGAGCTCTCTGCAACTTCCAAGCCACCACCGGTCGCCGAGTTTATCGGAAAGAGGCCCGCATCTGTTATCGCCACCTCTGATGATGAAGACGAGGATGTCGAAATTGACGATGACTTGATGGTCATTCTCACCGACGCAAAGCAAGTTGGCTTGCAAGACAGATTCCGCAAGATGGCGGATGGAATCTACGTTGAGGCGAAGCGCAGCACAATCTCGAGCGTCTCACAGATACCCATATGGTTCTACGGTCTCCTCGTTGTCTTGGGATGGAACGAGTTTTGGGCCGTCCTCCGCTCACCCCTTTACTTTATGTTCCTCCTCCTCATTGGCGCTGGTGCTTATGTTGCACACACCCTCAACTTGTGGGGTCCTATGGTGAGGATTGGAAACGCCATGGTGAACCAGACGATTGAGATTGGAAGAGAGCAACTCAGAAATTTCGTCGAGACTACCAAGGCACCATCTCTCCGCGAGGAAGTTGCAGTACCTCTTCAGAACCTGACCAAGTCAGGGACAACGGATTCACGCAAGGAGGAGGAGGAAGACTGGTGAAGGGGAGGTCGCTGATGATTGATGTCTTGTTGGTGCTGCATTTCATAATTAAATTTAGATGTCTGTTTCTTCGACTTTTTTTCTCTCATTGATACGGGTTCTTTCGAGCGGTTGGGGCTTTTGGTTTTAGACAATATGGGTATTGCGAATAATTTCCTTCAGATACTTTTCAGCAACGTTTTCGCTCATAAAATTTATGGATTCTACATCTATGATAACTCAAAGCGACAGACATCCCCAAGTCGAGTCAGACTGCTCCATGCAGAGTGACACTTCCGAACACGACACTCGTAACTGAGAATTTTCAGAAGACAGTTTTGCTTGGTGATGCCTCTGAAGAAAAATAATGTCATGCCCAGAGATAAGATCAGCCGTGACTGCCTGATTGCTGACATAATTAAAGCCCCACACTCGGATTTTCGCGCTAGTGAAGCGGAAGGCGACAGTTGGTTAGGCAGAGTCTCAATTTACGCCCCGACGAAGACGCACCAAAACCCGTTAATCCTCGAGAAGCAAGCACCTCAGAGAAACGATGGCCTCCAACAGATTGACCTACGTACGTACCGCCGGACGAATGCCAAAATTTCTGGCGAAATCGCAAAAACTCAGTTTCTGACGGAGAGTAGAGACGGAGAAATCCATACAACACCCGCAGCAACAAGGTCCGCGTCATCAAGACTCCAGGAGGCAAGCTTAGATACCTTCACATCAAGAAGAAGGGAACTTCGCCAAAATGCGGTGACTGCGGCACTGCTCTCCCAGGAGTAAGTTCCACCGCTTTTCCAACGGCTCGATTTCGGGATTGGGGGGAGGATTTTGAACGACGGGATTCGAACGATACTGGAAGGGGGAAGGACGGGCAACAAAACGGTTGAATCGGCACCACGAACGACAACGAAAGCGATACAACGAGAATCTTCGACTTTGGGGGGAATTGATGAAGCTGGATACATGGCTGGCTAGGACGAAGTGCTGACAGTTCGACCTTAGATCCCAGCCCTTCGCCCACGCGAGTACGCTCAGATCTCCAAGCCAAAGAAGACCGTCAGCCGTGCTTACGGTGGATCCCGCTGCGCCAACTGCGTCAAGGAGAGAATCGTTCGTGCTTTCTTGATTGAGGAGCAGAAGATTGTCAAGAAGGTATGGAAATCCGAGGCTTCGAAATGGCACGAACCAGGTGGCTAACCCCTCGATAGGTGTTGAAGGAGACTGCCGCCAAGAAGCGTTAAATCAATCTCTCTTTTCATCTTCATCATTTCTCGGAATAAAGCTGATTTTTCCTTGTTTTTCGGTTGGGCGTCTTGTTTTTTTTTCGGGCCTTTGCACAAAATGGAGTTATCGTGAACCTATATCATGGTACATTCATAAAGGGACTTCATTTAAATATGATTTTCTGGGTTCGTCTGGCTTCAAAACGGCGTGATATTGGGGGATCATCGTGTTATTCTCGATAAGGCCATATGCTTCGATTGGGGCGGCATAATCAAAAGTATACAATCCTCTGGTCCAAAGACGCGGAACAAGGACTCGTTTTGCTTGCGGCGCAAGTGCTTAATTGTGGATTTAATATACCAGGTTTTCACCATCTTTGTTCCCATTTCCATTTTCCAAAACATTGTCGATACTTTAAAGTGAAGTCAAGAGGTTCATTATATCACTTTTCGTGCGACTGCAAGACTGCATATGAGTGGAGCTGCTCATTTACTTCCGGATCCGTCATGTAAAAGACCAGAATACAAATATAATATCAATACCTTACAAGTAAGCGAAAAGGCCAGGCACAAAGCAAACCAAAGAAAGCACCCCTTCAGCCGTCTAAACACTGCCATTACAGACACCATCTTAGTCCAAGGAAACACACACCATTAAACTTTCCATCATCAACACTTCTACACCTTCAACCTCGCAATTAAACTCTCCAGGCCATTTCCATCGGCCTGCAACCCGACCTCGACATTGGTCAAGTTCTTGTGCAACACCAAAAGATCCAGCTCCACCTGCTTCAACGCCTTCTTCTTGTCCGCCTCACCCGCCTCTTTCAGCACCATTTCTTTAAAGTTTCTGCTAATCTGGTTCTCAATAAGCAGCCACAATCCCTTCGTCAGGAACCTCATCTCTCGCTCCCGAACCCAGTTATCAATCTCCTCGCTAAAGTTGACGAGATACGAATTGAGTGAAAGAATTGGGGGAGAAGTATGCAGACTGCCGAACTGTTGAGGATCAGCAGCCGCAACAGAGGAGAAGGAGGCGGTCGAGGCAGGTCGTCTATCTGCTGACTGATTAAGTGCAAGCGTTTCTTGAAGACGGTGGATAATCTGGACTCGAGACTCGGTGCGGAGGGTAAAGAGACATATCGAAGAGAGGGAAAAGAAGTTGTTGATGACGTCGTCGAATGAGCTATCCACAATGTTAGTCAACTGCCCAGGGGGACATTAAGTTTGAGTACTTACGCGACCACCTCTTTCGTCATGGGCAATATCGGCTCCTCCTTCTCGGCAGGCCCGTAACTCTGGGGCTTCATCAACTTGCCCAACGTCCACCTCCTCCTAACTCTACCTGGCGCCGGCGCTCCCTTAGAGAAACTCTCTGGCTCCTCGACATGTCTCAGCGTCGACACCTTCAACGCCAACCACTTCATACTCGAATACAGCAGAGCCATCTGGCTGAGTGCCTTCTTGTCCGAGATGATGTCCTGCTGAGCCAGTTGGGCCCGTCCAATCGAGTCGAGTTCAAGCTCTGTTTCCTTGAGCAGAAGCTCCTGCTGGGGCGCATCGGGATCCTTTTCTTTCCAGAGGGCACGCATCACAGATTTGAGTTCTTGTGTGGCAGCCCATTTAGCAGATATCTTGAGCTCACTTCCAAGAGCGCCGGCTCCGGATATGTCGGACGAGGATTGTCCTGGGCGAGCAACGAGCTCCTTGTAGTAGTCTGTGCATTTTGAGTAGTATATCGAGAGGAGGTCGATGATTAGCTCTGCAAATGCAGTGTCTGGGGGGATCGTCTCGAGCATGCGGCAGAATGCCTGGATGAGGTTGAAGAAGGCGGCCGTTCCGCGCATGATGGGCTTCTTTGCCATGCTAGGCCAGTTTGGCTCCTTCTGGAAGGCATCAATGTCGGAGATGACTTGATTGAAGAGCTCGCGCATGGTGTCTTCGAGGGAGGGCAGGAAGACGTTGACGAGAAAGTCGTCGAGGAAGGAAGTGAGAGAACCGGGGAGGATGCCGGCATTGGCTGGTACAATCTCTTTGATACGGGTAAGGAAGGCGAGGGAAGGAGGGAGAAGAAGACCCATGTTGAAGACGTTGGGCTCGATGAGGAGCTTGTGGCCGGTTGCGGCGCCGTCAGACATGGTCTTCTCGGAAGAGGTGGACGTTTTGATTGGGCGGAGGGATTCAGAGACGAGGCCGGGAACAGAGACTTTGAGGATCGAGTGTAGGTCGTCTTGGTCCATCTTGACACGCATGTTCTTTAGATCTGCAGATTCGAGCTTGAATACCGTCTACCCGTTTGTTAGCACCAAACCAGCCCAATGTGTTTACTACTTACTCGGCCCTTGTCTCTCGTCACCTTTCCGGCAACAATATTGTTCAAGCTGAACGAGCCTTGTTGGTGTGCATTCGACGTACTTCGGCTGTCGCTAGCAGTCAAGTAATCGTGAAGCAACGACCTCATCTCGCTCTGAACAAGCTGCCACACCTCCAAAAAGCCATTGATCTTGGACAGCTCCTCCTTCTCCTGTCTGACGCCAATGGACTTTACAACATCATGCAACACACGATGTCCTTCCATAACAGCCTCAAACTTGGAGTATAGCGTCCACAACAAATCATTCAGCACTATCGTCCGAATATCCGCTTCGCTGAAGCTCAAGTCAATCTTGTTTCCGCCCGGCTTCTTGATGGACTTTTTGATCAATGTATTCGGATGGCGCTGGTCAACTTCCGTGTTGGTCTTGTCGACGAGCTTGAATAGTTCAACGGGTAATCGCTGGTTGACCATTGCCATTGCGTTCTGGAGATAACCTAGATTGTTGAGAGCCTCGAGGATCAACCGGATATACGAAAGACTTTCAGCCTCGGGATTCTTGTTCGGATCTTCGACCATCTACTCTATTCAGTCAGCGGTTACTTTGGGTTGGATGATGTGCCTTACTGTTTGAGATAGGTCGACGGATTGGAGGAATTTGTGGAGCGGTCGTTCTTGGTGGAGTGCTGGAAGGTCCGAGGAGACTAGGCCGTCCTCTCCCATGACTGGATCTGTAGAATATAAGTAGCCATCCTATGTGAAAATGCAGCGTATTACAAGTACCTTTCTGCCCTGGTTTATAAGGTTTCCACCGGTCATCGCAGTATGGCGATTTGAGGTACAAGTGATTGTGAAGCTCCTCAACCAAGATATCTGCGAGCGACTACATGTCCATTAGCTCAAATCACCATGTCGATATGGACGTTCGAACCGTTTCCTGGGAGCCCAGATATGTCCTCAGATCATTCAGGGCACCAATCTCCATCATCTCTGGTTTCTTCATCTGGGTCATAGCCTCATTCAAGACCTCGACGGCCGTCAAGAACCTCTTTTCTGATATCCGGGCTTCGAGTTTTTCGGGAACGAGTTGCAACTGCTGACTTGGACTTGGTTAGAAAATAGTAGAGTATGTTATCCTGTACCTACATCATGGCAATAGACTTGAGCATCTGGTCATACTGCTTGGAAGCCGAGACCAGATTCTTCATCTCTGGCTTATTTGCCGTCAAATCCTCCTTTGCCTGTATCAGATTGTCTCTCAACTCCCTAACCTTCTCCTGACTCGACCCAATACTCCTAAGGATGCTGTGATATGTCCCTATCGAGCTGTTGAAGCCCTGATGATGATCTAGCACACAAATCATTAGTCCCTCCTCCTATAACCCCGGTCCATGTAGAGCCCATACCATTAACAATCTTTTGCAAGCTATTTTGCAACCTTGCATGTAACTGTTGAAACTCATCATATTTGTACGCCTTTCCCAGACTACTCGTATCCAGCAGTTCCAGCGCAACTTTGACAGGCACACATTCATCCCCCGTCATGATGCTCCAGTCCCGTTCAATGACACTCAATACCTCATCGAGGTCCTTGGCCGTCTTTTGTGAGGTTTTGCCATAACTGGTGAATGCCTTGAAACCCCCTGTTGCTCCTCCACCACTTCCACCACCACTCCCCTGTCTTCGGTCTACAGTCCCATCATAACCATTCCCCTGTGTCCGATTCCTCGACGGTTCCCTCTGCACTACCTGCTGCTGTGGTTGTTGCTGTTGCCGAGCCTCACGGTCTCGACTACGCGGCGGCGGTTCCTGCCACTGAGTCTGTCCGTAGTTGCTTCCGGGACCGTCTCGAGAAGCTGTCCGGGCGGGATCTCGCATGGGTCGCGAGGGAGGTGTGGAGGAGTTGGCTTGTTGGCGGTTGCCGTAGTAGGCGTCAAAGTCGTTTGGGCCCGGCGGTGTTTCGCGGGTGGGCGGGATTTCGCGGGGGCGCCGGGGGTTGGATTGCGGGATGGAGGGGACTGGGGGGGCGCGGGGACGGGGGTTGCGGGGATCCATGATGGTGCGGCCCTGGAGGCCTTGCTGATGTCGGGGGTTAACTCAGGTGGCCTTGGTGGGTGACAGGTTGGTGGTGATGAGGTTTGTGGCAATGACGATAGTGGCAAGGATTGAGGGAAGGAAGTTTGTAGGACGATTGTTGGGATAGGGTCGCGGTTTGGAGGGTTATTGAAGTTGATGGGTGTCTCGGAGGTGGAATTGGGCTGCTGATTGCGCTGTGGTTAGACGAGCGGGCATGGTGGTTTCAAGCGAGCGAGGCCACTGAGAAACAACGAACGGCTATTTTTGCTTTTCCTGGAAACAATTCAGGTGCTCACTCACTCTGACTCTTTTTCACTACCACAGGCCTATCCGCACAGCCCGGCAGCACAGGGCATTACTATAGTCCACGGAGAAGTGGGTATATTAGGATCCCCAAGTGTTTCCTTACACGGACTATATAGTCTCTCCTGGCTGCCTCTTCAGTCATTGTTCATACAGTAAATAATCCATTCGTTTCAATTCAGTCGTTCAAAATGTCCCGACGAATCTTGGTAGGAACTCACAAATCTTCAAATTGCCGAATCTCAACTGACCGTCAACCAGGTGTGCTCCATCGGCAATCCCGGTCAGCTTCTCCAAACACGTCACAGCGCCGGTCATGCTGCCCTCAATCTGCTAAGGGTGGCATTGAATGTCCCATCGCTCGAGAAGGACCGCAAATGTCATGGATCATTTGCACAAACCGACCAGTACACCTTCTTTCAGAGCTTGGAGTACATGAACGCTTCCGGCAAGTCGGTCGGTGCTGCCTGGAGAAAGTTCTTGAAAGATCTCGAGCCGGCAGAGAAGGAAAAGGCTACTCTGGTGATATTGCATGATGAACTTGAAAAGGACTTGGGTGTCATTCGAGTAAAAAAGACTGGGTCTGCCAAAGGTCACAACGGCCTGCGGTCAATCATTGATTGCCTAGGTACAAGGGTAAGAAATCACCAACAGTAGAGAAACAAAGCCGTTCTGACTGTGAATAGGACTTCTACAGAATCGGTATCGGAATTGGAAGACCCAAGAGTCGAGAGTCGATGGATGTGCAAAAGCACGTCCTAGGGCGATTCCTCCCGCATGAGACGGATGTCATCGAGTCGAAAGCGTCCACTATTCTCGAGGCTCTGGAAAGGATTGCGGATGGCAAAGAGTAAAGAGGAGTAGAGACAAATTAATACCTTCATTTGCATAGCGTTCGGGGTGTATGATTGGCGTAGCATATAGACGGCATCGGTGCGAATTTTTTCTTCTCGAAGATCTTCAAATATCATCTCATCTCATTCTCATGACCCTTCGATAACCTCAAAAGTTACTCTGAACCACAAACTACAACCCACACATCCCACCAAAGCCTCATTCTGGCCCTCACCACTGAGCTCTTCCAATTCATCCTCCGTGATTAGAAATCCTTCCTTCTCTCCACATCTACAACTCCTTGTAAACACCATCTTGTCGTTTTCGTAGCGCATCTCAAAGTCGTCCAGATCTAGCGAGTCGACAGGACCTGCTGTGTTTCCACCATCTTTTCCGACATTCTTTGAAGCTTCGAGTGAAAGATCGTATTCCTTTCTCAATTGCGGCGAAAGTAGTGTATTGTATGCCAGTAATATTTCATCAACTGTATATTTTGCTGTCTTTGAGTTGTCTGTCGACTCGGCCGCGCCTGGCGCACCACCACCAACGATATGTTCCGCTGCCGCTTTGTCTGGATGATATCGCAAGAGCGCTCTGTGGTAGGCCTTTTTGAGGGTTGCATTTGAGAGCTTCAGACTCCTGGGTATATCGAGAACCTCATAATGAGTCGCAGTCTGAGCCATAATTTGTGATTGACGGATGGCAGAGCGGACGGGCGGGCGGGCAGTTGCTTTGTGTTTCTGGCAGGATGAGGTTTCAAAAAAAAAGTTTGGACAGACCACAGATGAATGGTTCCGTTGTTGAATAGGCGCGGATCACGTAAGCAAACAGTTGTGTCAAGCAGCAAACGGCATGAACCGGAGCCCCCAACCGCTGCTAAAGTTGTCACTACGGTGTCCTCTAACATTTTCCGCCCGAATTAAAGAGTTGCCTACCCCAGGAAAGTTGCGAAATCCACGATCCGAACCCCATCCCTCAACTCCATTCGCCAAAACACTACAAACTCGCCTAGGTAGTGCGGGCATCATCAAGACCAGTTTGGCCTGATTGATCTTCATCCATCTCATCTCAAAGGGGGCTTCCAGTTCGCCTACAAAACATCACCACTGGGAAGCATAATATCTGGCTAGTTATTATACTTTTCGACAATGTCGGGTCAGCCTCAACCCATCACAGCTCCACCAAAGCCCTCTGATGAGGCGCTTGCCGTGGCTTCTTTCCTGCGAAACACCAACCTCAAGAGCAGAACCTGTATTTTGCAGGGCCAGCGCAAGGATCTCTTCAAAGGTGTGTTTCCAATCCCTTCATGATGTTCTTTTTCGGCTACTGGCCAAATTGTCACTCCTGCCCCTCTGTCCCCACCCTAGCGCTAACCTTACTTCTCCCCGTACAGTGAAGCGAGCCCTCCGCGCCCTCGAATCTCCCGAATACGCCAAACTCTCCTCCAAGAAGGGCTCTAAGCTCCCCAAAGTCACCAACCGCGCCGAAGCCGAAAATGCCTTCCGTCTCCTCCCCATGAACCTTCTCGCCCTGCGCGTCAGCAAGGTCGAGCATGCCGACGAGGAAGGACACGAAGGACACAGCCACGGCAAGAAGAAGAGAGTCAAGGGCCAATGGGACGTCAAGATTGAGCAGCACCAAGAAGTGCGGGAAGAGCTCTACTACTGCTGGTTCTGGGAGGGCCCACAGTGGAAGCAGACAGTCATGGCTGTTGGTGTGCTTGCAGTGTTGCTTGCGGTCGTCATGTTCCCTCTCTGGCCGCCAATCATGAGGCTGGGTGTGTGGTATTTGAGTATGGGCTTGTTGGGATTGGTGGGATTGTTTATTGCGATGAGTATCTTCAGATTGATCTTGTTCATCATCACCATGGTTGTGGTGCCGCCGGGACTCTGGTTGTATCCAAACTTGTTTGAAGATGTTGGTTTCTTTGATTCTTTCCGTCCTGTTTGGGCTTGGGAGAAGGTTAGTACTGTACATGCCACCCCCTACAAGAGTCAATTGCTAACTTGTGTATAGCCAAAGAAGGCAAAGGCAAAGAAGTCCAAGGCGGTCAAGGGAGCTCCAGCTGTCGAGCCTGCTACCATGACTACTGCTCCAGTCACTGGTTCAGGTGCTACAAAGAAGGCCTTTGTCGAGGAGGAGTAATGGAATCGCTGTGGAGCTTTTGTCATTTCTTTCTTTGGCTTATATCTATCTGCAAAAGTGGTTAATGGGTCGGCTTTTCCTTTCTTGTGCATTACTTTTACCATTTTCCATTCTACGTTTCGTTACTTTACGCTGGGGCTAGAGAGTTTCTGGTATTTACTGTAGGATTCACGGATGTTGAGGCATGGTACTCCTTGCTTTTGACGGATGGGAAACGAATCTAATATTTACATGATCATCTGGTATTATCGTACAACTTGTCCTACTTTTGGTATCCCCTTGTCCACTCCACCTAGACTGGGAAGCTGAGTCCTACCGCCTTTCTGACAAGGTTCATGGTAGCAACAGCACTCTCCTTTGCCTGTCTCGATCCCTCCAAGACGACCTCCTCCAAGTATGCATCTTCTTGCATCAACCTGGCATACTCCTTTCTGAATGGCTCCAACTCCCTGTTGACAACCTCGATACACTTCTCCTTCAACTCCTTGTAACTTATATCCCTAAACTCTTCGGCGACCTCCTCGGGTGTCCTGCTCAAGCCCTCCATATGTGTGTAGATGTTGATCAAGTTTGTCAATCCCGGCCGTTGCTCAGGGTGAATGGCAATACCCATATCCGCAAAGTTGTCCGTGACGGCCTTGTAGAACTTCTTCTTGATGACTTGTTCGGAGTCGGTAAGGATGATTTTGGACTTTTCCTGTGGGTCGGACTTGGACATCTTTTGGAGCGGGTTGGTGAGGGACATGATGCGCTTTGCGGGAGAGAGGAGTGTCTTGGGGAGTGGGAAAGTCGCGCCGTAGTTGTGATTGAAGATGCGGGCAATGTCGCGGGCGAGCTCGAGATGCTGGCATTGATCTTCGCCGACTGGGACAGCGGTAGCTCTATCATAGCACACTGTTAGAATGATCCGTCCCATACTCTTAGACGGTGGGAAAGTAAAGACGTACCTGTGCACCAAAATGTCGGCAGCCTGAAGCACCGGATAACTCAGCAGCCCCAGCTTCAAACTCGGGTTATCCAGATCCTCCTTCGACTTGCCATAGATAATCAAATCCGTATGCGCCTCCACCAGGTTCAACTTCGTATCCCATACCACCCGTTAGCCTCCCCCATCATCAGGTGGGCCTTGAGCAGCTTACCTTCCACTGTGTCATCCTGCTCAATGGGCCGATTCCGATCAATGTGCTAAAGATCCATTGCAGCTCACTATGTTCCGGCACCTAACCCCATCATCATCATCAACCATCAGTAAGTACTCGACACAACTGGGTAGTAGAGGGCCGAAAGGGAAAAGACCACTACCAACCTACCCTACTCTGCTCAAAGATCGTCGCCTTCTTAGGATCCACCCCGCTCGCCAACAACGTCGCCAAACTCTCCTTCTTCCACCGCCTCAACTGCTCCGGATCCTGCGGCTTCGTGATCGCATGCAAGTCAACCAAGCAGTAAATGAGCTTCGCATCCGGGTTGGTTTCCTGCAGTCTTGACCACTGCTTCAACGCACCCAGGTAGTTCCCGAGATGTGGGACGCCGGTGGGCTGGATGCCGGAGAAGATTGTTTCGCCGGTGGTTTCGGGCACGGGGCCTTCTGGGACTGGGGCGGGCTTGGGCAGGTCTTCGTCCCAGATGACTTCGGATTCGCGGTCGAAGAAGCCGTGGTCGGCGTCGCGGGGGATTCCGGACTTGGTGTGGGTGGGGATTTGGCGGGGTGGGGTGGGACCCTTCTTTGGTGGGGCTTCGGAGGAGAGAGAACGCAATTGATGAGGTCGGAGGGCGTTTGGGGAGGTTCGGAGAGCGCGGAGGAGGCGGGGAGTGAAGGACCTCATCTTGAGGGTGGTGGAGTGCTGGAGATGGCCGGGCTTGGATGGCCGACGGCCATTGGTAACTTTTTTGGAGGCATCCAGAAGCTAGGCTGGTTTGGGAAATAACTCTTGTTTACACTGAGCCTGCGAAACAAGTTTGGAATACGTTTAGTAGTCCGCATCTGAAAGCTTGAACTATTACTTGTGCTTTAGTTTACAGGTGTATATTAAATACTTGAGTAATTCACTATGCCACTGCAATGGTTTTCTATATCCTCTAGAGCTCTACGTATCCTTCTTCCAATCTTGCAAGTCCGAGTTCCCACTACCAGTAGATATTTCCCTCACATAAGTTTACTTGCAGACGATATCGAAATATGAAATCACTGGACCTTTTCGGCAATTGGGGGGACGTCAGTTCCACAGGGTACGAGTACAGCCTGAGCCCTCTAGCTTGTTAGTTTACATGCCTTGATCTTCACCGTTCTTATGTTCATGTTTTGACGATATTGACGGGTGAGGAAAGAGCTTTTCTACGAGAGTGCGGCTCAGACGGTACTGCCGAACGTAGTGGGCTTGCGTCGCCAGCCTGTGGATCAGGTCAATCAGAGAACGCAAACGGCAGCAAATGCATAAGGGTTGCAACTATCTACTATAGGAGCTGCCATTTCGGCCGTGAAGGCCAGTGGACAGATCTCATATGGTGAGGCAGCATAAATACTTGCTTCAAAGTCCCACGATAGCCAGAGCCTGCCATGGGAGAAGCAGGCCATTGCTTCGTCGATGAGTGTCGTGACAATACTATGACCTACTATTGACATATAATCAAGCTGAACCTATAAGCCCGGTCAAGGCGAGGTGACTATTTTAACCTAGGTCAAGGCTGTTCATGACATTTAAGCTTTGCCAAAGCACCACTTGGGTAGGGTCCAAGTGTGGCGATCTGTAACCCAAATCCAGGGGAGACACCTTTGGCTGATGCCACCTGGTGAACTCAAAGGCAACACTACGGGAGGGGTCCGAGTGTGAGTAGATGATCTGTAACCCAAATCCAGGGAGAAACCAATGGCCGAAGCCGCCTGGCAAAGGGCAACACTACGAAGAGGGTTCGAGTGTGTGATCCTTCGCGGACGAGGAGGGAAGAAAGGCCCGGAGAGATGGTTGCTTAAATGCTAGACGAGCTTGGACCATTTCTACTTGGCTAGGGCTCAGGGTTGGGAGGTCGAAGGCTGTCCCTTCAATGAGGCAGGAGCGAGTTGGTCATAATAGGAAGTACCGCTGAGCTCTACTTCCTGTTCGGGCGTCTTGGAAGGTAGCGAAGGATTATGGTAACGGCCTTCCTGAACCCTTTCAGTTTGTTATTTCAACTCCCTTTTCTCTGCAGAATAAGGATAGCACGTACCTATGCGCTTTTGCGGACGATACCAGTGAATATTACGTCTTAGACGTTTCATAGGAACTCTCATATTTGTGCTCTGTCTGTCGCATTTATCGTGTGTTATCTCACATTGACCCGAGAAAGAACGAAGACCCAGGATATACTATATCGCCATCCGCATATCCCTTAAATCATGTACCTCTATCGTGAGCAGTAAAGCTGGCTGTGGTGTGAAAAGCGCTCCAGAGGGTGAGGACAGGCCAATTGGACCAGCCTGGCATAACTCGGAGATCTCGGAGATCGAGAAACAGCAAACCATGAGACAACCGAATTGCAATTATTCCGTTCTCAACGGCTCCAAGGTAAGTAAAGGACATATGTCGATGTGTAACCGCGCTGGGTTGCCTGGATTGACGAAGATATTGTGATCTGATTGTTGGTCGAATCAGTTACCTATCGCTTGAGCTTCTCATTCGGACACTCGGCGGCATGCTGCAACGAGAACTGAAGCGGACTACTAAATGATTAGAATGTAATATTTTTCTCGTGAATAGGGAACATACGCTTGCTAGCTGTTGGAATGTGGATAAGTGTGTGGTGTTGTTGAGAATTCAAGTTCATCATATAGAAAAGCACAAAGTTCATGAACACCGCAATCATACTTTGGCCAAATTTGGGGATTCAGTGCTGTCTGCTTTCTTTATCTGTCAATTCGGAGCTCTTCTAAGTTGCAACGTTGTGCTTCACATCTGTCTCTGATTATCGTTACGTACACGTTTTCTATTCTCATGATGCATATCCGCTGAAATGCCGTTGCATAGCGGACCTGACCGGTGGGAACCTGCGTTTCTCGAAGCCCAATCCGGGCAATGGAAGCTTAGGAGCTCTTCCCAAGTCTTGGGCTAGAAAACTATCCACATTGGTGGGCACGCAATGATATTATAATAGCTCCGCATATCAAGCTTGCAGGTCGATCTCTCAATCCCGTAAGAAGCAACCCGCTCTTAAGCGAAAGTGGCAAGTGGTAATGGTGGAGTACGGACGTAACAATATCTCTGATCAGGTGATAGATTGTAGATCCGAACGTAACCTCACCGTCGACGTCCAACTATCAACCACAAAACTCACATAAATACCCCACTACACCCAGCACCACGACAGAGGACTGCTTCGACCTTACAACTCTTTGCTTTTATTGCTTTTCTACACGACTGTACGAAACGAAAAACGCCTGTGATTGATCTCACCACCCAATTGCAACTTGTCCGTCGTCAACCATGGCGTCCGCCATCCTCAGAAACACAGTGCGGGCCGCCTCGAGAGCGACTCGGAGCTTCAGACCAGCACCAATTGCCTTCAACAATACCAGAATGTTTGCCTCTGTGGCCCCGTTTGTGAAGGGAGAGCCAGAAGCTCCAAGCATCAAGACATCGGAAATCCCCGGCCCAGTTGCAGTTGAGAAGATCAAGGCACTTGACGAGATCTTTGATACTCGTGCATTGAACATGCTTTGTGACTACGAAAAGAGTTTGGGAAACTATCTCACTGATGCTGATGGAAACGTAAGTGGACAATTCGGCATTACCGTGGAGAATGAGTCAATGTATACTAACATGGTGTATTTGTAGTCTTATCTGGATGTGTATGCCACCCCTGCTCGCTACGAGACATGCCGAAGGCTATCTTTAGCTGCATCCCGAGATCTCGCCAACGTCCAACCTTAATCGAACCCCACTAACAGCCGACAGCTACGCCCAAATCGCCTCCATCCCAGTCGGCTACAACAATCCCCACCTGCTCGAAGCCGTCCAGTCCAAACAATGCCTCAACTACCTCATCAACCGTCCCGCCCTTGGCAACTTCCCACCGATTGACTGGGAATCGATACTCCGCACCTCGGTCCTCTCCGTCGCTCCGCCAGGCCTCAACCAAGTCTTTACCGCACTCGCCGGCTCCGATGCCAACGAAACTGCCTACAAGGCGGCATTCATGTATCGCCGTCGCATTGAACGTGGCGAAGGAGCCGAGTTCACTGAAGCCGAAATGCAATCTTCAATGCTCAACGAGGCTCCAGGCTGCCCACAAATGTCCATAATGTCGTTCAAGAAGGCCTTCCACGGCCGTCTGTTTGGCTCTCTCTCCACAACCCGCTCCAAGCCCATCCACAAACTCGATATTCCTGCCTTCGACTGGCCACATGCTTCTTTCCCAAACCTGAAATACCCTCTTTCTGAGCACGAGGCCGAGAATCGTGCAGAGGAGGATCGTTGCCTTCAGGAAACCGAGCACCTCATCAAGACCTTCCACAATCCCGTCGCTGCTCTTGTCGTCGAGCCCGTCCAGTCCGAAGGTGGAGACAACCATGCTACTCCCTACTTCTTCCAAGGCCTGCGTGACATCACGGCGCGAAACAATGTACTCTTCATCGTCGATGAAGTACAGACTGGTGTCGGTGCAACTGGAAAGTTCTGGGCTCATGAGCACTGGAACCTCAGCAGCCCACCCGATATGGTCACCTTCTCAAAGAAGGCACAGAGTGCTGGTTACTACTACACCAACCCGCTACTGAGACCCAATAAGCCATACAGACAGTTCAACACCTGGATGGGAGATCCAAGCAGAGTATTGCTGTTCAAGGCGATTATCGAGGAGATCAAGTCGAAGAACTTGGTAGAAAACACCAGACAGACTGGCGATTATCTGTTTAATGGACTGAGGGAGTTGGCGAAGAAGTACCCTGAGCAGGTTAAGAACCTGCGAGGAGAGGGACAAGGGTAAGTTTCTTCTGTCGGAATTCTAATACGGAAAAAGGCTAATGAAGAACAGAACTTTCATTGCGTGGGATACTGTCAACAGAGATAGCTTCCTCAAGGAGATGAAATATGCCGGTGTAAATATTGGTGGCTCTGGTGAAACTGCCGTGAGACTGAGACCGATGTTGATCTTCCAGCAGAAGCATGGTAAGTGTGATTCCAAGGGATGTAGGAATCGTCTAACTTGGTTATAGCTGATATCCTCCTGAATGCTCTCGAGTCAACCTGGAAGAAGAGATCATAGATGTTGGGCTTGGAATGGGTTTGGAATTCGTGATAGGCGCCTTTCGAGTAGATTGTCGAGCTTGTGTAGAAGGGAATACCTAGGAGTTGATTGTTCGGCCGCGGTCTATGCTGTGCCAGAGTGCATATTGTTCCGACTTGACGAATGTCGTTTCACCAGTGATTGAAGCAGAGGATACTCAATTGGAGCTAGACAACCTGAAATCATCTGGACGAGACTAAATAACCACTGCAGAAGGCAGATGATATCCACTCCAGGCCAGACAAAACAACTGTAATTGCTTTAAAGTCGAATCTAGGCGAATACGAGACTCGATTGATCTGCCTCGGCTAGCCCCATTGGCAGCTTTTTGACATGTGCCATCCCTGCAAGTGCACAAATATATTTGGGTTTTTCGACCCTGAACCTCCACACCAGAATCACCATCATGTCTACTCCCGTGAAGCCTATTAAGGCTATCTCAAAGTCCAGTGGCGGCGCACATGCTGTAATTCACATATCCCTAGACTACGAAGACCTCACTAACGCATCCAGTATCTCATCTTTTACAACACTCTCAACCTTTTGATTTGGGCTTCTCTTCTCATCCTCACGCTCCGTCAAGCCTATGGACTCGTGACCAACTCAAAAGGCAGCCTCCTGGAGCTGGACCAGAGCGCCAAACTTCGCCCTTACACCGCTCTGGGTGCTTTCCTCACCTACGCCACAACATTCACTTGCCTCGAAGTCCTCCATGTCGCGCTCGGTCTCGTCAAAACCTCCATCGGCCCAACCTTCACCCAAGCCTTCGGCCGCACTTGGACCGTTTGGGGTGTTCTCTACACCCTTTCTACCTCCCGTTCCTCCTTCGCCTTCACAGGCCTAGCGCTGGCTTGGTCGATCTCAGAAGTTGTTCGGTACAGCTTCTATGTCTCGAATCTGATTTATGGCAAGCCATTGGGTTTCGTTCAATGGGCAAGATACAATCTGTTTATCGTGTTGTATCCGCTCGGCGCTGGTTGTGAGTGGTGGTTGATGTGGAGAGGTCTTGGAGAGGCGAGGGAGTGGTGGGGACTCTATGCTGGGTGGATGGTGTTCAGCATGGCTGTCTACCCATTGTTGTTTCCAGGGCAGTATTGGTATATGGTAAAACAGAGGAGAAAGGTCATGAAAGCGAGGAGAGAGGAAGTAGAAAGGAAGGGGCAGTAGAAGGGTCGGGTCCAAGGGTTCGTTGTCGCGATGCAGACAATATTTGCGATGCAAACATAATTCGGGCTTGTCGCGGTTGCCGTGAGAATGTAAAAGAGGTAAAGAAGTGGAGTGCAGACAAATCGATCGTTGTTTGTTCATGCCGAAGGATGTCATGGTGTTGAGAGGAAACCAATTGAGGATGCGGCTGTGTCGGTCGGTCGCTCAGCCACCCATCTTTTACTTTTCATTGTCAGCTCCTTTTCTCGGGCCGCTCGTCCTGTGACTCAACCAACCTGCTATATTCGTACATTGTGCATTGATATTCATATAAGCCCCAGTAACTCAGTGGTTTAGAGTATCAGACTTTTATCTGCAATGGACGGTCATGCGCCAACAATGACTTTACCGGCGGGGACGAAAGCCCATCTGAGAGTCGCGAGTTCGATCCTCGCCTGGGGCTTATCTTTTTGCTGATTATTCTGTACCTCTTTCATTGCTTTTTGCCTTTCACTTTTGTTTGTTGGGCGTTTGCCCGGAGAAGAGAAAGGGGGAGGTTTGTTGTTGCTTCCGTAAATAGTTAGCGAGAATGCCAAGGCGCTAACCTTGCCGAGGAAGAGCTTCCGATTTGAGCGAAACGAGATCCATCTCGATTTGTGGACAGTTATTTGAGGCTTGGAGAGAGGGTACGGAGGCCTTCATTCAATGAGATTATATGGATGAAACTATTATTTACATAGAAAGTACTTTACTTGCGCTTCTGGAGAGGTCGTTAAAGTTAGACGGGGTACGGCTTTGAAAGCTCACACGACTAATGATGTCATGCAAAATGTTCATGCGCCAGTTGAAGGCAAGCATTCCTCATGATGCTTTAAGAAAAACATCACCCAAACAGACGATGGTTCTTAGGAAAATGGACCCTACGTCTGATTCGACCGGAGAAATGATCTTCCAAGACACGCGGCCTAATGTCCCTGAACCACATCTCATCTTTCTTTGTCTCGTTTACATTGTCCACCAGTCTTACCAGATACCAAATACCAAATTCTTACGGCTCCAACAAAGGAAGGCGACCCCCCACAAGCTCACCTGCCGTATTCGATAGAGCCGATAAAATATTTTACGCTTCAAAATGGATCTTCGCGCTATCCTCCATCACCCTCCGAGTCCACCTCACTCGCCCTCACACCAGACGATAACGACAGAGCCTCAACCAGAGTCAGAGCCACCACCACCGATACGCGAAAGAGAAAGTCATTACAGTCGCATCAAAGCCGTGCTCGAAATGCGCCATCCCAAGAAGACGAAAGTCGGAGGACAAGAGCCGAAGCGGGCAACAAAGAGGACAAGGAGTTCAAAGAAGGATGGGCAGGATCTTATGTCGGTGTTCAGGCAAGAAAAGGCTGTGCACAGGACAGATGACCATGAGGAAAAGTTGAGATGGGGAGAGGGACCAGAACGACGGAAATCGAAAGACGAATCGGCTTTTCGCTCTTCTCCCGTCGATGAACCGAGGGAGGAAGAGGGACAGGTCCGATGGACACCAATCAACTCGGCTCCGTCGTCACAGGAAAAGCGTCATCGCTCGGTATCTTCCGATCTGTCGGAGTTGACGGATGTACCCGACTTGCCTGAGCTACCCGAACTTCCTCAACCGCCCAAATTGCCCGAGTTGCCCGAGTTATCTGAAGTGACAGAAGTACCCGGGCCAGTGACAGAAGTGCCTGAGCCAGTGCCAGAGGTTCCACTGCAGGTCATCCAATACGAGGTGGAAAATTCGACAGGGAAGCCAAAGTCTCGGAGAAAATTCGTAAAGGCTGCCCCAAAGCCCGTCATCAAAGCTGCACCACAAGAGCCGATACTTGATACCGACGATACCATTCACACTGCTCCAAAACCTGCCCGGAAGGCCGCAAAGCCGAGAGCAGCAGCTCCCCGACGCGCACCCGCTGCAAAAATCACCAAAGCCAAGCCGGTGCCGGTAGAAACAACCAAACTCGATGAGCCCAACGAAACTCCGGAAGCAGCAGAGGCAGCGATGCAAGAAGGCAAGGAGCTCGCCCCCTTCAGGATCATTATTCCCAAGCGCAAAGCCACCACGGTACACCCCTCCACGCCTCGGACGAAAAAATCCAAACACCAGCTCGGTTCCTCCCCATTCCCCGGGCACCCTCATCCAACACCTGCGGAGACCTCTCAAATCGCCACGCTACTTCGAGAACATCATGGTGCCGCTGTCCGACCTCCCATCCTCCAGCCCTCGTTGACAGTAACCGGCTGCGGCGAAGTTCCTCTCGTCCTGGACGCCCTTATCCGTACCATAATCTCCTCAAACACATCCACCGCCAACTCTGCCGTTGCTCTTGCCGGGATTGTAGCAGCATATGGTTCAAAGGATGGAACAATAAACTACGATGCAATTCACGAACGACCTGTGGAGGATCTCGAAGCCGCCATGCGGAGAGCCGGACTTGCGACAATAAAGTCTAAAAACATCAAGGCCATTCTCACCGAAGTTGCCGCCTCTCCCTCTCACCAGCCAGATACGCCACTCATCCAATCCCTTGAACACCTCCGAGACCTCCCCACCACCGAAGTAATGTCCGCACTTATGAGCTACAAAGGAGTTGGTGTTAAAATCGCCGCCTGTGTCTGCCTCTTTTGCCTGCAACGGCCGGTGCTGGCAATTGATACACATTGTTATCGGATGGCGAGGTTCTTGGGATGGATACCGGAGGGCGCAAGCGTGGATGATACCTTTTGGCATCTGGATGCTGTTGTTGGCGACGAGTGGAAGTATGAATTGCATGAGCTCTTCATGAAGCATGGTCAGACGTGTGAGAAATGCTCCAGAGAGCACGCAGAGAGTGCAAGAAAGAAAAGAGACATCAAAGCGTCAAAAGGAAAGGGGAGAGGAAAGAAGGCGGCCCCCGAAGAGGAAAAGGAGGATGCAAAGGATGAAGTCAAGGACGAAGGCGAGAATGCCTGTGTTCTGGAGGATTATGTCACAAGGGTGTGGGTGAAGAAGAGAGCAAAGAAGGAGAAGGTGGAGAAGATGGCCAAGATCGAGGAGGCGGATGCGATGGACATGGCGGAGCACGCGGAGGACGAGGACTCTGATGAATGAGCCTCGGTTTGATGATTTTTGCATTTCTGACATTTCTCATGTCTTCTTGCATGCATGGCTGAGCAGCATTTTGGGATTTCCTTTGTTTAAGGCGTACACGGTTAAGCACCTTTTACTCTTACTTCTTTTTACGGAGCCTCTTGTATGATTCAGTTTATGGTTTTATTACTTAGATACTTGATTTTACTCTCCTGATTGCTCGTATTAGCACATACTTGTCTTTCATGTTTTTTACCCGTACATAAGGCCTTCTTCTAGAGCAGGTTGATAATTGGACTTTTTTATTCTACTTCCTACCGCTTCCGGATTGCTGTGGACACTAGCCCTGCTTATTCCACTAGTTGGCACCTCTAGCTTTTCTAGAAGTCCTGGCAGCTTGGCCAATTGGCCGCTCGGCCCGCTTCCATCTTCGATGGACCGTTGATCATGCCAAAGCACGCAATAGATAAGCTTCTGAGATGATCTCGCATCTGCAGGTCAAGCACCGTTACGAGAGCCGCTAGCTAAGCACCACCGAGCTACGGAACGACCGTCGTGGTGATATGATGCAAGGTGTCAAAGTTGCGAGATGACTCGAAATGTGGCTCGGGCGAGTGTCAGGTACGAGCTGCATTGTTGCGTGCTTAGTGAGGTGAATTACTGCATAAACTCGGAGAATACGGAGATGGAGAATGGCCGACGGCGAGGAGGAGAATCGACATTTGCCATTCGTTCGGCCATATGTACTGCGACTCGGAGACGACGGCGGAGCTTAAGTGATTTAGAGTTCACCGGGCTGCAGGACATGCACAATGATGTATGCTCTTTTGTTGTGTTTTCCTATGATTCAGTACGGCTTCTTCGTGGCTCTTTTTTGAAACCTTCAAGGTACCACTGGCAACGGCCCAGTTATTCACAGTAGAACAGGCAAGAGCACATAGTACCAGAACAAGACCCCGTTTTTATTTACGATATAATCCCAAACCCCATTAAAATACAAAGGAAATACATAACGCCATGATTAAGGTAATAGGAACGAAAAAGAAAGAAAGAAACCACCCAATGATCAAATCAACAACTCGAAAACTGCTGCAGTCGTTGATTTAAACGTTGGCGCTAGTGTTCTCCTTTGGGAGAGAGCGGTAACGGAGGTATGGCTTGACGATGCGCATATCTGGGTAGAGCTTCTACAGTGGTTGTTAGTATTTGCTTCTTGATGGGACTGGTAAACTCGGCGGGGACGTACCTGGGCCTCCTCAGTTGGGATGGTTGGGTGGACAATGACATCATCTCCTGGCAGCCAGTTGATTGGGGTGGTGACTCTCTCCTTGTCTCCAGTCTGGAGGGAGTCGAGGACACGGAGGACCTCAGCGGTGTTGCGGCCGGTCGAGGCTGGGTAGGAGAGGATGAGTCTGATGGTCTTCTTTGGGTCGATGATGAAGACGGAGCGGATGGTGAAGGCGACACCCTTGGAGTCGACGTTGGTGGCATCCTGGTGGTCAATCATGTCGTAGGCAAGAGCAACCTTGCGCTCCTTGTCGCCAATGATTGGGAAGGTGAGGGTGGTGTTGTTGACCTCGTTGATGTCCTTGATCCAGCCACCGTGGGACTCGACAGTGTTGGCGGAGAGACCGATCAACTTGCAGCCACGCTTGGTGAACTCTGGCTCGAGCTTGGCGAAGGCACCGAGCTCGGTGGTGCAGACTGGAGTGTAATCTGTAGGGAGTGGGTTAGTTGCTGATTTTCTGTAGGTGGTGATGGTGTTGAGGTAGGAGTGTGGAGAGTGTTGGAACGTACCCTCTGGGTGAGAGAAGAGAATGACCCAGTTGTCACCAATGAACTCATGGAAGTCGATTGGGCCCTGGGTGGTATCGGCCTGGAAGTTTGGAGCAATGCTACCGAGACGGAGTCTAGTGGGGGAGTTAGCCGAGTGTCCCTGAGGTATCGTAGCTTCGCTCTTGTCCGAGATATCGTCATGGTGGAGAATGTTGAAGATATCGTAGGCAAGAGTGGTGAAGAACAGTAGAATCGACGACGACGGAGAGGTTGAGAACGTACGGTGCGGAAGACATTTTGAATATGTGTGGGGTATTAAGGGAAACTGAGATGGAAACGGGGGTGTTGCTTTTTCTGGTAGACGGGTTGATGTAGAGTTGAGATGAGCTGGTGGGGCAGCGGGATACCTGAGCTTTATAACATTTCCGCAATTCCTACCCCGCCCTCGTCTCATCGTGTCATTAATCATCTCTACAGTACCAAGCCTCCCCCAACCCCCATATCGACCCCTCCAACTCGATAAATTCCGTTAGTTACACCCAATTGGGCACCTTGAAGGGACGGGCTTTGGTGGGAAACATTTGATCATCGTCGCCATTTCTGTGCTCTTCGGTTGACCTCTACGGCGACGCGACTCTTGCATCATCGTTGAGCCTTCTGATTGGCTGATGGCGTTGTCTAGCACTGAATTGCGAATAAGAGTAGCGGATTTGGGATGCGGCTTAGCTGAGGAAGAGGCTTGAGGGTTAGAGCCGTTGCTGGGTGATACTGAAAAGAAAACAAAGTCAGGTGGATGAGAGAAGAAATGCTAGGGAGCGTATCGTACAGGAAACGCACTGAAGTCGACGGGAAGAGATTGTAAATTCTTATGTCCAACTGTTTTATTTGTGCTTCACCATTTCAGAAGCCCGCAACTCTTCGCTTTTTGCCCGTGAAAGTTTAGACGGTTCTGTTACATCGATTACTCTGTCGAATGTTGCAACAGTACATATATTAAACCATCCCAAGATCCCGATGAAAGCCGTCCTCATCCCCTAATCTGAGAGACCCTCATCTACTGTACCACCGTTGCCCAGGTTTAATTAAAAGTCGTCCTCGAGAATGGCACACCCTGGAATCACCCCGCACCTACGTCGTACCCCTCCAAAACCCGACGTCTCACTTTCCCAATCCAGCATTTCCCAAACCGGCCTAGCGTCGCAACCGACCCTTCAGTCTCAACCACAAAAAAAAGATTCGCCAGAGCAGAACCAAAACATCGCCAAAACCACAGCCAGCATCATCATCGCAACAATCAAAACTCACCAACTCACCTGTTTCTCCAGAGCATCGCAGAAAAAAGACCACCACCATTAGAGCCCCGATACCGACTACACCACCGGCAAGATGGGAAAACGCCACAAGACGTACAAGAAGTTGATGCAGAAATATCACATCAACTTTGGCTTCAGAGAGCCCTACCAAGTGCTAGGTATATACAACGCTTTCCATCATCGCAGTGCCAGAATGTCTCGATGACAATTTACTAACTGTTAATCCCCAGTCGACTCTGGCTTCGTCTCAGAAACCAAGCGCTTCCACATGGAACAGCCCAAGATCCTCGAACGCACCATCAGCGGCACCTGCAAACTCAGTACGCTCCTTCCAAACCCAGCACCCATCCTCACCACACAGCGCAGCCATGCTAACCAATCCCCCCTTCCAATAGTGATTACACAATGTTCTCTGCGCCACCTCTACAACCACGACCCTCCACTCCCCAAAGAAACCATCGAATGGGCCAAGTCCCTCGAAAAGCGCCGCTGCGGCCATCACGTTCTCCCCGACCCACTCTCGGAACTCGAATGTTTCGAATCCGTCGTGATCAAAGACAACCAAAACAAGCATCGTCTCTGTCTCGCCGTCCAGGATGTCGATATTCGTCGCCGCTTCCGCGAGATTCCGGGGGTGCCGATGTTTTACACCAAGCGAAGTGTGTTGATTATGGAGCATGAGAGTGAGCAGACGGAGGAGGCTAGACGGGTTAGGCATTTGGAGAAGATGTATGAGGGATTGGTCAGGAAGCCGGCGGTTTTGAAGAGGAAGAGGAAGAGGAGAGAGGAGCAGGCACAGGAAGGTGGAGAGCCGATGGATGTGGATGTGGAGGAGGGACCGGAGAAGAAAAAGAAGAAGAAGAGGGGGCCAAAGGAGCCCAATCCTTTGAGTGTCAAGAAGCCAAAGAAGGAGAAGGAAAGCAAGAAGGGTGGCGAGGACAAGGAGGGCAAGATTAATGAGGATTCAGAGACCAAGGCGGAGAAGAAGGAGGATGGTGAGGAGAAGGCAGAGAAGAAGAAGGAGAAGAAGGTTAAGGAGACCACTTCGGAGGAGAGCGCACAGAAGGAGGATACCCAGGCAGAAGGTGGGGAGGATGTGGCTACACGGCAAAAGAAGAAGAGGCGGAAGAGAGGAAAGGGCAGCAAGGGTGACAAGGGTGGTGCTTCAGAAGGAGGAGAGACTACGGCACAGGAGGCTGAGGCTGGTGGAGATGCTGCTGGTGAAGAGGACGGAGGGGAATAGTTTTCCCATCAGCTCTATCCCTAGCATGGTTCGACTTTTTTGCATTATTATTATTAGACCTGCAACTTTATGTACATAATTATACCAAATGGATTTGATTCTTGATAACATGCAACCCGTCCTAACCTAATGACGAAGTAACTCCCTGCACTGCTGGGGTCCCTTCATTGGGTATAAACTCTGAATGATTTGCACTATCCTTCTCTTTCTCCTCTTCCTCCTTCAGAGCAGCAGCGATATTCTTGCTAACCTTGATTGTAGCCACAATGAAAACTATGCACGTTAGCACTGGTTCCTCCAAACCGTTCCAATGAATACTTACTCGCCAAAAATGCAATCGCCATAAGTGCCCTCCTCGTCGTAATCCATCTCAAAGCCTCCACATCACTCTTCAGCTCACTCTTGATCAGCACAGTAATCTTGTAATTCAGCTCCTGGATCTTGTTCTCCATTGCCCTCTGCTCCGCCCGAGTCTCCATCTTGCGCTCGTTAAACATGCCCGTCAATTCATTCTTGAAACTGGCAACTTCCTCGGTGAAGCGGGTATTAACGTCATCAAACTCGGCCTGTGCTTTGGCTCGGTCCCGTCGCATCTCCTCGACTTGGGCCCTGCGAGACTGGAAGATTTCGTTGCGAAGCTCAGAAGCGGCGGCGTGGAAGAGGTAGGACTCCTGTGCATAGAGTTTTGGTTAGTAGCGGTTCGGATGGAGGAGTGACACGGTTGGGAACGAAATGATGATGGACGGTTGTAAACATACATTCTCAGACCGGGACTTGTCGAGGAAGACGCCCTTAGCATTCTCCAACTCGACCCGCAGCTTGGACTTCATAGCCTTGACGAGAGCCTCGGACTGTGCCGGCGTGAACGTTGCAAACTGGAGCCGCTGCATCATGTCGTAGGTGCTGAAATCATGTTTTGGTCCGTCACCGGAGACAGTCGAGTCCCAAAGACGGGTTCTCGGGTCTAGGGCGGGAATGGCATTTGGTGATGGTGGTGGTGGGGTTGCGGGTTTGGGTGCGTCGGCGGGGTTGGTTGAGAAGGCGGTGGCTGCCTCGTCCTTCTTTGGCGGGGCAGCAGAAGACTCGGTTGGTGACGATGTGGGCTTGGGGGAAGGTGGTGGGGTTGGGATCTTGTTTCGTTCTGGGTCAATGGGTGGGGTTGGGAATGGGGAGGAGCCGGACGCGGCGCGGGATTGGGTGCGTGGGGGGAAGTGGCCGATTGGGGTGCTGACTCGCGGGCCGAGTTTGGAGAAGGGATGGCGGGAGGTGGAGGATGTGGCGGAGGTTGCGGAGCTGGTAGCGGAGGTTGAGGCTGCGGTGGTGGATGTTGGTGGAGAGGCGTGGGCGTGGTTGGCAGCTCGGGCTATCGTGGTTGCAAGAGTTCGGAAGCGCGACATTGAGTGGGTGAGGTGTGGAGCATTCTATAGTGCAGACGGCAAGTGGGAGAAAGTTGATGGATGGAAGGGTCGTGATTGTTCGGAGCTTTTTCGGAGCGGGCTTAGACGAAAGGGACCAGGTCGTTTCGAAGGGAATGAGATCATTGGTCTGTTTCATATGTGGACTTAGCCTCGTGGCCTTGAAGCTGCCTCGAATATTTCACATGCATGACGACATTTTCCATTTGCAAGTGAACTCGGTAGATAATCCAAAGGGGCTGCGGTTGTCTCAATTGAAGAAAGACAGAAAGTGTGGAGCCTCGTTAATTATCGTCAACCACCCGGAGAGCCCCGCACTATTACAAACTCCCACTAGCAGCCTTTCCAAGAACCTCAAATCGTCAAAGATATCAAAAGCCCCATCCTGAAGCTCATCTCTCCAAACCGTTACATATCCATCACATCTACACAAATCATGTCTGGAAAGTTTGAACCAAAGACCGAGGTCCATCTCAACCCTCCAAAGGATGATCCCATCACCGTTGAGGAATTGGCAAAGTATGATGGCTCTAACCCAGACCTGCCAATCTATGTTGCCATGAAGGTTAGAAAGATCCACCTCCTTTCTCGGCTATCATGATACTGACAAACAACACAGGGTATCGTCTTTGACGTTTCCACCAACCGTGCTGCCTATGCGCCAGGAAAGAGCTACAACGGTATGTTCTTTTGCTCGCACCATGTCTCTTTTGCTAACGAGATGTCAAGTCTTTGCTGGAAAGGATGCTAGCCGTGGATTGGCCAAGTCGAGTGTCAAGCCAGAGGATGCCGTTCCAGAGTGGGAGGATCTCTCGGATTCAGAGAAGGGTGTCTTGAACGACTGGGTGACTTTCTTCACCAAGAGATACAACATTGTCGGAAAGGTCGTGAGGTAGAAGGTGCTGGGAAGTAGACGCGGCCATGACGTCGTGAGAGTAGATGTCGGATTCAGATGCTAGTCATAATAAATAAATAAACCAGCATGATACCAAATCAAAGGCTTGTATTCAAAGTACATTCATTAATTATGTGATTGTGAATATCATATTCATCTCCATGATACTAGCGAATACAAGCCTCACCATTCACTCCTGCCTCCACCTATGTCACAACTCACCCGTCACCACTAAAGCGGCATGACGCTTATCCCAGAACCTCTCTCACCAACATCGTCAACCTCATCATCCCACCAAAGTTCCACTCTACCTCCTCATCAACACCACCACCACCACCAACCCGAAACATGGTCATTCAAGCCACCGCCTTAGCAAAGACGACGCGCTCGTGTACGCCCTCCCACCCCCACTTCCGCCACTCCCCGAGCCTCAATTGAGCGCGGCACTCCCGAAGAGCCACAAGCTAACTTCATTCCCTCCAGCCCTCAACTGGGCCGACGCCCGCCGCCGAGTCATCTCCCACTACCGCGAGTGGCAGAAGGCCGTCAGTACCCCCATTCTTCCCCGATAAGAAGTTCTCCGGCAGCTTCGTCTTCGACGCCCATCCATTCCGAACCAGCGGCTTACCGGTGTTTTTTTTTCTTCTCCAGGTTCCCGAGATCCAAAAGATCTACACCCTCGACATCCCCGTCCCCACCATCCGCGCAAAGATCCGACAAGAGTTTGAGCGCCAGCGCCACGTCCAGCAGCTCCCCGTCGTCGATGTCTTGCTCCAGAAAGGCCATGCCGAGTACCAGGAGACGGTCAACTACTGGAAGCAGTTGCCGCATGTCATGAAGTTCTTTAGAGCGGAGGAGGATCCAAGGGCGAGAGTTTCTGGTGCTTTTATGGAGAACTTTTTGCAGGGACGCAACTAGGGTGCTTTCATGAGATGATTGGGGTTGTTGCGGGGGGAGGAGTGTAGATGATTTGCCGGGTGGTGGTGACGGCTATGGAGGGTTTTAGATTGTACAGAGAGAAGAGACACACATTTCCCTTTCTTTTATCTGCTAATGTAAAAAGTGCATTTCCATTTGAAGGTGCCACACGCAGTCACGTTGACAAAGGCCAGAGGAAATGAACAAGATGGCACGCTTTTAATTGGTATTCCACAAAATCAGAAATCTAACCCAAACTACAAATTATAAATTACATCCCAGTCCCAGTCCCAGCCCATAAAGCTGCCTCCTCCTCCCCTTCCCCAATACCTGCTACCGACTTCCCCACCTCCACACAAGCCCACCAAGCACCGTAACCCCCAGCTGCATCCCCAAAGCCCACGCCATACAATACAAAAACTTCGGACTAAACACCGTCCAAATAAACAAATGCTGCCTCAGCACCGTACAAGCCAACATCACAGCCACCACACTCCCCGCCTCAAAGGCCGTAAACACCAACGTATTCCTCAAGAACGCCTCTCCCTTTGTCCGCTCAACCACCCCATCAATCTCCGCCATCTCCTTATCCGTCTTCTTCTGACCTGGTGCAAACCCAACACTGGCGAGAGCTTCTCGTTCAGCTCGCTTGGCTAGCAAGAGGAAACCAGCAGAAGCCCAAAAGATAGGACCAATCCAATTACTGACAAACGTGAGTAGTCCAACAACTAGGACGTTATACCCGCTGACACCGTTATAAGCCGAGCTGAGATCAACACTCGAGATTGCATTCGTCCCCGCAAACGCAAAGAAACTGGCTCTCTGCAGCAGCAGGATCGTAAAGCTCACGTCCAACGTCGTCAACGACTTTGCAGATGACAGGAGAAGCGTCATGATGTGGAACAAGCCAAGGAGTGGGATGTTGGTGAACCTGCTCTGCGTAGCGAGAAAGACAGTGAGGAGATCATGGAGGACTTGTGCGGTGCGTGGATAGGCCGCAGTCTTCCGGCTAGCAGGACGGTCGATAAAGATCGTAAAGGCTGTTGCGATACCCAAGGCGATAAAGACGGTGCGGGCTTGGTTAACCAAGCTCACGTCCTTTGTAGCATCGAGGATCTTGTCAAGCCACGCCGGTAATAATTCCGGTGCGTCCTGCTTGGCAAATGATACCTTGAATCCAATGGCAGTAGCAACAATGGCGATAGACATGATGCCGGCGACTTCATTGCCCAAGCGGTGAAAGATTTTGCGGGAGAGCCGGCCAATGAGGTCGCAATATGTGAGGAGGACGAGAATCCAGAGGAGAGCGGGGCGGGGCGTAAGAAAGTCGCGGACGATGTCGGGGGCACCGGCGTGCTTTTGGCCGGTTTGATTGTAGCGGCGGAGGAGGCGGAGGAAGCCTAGGAGGAAGAGTATTGGGATGCCTGATGAGCCGATTCGACGCTCTTTCAGGAGGAGGATTACCATCCAGGCGGAGGTAGTCCAGTACCAAAAGTGGTGCTCTTCTTCGACGAAGCTGCTGGCGAACATGGTGATGCCGTAGAGGATTGTGGTGAAGATGAAGGAAAATGCACCTGTGCGCGAAGCATCCATCATTGGGAGCAAGTAGATCATTGAAGTGATAAATGCAGTAAAGATTATGACCGTCCCGAGCCCCATTAATCTCAAATCATAGTTGGTGGCTGTCGACGAAAGATAGTCTTGACATTTCTCAGAAAACTGGAGCACTTTGGTCAGAATGGAGTTGAACTAGGATGAGAAATGACATTACCTTATATGCCTGTTTTACAGCCTCTTCAGGATTATACCCCACCGTCTCGAATCCTTCCTTTGCCTTTTCCCAAAGACAAGCAAGAGTGTCTGCTTCGGAATCATACGTATTGCACTCTGCAGTAAATGGACCCCGCTTATCAAAGTCCGAATACCGAGCATTAGCGATTTCATAAAGCTGCTTCGCATTGCTCTGAAGTATCCTTTTTTGCGATGCCTCATCCCAGAGCCCAAGGAAAGACTTGATGAAGATACCCAAGTTGTTTTTGGGAATGGCAGTTCCCAGCAACCCTGCCAACGTGGGTACAACATCCGACTGCTCAACCTTCGTATAGTAGTCAAACTCTTCCCTGAACTCGGCAGGACATTTCACACCCTTGGAGATTTGCTTGAACTTTGGAGATAAAAGGACGAGTGCTGGTGAGGTTTCTCCAACACCAGAGCCACCATGATTCCCAGCATCATTCATACCGTGGTCTCCAGCAAGGACTATCAAAGTCGACTCCAGCTCCGGGACAGTTTCAATGGCGCGGTATAATCTCTGTACAATACCATCCATTTCAGCCTGCTTCGGAATCATGTTCTGACTACGGCAAGGTCAGCCCTGCTTCCACAATTGTCGTCCACATTCCCTTACCTCTTTGGTCCACTCTTGTGTCCGATATGATCGAGTCCCAGGTAATGCAAAACCATTCCATCCCAGTCCTTCTGCTGCAATTCATCGTCAATATGTCGCGTGACATTATTATCCACCTCCGTAAAGTCCTTCGCCCATTAGCCACATCCAACTCGTTAAACCCTCCATCGTACCCACCGCAACAAAAAAGCTACTCGTCCCATCTGCTCTCAAGAAAAAGTCCGGGAATAGCTTCAACCAGGTATCATCTCCAAACATGACCAAATTCCTTCCCGTTGCCCTGAGTTGCGCTAGCCATGTGTCTTGCGTCGCCAATGTTGAAGATGTGTCCGATTCCGCAAAGTTGAGAATAACGTCGAGAAAACTGGGGATGGAGCCGGTGGTGAGCGCCTTGACGCGGGGCATCGTAATCGTCGGTGAGGAAGCATATGCGGTGAATGGAATCGCTGCGCCGGAGGAGATGAGGCTGTAAACGTCAATCGAACCGAAGAGATGTAGAGGCGACCAGTTGGAACCTTTGGGTGAACTTGAAGCCGGACGATTCGGAGTAGACAAAGTCGCTGTAGATGAACAATGTTAGTAGTTAACCAGGGTGATTCGCGCGACCAATATCAAGGGAGACGTACCTCCGTAAGGCGTCGACTACCATAAAGATGACCTTGTCGAATGGTGCCGAGACCACATCTTCAGCGTCTCGTACGGCCAGTCCCGGCAGGAACGGTTTATAGGGAAAGAAGCCCTTTGCAAAGATCAGGATACCAATTGGCAAAAGAACATTTACAAGAGCAACAAGAGACCATGATGCCTTGGGCTTCATGAGAAGGAGCGACCAGAAAAGCAGAAAAACTCAAAAGTGGAAAAGGGACCTCAAAGAGCCAATGAACAATGACGCTGGAAGATGAGCGGAACTTCCACTTCCCCAGAATTGAGTGTGAACCCTTGTGGGCCCGCACAGACTCCCGACAGATTAAGCGCTAGACCCTATGAGGATGCGCTCTTGGCAATATAGAGTCGCCTGGTCCATGCGGTCTGCTTTCTGATTATTTTCTTCGTTTCGTCATTCCAAATACTTCAAAACCACAAAACGCAAAACACCATGGCATCACAATCTACCTCTACCGTCCCACGCCTCACACTCATCGTTGCTGCGACTCCGAAGCGCCTCGGAATTGGACGTAATGGACAATTGCCATGGCGAATTCCAGCCGAACTCGCCTACTTTGCTCGAGTCACCAAAGCCTGTCCACCAAACAAGCGGAATGCCGTCATCATGGGCCGCAAGACCTACGATTCAATCCCACCGAAGTTCCGTCCACTTCCTGAACGGCTTAACGTTATCTTGACTCGACAAAAGGGCTGGACACTGCCAGAGGATGAGCTACTAAAGGGCGCTGTTGTCCGTGAAGGGTTCACTGAGGCTCTGGAGGCATTGGGAAACGACGAAAACATTCACCGAGTGTTCATCATTGGAGGTGCCGAAATATACAGAGAGACGATAAAGCACCAAGAGGCAGATAGAGTACTGCTGACTGTCGTTGAGGGAGAAGGATTGGACGATGTTGAAGGAGAGAAAGCCTGCGACACTACTTTCGAAGAGGCTCGCCCAGTCATTGAAGAGAAGGAAGGCTGGACGAGACGCTCAGATGAGGAGCTTAGAGAATGGACGGGCGAGACGGCAGAGCTTCTGGGAGGCGTGGCGAAGGGAGTGAAGTATGAGTATAGAATGTACACCAGGTAATGGAAAGCGGTAATAGCGAGCACCACCATTGTACAATACATGCATACCAAATTCCACTTCTTAATCAAGCTTTTACCAAGAAATACGTTCGCTTGATAAGATAAGATGGCGGGGCTTGGAGCGGGGGGCGGCTCCGCCCAACGTGGTTTGAAGATTATTTTACCAACCGGTTCTGGCAGGTCCCTACATCGAGCGATCCACAGTTCCAGGTTCACGGCATCGGCATCTTATCGCACGAAGCCAAACTCGGCCGCGGTTCTTTTTCTCTTATAAACAAAAACGGTCTCACTCTTTCTCTCCTCCTACCCCTCTACAACACTCGAAACCACATCCAAAATGGCCGAAATCCCACAGACGCTCCCTTCCATCTACACCCAGGTCGTTCAGTCGTCCGAGTACCTCAAGAACCTCGTTCCAGAGGGCTTGAAGGCTCCTAGATTCGCCATCATCTGCGGTTCCGGACTCGGTGGATTGCGCGAGACCATCCACGCTGAACCTCGCTATGAGATCTCTTACAAGGACATTCCAAACTTCGCCCACTCGACAGGTATGAGGAGGAAACTGTGCCAATAGCAACACGTTGGACTGACGAGAGTATAGCGCCCGGTCATGCTGGAAAGTTGGTTTTCGGATTGTTGGGTGAATCCAAGACGCCGGTCGTCCTGATGGTTGGAAGAGTCCAGTAGGTGTCCAAGTAGCAAGGTGTGGAACTTTTCTAACTGGCCAACAGCTTCTTTGAGGGACACTCGATCGAGAGGGTCACCTTCCCAGTTCGTGTCTTCAAGCTCTTGGGTGTCGAGACTGTGATTGTTACCAATGCCGCTGGTGGACTCAACAAGGAATACAAGGTTGGAGATATCTGCGTGCTCAACGATGTAAGTCGACCACCTTCCTTGCCCTCAAAGCCAAAGCAGACGAACTGGAGCTAACATCACCAGCACATCAACATGCCAGGCTTCAGCGGTGCTCACCCACTCCGTGGCCCCAACGTCGACGAGTTTGGCCCACGCTTCCCACCTCTCTCCGACGCCTACGACCTCAAGCTCCGCAAGGCCGCCCACCTCGCCTACAAGAAGCTCAAGCTCTCCAACCCCAACCGCAAGCTCAGAGAGGGCATCTACGCCTTTGTCTCCGGACCCTCATACGAGACCAGAGCCGAGTGCCGCTTCCTCCTCGCCCTCGGTGCTGACGTTGTCGGTATGTCGACGGTACCAGAGATCATTGTTGCCAGACACTGTGGACTCCGTGTTATGGCCATGTCTCTTGTCACCAACGAGGCTATTGTTGAGCCAGTCCCACGGGGTGATTCCGAGCTTGTCCAGAACACTGCCGAGGACAAGCTGAACGATATCATTGAGGCTGGAAAGGCCAACCATGAAGAGGTTTTGGAGGCTGGTGCTCTTGCTGCTACTGATATGCAGGCTTTGGTTAAGCAGCTCGTTGATGACCTTGTCCAGTAAGGTCTTGCATTCAGGCGTTTTCCCTTTAATGGTGTACACTTTCATGGCAGCGGTGTTTATTTAGCATAGTCTCGTTTTGGAATATCACTTTTTTTTTCCTGCAACTTTATTCGGATACCCCTGATGCCGCACTGAAGCTCTGTTTGAATCTCATTTCATATACCCGCGTCGATCCGCAGCTCCTATGCGGATCTGCTTTCGAGCCTAGGCGCCAACCGATCCATGGAGACAATGTTCAATGACCAGGTCACAATCTAGTGGGTTCTATTTTGCGTATTTCTTCCGCACAAACGACTATCGTAACACTATGAAAAGATGGAAAAAAGAAACTAATAGTGCCTCATGACAATCTATCTTAATAAACAGCAAGCTCTCCACATAAGTAGCTATTTAGAACCCACTTACCTAGTTAGGCTTCCCAACAATCGGTTGCTTAAAGCCCCAACTCTGAAGCCTCCATTCATCCCAGATTGCCAGATCATAGCGAACTTCAGTTTCCGATGTCGTCTCAGAAAATGGACTCGGCCTCCACCAGGCGATTTCCTCGAAGTTATCCAAACCCTGCTCCCTACGAGCAACCAAGACATCAGTAAAGCCCCACCAGTTTGCATAGGCAATCCTCTTCATAGGACAGTACGCCTCTAAATCCTCAGTTCGATCACCACAAATTTTTTCCGCCCTGCGTAACATGTCCGTCTCACCTCTGAATGAGTTTTCAACATCACCATAGATTTCACAACAGAAAACCGGAGCAAGAAGCTTTAGCAATCTTATGTCCTCTAATCGAGCGAAGTAACTCCTTGGAGTCTCAAGAAGAAGCTTAACCGCGTTTGGTGAGGGCCAACTGGTTGGCTTCATGTTGGCCGTTTCTGATGGACGAGGTCGCTTTCTAGCTGGTTCTCCCTCTCCAGGATGGGTTTCAGCATAGCGCTGCAACAACCCTTCCACTCCATATTGCAGAAGTTCACTACTCAAGAAACTGTACTCGAAATGCCCTTCGTATCTAAAAAGAGGAGAACCTTTCGGATGCAGGATACTGGATAAGAACGGATACTCTTGCAAAAAGTCGTCGTCCTCTTTTGCTTCAGCCAACCATTTATCCCGCAGCTGCAGCAAAGGTCCGGCCAATCTTGAAACAAGATATGAATATACCGCCGAGATCGCTTCGAGCTGCCAAATATTGTCATATGCATCCCAGACAATGTAGGTCAACTCCGAATCCAAGGCATCCCAAGAATCGTAGTCAAGACCACGAGGTGTAAGGCGGGTGATGTCGACGGCGAAGTAGAGGCCATAGATCGCAAGAAGGATGCGCGTGCGTTCAGAATGGGAGACATTGTCAGTCTCAACCGAACTGAAGCTTCTTGAGTAGGGCCTTGCTGAGCTTTCTTCTTCTGCAGAGCCGGGATTAGTCGGGTAGAAAGAAAACAGGCACACCGAGCTCCGCTGGTCTGGGACCTCGGCCAGAGTGTCTACCGAGAAATGCAGGAGGAGTTGGTTGGCGATCTGATGCTTCTTCAGCAAAAACGATAACGTTCCTTCCGTGAGCCTAAACAATGATGATGGCCCCAAGTTTTCAACCCGCTCTTGCACATTTTCCAGTCTCTGCAACCAGAACTCGGCCTCCTCTTTCGCAGTCTTGTGCTGCCTAACGGCTCTTACTTCTTGCAGGAAGATGCTGACCTCGCTCGCGATTTCACGCGGAGTACTGTCGATGCCATAAATGGGCATGCAAGCAAGTTGTAGAGCGTGAACCACTATTGAATTGCCGGCCCTTTTGTTTTCCTCTTGTCCTTCCATCTCTTTATGAAGCAATGAAAGCAGCACTCCCTTTGGGAATTTGGAAAACAGTTCGAGGAAGACGAATTCGGGGAAGGTTGAAATAGCAAGACATAGTGTATCGTAACTATCGACGGAGGCGAGGATCTGTAAGCGCAGCTCGGCTGGAAGGTTGTATATCGAAGCTTTGCCAGTGCTGGCCATGTTAACTGTGAAATCGATTCTCAAGAAGCTTGTTGCAATTGGTATATACCCGCAGATGTGTTCGTGACTAATTTGTAAATTTATAAGTAAGTATACTTGTATTGTTGGTGAGAGGTGCGCGAGATACCCACTTTTATAAAGAAGAAGTAGACATGTAATACGTTTTTGCCCCCGAGTCGTTTTGCAAGTCCTATGCAGTACTTCCGGGGAAATCAAAAGCCTGGCACCACCACTGGCAGGCCTTTTAGCCTCGCTTACCTCATGTGCACTTCGCCAAATACATTGATAAGCACTCAGAAATTTACGCTCTTATTCGGGTATCAGTGCTGTATGTCGGGGTAATGACTTGAGCAAGAGCGCTGTTAATGTCTGTACAAGTATTTGCCTGTTACGGAAAGTCGCCAAGACCACTGACAAGGTTGGCTCGTCTGACAACAACCACAGTTCAACTTCCGGATCTTCTGAGACTCTCGAGCCGGAAATTCAGGCTCACCTCTTTGCGAAATAGCACAAGTACAGTACACAGTATGAATATATCCTTAGGGTGCTACTTAATCCAAAAAAAAGAATGCTATCCGCCTGTATGGAGGTTAGGGCGCCGGCTCGATCGATCTATATCGTATTGCAAAAAAGGGGTGTGCGCTCTCAACGGTTATTAGATGATTGAGAGCTCTTGTAATCGTTATGAAAATAACGGCGGTTATGGAATAGGATAACTTAACTGTCCATTAACTTGTTCTTAGGCTTATTGGTGAATCCAAATGCTCAGAAAACACTTATCGAGTGCACGCCAGGTTTGACAACGTTGTTTTGATGCTACTTGTGGTATCATATTTCAAGCTACATTCTTTGTACGAGCACACGCGACCTCTAAAGGAAATATTAGATGATATACAGTAGACGGGAACAATCGAAACGAAGCAGCAGTAGCTACTTGTAGGCAGCAGAAGTATAATATTATTTGTAATGCGCATAACCCAGAGGAACCTAATCCAGTTCAATCATAACCAGTTCCGCCAATATATCAATACCGAAAGAAACTCAAATCCGAACTTGCCATCCTCGAATATCCCAGGAACGTTGGCCGGCTTCCAAACACAGCAGCATCAGTGTCTAGAAGACAATGTTGATAAGGACCCATTTGACGAATGGAAAGCAATCATCAACGGTCTGGACAGCCTCAATCATGTTTCTGACACCGCCAAACATTCCACCAGCACCAACAGTCTTCATGATCTTCATCCAATCGGAAGGTGGCAACTTGCAGAGGCCAGAAGAAACATAACAGTTGCTATGGCTTCCGAAAGCCTTGCTCTTGATCTCCTTGCAAGTATTGTAGGCCTTGTCTCCCTTGACGACAGGAACCAGCTTCTTCTGAAGGCAGACCATCGTCTTGTCAACCCACTTCTTGCCCTTTGCGCTGAACTTGCTCTTGTTGTTTGAGAACTTGTCGCAGTACTTCTTGCCGTAGTTTTTGGCATAGCCATCCTTGCCGCACTTGACTTTCTTCTCGATGCAGTCGGTGTAGAAGCTGCATTTTCCGGTGGGGTTCTTGCAGGCGGAGGAGGCGCGGGCGAAGACGGCAGGAACAGATGACTCGTCCATGGGGATGGCGCTGACAAGGGCAGGAACGAAGAGGAGGGCCGAGGCGAGGATGCTGAAGAACTTCATTTTGGAGAGTAAAGATGTAGCTGCGGGATGGCGGTGTAGTACTACTAGTCTTGAAGAAAGAAAGATTGAGGAGAGGTGGATGATATCGACTGAGGCCTTGGATGACTGTTGTCAGCTGCTGTGATGAGGATGAAAATAAACGGAATGGGAGTGATTCTTATACTTGGAATCTCCTTGCTCAAACAGTCCAGAAGCATTCCTGATAAGAACCAGTAGAAGCACAGTTTGTGAGCCGACATGATCGAACCATGCTTCCTCTCCTCGTCTATCCGCTGTTATCGAGAATAGCTGCCAGCATCGAAAATCTTCGGTTCAGGCCGGCGTAAGAGATACCACTCGAGGTTGACAACGACCGCCGAGGTTGGTGATGCTAACCAGGTAGTTGATCTTTGTACGACATTCTTGGTGAAAAGTCATGCATTAGTTAGGTGTAAACGGATACATCCGAACATGCCGATCTCCTTCTTCGGGATATCCGTACGCACGCACAGATACTCAGTGCAAAGCTAGGCTCAACTTCGGTATGACAGCTGTCGGCTGTCGAGCAAGGTTGTAGACGAGCAGGCGCTAAACGCCTAGTCTCGATCTCGGGCGTCAAGAACGTACAACTATCAGACGAGCCTCCAGCTCCTACACATCGATCGTGAGGCGAAAAGGTCTCAAGGATGCCGTTTGTCCGTATGTATCCGAGTCGTTTCTCCTAAGTTTGCGTTTGGTCGACTTCTCATCAGTTTCCAGTCTGTTGGTGGAGGCATAGGCGCTTAACTTTGCTCAAACATGGAAAATACTCGAATGTTGAATCGACACCCCTAAGCATAGGGCTCTTGAATTTGGTATGGTGTCTTGATGTGATTGCGACCTTTAACAGTCGGGAGAGTGTTCGGCGATCCGCTATTCCTGTGTAATGTGTAGTTGTGATTGCTGTGGATGTTCGAAAGAGAAGGCCCCAACCCCATAAAATTTGATCTCATCATTCAACGCGGAGACAACTCCGTACCACCTGCGGAAACCTAATGGGCAGGAGCCGGCCAGGCCGTTCATGCATCTGCACAGCAAACATATCAAAACAAAAAGAAAACATAAATGCAACTTAAGAAGTACTACAAACAAACGACATCGACAATTGGTTCTATAAACAGCCTCCAAAGCCACAGATAATCAAGTTTGAACAATGGAAGAAGGACATCATTACGCACGAACGAGGCTTCAAACAACCTGAATGTAACATAAAATCCGAGAGCAATGCAAGCTAATAGCCCAAAAGGTGAAATCTGGAAAAAAGGCCAACAATTTAGTTCTCTCACAACTGTTGAGCATGAACTATGTAGCTGAATTAAGTACTTAATTACAGTTGAACAACCCGAGTATCTTCAAAATCGCGATGTCCTGGCATAGACTACATCAAAGCTCCCCCAGGTAAACGTGGCTATAAGCCACTAAAAAATCCAATTCGTGTGCCTGCTCACATCTAGCAGATATAACAGTGACGCTCGATTATCATCCCTTTCTAACAACCTCTTCCGACGCATTGTTCGCTCACGAAATAACCATAGCCACGAAGACCACTTCAAACCCAAATTGCAAAGAAGCAAGCTAAAGTACAGTGAATGAAAAACAGACAAACAACAACCTCAAGTAGCCTGTTCTCCAAGTCGTGACATGTTGTGAAAGAGAAAGGTGTACCAGAGAATACAAAGCAAAGACGAATAAACAGCAAACACTTTCCCCAACCAAATGCAAGAAAAATGCAGAAAAAGAAAAAAGAAAAAGAAGAGAACAAACAAAACAGCTAGGCCGCTTACGAACGAACCAATCAAGTACTAATCCGCAGCACCAAAAGGCTTTTAAACTGAAACATTATAACCAAATAACCGTAGAATATGACGCCAGAGGAAGTAAGAACATGCATGCTTCATGGTGCAGAAAAAAAAAAGACGAAAGCCAAAACAACACGCCTGAACCTCGGAATGTATGTACATGTGGAATAGTATAAGCCCAAACTAACGCAACCGTACGCCTAGAAACGCAATGAATAATTACAAGACCCTGCGTCTGGTAGAGTATAATAAAACACCTCCAGATTATACTAGGATCACAGGACAAGGGACGAATGATGCAAACAAAGAGATAAACAGGAAATCAAAGCCATATAGTGAGCACCATCGACATCCTACATCCCAGGCTGACAGAACACAACTCTCCACAACGAGAAGACTACTCAGCTACTTCCGCGCAAGCTATTTCCAGTATCAACCAAGGCAGTAGAGGTCACCGTAGTCAGAGAACTAGTCTCCTGGACTAGCGTGGTAGCCAGACCATCGGTGACCGTAGTGGAGGTGTGCGAGGAAGAATCGGTGTAGGATTGGACGATCTGCGAAACGTCGGTCATAACTTCATCGACAGAAGGAGTAGGAGCGGAGGATAGGCCATTAACATGCGCTTCTTCGGATGCAACTCTTCGTTTCGGAGACCTTGAGTCCTCGTTGTTATCCCCCTCCTCATCCCTGGCTCGCTTTGCTCGGGGACTTGTAGATCCTACTGCTACGGCCGGGCTGTTGGCACTGACAGAGGAGAGAGCGGACTCAATCGGCGTACCATTTGCAGCGGAAGAAGTGCTATGCGTCTGGTTGCCATTAGCCTCAACTGTAGCCCTTTCAGCCTTGATTTCGGAGATCTTTGAAAGAATCCATGTCCGGCCTTTGCTCAGTGTATCGGCAACATATTTCTCCATCTTGTTGTAGGATGGCGAGCCCTTCTCAGGAACCTTCCTCAAGTTGCAGTAATATTCGCCTTTCTTTTTGATTTCTGCTGCAACGACCTTCTTGGATGCCTGTATAAAGTTAGTGACGCAACTTTAGAGATGTGCCAAATTCAGACTCACCCAAGAGACCAATAACTTCCAGTCCTCTTTGGGCGGCGCAGGAGGGCCCGAGCTACTCCGCTTATGAAGATGCCACGGGTTTCTCTTCGCCATAAGGTTTGCCATAATTGGGCCATGCTAGATTATGTCAGTGACAAATGTCGGAGATGAAAGAATGCTCCGACTCACCGTCTTGAGGAGGGCTCGTTCAATCTCGGGTTCCGTCAACTTCTTCTCCACGGTTTTTCGTCTCTCCTTCAGCTTCTTCTCCGCCTCGAGCTTCTTCCTCTTTTCCCTTGCCTCGCGTTTCTCCTCTTCGATATCCTTCTGCAGTAGCAATTCTAATTCCCTCGCACGGCGCTCTCTTTCAGCTTCTTCCTCTCGTCTTCGGTTTTCCTCCTCTCTTCTCCTCCGCTCCCGTTCCTGCTCCTCAGCCCTTCGCTTCGCCTCGAGATCGACATAAGATGACGACTGCTGCATAACTTTCTCAACAATCGAACTCTTCGACTTCTGAATGACCGACTGTGGATGGTAGGGAACAGTGGGGAAGGTGTAGGAAATTTGCATCCGATCGGTTGACTGATAGCAGCGCCTGTTGTTGTGGAAGTGAATGGTCCAACCTGGAGGCAAAGGTCTGTTGAAATCCTCCTGCTCTTGCATTTGGCTTTTTGGACCTTTTGGTGCGCCAGGGACATGTGCCTTCGGCGTGAACTTTCGGTAAGGCGGACCAGTTGATGAAGAAGGCCCAGAAGGCGGCACGGGTGTAGAAGGTGCAGGAGAGTTATTTCCCGTACTGCTGTCCCCAGGGCCTTTCGACGGTGAGTTGGAATCGTTGTCGTCACCTTCTGTGCGTATCCTTCTCGGTATCCGATACCCAATTTTCAGTCTACTCCAAACCTCGAGCAACTCGGATGCCTTTGCAGAAACTTCGTCGCATTCGGATTCGGTAAGCTCTTGTATAGTCCCTTCGATTTTCGAGGCTGTAATCTTGTTTTTCGTCTCGTTTGGCCAATGTACGAGGATGTTGAGGATATTGAGAATTATCGTCCGGCTCTCAATCCATCGCTTGATCAGCGTGTTCATAATTTGGTATCCATGCAACCTCATCACCTCTCGTTGAATACCAATATCCTCGCATCGCCGTATTCGTTCAAGGATCTTCGCGACGATGTAGTCCTCCTCGTTCACCAGCAGAACACCCATGATAACGCTGATGGAGCTTTCCGCATCCAAAGGCAGCGGCTCGTAGAACTTAAGAAAGTCTTCGTCAACACCGACAACCTTTCTGCCTTTCCTTGAAATCTCCAATCCAAGAGCTTCCGATACCTGGTCCGAGATTTTCCGGGTGCTCATCTGCTTGCCGCCATCGGTCTGAGTCTTTCCTCCAATGAACCCGAGACAGTTTGGCTCCCCACACCAGCATTTCTGTGCCTCCGAGCCATACCGATCCACGTTGTAATCGAAAGTCAATTCTTCGCCTGCCTGTATCTCCCTCTTGGCAAAAATACCCATTCGGAATTTCTTGCCGACAATCCATTTCTCCACATAACAATTTGGGTTGCAAGAGTGGTTGCAGAAGCGAGCCAAATTTCCCTTCTTGGTAGCGTCGATGAACTGGTTCTTCGCGAGTGACATGAAGTAGAAATGCTTTATGCCCTCCTTGTCGTAATCCATCCGCCGTTTGTGGTAGCGAGGCTCGTCGATGACTTCTCCAACATATTCGAAAATGAAGGTATCCGGGTCCAGTCGCTTGTCCGCCCGAAGCCCATACCCCTTATGCTCCGTCTTGACAACTGAAACATCCGCCCATTCGCGCCGCTGAAACCGTTGATTTTGACAATTGTACCCACAACCACACGAATCTCCAGCACATTCCATGGAAGTGTTGACGTTTATACAATCCGAGCCGGGGGCGCAAGCCATATTGACGCCATCAACTTGCAAAAGTCAGTAAGGCCCGAGTATTCCAAGAGTCATATTCGGTACGTACCATTGTCAGATCCGCAGTCGCACGCCATCGGTTCCTCCTGGTCGGTATTGCCCAACTTCATCGACGTATACGTGCATGTTGTGATGACAGTGAATGTCGAAGTTGCTTCCTCCGTCGCTGAAGGATAGTCGAGTAACAGCGGCGGCCCTGTTGACTGCTTCTTGACATTCTCGGCCTTTGCCGGCTTCTCCTCCGTCGAGTCGGGCATTGTGGAGGCGGCGGTTTCAGGGGTGGCTGTTGTGGTCGAGGGCGCGGAGTTGTCGGACGTGTGAGAGGTGGCAGAACTAAGGGTGGTTTTGGACAGCGAGGAAATGACATGGTCGGTAGAGGGTATTGTTTTGGTGTCGACGTCGTCGTGTCCGCTTAAGCTGTCGGTCGCCATTGGCGAACCTTCCTCGTTCTTGACACTCGGAGATCTCGTCATGTTGCGGATGTTTGGTTTGGAGGTGGGAGGTGGGAGAGGGAGACGATCGGAACGGATTGGTAAGGCCACTCCTACACCGTCGCGACCAGGGTGCAATCGACGAATGCAACTCTACACGTCAAGCAGGCTGTTTGCAACAAAAAGATCTATTGATTCTGATACGTACTCGAGGCAGAGCTGTGTGAGAACGTTGGTGTATTTCCAGTTGGGAGTTGAGGGGGGGGCTTTGGTTGAGGGACGATGAAAGTTTCCACACGAAGCTGTCGTGAACTCGAGACCGAGCGGCAAGAAGGATTACTGCTTAAAGAAAGGGACTCAAGAAGTGGTGCATCCAACCGAAGATGTCCTTGCAGTCTCCAGTATCGCCAGAAGAAATAAAGTGAAAAGCAAGAAGAGAGAACGGCGGAGGCAAGGAGAGGGCCTGTGATATGAAGAGGAATGGCAATAGAATCGCGCTACGAATTTTTTGGCTGCTGAACCTGCAACCTGGGCGCCAAGAATACACCTCCTCGCTCCAACGACCGCTTCCCCCCTTGGGCTTGTAAGCAACCGATTTCCTGGGCCGAGAGCACCGGTAAGAAGGCACAGTAGAGTGCAAAGGTGGGAAGATGTTTGCGAGAACGTAGAAAGGCGTAGGAGACCACAGCCGTGTGCAAACAGCCTGACAAAATAACAGGGGCCATGATAAGATCCCCTTAAGAAAGAAACAAACGCCACATAACTGAATTCCTCCCCCAGCAACCACGCTGAATCAGATCCCGTGGCGCCCAGGTACTCGTACCCACAACGCCTCTAAAATACCACTGGGAACGAAAACAATGGCAATTGCTCTTGTAACTGCCCCTACAATCGACCAGCACCGTAGCATTTGAACTTGCTCCGCAAGCGTGTCACAGGCAGAAGGACAGCACAAACGTCAAACGTTTTCCGAATAAGGGACGCCGTAGTAAGTTCGGTATGCCCTGAGAAGATGCATGAGATGTATCCAACATTACATCCTACCCGCTTCCTCGGTTAGTTCCTTTCCTACAGATGCCGCCATGCATAATTCAGCGCCTTCGAAACTCACAATCAGAACCGTCCCCCGAACCACCACCTTTCTTTTCTGTCTGCGTCTGCGAGGTGCGAAAGAAGTGATCCCCTGCAAAATCTCCCAAATCTGGAATGCTACTCTCCGTGGAATACCGGCAGCCGTCTTTCTCAGAAACCCCGTCGTTGAGCACAGGTGGCGGGGTCAACTGGAATCTCGACCTAAGTGCCAGAGACTTCGCTCACAGCTCTCCATAAAGGGCCACCTTAGGTCTGGAAAACCCGACCGATGAGATGGTGGTGGTTGTAAGTCTCCCATTTGCACCTCCGAAACTGCAATGACGCACATTATTTCCGTCCCACCAAGAGAGTCCCTCTCCATTACCAACAGTAGTCGTGAGGAGAGTCGAGCCTCCGTATGAACCACCGCTCCTAATGATGGCACTGTCGCTGTAAAACAGTGCAGAGTGGGTTGGCGAGTCTGTTGTGAAGGTCCTGCTGGTCATTAAGGCCAGCACCACCAGCGTTTTCGGCATGGCAAGGACATTGTTTCGCTTTTCGACTTATGGCGACGCGGTGGACTGGCTGACTGATCAGGAGCTCGAATGGTGTCTAGCGTGATTCTGTGTAGCTGGTTGTCGCATTTCGGAGGTTGAGGCGGTACTTCGGCTGGGAAGGGTGGATCTTGAGATGGTTGAAGTGGGCAAAGAATTGACAACGATGAAGTTCACAACATCATTTTCATTTTGCCAAGAATCATAGTTTGCAGCAGCCTGTAAACCCATCCAAGTTCCAGTCGTCCCAACAGGACGATTCAGCAACCATCGACAAAGTCAGGCACCGTTCACGCTTGTACCTTGCATTCGGGACGACACACTGGGCGGGGATTCTCTATGTAGTTATTTTTCAGTCAACCACTTTTCGTCTCTTGACAGCTTTCAAATTATCAGAGTCGATTCGATAGTTTGAGCAGCTTCCTAACTAGCTTGCGAGTTGGACAGCCTCATTCATGCCGCTCTCGTCAATCAGCTATCTACTTAACACACCCGGCCGCTTTCTGGTTGAATGAACGCTGACTCTCTGGACTTGCTCAATGCAACTCGAATTATTTCAATTATTTCATGGGCGCTTTCAGGCCTTGCCGTCGAGCTCTTTGGACATTAAATCATCGAGGGGTTGATTCAGAATGATTCTCCAGTTAAGTAATGAATGCCCTTGTCGCACGCCGCTACCCTCAATTACGATTCAAGCAAGTTTCTTCGATCAGAGCAACATATACAGCTACCTGACGAGGAGGAGCGGAGGAGTTTGTAACTAGAAGGACACAATACTCAGGAGGCATGCTTGCTCTAAACGTTCAAAAAAGATTGGTAGGTATGCACTATGCGTTCCAACCCAGCCCACCATGCCACCAGCAAAGCTGTTCCTATCTTCTACGAGCATACGAGTCCATATGATACTCAACCTAAGGATAATACAGGGGAGCCTTTTCAAAGGCCTGGGATTCACTAAGATAACTTTAAATAGCATCTAATCGCTTGTATGATCTGACTTGGCAACTGCGGGGCTCGGTATGGTCAGCCCTGTTTGAAAAGGAAAGTAGAAGGTCATTGGTTCATTCGGCTACACCCTCCCGGAACCGACGATTCGATATGTGAGCGTGACGACGAACGGGTAAAAGCAATGGGCTGGTAAGAAACGTTCAAAGGTTGATTTGAGGCTCCCATCGCATGGATAGTCATGACTTGGACACAGCCATTCGCTGCCAGCTCAAATGAGTACGAATGTTCGCCCTGAGATTCGCAGATCATCTTTAGAGCTGAGATGCCAGTTGGTCCGCTACTCCTCTTTTCTCTCTTTTTCTACCTTTTTCTGTTTGCTGATGACTGGAGAGCGAGGGACGGAAACCCAGGCAGGTCCTGAAGGCTTTCTGTATGGTCAGACAACAAGTGCTACGTGCACCGGCGGCGAGACTCGGGGTTTCATGGCTCTTTGCAACACCTGAAAGCTCGGGCGAGGCCTGCATACTTGCATTTTCGACATCTCAGAATCGCTGGCGGAACCCCTAGTCAGACCCTCTAGCTTCAAAATCGCACCCAACCGGCACTGCATGGTTTCCCAAACCGGCCAAGCAAGTTTTACCCTCGTTGATCGGGATCGGACGCAGCCCTGTTTCGCGGATATAAAGATCACACGTCTAGGCTCTTAATCACAAATCAATCACAGATTCCTCAAACTACCGATTTCTCGACTCTCACTCCTACAAAACGGCATCTCGACCCTTTCGCTAGTTAAAGCAAACGAAGAGGTACGTTCGACAAGGAGGACACCGTTGTCATCAAATCATTCTAACTTGTTTGACAGGAGAATCAATCGGATACTGGCATACCAACGCTTCCATCGCTTATAATAATCGTATGCATCCGTCCTCTCCTGATCAAACTTCACCACCACTAACATACAGACTTAGATCCATCAAGATGGCCAAAAGTGTTTCCGACGTCCCTCAACGCACTGCTTCTCCCAGACCCACATCATCCGTAGACTCTAGTCCACGGCGGCTTCATTCCGACATCCCATCTCGGACGTTTGTCAGGTCCCCTGACCGAGATTTACTGAGAAGAGTCACGTCACCCAAGCCAACCAGCAACTCGCCATACCAACTTCCTTTGACACCTCCCCAGAGTGGACCGGCATCCCCCACTGTGGAGCGTCCACACTTTAGCGCCATCCGACGAACGAGCTCACCAGTTCAGTCTGCAAAGATCACAAAACGTCTGCCAAAGACAAACAAGCAGGTGAACTACAAGTACGCCACTTCTACAGCTTCAGATCACCAGGTCGAGAAGGTTCTTGCGAACCCCGTTATCGATGAAGCAACTGGTGAAGTTATTGGCCACAAGACGTTGATGACAAAGACGGTGACAATGACCCTCACCACCACAGTTATCGTATCAAAGCTCGACGAGGACGGTAATGTGGTTGAGGAGTCCATAGTGGAGGAGAACAAGGGTACTGCACTCAAGGGAGAGGATTGCAAATGTGGACACTGGAACATGCATCAGAACTTCCACCTTAGCCATCACAGCAGTGGTGGTGGACAGTAAGAGGATGCTGGCGCTAAGTCCCCTCTCTTTATTGTCTACAGTCGACTCTCTGTGGGTGGCCGCTTTTGCAGACATCACAACTCGACACTCATTCCATTACACCCGACACATCTCAGCTTTCCGAAATTCTCGCCATCTTCTCTCTCCTTTGATATTCCATGGCTTATCTGGACATCTACCTTGGGCTTTTTCTGGACCCAGCCTGGACCTTCTGGACTCTATCTGGAACAATTCTGGACTGCTCTCCTATGGACATCCAAGGAGTTAACCTACTCGCCGGTTTGGCGGTTACAGGACCCGGATTGGACACTATTGGACTACTACAGGTGCTAAACTATGGACTGGACTTTACTGGACTCGACTGGATATTACCCCATGGACCCCGGACCGCCCCATTTGTAGCCTCTCGGGAAAGAGCTACTTGGATTTTCATAGGAGAGCATTCCTGGACCATGTATGTCTGGACCGGAGCCTTCTTTTTTGTGGATGTACCATGGACGCTCGCTACACTATTGCATATCGGAGGCTTGATCATGATCCGCTGGGTTTCCTTTTTTTTTTTTTGCGTTTCCTTCTGTTTATTTACTACTTGTATTCTTGTATCTTTCTTCTTTGTACATTTACATTAGGTGGGTGTTTTTGGTTTTCGTTTTGGCTCGGAGTAATTGGTTGGCTTTCTTTCTCGAGGGTGTATTCAACGCCCTACTCTTAGTATAGTAATGTTTATGAAGCCGCTTTTGTTTCGAGATGCCCTATCTCTCCTACATATGCAACTGAGCACGACATGTTCAACTCCGAGTCTTGAATCCCACGATAACTGGCAATACAAGCAATCGGCCCTCAAGGCTGCTGGTGGAAGGCTGAAACAACCTCGCGACTTGATATATGCCCCACTACACACCCCATGCAGACCCCGCTTCCGGAAGGCTGAGAATAAGTGACAATCCGTGGCAGGCACATGACTGCGTAACTTTGTAACCGGACCTGAGGTCCCGGAAGCACAAATACAGTCAGTCCACTGCCGGATCACCCATGATTCAATGTGTGTGTTATACTCGCGGCACTTCCGTGTTTGAGGCTGACCTTCATAATATACCACTCTTATCTCCGAAGGAAGAATACAAGCTTGCGGCCTACCTGCTTGAATCAGGGAATTGAAGATGTTTCACCAGAATGAATGGCTGCTTGACGATTAGAAGGCTTGCTATAACTCCAGTCAGACACTGATCAAACCTAACTATCCAACTCGTCATACCGGAATAGAGCACTGGCATTGGTTTACAAAGAAGCATACGACAAAACCACCCCACCAGGCAAACCGAATAGTATTCGAGAGCCCCGTATGTGAGCATCGTTAACGTTGCTCCGGTAGCACTACCCGAAGACAAGGCTCAAAGGTTCGAAACTTGATGTCTAAAATATCAGCTTTTACTGACGAGCCATCACACCGAGCTTCGGAGAGGCGAGTATTATATGTAACCGCAGCCTGTCGACGTGAGATAATAAATATACAGAACTGTGATGAACCCAGGCAAAACGCTAATATGACCAGATTATGAATATAAACAAAACGCCCAACTCCTAAAATGCAACCCAAAGGCCCAACGCAAAGCAAGTGATGCATATGCAGCCATACAATCGTTCAAGGCATAGCGTAAAGCGCCTCCAACTCATCCTCATTGGGCTCGTAATCCATCTCATCCAAATCTGGAAACTCTTCCTCGGCGGCCTTCTTTGGTGGGGATGCATCTTTCTTTGACGTCGCAGAAGGCAGTGCACCGCTCATCACTGTGTCCACTGGCCTTCTAGCAGGCTCCGCGAATAATTCGTCTTCGTCAAAATCTGGGTCTAGTGTCGACTTGTACCCAGTATTGGAAGCACTTGGCTGTTGCTCGGTCGCCTTCTCTTTTTCTTTCCTTCGGGCCTCCATGTCCGCCAGGTTCTTCTGACGTATTGCCTCTCGCTCCTTTGCCTTCTCTTCATCCCTCTCTGCAAAAGCCGCTGCGAACTCGGCATCGAAAGCAGCATCATCAAAGTCGTCAAAGATGTCACCTTCCTCTGGAGGTGAGGATCGTGCTGCCGCTGGTGGTGCCCCAAATATGTCCTCCATATCCATTTCGTCGGGAACGTCGTTCGTAGCAGTCGATGTCTTTGCTGGGGGTGCTGTTGAAGCTTCCTGGTCGCCGATCCTTTCGGTGTTCTTTTCCATCTCCTCCTCCTCGGCTTTCGCCTTCGCTCTCTTGTCCTCGTCGATGTAGTAAGTACGTGCTACCTGGATCCGTCTATTGTGACCAAGCTTTTCAATCATCGAAAGAGTGTCTCGGAACTTTGCTTTAGGGAAGAGATCGTGGGCCCAGAGCTGATAGAAAGCAAGTAGTTTGGCGCAATCCTTGTACTGTAAACCAGGTCAGAATACAACCAAACTATCAACCTGATTGCTATCACTACCTCATGTCCCTTTCCCTTGAACTTTAGTTTCTTTGGTGCATCCTTTCTGATCTTTTCCAGGCCATTCGGACCAAGTAGCCTGAGAGCATGAGGTTAGAAGGATCGAGACAGCGGGCAAAAGTCCTGTCCACACCTATCTGCATCCAGCTTTGCTCTTAGTTTCCGCTTCGCAATTTTTACTTCGTCATCAACGCCCGCCATACTGTCTTTCTTTGCGCCCTTGCCATCCTTCCCATCTTTATCCTTTGCCGAACTTGACTTTAGTGGCTGTGGTCCATCTGGGTTGTTCCAGTCGAGCTCGTCGAGATCTGCTGTAGGGTCGAAATCGCCAAAGAGTTCATCGAAATCGTCTGACATTGTGAAATTCTGGTGGTTCCGAGAGACTTTTGAACAGAAGGTGGAGTTTGAGTAAAGGTCGAAAGGTCAGTGAGCGGGACGTTGGACTTGGGAAGACGCGCAGAAAGCGGCTCGCGTCCCCAGCGCGACAAGCCACTGACGGTCGCCGCTTTTCGGCTTTTGGATCAAGCTTTGGCGCTATTCCCGACTGGGTTGTCGTGTCTTGGCTCCATCGAACCTCCGAAACGACGCTTGAATTCAACGTCAATCCACTTTATCTTTGTTCTGAATCGTCACTTTCCACCACCACACATACCAGCCATGTCGGTACCTCCGAAGCCGGTACAATCCGAATTCCCGGTAAGGCCTCTATCGGCATCGCTCAGCTGTCTATCCCGTCGGCATTGCTAACCAGGCCCAGGTCATCGATACCGACCCGTCAGTATTCTCCTCCTCCTCTTCCCACTTTCATCTCCCCCACCTCCCTCGGCTTCAAAACTCATCTCAGCCCCGAACGTCGACCAATGGAAGCGAAACAACTCGAATCAACTCCGACGCTGCAAACTCCGATCGCTGACAAAAGGTGGCTATAGACATTTCAACCGAGTCGTTCGTTATGCCCGTCCATCCGACTGGACCATGGCAGGAGCCACCGCCGCTGCCGGTCCAGCTATCGCCTACATGTGGGAGAAGTACTCGCCTAGCAATGCCTCCCGCCACAGTCTTGCGAGCACCATGAGATTGACCGGTGCCATCGGATTGACTGCCGGTTTCCTCAGACTCTACGTCCAGTCCTCCAGTACGTCATTTCCGGTGTTTGGATTTTCGCAACCAATGAGGGCGGCTGCTAATTGGATATAGTGAGATTCTGGGGCTGGTCTGAGAACCAGAGAGAGCAGGACATGGATATGAGGGAGATGGTCAACAAGGTCAAGAGAGGAGAGCCATTGTACGGCAAGTCCATCTTGACGGAGTACATGCAGGGCGTTTCCGCTAGAAACTCCAGATACTCCCAGGTGTTCTTGCACGTCGTTCCATGGTTCAACATTGTGAACCACAACGAGGTAAGTCTTCCAGGGTAGACATTGATTTGCATATCTAACTTGTTTCCAGCACGGTGTTGATACCGCCAAGTACTACAAGCAGGCTGAGGCTGAGTTGGCCGCTGAGGGAAAGACTCTCAACTAGGCAAATGCTTAGCTTGATTTGAATATAAAATGGCATTTCCTTTTGTTTGTTCTTCTTTCTGTCCATAATTGACTGCATATGGTGCGATGGTCCAGGTCGTAGGAGGTGACCTTGAGGCTTGTAGATTATACGCTGATGAGAATACTTTTGACACCCTCACATATTGTTGATTGGAGTAGACTTGACCAATCACTGAGTCGTGTACAGTGCTTGCAGACAGTGAACAGTACCGAAACTCCCAATGCGCCGGAATTCTATAAATCTACTTGATATTTTATAAAACAATAAGAAAAGGTATTAGGTATTGCGTCTTGACTTTGCTTCACTGAAGCTGATATTCCGATATCCGATCCCAAGAATAATGCAAGACCCAATCCAACAATGCAACGCTGAACTCTGATATATCGTACAAAACCCTCGTCCGAAAGAACAGTGAAACCTCGTCCCTCCAATTTCACATGCATCAATATAGCTGTAGGCGGAACCTACATTCCATTTGTCGTGTTGAACCAATTACCTCCGCCCATCTACAATCTACTCAGTCGCTCTTCTTAAGCTTCTTCGACTTGAGTGCCTTCTTGGTGGTGGCCGCAAGCTTCGCTCCTTCACCCTTTGCTCCAACTTGCCAACCCCAGCGTCTGAGGACCTGAACAACCTTGGGCAGGACGGCAGCAGTCAGAGGAACTCTCAAGAAGATCAAGCTCTTGTGGACCGCGTATGCCAAAGCCAACTCAGTGTAGATGCCTACGCCGGTAAGAATTAGCACCAAGCTGCCATCACAACAACCCCATTCTTTCAATCAAGGGCACACACGAGGGATAGACGGATGTGAGTCACTTACTAGTCTTTTTCTTTCCTCCCTCCTCCACTGGTTCCTCATCGGTGGTCTCTCTCTTCTTCAACCATCCTTCAGGCAAGACACTTCTGATCCACCCGACAGCTGCCTCCTCGTATTCTCCGACCACATCCGCACCAATCAGTCTAACCGCAACAAAGCACACCGGGAAGTCCAAGGCCGAAATCAACAAGTAGACACCCAATGCCGTGTATCCGTACTCTTTACTCAAGGCCTTGAGTCTTTGAGTGAACGAGAGCGACCCAGATGGTGGTGGGGTTGACGATGATGACGAGGACGAGGACGAGTATTGTCTCTTGGTTTGTTGGCGGTAAGAGCGGAAGGCGGACCGAGCGAAAGGGCTGCGGAGGAGCGGTTGTGCTTGGGTTTGGATGGATCTTCGGAGGATAGGATTGGCGGTTGTGGTGAAGGACGTTGCTGTGCGGCGGAAAGCGGCGGAAAGGCCGAGACGGAAGAGAGGACCCTGAGACATCGTGGTGTTGAGTCGCTACGCGGAGCGTAAGCCGAATGTGACTTGTGGAAGTGCTCGCAGACGATGTCGTGAGGGGATGCGTAAGAGAGGGAGGGATGAGATGGAAGTCGAGGTGAGGCGGATCCGAGATAAAGGCTTGGCGGGTAAGGTTGACAGGTGAAAATGAAGGGGATGGATTGCCGTTTATGGATTCTCACGATGCTGACTACTTAGGTAGTAGGTCAACACTTGGAACTAAGTAGCTATTTACCCTCGAAAAGAACATTCACGAGCGGGGCTTTATAAAAGAGATCGAGACCCCAGATGAAAATATGTTCAAAGCTCAGCAACTCAGGTTGTTAGATTTTGAGGTACAATCTCGATCAGGTCAGAATTAACTGTAAGAGTCAACAGATGATAGCATCAATCAGTATAGCAATCAGTGCCTAAGTACTTACTCAGATACTTCTTAGTGCCATCAGACTTCCTCAGCGCACCGAAGGAACGCTATAAGAAGCATTCACTAAACCACGGGTGCGCCATTAACGGTATATTTTTTGACAGTGTGCGCTGATACGAATTGCATGCAAAGCAACTCTTGAAAATACGCTTGCAAGAGAAGAAGTTAACTACTAGAGTACATCCATCTGACAGTATCGTAGAAAATAAAGAAAATAAACAAAAGAAACAACCAAAATAAATGCTCCACATACTACTGTTGATATCCCGTTGTACAGCTGCCAATGCGACTTTGTCCGGCTTCCAATCCGATTCATGCCGTCCGTCATTGCAAGCTACCTCTCGAAAACCATGATACTGAGAGCTCAAAAATACTCTTGACCGGTGAGAGTCAGGCAAGCTTGCGAGGAGTTGACCTGAGAGAGGTAGGTGTATCAGCCCCCATTTCGTACTCTGAAACTTCCTGATCCGAATCGTTCACGGAAACCTCATTCAACTGGATGTCGACTTCTAACTGCTTCCCTGCCTGTCTCTTAGACAGATGCTTCCTCTCATTGACTTTCTCAGCTATCAATCGAGCACGTTCAGCTAGCTCGGCCTTGCTCGGTCTTCCTCTTCCTCTCTTCTTGGGAACTCCATCCGGGCCGGCCATAACTGGTGTTACTGCCTGGCGCTTCGGTGGGGGGGTTTCACCATCCGGAAGAGGGTTCTTGCGTGGGCGGCCACGACCACGTTTGACCGGAGTTCCATCGGAATTTGTGATGGTAGGCAACGTCGCACTTGGGACTGGTTTTGTGTCGAATGAAGGGGTAGCGGAGACTGGAACAGGCACTCTAGGCAAGGGTGGAGGCCTGTGGAAAGCTGGTGTGGTAAGAGGGGTACTTTCGTCTGCCTCACGTAGGGATCTGATATAGGCCTTGGATTGGGCCATCGTACGTCCTTTACACTGGTTAGTTAAGAGCTCTACTTGGTGCGGGCCTTTTACCTGGCGGGAACTTGATATTGTCCCAATCGATTTCAAAATCACCAGACGTTCTCATGACTTCCTCGAGGAGTGCCAACTACACAGCAATAACAAACACCATTTGTTAGCAAATAATCCCATCGGCGATGACAGCATTCATCTTCGGTATGATTTTCACGGTATTTTATGATGTTTGCTAACCTTCTCATGGAATCCAAACTCGAACGGTGTCCCTATCAAGCCGGACATGTTTGCTAAGAGTTGATGGTAGTGTATTTTGTCGAGACTGCTGGCAGCTTTTTGGTGTTTATCGCCAACGACAATGAATTATCTCCAGTAGCGACAACGGTCGATTTTGATGCAGACGCGACGATGAGAAGTGGCACGTAGGCGGGTAAGAGGGGAGGGTTGCGTGTTTGATAGTGTTATTTCGTTGTGGTTTTTGTCCGCGAAAAGGGACAAATCGGAGAAGTAAATACTTGTCGGAGAAATAAAAAAATAAATAAAAATCCAATTTTTTATATATTTCTATTTTTTTTCAATCATCGGCTGTATCTACAACGTTTTCTATGCCTTTGAGCAAGACGTACTCGCACCATACCTCAGAAGAAAATCAAAAGTTCCCAGGCGTAGTCTGGATACCTTCGCAAACAGGCCTTGCATTGGACTGTCTCAATTTCCCCTGAAATAATGATATGTATAATTTTCAGTTGCAAGTTTCTAGAGCCAACACTCACACTTGCCCTGATATTCCTCCGCACCAAACTTACTTCATTAGCAAGTGGAGGCATGCATCTCGAACTTCCCGAGCCGAGTTGTATCGGATGTGCGCTTGTAGTAGTGATTTTCGGAAACACTCGAACTCTTTGGAAAATAGCCAACCTTGTGTTGGAAAAGAGCGTTCGTTCTCGAATCGAGTCGGTATTCCATCAAGCTGTCACAGTCCAGTCCTGTAGCCAAACACAAAAACCTCCCGAATATCCAACAATTAACGCAGCAATATTATAGCTTCGATATTCCGAGAACCTCGTCAATCTTGTCTCCCAGAACAGACTGAACCCAATGAGACTCTTCCTCCAGTCCAGAGCAGAGCAGAGCAGTCTGGAGCATATGTCCATCGAAGAAACTATTCCCGATGGTTGCAATGTTTTCAAAGAGAACCGATGCTAATGTTGGGCCATCAACAGGTATTCCTTCCTCGTCCAGCTCCGAGGAATCCTTTGGACCCTCATAGTTGACTTTTTCCACCATTCCTTTGAAGACTTCCACTACAAGGCTACCGCTAAAGTTGCGGAGGGGGATCCTGAGAGAGAACCTTGGGGATTGCGCCAACAACCAATCCCTACTCTGAAGCTCTTGTCTGCCTTCTATTATCGATGGAATGGCCTTGAGTTCGTCCTCCTCGACTGTTTGAACTCCCTTGATTCCGAACTTCGCCTCGAACTCTTCCTCCAGGCACTTGATGACATCTTGTTCATGAATCTTCAGATTGACTACCGGGCTCCTTACACTCTCAACGCCCTTTGCAGTTAGCCAGTCGCGAGCTGGACTCCTCAGAAGCCCTCTGATCCTCCCAACATCCGCATCCAACAATAGCGTTCCATGTCCATATGCCCTATCCTTCACCATTTTGAAGGCACTGCCGCTAACCTTCTTGTCGCCCTTGAAAATATCATAACGGTCATTCACAAAGACATCATCCGCTCCAGCTCTCACCAACGCCTTGTGTACCAAACCAACAAAGGTAGCCCTCTGAAACTCATCTCGCGGAAGATAGCCACAATAGTTCATGTTCCCAAGGTCGTGAAAGACAGCCCCGCCTCCTGACCTCCTCCGGACTACCAACGGGCGCTGTGACGGTGCCAACGACGACAGCAACGGAAGATTGAGCTCGACAAACGGGTTTTGGTTCCGTCCTATTACAATAGTAGGTACATTCTTGTAGATGAGAAGCTGGGGGTGTTGAGCTGGATTGCGGAGTAGGTGGTCTTCGAGCGAGAGATTGAGGTACGGATTTCGGGATAGTGAGAGGACGATAGGTGATTTGAAGGTGAGACGAGACGCCATGAGAAGGATGACGACAAAGACAAAGGTCTGATATTGACGGAGCCGCTCGCAAAGAATGTTGTTTTCGGATTGTCGCGGCCCGCCATTGACTTCAGGTACCGTTGCCAAGCCTGTAGCTGCCTTCCTTAGCCTGAGTTGATCGAGTTGATCGAGTTGGTTAGCTGGAAGATCATCCGAAACTGATGTCAACGTTTTTGACCCGCCAGCTTCCGCAAGATTCCACACTCCCGAATCTCGACTCCGGCCTTTGTATACCCTAATTCCCGGCCAGAGCTCTCGACTCTCTGCCTGCGATCTCCGACATCCACCCGCCAGCCTCAGATGCTCAATTGCGAAAATACGGCTTGATAACGGGAAGCAATGGCTTCCAAACGGATTCTTGAGCTGTGGACTCTTGCGAGTGCAACGAAATCGATAGCGAAACACCACCTGCGACTGCGAAGCAAACAATTGAACGTCTACGGCTTAGGCGGCAAGTCCACACCAACTGTCGAAAGGGTCAGCGAATTGCTAAAGGAAAACAATGATTTGAAGGAGGAGAAGGTACTTCCTACCGAGCCTTTCAGAACGGAACCGATTGTCGAAAAGCACACGAAGCGGAGGGAGCCCGATCGCACGTCTTGGGGGCGGGAAGAACGGAAAGAGCGTGAGCGGCGAGCTCTACGGGCAGCCGCCGAAGGATTTAATGACCCAACGGGAGTACTAGTCAAAGGACCGGAGCAAAAGGTTGTTTTGTCGGAACCCCCACCTATTGCTTATCTTACCGGGAAATGGCTACCAAAAACTAGCTCAAAGTCAGACAAGATTTGGGATACGGTCCATAAGAATAGCAAACGTCGAAGACCAATTCAGTGGGCGGACTATTACGGATCGGAGGTTGAGAGTACGCCCGTACAACCGGAGGACACGATACTCAGCGGAAAGGATGGAGTCCTTAGAGATACTCAAGTAGGAGCTGTATCCGACACCGTTAAATTCACCCCGAGCACTGTGCAGACTTCTTCATCTACGATTCTACAAGAGCCCGAAGATACGATCGAGATTCCGCAGCAGCCAGTGGCACCGATTGATTCTGCTGCTATCTTTGATACTGTGACGAATGCTCGAGCTGCACAGCAGGCTGCCACTACCACAATTCCACAACGGCCAGAAGATTCAATTGAGGAGCCATCGATCAAAGCCGAATCACCAGTGGGAACCGAGGCCGTATATGATACAGTCAAAGTCGTGGATAGCCAGAAGCTTGCTGGCGCGAAACCTCAGAAACCAGAAGATCAACTCAGTCAGTCCGACATTGAATCCGAGGCAAACCCGACAGGTGCCGAGTTCGATACTGCCAAAGTCACACAACCCCGAGAAGCCTCAACCGTGCCTCCACAAAAACCGGAAGATCAGCTTGCTGAGCCGGAAATACAGTCATCAGAAACTCAGCCAGAGGCCCAGTTTAATACGATAAAGCTCACACAAGCTCAGGAGCCTCCCAAAGCTACTCCGCAGAAACCTGAAGACATCCTCAGCAACTCCGATATCGAGCACTCCAAGAAGATTTCGGCGGCGGAATTGACGAGATTGGAAACCGCTCTTGGCTCTATAGGTGCTCGAGAGCAAGATATGGAGGACATTGAGGAGCAGGAGGTAAACTACTGTCCTGTTGTCGGACATTGTACTAACTTGTCACCTAGCTACACACCCACCTGCCTCATAAGCGCCGGCAGTTGCAAGAATCAGCTGTACCAACATCTCGATTAAGTCGCATTTTCCATTACGGTGGACTGGCTACCAGTTTGGCCTTTGGAGCTTCTACGGAGTGGGTAAGGCGGGTCGGCTCAGGAGACAAGTCTGGGTCAGTTCTGTTAAGTGAGAAGAATATTGAGCGTTTAGTCAACAAGCTTACCAAGATGAGAGGGGCCGCTCTCAAGCTGGGCCAAATGCTCAGTATCCAGGACTCGAAGCTTTTGCCTCCAGCTATGCAGGAGGTGCTGACAAGAGTCCAGGACAGTGCCAATTACATGCCTGCGAGGCAAAGAGATCAAGTCCTTACACAAAATCTTGGGCCAAACTGGAGGAAATTGTTCAGTGAGTTTGAAGAGATTCCTATGGCAGCTGCATCAATCGGACAAGTCCATGCAGCAAAGCTTGCTTCTACTGGAATGGATGTCGTTGTTAAGGTTCAATATCCGGGCGTTGCGGAAAGTATCGACAGTGATCTCTCCAACATTGCAATGCTTCTGATGGCCTCCAAGATGTTGCCAAAGGGCTTGTATCTTGACAAGACCATCGAGAACGCCAGAACGGAGTTGGCATGGGAATGTGACTACATCAGAGAGGCAAACTGTGCGAGACGTTTCCATGAGCTTTTGAAAGATGAGAGCGATATATATTGCGTTCCAAGAATCATCTCTGAGGCTAGTGGTAAGACGGTGTTGACGATGGAGAGGATGTGGGGAACTGCCGTGACTCGGATGATCGACCGCCTTACACAGGAACAGAGAGACTATGTAAGTGCTGTTACATCTCTGGTACGAAAACTTTGGAGCTAACGGAACCAGATTGGTTCAAATATTTTGAGGCTCTGCCTTCTTGAAGTTTGCGATTACGCATTCATGCAAACGGATCCAAACTGGACTAATTTCCTGTGGAATGAAAAGACACAGAAGATTGAACTCTTGGACTTTGGGGCTTCCAGAGAGTTTCCACCTCAGTTTATTCGTCTCTATGTCGGCGTTCTTTGTGCTGCCGCTCGGGGTGACAGAAAGGCCTGTAAACAACTGTCAATTGATCTTGGCTACCTGACGGGATATGAGAGTGAAGTAAGTCAATTCGCCCAGCCAACTGACTGAGAGAGCAAGCTTACTAATGACGTATACAGGCAATGACTGAGGCTCACATCAACTCTATCGTCACCCTCGCAGAGCCCTATCGACATGACGCTCCAGAGGTTTACGATTTCTCGAACCAAACCATCACAGACAGAGTGAAGGAGCTTATTCCATTGATGTTGAAGGAGCGATTGTCGCCACCTCCTGAGGAAACCTACAGCTTGCACCGGAAGATGAGCGGTGCTTTCTTGCTTTGTGCTAGACTTGGAAGTCGTATAAGATGCAGAGAAATCTTTGAGGATGCTGTCAGCCGAGCACAATCGCTATGATATAGGCTATGATATAGGCAGCTGGAGGTCGATGGGGCCGACTAGGCACCGTTTATGCGTTGACAGATCTGCCCATGTAGGGAAGGAAGTACTAAGGCTTTTGGAAGTGTATATTAGCATGTCAGAGGTGCAGCCGAATGACTTTGCGGAGTTCTTATGCATCGAGCGGAGTTTGTGGGTTTAGCGAGAGGAAATTCAATGTCAGCGTTCACAGAACACTGTGTTCGACATAGCTTCAATCAAAGAACGGCAGACTATCCTATCGGTTAGAGTCTTGCTCATCATTTGAGAATATTGTGCAATAGGTACAGAATCCAAGCAAATGGCAGCAAATGGCAGTGATGATACACAATTATCAGAGCTTGAAGGCGGTCTATACTAGACAGGTGAGACTGGTATCCCGAACACAGATGGTGATTGAAATCAATAGGGCTGACAGAAATGCTTTGAAATTCTCCATTCGAAGCCGCGCGAAGTTGGGTGCCTCGCTAGTTGTATGGTGAGCACTAACGAATGATTGCAGGCATTCAGTTGCTTACAAATTCTCCAAATGCGGACATAACGACATCCAGCTGCGTCCAGAGTGTCGATCGACAACAAGGCAACAACACGGTGAAACTACTATCAATACTTAACCTTACATTTGCTGGTGTGGATGTGATTTCTAAGCTCATCGATGGATACAGCGTTCTTCCGGAAGCCGAACTGCAAGATGTCGAGCTCAGTGCACGATGCTTCGATGAGCCGACCAGGTTCGGGCTTGAATTTGGGCCATAGTTGAGGAAAGTTCCCTCCGAAGTATAAGTAGTGCCCTCGCCGAGTACACTTGTCATAAGCATTCACATCTATCACCTTTACACACTCTCAAACCGGTTCTGACACGAAATGCGGTTCTTTATACTTTCATCATCATTGCTATGCTTGGCACTCCCCTTCGCCTCGAGTTCTCCAGAGGCCCGTCGACACCCTATCGTCAAAACCACCTCTGGTGTTGCATACGGACTGCGGCCCGATCCGACTGTTGAGTCCTTCCTCGGCATCCCCTACGCACATCCTCCGATTGGATCTCTCCGCTTCAAACCTCCAAAACCTCTGCACAGCCCGCAGAAGGTGATCAACGCTACCCAATTTGGGTTTGCATGCTATGGAGGCTCACCTCTCCCTAAACCCATCCGTCTTCTCGAGCCACTCGCAGAAATGAACGAGGATTGCTTGCACATCAATGTTTGGAGACCAACAAAGGCTGGACGTACGCAAGGAGGAAAGGGTAAAGGTCTACCGGTACTAGTGTGGATCTATGGAGGTGGATTCGTGGCAGGCAGCAACAGTGACCCCATGTATGATGGCCTTGAGCTGGTGAGGAATACGCAGAATACTATCCTCGTGGAAATCAAGTAAGTCCCATGTCTTTTCACTAGGATGAGGAAATGTGTTTACACTTGACAGCTACCGTGTTGGTATTCAGGGCTTCCCCATCACCCCTGCCCTCAACCGCAAAGAAATTAACGCCGGAATCCTCGATCAACGCCTCGGCCTCGAGTGGGTCCGTGACAACATTGCCTCGTTCGGCGGGGATCCTAGCCGAATGACTCTCTTTGGTGAATCAGCTGGCGGGGCTGCAGTTGACTATCATGCTTATGCATTCGCCAAAGATCCTATCGTCTCTGCATTTATCATGCAAAGTGGCCAGTGGAATCTGTATAATGGTGACCAACCGGATGGTGAAGGTACCAGTTGGAAGCTCGCCACTGACAAGCTTGGATGTACCGACTTGAAGGATAGAAAAAAGGAACTCAAATGCATGCAAAACGTCGATGCGAAGACGCTCCATGAGAGTACCACCTTGGGTATCCCAGGGTTCATGGCCGTACCGCATGTCGACGGGTATACTGTGTTTGGAAAGAAAGAGTTCGAGAAAAGGATGGTGAAGGGGCAGTTTGCTAAGCTCGTAAGTGACTGGTTCTTCCTACCGATGTTCATACATACTGACAGTTGCCAGCCAACCTTAATTGGGACTACTCATACCGAAGGCGACCTCCTCAATCTCAACACGCCCGAAAACCTTACGCTGACCGACGAACTTACCGCACGCAACTTCAACTGCCCTGCAGCCGCAGGGGCCAGATTCCGAGCCATTCACAAGGTGCCGGTTTGGCGATATCGATTCATGGGAGCCTTCCCATCCAGTCGGTTCTATCCTTCGCTCCGAGCGTACCACACTATAGACCTTGTCTATCTGTTTGGTGCATGGCGTTGGTTGCGGACTATACTGCCATCGTTGCCAGAACCGCAGCAGTATGAGTTGGATGCAGAGAGATGGATGCAAAAGACGTGGACTGATTTTGCGGTCGACCCAAAGAGGGCACTATCGAGGAAAGGCTGGAAACAGTACGATCCAGAGGGTATGAAGTCCAGTTTGTTGTGTCGGTGTAAATGATGCTGATGATTGTGTAGGAAATACGTTGGCTGAACTCTTTGTGAATGATTCCGCGAAGGTCGACTTTGATGTTCTCGGAAAGAAGTGGGATGACGGTTGTCCCTTGCTTGGTGGTGAAGCTCTGTTCACTTTCTAGAGTTGATCAGTGGCGTTGTGGTGCTTTTCAACATTAGCTTGGTCTCCTTCTCTAATGTACTAAGTACCAAGTACTTACCTATGATGCTACTTTTATCCATAGATCTGTGCTGCAATCTGGAGCAGCTCAATAGTCCAGCGTCTCGTTCTTGTCGCAAGAGTTCTCACAAGCACGAGTATAGTGATGGTTAGAGCTGCCTGCGACTTTAGTGTTGGCACATTATCGGTGTTGCTGTTTATGCAATATCCTCTGGCCGAGCTGAAGGCACCCGCAAATCCTTGTGTGTTTGATAGGGGATGAGAGGAATCCATATTACGAGGGGTTGAAAGCTCGAGAGCAAACAAACTTTCGGATCTCGAGGAATTTTGTGAATGTAGTGGTGGTTGGCTGCTGCTAGTGTTACAGAAGTTGAACGGACAATCGGGCCAACACATAGTTCGTAGGAAGCAAGAAGCACCCACTCGTTTCTTTATCTTCCCATCCTTATTCTTAGGAATGGCCGATATCTCAAAAGGAAAGAAGCTGCAGATGGTAAACGGTCTGGTGTGTGCATCACGATTCACAAGTACCACCCACACTCCTTCGACCGCAATTTAGGAAGCTCATGATCACCTCACGTCAGGTGCAAATGGAAGGTTGGTTTATTGACGGGTGACCGAACCCGGTGGATGTTTGGATGCGTGCCTGCATCATAAATCTTCCACATCATATGTACACATGCAGACGTCATCCATGCGAAGCAGCGCAGTGCAATCAAGCCTTCGCCTATCTGACCATTCGGCAAGCGGTTGAATCACAGATCCTCCCAATGTCGTCTGAGTGCCGTAATAGGCAACTAAACCACGTGAGGAAAATGCTTGGGTACCTTTGGGAACAGCGTCTAAACCTTTTTACCGACGGGTTAATTGGTTTGATCTGTGATGACGGCTGGCCAAGATTCCCCAAACGCATCTCGGGCCCGTAGAAGATGAACTTCCCGCTGCGATGAGCTATGAAAGAGGTGATGAGGTCTTTACGCCGGGGCTCTTTCCTGCCAAAGACCAAACAGAAAGCCGGGGTTAGGCACGGCGGTAAACGCTAGGGGCAGTAAACAGCAGGTTAAGCCTCCTTATTCTGGTCTTGTTCCTGTAGCTAGAGGCTTCTAGAGGCTCGAAGAGCCCATTAATCGTAACTAAAATTCTAAAGTGGAAAATTTAAGCCGACGTCGATGTTACGATGAAATTTTGATGTCGCCCGCTTCCCTTGTCCGCCCTCTGTTGTCGCTCATCCCAGCAAACCCCACCCCACTATTTAACTCTGCCCTTCGCTTTCTTCCCAAACACCACCACTCACGCTTCAACTTCTTCCACCACAAACAAATACACCACCGGATCTTCTCGTCAGGAATCAATCACTTCAAAATGTCTAACGAATTGACTCACGCTACTATTAAGGGTGAGTCTCAGTCCCCTCCCGTCACTGCTGCGTTTGCGCCGTTCGGCCATCGGTACCGTTTTGGCGGGGTAGTGGGGCACAGGAAGCGCTTTTTCACCGCCCTATGCCTACGCCTACGCCTACGTTCAAAATGGAGTTTCCTGCTAACTCTGCGCCCTATCTACAGACGGATGGTTCCGCGAGGTCAACGAGATGTGGCCTGGTCAAGCCATGTCTCTCCGTGTTAACCAGATCCTCCACGTCGAGAAGTCCAAGTACCAGGATGTAGGTCTTTTTTCTGATCCCAGAGTTGAGCGGAGTTGTAAGACTGGAGGCGCAGTTAACTAACATCACCCTTCCCGTAGGTCTTGATCTTCGAGTCTACCGACTACGGAAACGTCCTCGTTCTCGACAGTGTCATCCAGGCTACTGAGCGTGATGAGTTCTCGTAAGCCCACCCATCCCAGCACCAACCAGACGATTCGGAAACTGACGGAAATTACTTGTAGCTACCAGGAGATGATCACTCACTTGGCCATGAACTCTCACCCAAACCCAAAGAAGGTCTTGGTCATTGGTGGTGGTGATGGAGGTGTCCTCCGTGAGGTCGTCAAGCACGACTGCGTCGAGCAAGCCATCCTTTGCGACATTGATGAGGCTGTCATCAGATGCTCCAAGAAGTACTTGCCATCCATGTCCGTTGGATTCGAGCACCCAAATGTCAAGGTCCACATTGGAGACGGATTCAAGTTCCTCGAGGAGTACAAGAACGAGTTTGATGTCATCATCACCGACTCTTCCGACCCAGATGGACCAGCCGAGTCCCTCTTCCAGAAGCCATACTTTGAGCTTTTGCACGGCGCCTTGAAGGTTTGTCTTTTTCTTCCCCTGCTAGTATTGGAGCGCACAATAGCTAACATCCATTTAGGAGGGCGGTGTCATCACCACACAAGGTTGTCGGTTCCCATTTCTCTCAGCCCATGTCTTTTTTTCGTCAAGAGTTTGCTATCGAATGGATCCCAAGTTGGCCTCTTTTATTTCGGGGCCACGGTGTATCCAGGCGAAGCAAATGCCCCTCCCCATGAACCCATCGCAGCTTGTATCAGACACTGCCTTGCTCTCACATTCTGTTGTACTTTGTCGAACCGTCAACTGACTTGTGTCCTTTTTAGCTGAGAACCAATGGCTCCATCTCGACATGATTGAGAACCTCGTCAAGTCCTGCCGCGAGGTCTTCCCAGTCGTCGAGTACGCCTACACCACCATCCCAACCTACCCATCCGGCCAGATTGGTTTCCTCGTCTGCACCAAGGACTCCACCCGCAACGTCAAGGTCCCACTCCGCAAGTGGACCCGCGAGGAGGAGGAGAAGCTTTGCCGCTACTACAACGCCGACATCCACGCCGCCTCTTTCGTCCTTCCAAACTTCGCCCGCAACAAGTTGGCTTAGATTTAAGTACTTAGTACCGTTTGGGCGTTTTGGGTTGTCATTTGCTTGTATCAACAGCATGTGGTATCGTTTTCCTTTTCAGTCTCATTTCCTTATATTTTCTTTCGGGTTTTAAAAGCATGTGGCTCTTGTAAAGTTTTCTATTTTCTCTGGTTACAAGAATATCATAGCAACAAGGCATAAATGGGATTTGGGCATATTCTACTGTTTAATGAAGCTACATCCGCGTCCACTCATGACATCATACGAAGTAAGAACCGTGCGATCTGTATGTATGACTTTATCAACAACCTAAGCGACCCGATGACGAGCTGCGTATTAAATGTGCTACTTCCTGGCAACTGGGACTGAAGTGAAGATACCGGTTCGAGGAGGGGTAATGACAGACACTGAACTCCGAGCCCTTGCTTCCCACCAAACAGATAACAGTGCCAGCGTATCGCTTCTTCGTGTGTCGGAAAAAATGGGCATGGCAGTTGTAGATTCCGTTTCAAGTAAACAGAGCTGTCTCTCCAAAACTCCTTTCAACATGGCCTCGAATCTCAGAGCACTTTTCGGTGATTGAGAACAGTCGTGCATACTAACTCTCCCCCTTCGCGTCGTTCGGCCAAAGAACATTATTATACTACTAGGATGATGCCATTCGAGCTCTCGAATGATACGAGGATGGATATGGGAATCTTCCCGAGCAGCGTAAGTAAATTTCAAGATCTAGACCAGAAGGCCCAAGCCCGGATGCCCCGTTCAAAGAGATACCAATCAGCTATATCATATGAGGAGTCGGTGTAATTGCAGATTTGAAAACAAATACATATCCGTAGGGCTGAAGGTCCCTATCTGAGTACTGAGTACAAACGTCGCAGACTAGATGGTTTCCTGTCACCACTAAAAAGTGGAAAGAAATGTGACGTGATCAAGTGACGTCCTGCTGAGTTTTATGTTTCACAGGCACCAGGTCTCCCACCGAGCAGAAAAGAATGCACCTTCGTACTTGTCACTCAACACACTGCTCTTATGCTCTTGATCCTTCGACTAAGATGGTGATCTGGCGACTCGCTCCTTTGAATTATCGCTATTGGACGAATGGAACCCAGGAACATGATACCGTTATAGCAACCGCTTGACCGCACGATCACCAGAATTACATGCTGAGAATGATGGGAGCGGCGACGAGACTCGCGAGAATAATTGTCTATAGTTAGAGACGATTGGTACATAAAGTTAAAATCAGTCCTAAGGAGATGTATTTGTTGGAAGGTTTCGCAGCGGAGAAAAAAACAGTTTTGTCACTGGTCCCGTGTACAAAGGGCTTACCCTAATGTCGCACAAACTGCCCAACCAATTTCTCACTCTCCTCTTGGGGGATTGTGACTTTGATGCGAAACTAGCTTCCCACAACGACAAATCTAATCCCCAGAGACCGAAAGATTGCAAACGCCGGCTTGATCTCAATACGGAAAAGCAATCATGAAGCTCAATATCGTAAGTTTGACCTCTGGACGAATTTATGCCAGTTTTTGGGGCGGGAAAACTAACCGTGAGCGTAGGCGTAGGAATCCCCAATCCAATCCCGCAATTTCCGAAAAAGACGAAACTCGCGAGAGGAGGAACGACGAATCTAACAATTTCCCGACAGATACCCCGCCAACGGCACCCAGAAGCTCGTCGAGATCGATGATGAGCGCCGCGTCCGCGTTTTCTACGACAAGCGCATGGGCCAGGAGGTCCCAGGTGACAGCGTTGGAGATGAGTGGAAGGGATACATCTTCAAGATTACCGGTGGAAACGACAAGCAGGGTTTCCCAATGAAGCAGGGTGTTATGCACCCAACCCGTGTCCGCCTCCTCCTCTCCGCCGGCCACTCTTGCTACAGACCTCGCCGTACCGGTGAGCGCAAGAGAAAGTCCGTCCGTGGATGCATTGTCGGTCCAGATCTCGCTGTCCTTTCCTTGGTTGTCGTCAAGCAGGGTGAGCAGGAGGTTGCTGGCTTGACCGATGTCTCGCTCCCAAAGAGACTCGGACCAAAGAGGGCCACCAAGATCAGAAAGTTCTTCAACTTGTCCAAGGAGGATGATGTGAGCACAACAATTGCGGCGAAACGGGAGGAATTGGGCTAATTCCTGCAATAGGTCCGCAAGTACGTCATTCGCCGTGAGGTCCAGCCAAAGAACCCAGAGAAGAAGGCCTACACCAAGGCCCCAAAGATCCAGCGTCTCGTCACCCCACAGCGTCTCCAGCGCAAGCGCAGACTCGCTGCCCTCAAGAGAAAGAGATCGGAGGCTTCCAGGGATGCTGCTGTAGGATTCCCCGTGGACTATTGGTCGGAACACGTCACTAACTGTCGTTGTAGGCCGAATACTCTCAGCTCCTTGCCAAGCGTGTCAACGAGGAGAAGGCCAAGCGTACCGAGCTCAAGAAGAGAAGAGCTTCCTCCATGAAGAAGGAGTAAATTTTCTTTTTCGCATCTCGCTTTCTTTTTCAAAACATCTCGCTTCACTTAGACCACTTCATCATCCGAATGGGTTCTGGGATATAGCATCTGGTCGTTGTGTCGGTTAACTTTATTTGGGCATGATTTAAGGCAGGTCGTGGTGTCTATATCAATTTATGGCCTCCATGGGTATTGTGGGGTAGCTCACTGGGACTTTTCAATATGTTCTCCGTGATTTTTCTTGGAGTTATGGGTCTTTTCATTTGTGGGATAGCAAAGCCATTTCATAAAAGTTGTTCACTACTGGGACCTTGCCTGAGTCTTGCCCTCGGATTGTGATTGATTGCCCTGTGCCATGTAGTTATACCTGGATGGTTTTGTGTGCACTGCGGAATCGAGCGGTTTGGGCTTGTCGTTATAAATAATAAGACGAATCTCCTTCACAAGTCTGTTTTTGGATGCAAATCCAAAATCTTCAAGTTATGACCAGTTACAACTTTTTAAGAAGTATATGAAACATTGTTTGAGTTTAAGAGAGCCGCGCTTATATTCCAGTTCGAATTAAAATGCAAAGAAAAAAAAATGTGACTTGCAATAACGCCAAACGACAACAAACGGCAGATGTGCCCCGACTAAACTTAAGACCAACGCAAAACTACAACTCCGAATGTTCAACAGAAGTACTTAATCATGAGGGAAAGGAAAGAAACGTATGTAAATGTATGTAAGAAAATGCAAAACGCGACTTCTATGAGCTTTGATGGTAGGCCGACTCGAGGATGCCCGAGATGTCCTCTCCTTCATCGACAATTCTGAGTGTCTCTTCCACGATAGCCAGTTCCCTTTCAATCATCTCTGCCCAGTTCTGGACATCGCCAATCTCCTTCAGGCCGCGACTGGTCTTGTTGACAACAGCATTCCACTCTTTTGTCTGCCGTGAAAGCTTTGCCGTCTCGCGCTCGAGGTTTTTGGTTTGCTGATCCAAAGCTTTGGCATTTTGGTGGATCTGCTGGACGTGTGCCTTCAAAGGCGCTTCTAACGAGGCGGCCAAGGGCTGGAAGGATGCGGCTAGGGCTCGGTTTGCTGCATCTGCGAAAAGTGTTAGTTGGATGGCTAAGGTCATGAGAGGCGGACAGAATTTACCGAGCGACTTCATCTGGTAGGAACGAGATGATGCGGATTGATTGTAGAGTGAGGTGGCCATTGCTTTTATGTGGGAGTCGGTGTAGGTGAATAGTATATATAGAGAGTCTAACCGTTCTATACTGATGCGAATGTGTATCTGGATGGAGGGATAATGAATAAGAATATGCTGGAAAGAGAAAGAGAAGGGAAGAAGAAAGAGATGAGCAGGATGGGAGGATGGAGGGGATGATATACCCTTCACTTCTCCTACCAGCCTGGCGCAAGGTAAAATTGTAGAGACAGACGAGTATCACAGGAAAGGAAAGTGGGTCCCCGCTATCCGAATCCTCCGCTTCCTCCACCTCAATAGAGATACAATCGTATCGCACGCACGATTGTAAGGTAGTGGTATGGACCTATGAGAGCCCTGATCCTCCGCCCTTCGACTAACCACCCCCCACACTTTTCCCTATATCAGACGGGCTGGACTTGTCCCTTCCCTCGCCTACCCTTCCCTACCCGAGTCTCCTCCGAACCGAACCTGGACTTTTCCCTCAACCTTGCGTCTCGATGCTCTGCTCAGCTTGTTTCAAGATGCAATATCGATGCTTTGCCAATCTCAATTGACCAAACAAAGTCTGCCACCTGTTCCGTGATCTTCAAGAGAGCCGAATGATGGAGGAAGGATTGAAAAAGGGTGGGGAACGATTCGATTCGATAGGGAAACTATCCCGTCTGCGGCCTAGAGCAGAAGCGAGGAGGCAATAGGTGATTTGTGAGGGAAATGCAGAGGTCAGGCCGGGGGGTTCACTGGATGCAGCGTGCGCAGCTCGAGGGCAAGGGGACTGGCGGCAATCAGGCTCCGGAAAGGGTTTCTTGCAAAAGGTTGATGAGATGGGCGTTGATGAGCTGGCGATGGTGTTCGTGTTTTGGTTGCAATAAACTTATCTGAGTTGCAGGTCCTTGCAGGACGTCTCCTTTTTGGCTTGCTGCTTTGTCGCCTGCTTGTATTTAGTTGTCCTCCACCGTGTATTCGTTGCAGTCAAGGACCAATAGTGGGTCGATATGCCGTGCGGGGGGTATTCGAAGAAGGATGAAGTTCCTGAGCGCTGGAGATGCGAGTGTGCGTTGTCCTTTCTTGATGGTTTCTGATGAGTTGAGAAGGTCGTCGAGGGAATCGCGCTAGGCTGGTTTCTGTGGGGTATGACGAACTCCCCTTTGCGACCCAGCATTCCGGGCTTCACCACTCAATTTCTCGCATGGCAGACCGTTTTCGTTATGGGACCCAGAGACTTTACAATATCGAATGCTGATCAAACTTCACGACAAAGACAAAATTGCACCGAGTTGACCATCGACGACACTTGGTCTCGATCACGATGGCGGAACGCATTATCAAAGCTCACAAAATGTCGACTGAGTGCTTCCTTCTGGAGCATCATACAGGTCCCAACTAACATAATAGGAAGTAACTTTCCGTAAGCTCCCTGCGCTTCATCCCATTGGCAAATCGGCAAAGATGTTCAATGGCATCCGTAATACGCACTGCCAGCGAAGCTTTTGCAATAATTTTTTCGAATGGTAGCCTTCCTGTACGACGAACGCGGATCAATTTGGGAAAAGCAATGACGGGTCGTAATAAAGTAAAAGGGACGAGACGATTACATACGATGATCAGTTGGGAGCCTCGATTCTGTCGAGCGGGCGACTCGTGGTTTTTGGGCGGGTAGGGACGCTTAGCCAGCCTCTAACTCTGCCAGAGCTCCCGTCGCAGAAGCATTCAAATCTCAATGGCTTTTGAGCACTCAGTCATGACAGAGTGAACGTCGTTGAAGAAAATTTCAATCCTGCCCCGCCATGCACGGTCTACACGCCATCCAAGGTGTGGTGGGGTCTAGAAACGTCGGAACGTTGAAGTCCACATGTGAGGTAAGGCAAACTCACTCCAGTTGACATGGCAGATTGGATACCCATGAAAAGAGTGTGTTTCGTCATGCACCCAACAGGCGGTTACACCCGTCCCTTATTCCACACTTGCACTGCCAGTGAGCAATCTTTATTGAACCGGGGAGTGTCTGGACTGGTCATGTCGTTATCCTAACTTCTCATTCAGGATAAGATAGACGCACACAGTCAAAATAATTAGATTCCTTCTTGCGGCGAGAGTCTTGGTGTAGCTGAATGTAACGATTCGTGGTTATCGTGAGCGTTGAACGTATGTCAGGGCCACGTCGATGAGAGTGGTGCGGACGCCAGTAGTGCATGCACATCGTGCACTAAAGTGCGGTAACGAATCGGAGATTTTAGATTGAGATGAGGGACCTCATAGGGCTGAAATGGGCCGGAAGAGAGGCTTCGAACGACACCCATGTTGCCCTGGTACGATATAAATCACGTGACACTGTAGCGAAGGACGGCCTTCAAAGCAGTTTGAACAATGTTAAGAGGTTATACTGCTAAGATTAACTCTTAGATGTTCTAAAGGCCCAAGAAATCCATGCGGATGTGTGATTGGAATCTCGCAGCCGTGAGCTTTGTTGCTGAGTATTTGTTAATCTTGGCTATTTGGCCACAGAAGGGGACAGAGAACCTCCAATCCAACTGGACCTGTCCTACTGGGAGAGCGTCCCTTTTATAAGCCTTTCTGACTCTAGTATGCAGAGTCTACCCCGCATAGGAAGTATCGTTTCAACATCGCTGCCGTCCCTCTACTTAAGTTTGCGGAAACCCACGTGACCTGCCCCTACTGCAAGCTCGGTAATCTTGGCGAACTTTTTCGAGTGAGGCAGAACTTTTTCCGCCTTTTCGCAGCAGCAATCTCAACTCCAGCGAAATCTCAACCTCCCAAAAATGCCCCACAAGAAGCCCCGCAACATTGCCTCCCTCGAAGAGCCAACGTACGGCAACCCCGATTGCTCAAGCGGCCCATCCTAGCCCACAGTCAAGCTAACATTATCCCTTCTTTTTCCTCCAGATTCGAGCTCGCCCCAACCGAATACAACACCCGCATCAAGACCAGCAAGAAACGGAAATCGGCCTCCGGTCAAAAAGATGACACACCCAAAGAATTCCTCCGACTCATGTCCGTCGCGACCGGCAAGAAAAAGATGAATGCTCTCGACAATGGCGATCAGGTCAAGCCGAAAAAGCGGAAACCAAACCCACAAACAGTCGCAAAGAAGGCCGAGGGAGCAGCAGGGGACAAGGATGGAAAGGAGGGAGAAGTGAAGGAATTGAAGCCAACCTCGAATAAGTTCTCGAACCCGATGCCATACAGAACCGAGACGGATACAGCGCGCTCAGAGATCAAGATTCAGCCAGGAGAGTCATTGAAGGCGTTTGCTCGGAGAGTAGATCAGTCTCTGCCGGTGCATTTGAAGACGAGGGAGACACATCCGGCACATTTGAAAAAGATGAAGCGACGACAAAAGCTATTGGCGGAGGAGGAAGAGCGCAGGAAAAAGAAGCAAGAGGAGGAAGACTCGGATGATTACGACCCAGAGGAGGCGGATCCATTCGAAGAGGTTAATGCTCTCAAGAAAAAGAAGAGAGGCGCAAGGTCACCATCACCGTTTGCGGAGTTGAGGCAGAAACGGGAGAAGATTCCGTTCGGAGAAGTGGTTCAAGCTCCGCCGGATCTAATCAAGTTCAAGCCAAAGTTCAAGAGTGTCATGGATGTTCCAAAGGCGAGTGGAAGTTTGGCCAAGCGTAGTGAGCTTGCCGAGGAAAGAATGTCGATTGTCGAGCAGTACAGAAAGATGATGGAGAAGAAGAGGTCTGGGGGTATTGGAAGTCTAGTGCAGCAGTAGGCAGTGGGTTTGCCGTACTTCTATGGGTTCTTTTTTACGGCGTACATATGCTTGTTTGATATCCAATAATTCTGGTCAATTCTAAGTCTGACTTCAAAAGTGTCAAGAGAAAGTGGCAGGCAGAAAAAGCATGTTCGATTCGCTCAAATCAAATACTCCCGTATCGCGAGCCCGTGATATCCCACCCAGTTCATGCTAAATAACCATACCGAGGAAAAAAAAAATGTACATCTTGCTCAAGAGCAGTAAAAGGTAAAAAGGAAATACGAAAGGGCAAAGTCAAAGTATTAAGAAGTAAAAGATGGCAAAGAAAAGAAGGAGGACAGTAGAGCCACTGATCAGCGATCATTGCTCAATACTGCCGTAGCGTGAATTCCCAAGCGTAACCGATCAAGTAATGCAAGACCCTTAAACCCAGAAATGCGAATTCGAATACACCAAACCAAAGAAGCCCCGTAAGAAAGTCGGATCGAAAGTGCAAATGCGCAGAAACAGTCGTTTACTCTTTAGAAGATGCAGTCGAGACAGCAGCAGCAGGCAAGACCGGCGAGAAGACCAGTAATGAGACCGCCGGAACCTTCATCCTTCTTTTGCTCCTGAGGATTCTGGATGACGTAGACGGGTTGCTGTTGCTGACCGGGCTGTCCCTGGTAGTACTGCTGTCCATCACCACCTGGTGGTCCGTAGTATTGTCCCGCCGGCGGCGATTGCTGAGGAGGATAGTAACCCTGTTGTGGTGGGTAGCCCTGTGGTGGGTAACCCTGTGGCGGATAGCCTTGTGGTGGATATTGTCCTTGTGGGGAAGGATAGCCAGCTGGTGGTGGGTAGGCTGGAGGAGGGCCGGCTTTCTGTAATGGGACGGAATATTAGTACTCATGTCCTTGCCAGAGAATCGGAACGGCTTGTGCCGTGTCGCAGAAAAAAACTTACATCTGAAGAGTCCATGCTGACGGTTCTGCTGTTTGTCGGTTGGGAAGGCTGACGTGCGGCGTCCGGGGTGATACGAGCGATAGGCTAGAGCTGCAAGATGTCAGTTAACTAGCCTCAACGGTGCACTTTTGCGATTGTGAAAGAGGAAAGAACTGACGTCGGAAGGGGAGACAAACGTTGACGAGGACGGTTCGAGAGAGGATGGGGAAGAGATGCGAAAAGATGGAGAAGGAGAACGGGAAGAAAAGGTTGCAGATAAAAGAACAATCGAAGATTCTAAGGGGGCGCAGACTTCTCGGTCTTGATACCTTAAGAGTGAGAAAACGCGTACTTACACGCCGTCAAGCCCTTGGCCATTGCCGCTTTCACGGACGGATGCACAAGAGGGCTTGGTTGCCACTAGAATGTGAATCACAGGAACCACTGCTGCGTAAACCGGCAACCAATCTGTGGCAGTGCCAACTGGTTGGCGATGCTTCCAAATGTCTGGTCAACTGCCCGTTTAGCTTAAATCGACAAGTCCAAGACGCTCCAACTGTCTAGTGGGAAGTTCTGTGTAAATCGGCCTCTTGGTATCCAATTGTAATCTGCAAAAGTCCGAGATACAGTGTTGTGCATGTCAACGAAATGTAGCATGAAACATCGTGAAGAATGAAAGCTAGGCTAGACATGACTGCGCTCGCAAGCAGCGAAAGATCTCAAGATGTTTCATCACAAGATTGTCATCGGCACGACGTCGATCATGAATGTCATTTCGGTGCCTGAGACCGTTAACCGAGATTTCCCTTGGGGTCGCTGAAAGTCGGGAAGTCTTTTAGGATGTCAGATACTTCCTTTCTGGGCAAGTCCACTTATCCTCTTCTGCGTCCGGAAGTGCCGGAAACTATGACTTGCCGCGGGTACCTGACGCTAGCTTCGAAGCATACCGTCGGCGATTGCCGATCGAGAAAACTCCCTGCGAATGTCATCTCCAGATTTACAATACTCGTCCTTCACCTCCAAAGTTCTGCGCGTTTGTTATTCCAAATACTTAGCACAGATCCAGCAGGAATACGAATCGCCAGATACCTTGGGACACTCTTGACACTCGATTTAAAGCTCGTAAGAGCAGCTACGCCACACTTGGCTGGGAACTACAACACTGACATAACGCTTCTCATATGTCGACAGAATTCTTCGTTACGATATATCAAGGTGGGCGAGTTTGACATGTGTGCATCGTGTACGTATGCTCCTATATTTGACCCCCTCTCAATACATTTTGCATTGCCTCCTCACAAGCCCAATTGCAGGATCCAGTTCTGCGCCTCCACAAGGTAATACCCAGCATAAACAAGCCCAGTATTGGCACTCCTTTCCGTCTTTGTCTTGCCCGGATTATTGTCAATCGTTCCATTCATCAGTAACCCCTCGTACCCCAGCTTCTTTACCACCCATTGTCCATTTACTACTCCAAAGTCTGATCTCGGCGGACTCGAAAGCTTCAGGGTGTCTTCAATCAGCTTTACCGCAGCATCTTTCTCCTTCACAAACCTTGCCCTGTCCAAGGCATACAGTTGCAACAATCCACTAGCCACAATCATTCCCGCACTTGTATCCCTGGGCCCCGGCAATGGTGCGTTAAAGTCCCAATACGGAACTCCATCGGCAGGTAGCTTTGAGAGAAAGTAGTTCACAGCTTTCAAAGCAATATCAAGAAAACGGACATCCTTCGTATGTTTGTAGGTGGCAATGTACCCGTGGATGGCCCAGGCTTGACCTCTGGACCAGGTGCTGCTATCAGAGTAACCTTGGTTGGTACCCCGACTGAGAAGCGCACCCGTACGAGGATTGTAGTTGAGGACGTGGTATGTGCTGCCGTCGGCTCGAAAGTGGTTTTTTATCGTGGTGAGAGCATGGGTGGTGGCTATATCGGCAAGTGTTTTGTTTGATGTTTGTTGAGATGCCCAGTAAAGCATGTCCAGGTCTAGAGATACGGTCAGAGGCCTGCGTTGGAAAGACAAGGGGTACCGTACTCATCATATTGTCAATGATGACATTGAAATTGTTGTTATCTGTCAAGCTTCCCCAGCTTCTGATGGCCCCAACAGTAGGGTTAAAACGTCTAGCAAGACTTTTGGCGGATTCAATGACTACATCTCGGGCTTGTGCATCATTCGTCAACTTTGCCTTCCAGCCAAAGGTGTCATGCATCATGAAACCCAAGTCGTGTGTATCAGTCCTTCCTTTATTGGACTCCAGGTTTACTGTCCAAGCTTCCGCGAGATATTTAAGCTTTGTCGAGTTGACTTTTTGAGTTTGTTTAAGAGTCGTTGCCCGTTGATAGAGAAGCCACAAAGTTCCTGGGAAGAAGCCAGCCGTCCAGTCTCCCTTGTCTTTATTGACGTACTGAGTCCCTTTTGCGGAGATCCACTCTGGAAAGCCTGTTGGGATAGGCTTCGCAGGTTAGCATATTTGAAACGAGACGTACACTCTGGAAGAGAGGTACTACTCACAATATTTCCGAACTGATTGGCATTCTTCATTGCAACACCATACACCTTTGCAAGTGTGTTGTCCTGTGAGGCTTCATCCAAACCGACTCTTTCATGCAGCGAAGGTGTTGTTTGTCGCGGGGAGAGCGGCGGTCTGCATTCGCCCAATTGCAAAGGTATAAGGAACAATGACAACGAGGCAATCCAAAGCATTGTAGCGGGCTAGTTTCGTCGGCCGACCAGTGTTGTCGAGGAATATTGACATTTCTTGGGAAGTCTCGGCTTCTTAAGAAACAATGAACAGGATGAAGGGCACTACTCTGGCACATGATCTTAATATGTATCCTTGAAGCATATCGACATATCGGTTAATGTACGCCCGGTAGAATAAGTGGTGAAATACCTTTGCCTGAGGATTAGATGTTGACATGCATCGGAGATCAACGAGGCAGCAACCTGATGAAGCTATAACAATGGTGCTAATTTGGGGTGCAGACCTGTCGGTAGAAATGGGATCCATGGCGACAGAAAACGAAAGAGGATGCTCGAACCCATGATGGGATTCGAAGCAGTGATGGATGCAGAAGTGGTGTTTTGTTGACACCGGACGGACTGAGCCTCACAGTGCTTGGCCGTAGTTGTTTCGGAGATGTTTAAGTTTTCGATAACCATCTTCACTGGCCTGGTTTGGATTGCTGAGAACCGCTAGCGCCAAACAGGATTAGCGCTAGAAGTTTTGTCCCACTATTTTTCTTCTCCCATAAATTTGAGCGCATCTCCTCCTTCTCAACACAACACCGCACACTCCCTGATCGACAAACACGATGCATCGATCCAACAGCACAACTCGACAATCGTACAAACCGAAATGATACTTCAGTGAAGGACGCATTTTCAACTCCTCAATGCAGACTTGACAGCAGCACCGCTCTCGCCAGCCGCGACGGTTTAGAAACAGCGCCCATTGCGAGCGAGATATCGCATGGATGAAGACATCGACTCGAATGCAGTTGGGACGCCGGTGGAGACCCATCATGTAGAGTTTTCTTCGGAGGCTCGACATGATGGGTCCTTCCCAAGGATTGGTTAGTACTCCCAAGTTGCTGGTCTTTTGTTTATTTCCATTTTCCCTTTCATCTCGAATGATGATCCATAAAATAACACTTCACTTTGACCTGATTTTCATTGATGAGACACATTTTAAGCAGCCCTGAAAAGCTGTACTGATTCGAGTTCCTTGTTGCCATATTGTTACCGCATTGTTCTGCTATGATCAATAACTAACATTGCTTTCAGATATTCGCTAGACTTGCACCGGACGTACACCATGACGGATCGATCAGCTTCGCTCAGGATTGGGTGGGATGGGACGGGTTTGGCAGCAAGTGGATAGTACTGCAGGATTTGGGCCTAGCCTGGTGACTGATGCAATGCTCTTGCTTGTCCAGTCCTACCCACAGGTGGTGGAGAGACGTCGTAATATCAGATTGTATATATTATATAGGAATAACATAATCATTTGCAATGGCCTGTCTTCTCACCAGCTCAAGTTTTCTGTTTTGCTCAACCAACGCTTGCTCTGCTCTCAGCTTCTTCCATCCCACTCTGCCACTAACAACATGTTTGACACCGCCACCAACACAGGGGTGCTTTCGGAAAACCTCCCTGTGATGCCAAACGGACGAATTGCTTGGTAGAAGGCACTATTGTGGCACCCACCATTTCACCTTCCATTACGACACTCCTGTTAAAGGACGACAGTTTAACTGCTTTGATTATTCTTCATCAACCACATCATCATGCCAGTTAGGACCCAGATCTTTCTCATTCGAAGCGCCGAGTCGACCGACTGCCAGCAGGGCTTAATGTGAGAAAGCCACCTCAGCCTAGAACTTCCTGCTAATGATTACAGTCCTAGCAATGGCTTTAAAAAGCCCGAGTTGACAAGATTCGGTTTGATCCAAGCACAGCATCTTGCACAATACCTCTATGAATACCGCGATATACGATTCGACCACATCTTAGTTTCGACCCAGCGGCGAGCACTCGTTACAGCCAAGGCACTTCAAGCAGAGGAAGCTATGGCACTGCAAGGTCCTCTCAGTGATGCAGATTTCATACAGACACAGCACTACCACGCACTCGACGAGCAAGATTTCGGCATGCTAAAGGGCAAGCCAATGAGTATACTGGGTACGATAGAGGCTGGCGTCAATAACTATGGAGTGGAGCCACAAGAGAGTCTATATGCACGGGTCGAGAAGTTTGTGGACGACGTCCTCATCCGAGATTATATCTATGTGGACCTAAAGAATTCGCCAAACTCTACCAGGAGGGACCGCAAGCACTATATCAGCACAGATGTGGATCTCAATATCAGGAATATTGCGATCGTCTCTCACCTGGAGACTCTCAAGATGCTTTGGACCGCATTGGTGAATAGGTTCCAAATTGGGAACTTGAGCTGGTCAACCGCTATCCCAGATCCTGCCTTAATCGGCTCTCATTGGGCACATGCAGCATTCATGGAGTTGTCCATCGAAGGCACTCCGGATCATGGACCAGCGAGTTTTACAGTGAGAGTGGAAAAGGACAACTGCATAGATCCTGTTAGGTACTTGAAGAGTAACCGGATTTGGGGGGCAGAGGAGTTTCGGTTTAACTGGGAGACCGCTACACACTTTAAAAGGTTCTACAATCACCTGTATGGTGTTTTGTACGATGATGTAGGTTGACCCACTTCCTTTGTCTCCAACCACTTGAGTTTTCGTCGATTCTGTGAACCTTTCTGTGCGTCTTATACAAACGGAAGCTGACGCCTGTCAAGGATGATTGTGAAGTCGAGGTCGATTCGGATGATGGGAGCGAGCCCGAATTCATTATCGAGGATGATCCAAAGCAGAAAGGGAAAGCCAAGCGACAACAAGTTGGGACGATTGGATTGCGATCTCAAGGCCAGTTTTCATAGTCTTCTACTGCATCATTCTAGCTGCTACAGATTGGGACTTGGGGTATTGTTTTGACTTTTGCTTTCAGACTGGCTCTGTTGGGGAATATTAGCGCTTGGCTTCTTGGATTTTCTCTTGTCTCAGCTCTGTGACTTTCATTCCGCCTCACAAATTCATGATGTTTCTGACATGTGCAAATGCATGACGGTTTATCCATTGGTCCATCACCACTCAACGAACTCTTCCGAACATCCTCTACTCTTCCGGATTCTAAAAACAGTGACGTTATCGCTACATACAAGCTCGGCCGCCATGCACCACGCAAAAAAAGAGCCGACCGTTAGTTACTTGTACAAACATCGACACACCCATGAGCTGACTCGGAAGGATCTCTCTGACGTTGCCCCTCCACACAATCACAAGCAAATTTATCCTGGCACACTTCACCAGCACCCCTCACCTTCTACCGAGTCAATTCGCTCACCCAACTTTATTCTACAAATAAAACAACTGCTTCCCCAAAGCCGCCTTTCCTCTTGAGAATTGATCTTCTTTCAACCCTTCTTTCCCCATCATCACCGCCGGAGTTTCTAACAACAATGGGCGCCCCAACCACCACCACAACCACCACCACCACTACCGAGAAGAGCGATACCAATGCCCCACCACCACCACAATCCACCACTCAACGCATCCGCAGCACCACCGAAGACCTCATCCACAAGGCCCTGATCTACGCCACTCCAATCTTCCCCCCAGAATCTCAAGAAACCGTCAAGCAAGCCTACCGAACCCGTCCCTACCTCTCGGTAAGTCATCCACAACATCTCATCTCCATACTTTAATGACCTCATCGCGCTAACACCAATGCTTCCGTTCCGAACTAGACCTTCCTAACCGTCCAAATCATCCTCCTCCTCCTCCCAATCACCATCCTCGCCTCGCTCCTCGCAACACTCAGCTTCGTGCTTGTCATCCTCGGCCTACTTACGTTCCTCTTCTGGGGCGGCATCCTGGTGCTATGCACCGTGCCGATTCTACTATTCACCTTGGTTGTTGGATCGTTTGTATGGGGATGGGGAGCCGCTGCGTATAGTGTGTATGTATTTGCCGGGATGGGCAAGGACATGGTGCTGGGCGGCGAGGGAGGCAGAGACAGAGTTACGGTCGAGGGCATGCGAAAGGCAGTGCAGGAGAAGGTTGGGATGGTGAAGCAGGAGGTTGAGGCGGAGATGTCGAGTCGTTTTGGTGGCCAGGCTGGTCAGAGGAAGGTCAAGAGGGAGGAGGGACCGGTAAGAGATGCTCCTTTGGTTGTGCCGAGTGTAACTGATGGGTTTGAATGAAGGATGAGGCGTCGTTGCCTGCTTTTGAGGCTGGGAAGGAGGGTGCTGGGGAGGTGCCGGGTGTGCAGGATCATATGCCGGGACGGAAAGAGAGGGATTTTAGTACGGAGGAGGAACTTTATGAGCCCGAGGAGCCTATTACGCTTGCGAATGGCGGTGATGATGTTATGAGGAGTATATCGAGGAGCCTTAGTTAGCTTTGAGAGTGCAAGGTAGAAGCAGGGCAAAAGCTTTCGGTTGTATTGGCAGGGCATAAATATTGCTTGTGCAAAAGTTGGCAATTATCAGCATATTTTTCTGTTCAAGTTCAAACCAGCGTGGAGCATGGGTGAACCATTGACCTAAGAGATGGACTGTCCCCGTGCCATCAAAGTAGTTATATTTGCGTGTCTACTAATCTCAGCAGTAAACAATGGCTCCCGAACAGTCATCGGCACTATGTAGGCTTCTTGGCACCTTCGACACCCTCGACAACCTCGCCACGCAACCCAGTCTCTATCTCTACGTTTGAACGGTAGTTAGATTCAAGCAATATATAACATAAGAAGAGTAGCAATGATATTAGATAGAAACTGTCCACCGGTATAAAGGCAAAACAAATGCTGTATTGTCTCGTGAAACAAAGGAATTAAACAAAGGAAAGACGTCCCAATTACAACCAAATATACTAACTGTACCTCCCACCCTAACCCACACGATACTGACAAACCCAAACATCTAACATTCCCTGACGTGCTTCAATACAAAGGAAGTAAACATAATTATCATAAAAAGCAAAGTATAAACGCACTGCAAGAAAAGAAAGCTTGATACAATCTGTAGCTAAGCGTCGAGGGAAGAAAAAGAGATCAGATGGCGTAAATTTTTTTCTATACCACTTCAAAGATGCTTGGGTTCATAATCACATTCTACAAAATTTAGTTAGTACAACTCTAGATTTTGTGACAATGGCATCGACGGGACTACTCACAAATCATCAAGTTCAAGCCTGGATAAGGCCGAGGTCTCCTTGGGCGGGTTGAACTTCACCATCAAAGTACCCATTCTTCTCTGGGTCCGCACTCGTCTCCAACAGATCCTGCGACTGCTTCTGCACTATCTTTGCAAGTCGGAGGATCTTGGGTGCTGGCAACCACGATGGAGCATAAGTCTCCAAAGCGGCGATTGGGCGAGGCTCGGCGATCTCGTATGGTCCTGGATCCTCCATGTCGACTGGCGGCAGGAGGAGAACATCACTCTTCTCGGTGACTCTTGAAGCGACTGCCTTCATGATATCGCCGTTGATAGGCTGTTCGTAGTCGGCAACGAGGTACTGGTTAAGCAACTTTTGGATCTGGTTGGGCGACAACATCCAGCAGATATCTTGAATAATCTCGATATCGTTCAGAGTGGCCTTCTTGAGCTGGAGAAGCTTGGTGGCTTGCATCAAGTGCTCCAACTGAAGAACACCCTCGGGAATCTCGTGTCCCTTGCACCATTCCTCGATTCTTGTAATGTTGTAGTTGATCTGGAGACCACGCTTCCATGACAAGAAGTTTCTGCGCATGAGGAGATCGTTGAAGGCAGTGACACCGACAAGACGGAGCAACTCGGTAATGGCTTGTGAGATGATCGAGTCCTCAATGTAGAACGAGCGCATGGTCTTGTAAACCATGTTGAGCAAGCTCAACAAGTCGTCCATGTTGTAAGGCACCTTGTTGGCCTGAGGAAGAAGTCGGTTCAAGAAACGGTTGCCGTCTGCTGTGATGAAGCCGGGGAGGGATTGCGATTCAATGATGGCTGGGATAATCATCTTTTGGAGTCTCTTCTTGAGAACCTTCATCCAGGTGTGGTAAACGTTGAATTCGAGCGACTCGAGATCGTGCTTGACAATCTCGAGAAGCCTGTCATACTCGTAATCCTCGCTCTTTTGATTGGCGTACCAAACCTCGGCGAGGAAGACGAAGGACAACATCTCGTGGACGTTGGAGAGCCAGAAAGCACCAGCAATAATAGCCTCATCGTTCAATTTCGACTAAATCATGTTAGTAGGGATCGTACACATTGGACAGGAAACTCACCATGACTGCCTGCTGAATGTTCTGCATGACATTGGCGAGGAACTTCTCCGACTCCTTAACAAAGCCGTTGTTCCACATCTCGGAAGTGACAAGGTTGATCATGTAGGCTGGGAAGAGCACCTCCTTCTCCTCCAACTCGGTGAGAACGTCTGGGTGTGGAATGACAAGGTTCTTGACGAGAGCATTGGCGGCCTCCTCGTTCAAGGTGGCGTCGTCCTCCAAGATTCTCAACAGCTCAAACTCCGAGTTCTCCAAAGGTGGGCTGTATTGAAGGATGTCAAGAGTTCTGTCTCTGTGAGGCTGGCTGGTTGGCATCATCGACACAGGACGAGTGGTGTAGGACATTCTGTGGAGGGGCTCGCCAGTCTTGACTGGGGCCTCGGCACTTCTCCGCTTGGGCTTCTTGTTAGATACTAGATTGATCAAACCATTAGCAATGCCACCAGCTGTCGTTGTTGGTGCTTCTTTGACTTCTGCTGCGCGGGATCCTGCATTCTCGAGAGCATCCTCCAGAGCCTGGATTTGCTGGCGAAGAGACTGCTTCTCCTCTTCGTGGGCCTTGTCTCTTGCCACAGCCTCGTCGAGAGCACTAGTCTTTTGCGCGAGATTCTCGCGCAAGACCTTTCCTTCCTCCAACAGTCTCTTCATGTTCTCCCTCGACTCGTCGAATTGCTTCTGGAGAGCCTTCATTTCCTCGTCCATCTGCCCAATACGAGCTGTGGCAATACCGGCCTGGTTGGCTTCGATCTGGAGCTCCTTGGTTCTGTTCTCCAAGTTGGCGTGCTTTTGCCTCCAGGTCTTGACTTGAGCATCGAAACTCTCCACCTTCTCGAGAAGAGATTTGTTCTCCGACTTGAGCTTGCCGACGGTTTGTGTGAGCTCGACAACCTTGTTTTCAAGCTTGTAGGAAATCTGCTTCAAGTCGCGAGCCTCCTCACGGACCTTCTTGTATTCCTTTCTAGCGACCTTACCACGCCAGATACTTTGAATATACACTGCACGCTTGCGGTAAAGTCTCCAGGCGCTGAGGAATTTGGCGGATCTCCAGGCGCGTTGAATATATCGAGCAGCGTTTCCGAGTCTTTGGTCCAAGATATGCTTCCGGCACAAATAACCCTTTGCAACTATGCAATCTCAGAAGCATGCCAACAACGGGAAGGGGTAACTCACTAGCTTGGAAACTGACAACCGACTTGCGGATGGTCTGGTAGTAAACACGGGCTTGATAACCTCTCCAGGCGCACTGAATGAGAGTGGCGGCTCTCTGTTTCTGTAATTCGACAATCTTTTGACGGGCCAAGTAACCTCTTCCATAGGCCTGCACATCGAGTATCGACTGGCGAGCCTCCAAGTACTTCCGTCTGTAGTACTTCTTTCTCAAGTTCTTCTGGATCATGATGGCACACTGGTTCAGGCGGTTGGTACGCATGTTTTCCAAATGAGCAAGCTGTCTAAATGTTAGCATTCTAGGGAGATCTAAAGAGAACGAGCCAACTTACCATGCCGGCACGGAAGAAAATCTTCGACATTCCCAACTGGAACTTGTCCTTGCCATCCTTCTGGCCATCTCTTGGATGTCCCTCTGGAGGAATGGTGGCCTGCAAAATCATCAAGCCAACATCTCTCACAGTTCCCTTCTTCCAGTTGTCAGAGGGAATAAGCATGTAGTAGCGGCTCGCGAATTCCTCATAAGTCCATCTTGTTGGATAACCAGCACAAGAAATTTTGACGGTCTCCAAAACACCACAAGCTTGAAGCTGAGACAAGACCATGGGGCCTTCGAATTTCCAGGCGACCTTGGCCTCGTTAGGCTTGATACAACGAATGTAATGGACGTTGGTGCCACCAATTGTTGCCATCAAGTCGATCAGCGAAGACTTGAAGATACCACCCAGAGTTGGCTTTCTGCTAGCACCACCACCCATACGGCGTCCAGCGGCTGGTGCCTTGGAGGCAGCTTCCTTGTCCCGGAGCGAGGCAGCAGAACTGAGAATCTCCTTCAAGAAAGAGTTGGTGGAAGCAGTAAGAACCTCAAGATGCTCATCAGGCACGGTATCCCTGTTCTTCTCAATGAAGCCCTCAGAATCGTAGGTGACGTCGACAGCGTAATGGAGGACGGTGAACGACGACTTTCCGAAACGAGGCTTTTGGTATGGGAATCCCTTTGGCTTCGTAGAGTAGTTCTGGTTGAGCTTCATGACGAACGAGTCATCAGAGCCGGCTGGCAGTCTGGATTCTTCGTCAAGGAGCGAGAGGATACCCAACTTTCCTTCGATAAGGTCGATACATGGTCTGTTATCCGAGAACTCAATATATGCCCAGTTGATTTGTTCTCTTTGGTATTCCTCCTGTTCAAGCTTGAACACATGCTGGTTGAATTCTTGTTGCAGCTTCTCGTTGGCATAGTTGATACAGAATTGTTCGAACGAGTTCTTCTGGAAATGCTCGAAACCGTAGATATCCAAGACACCGATGAAGGACTCCACCCGGCTGCGCACCTCCTCAGTAGCAAGACCGTTGTTAATGGACTCGACGAGCCAGTCGAAAAGACTGGAGTAAATGAACTTGGCAACAGAGTCCCTGACAACGATTGCTTGCTTGTGGTTCAAGGCGGTAACAATCTTTTCACTCCTAGTGACAATCTGCTTCTTGGTCATCCACTTGGCAAATTCCACATCCGCTACTCCCAAGAGTTTGGCGGCTTGAGCGAACGACGGTTCCGAGGCGGAGAGGATGGCATCCGTCCGGGTGGCTGTGATTTTTGTGTTTCCGAGATGCAGTAAAGCGGCCAAAATCTCAAAGACCTGCTTCTGGGTGTCTGCGCTCATGCCGATAACCGTCATGGCATCCTTGGTGTCTTCAAACTCCTTCTTGTCGTCGACATTGGGGATCGTAGGGTCACCGCCCTGGTTGAGGTACTCGAATTCTTCGACGGGGAGGAGACCGAGATGCTCGCGCTCGGCATCGGTTGCGCCAGCAATCAGCTGGTAGAAAATGTGGTAGTTTCTCTCGGTTGGCGGCTGGTATACCAAACGAGATCGTTCGAGAAGGTATGTTCTGATCTTTGCGCCAATGATATCCACGTTCTTGTCGAACATGATTTCTATGTATTTTCCGAAACGCGAGGAGTTGTCATTTCGAGTTGTCTTTGCGTTACCGAAAGCTTCCATTATAGGGTTGGTCGCAAGAATCTGCTCTTCTGTTTTGCTCATCTTCTCGCCCGTTGCTTGCTTCTTCCGCTTTCCAGGTCGGTTTGGATCATCTACAGTCGCAAAGTATCGCATAACGTATTTTGCGCTTACGGTTTTACCGGCTCCAGATTCTCCTGAGACGACAATGGTCTGGTTTTTCTTGTCTCGTAGCATCGCCCTAGACTACCGTTAGCATGCTTCAGTGGACCGAGGCGCCTCTACTCACTGGTAAGCTGTGTCTGCAATGGCGAAAAGATGTGGTTCTTGGTCCTCCCTTCGTTTGCCGGCGTAGGCCTGAATGAGGCCAGGGTCGTAGAGGTAGTCCATGCGGTCGAATGGATTCGTCGCAATAAGGACGATTCCTGAGTATGTGTAGATTTCACGCTTTGCATATCGAAGTTTGATGGCCTGCAAGACTATCGGTCAAAGTTAGACGTGCGCTCGCAAACTTTGTTGTTGTGTGTAGACTTACCAGCAGGTTCATTCAGATGTGATAAACTTGTGAGATCGTCTGCGGCTTCGAGGATTGGAGGGTTCATAAGGGGCGGCAAGTCCTTGTCTTCGATGTGACCTTCGACGGCTTGAAGAGTAGTCTTCTTTGTAACTTTCTGTAGGCCTCAATCAGAACCAATTCCCCAGAGTTGGGCGCTGCCTCTCGTGGAGACAGATCCGGGCGGGACAACATACCTCCCCCACTCTCGAACCTCCTGTGATTTCGAATACCAGCTCCACCACATCGCCATTCACCTGCTTCGAAACGACCTTTGTCGATACCCATCCTTCCTGCTCATCTTGTATCCAGGCACCGGTGTCAATGTTGTAGAGCGACATCTCGGGGGTGAATCCCGCTCGGGACGGTTTAAGGGAGGCGGCCCCGGTAGTGTTCCAGAATGAGGCGAGCCGAGTAGTATCGTGTGGAAGATGCGATCACTGGACGATACGCGGCGAATTGAATGAAAGGGAAGAGAAAAGGTCAAAGGAGCGGCCGTCCTTTTGAAAGAGAGTGTTGTGAGTAGGGGGGTGTTGGGGGCGTTGTGCGGTGATAGGACAGAACGGCCACAGAAAGGGGAGAGGTGACGAGAAAGCCGCTCTAACGAAAGCGTTGTAGTCGCTGTTCTGGCGCGAGCCCTAAATGGGTTTTGGCTCTTGCAGCCTCCTGATTCGTTTCAAGTGGACCCTTTTCACCCTCTAAACTCGGCTTGCATTTGTATTGGGGCACTCAACCACCTGTTTTTCGGGTGGACCTAAACAGAACATACCAGAAGGGCTGGTTAACTGATGGTTATGGTAAGCAATTCCTATCCACCAAGTGTGTAAGATTCCAGTATTCCGGCGAGATTCCCAGTTGGATCTGTCCGTTGAGTTTATACTTGCGTTTATGTTATGGAGTCGAATAAAAGAAGTATATTTTTTTACAATACATACATCTTCGAGACCCGGCCCCGCTAACAGAACAAACTCGGCCGCCCCTTCGATTCCAGTGCGGGTAAGTTCTCCGCGACCCAACAAACGAACGCACTGATCTTCAAATGCCTTGGAAGTTGACTGAGATCTCTGCATTTTGCGTACTCTATCTGTGGGAGTGTTCCGGACCGTCTATATCTTTTCCATTGGCCGGGCTCAAACATTTGGCGGGGTATGTTTGGCCAACGAAACATTGCTGGCCGCCACAACTGCCTCGATTCCGTTTGAGAGCTTCCCTTTGCTATCCGAGCGTGGGATCTTCAGTTGAAAAGCAGCATCATATTCTCAGATACATAATGAGGGTCGTGAGCTCTATGATCCCCCTATGTAAAGACAGAATTGTTCGTGCCCCTGTCACTAAAGTTACTTTGGAGGCAAGGTGTCTGCAGGAATCGATCGCCGGTGATTTCCTCTTGCGTGTGCCTTCCCAACTGGGACTGAGCTCACGTGCGGTCAGCCTCTCTCACTGACCGGTATGACAAAGTTGAGGCTCGGCGGCTGTTGGAAACAAATACATGGTTGTGGTTGAGAACACTTCGCTCTATGGTCTCTTTCCGATGTTATGATGGTCATCTTTTGTTTCATCGTGCCTGGCGTTAAAGGTGGCTCTCCACCGACCACCTCCCAAGACCAAACATCTGCAGATCTGTTAGTTGCTTCAGTTAACCTCCTTCTAGAACGCTTCCATCATGTCAATACTCAAGAAACAAGCATTTCTGCTGCTTGCCCTGCATATGTTCGCTAGGCTTGCGGTCGCTCATGATCACCACGATGAAAATATACCAAAAGGCTCCGCCATATCTGACGAACCCATCGATGCAATATTATGGATCCACATATTCATGATGATCATCACCTTTGGTCGGTACTCCTTACTGAAGTATTGCTCAGAGGCTAACTATCGCTGTTAGGTATCATATTTCCAACCGGAATGGTACTCGGTATGACTCGCTCCAGGTGGCATGTACCAGTTCAGATCGTCGGGACATGTTTGGCCATAGTAGGCTGGTTTCTCGGCCATGCACACAAAGGCCGACAGTTTGCACCCGTAAGAAGATTCTGCGATGCCGCTTTTCTTCGTCCAGTGCTGACAACGTCGTGTAGAACATACACTCTTATTTTGCCAGTACCTTGATGGGAATGCTGGCCAAACAAGTAGCAATCGGAGTGTACCTGAAACTCCATCTAGAGAAAGGGTTCCATGGCAAGATCCGCTGGTTCTTTGTGCGGTTGCATGGAATTACAGGCAAGCTGATGCCCATTGTCGCATGGACTCAAATGTTGTTTGGAGCGGTTACAGCGTAAGGGCTCTCAATATGCACCCCTTCAACATTCTAACCAGTGTGCATAGGGCTGGAATCTGTAGAGGAGATCATCTAGGACAATGCGTCTCGCACTTTGCCCTTGGTAGTTCCCTCATCGCCTACGGAATAATCATGAACATTTTCCTTCTAGCTGGGAGACAATGGCTCAAAAGAAGGCAGAAAACGCAGGAGTTTTGGGACTCGCTCGTCATTGCAGTTTGGGGATTCTTTATCACATGTAAGCCCATCTATCGAACAAGATGGCCATAGACTAATAGTTGCTAGTTACAGGACATTGGTGGGGCTCAGAGTGGACTGGCAGTGATATTCAGTTCACCGCAACCGGTCTCCTATGGTGGTGTGCTGGAATGGTGGGGCTTTGGTTATCCTTTGGGCCAGATCGTGGACCGAGAAGAAACATCATACCAGCGCTTGTCATCTTCCTTACTGGTTTTGCAATGTCGAGCTGGCACCCAAAGGAGGATAACGTATCTACCGTAGTTTACAGTGCTTTCGGGTACAGCTTGATGGCTGCTGGCTTGGCTAGAGTCGTGGAGATCACATTCTTGCTCAAGGATAGGGTATCGCTCCCGCGTGGTGGAATATCCAGTTTCCAATACCTGCCATCATTTGTAAAGCATCCACTTTCCCTATTAATGAGATCACAAGCTAATACTGTATAGTTTCTGTTCTCGTCAGGCTTCAGTGAGTCAAGGTTGAGCAAGAAGGTTGATGGTCGCTAACGGTTTTCAGTCTTTCACGGTGCAACCGAAGAGCAACTGGGTCTTCTGCGTGCATCAAAGTTCGACGAGGTCTCATATCTGCTTTTGATGTTTTCAGTATCATTCCTAGTGTTTCTGCGTAGGCCATATCCTCATTTCCGGCCTTGAAAAATAGCTGACATCACGCAGTGTCCCTTGTTCTCATCAACATGTACGTCAGAAATCGTCCAGGACCCTCTTCGAAACGGGCGCGAGCTGTACCGAGTATAAGGATAACACACGACGAGGAAAGGGCTCGACGATCCGAAGACCGTCAGATTGCGGACGCAAATGAGTTTGAGCTCGAGGAGTTGGTCAGTGAGGAAGAAGAGGAAGCACGAAGATTGGTTCCCGTCACACATGATTCGGAAGGACTAAAAGGAGGACCCTCACGTTCTTAGTGTACCTATTGATATAGCCCGGAAATTGGGGAAAGGCATGGATATTCAAGGATATGAAGTATAGTAAATTTTTCACACACCGAATGGCAATACGGTATTAGAGATTTTAGTGAGCATACAATATTTCGAGTGCCCATTGTCGTGAGCTCGTGAGGATTTGAACAATGCTTTCCGATCGAGTACAATTATGATGATCAATGAGAAACAATCATTCAAAAAACAACGTTAGAGCTGGCTATTTATATGAGTTGCGGAACACAGCACTTAAAAAAAAGCACGCCCTTTTACAGAAATGCACGAGCGTAAAAACCACACAAGTCCAAGCAAAAAGAGAACTTGAGCCCAGCTGCACTGAAATCAGTATATACAGCAGACTGCGGTTAGACATTCGCCATATTGGCTAGATGCGGCGAAGCGGGGATGCGGAGATGATGCGGAGATGGATGATTTGATGCCCGCACCGCCGAGAAACTAACCCAGGGACCACCCGCTCGCAATTTCCGCAAATTCGCAATTTCTTTCCAGCAGTTAGTGGGGCCCAAGGAGGGGTGAACTCTGCTATGCGTCTGTCAGGTTGGCAATGTGCCATCAGAGAATCTTTAGCATTTCAATATCCCACCACTCTGTCGATTGTTTCGACTTGATAATCTCCAGAACAGTTTCCTGACCCGCGAGACCGGCTATTGGGCTTCAGGCAAATGATGAAACCAGGTTGCTGGATATCGTATTCAAGGTATATAAGTAGGCCAAATATCGAGAGATTATCGTAAAACCCAATTAGAGAAAGGTACATAAGGAAATTACAAAGCATTACTCCGTCCCACCTTCGACGCCCTGGTACAGCAACGGGATATCATTCTCAGCACCGCACAGACACCCTTCCTCTACAAGTCGAAAAGTTGCTTGAGCTCAGCGATCGTATCCTCTGGCTTGGTTACCGAGTGGCCAGTGACTCTTGGGTCGGTGTAAATCTCGTAGTCATTACCACCTAGCAAAATTAGTGAGGTGCAGTCATGGAGTTATTGATTCACGAACCCTTGTTTGTCTTGTCGCCAAAGAAATGGATGGTCTTGAAGTCATTCTCGACGAACCGCAAGCAGTAGGTCTTGTCCCAGCCAGTTGGGAAGACGTCGAAGGAAATCTCGCCACCAACACTGAATGTGAGCTTGTTGAGTGGAGAGTCTGAGGGTTCCGTGGTGCTGAAATGCTCCTTCAAAGCCGCAATCATGGTCCTTCTGATGTTGTGCTGGGCGTCGTAGGCGTCGAACTGTTTGCGCTCTGCGATGGACGCATTACGACCGATTGGAGAGACGTTGATCATGCCATTTCTGTACTCTACGAATGTACCTCTCATGATTGGGAGGTCCAGATTTGAGATGTAGTTGAGGATGAACTTGACGAGCTTCTTGTAGTTATCCTCCCCGAGCCAGCTGATGAAGGAATTGCTGTCAAGCTTCTTTCCTTGCTCGTAGGCAGTGAGTCCGTTCTCAGCAAAAGCATAGTCGAAGAGGTCAATTACTACACCGTATTAGTGCATCTCCTTGGAGCCCACGGACCATGCAACCCACCATTGACACCTCCAGTACCGAGCTGCTCTTGCTGCTTCTCCAAGTTGCTTCCTCCGACAAAACCAATGGCGACCTTTCTGCGGAGCTTCTCCAAAATACCCAACATCTCAGGGCTGACATCCTACAAGCACAGGTACCGTTAGTTATGCACTACTCCAACCATTTGCTCGACATCGGGCGACAAACCTGTCTGGCGGGAGTCAAAGTGCCATCAACGTCAAAGAGAACGAGTGTATCTCTGATTTCACGTTCTTTGTGAGACGGGAATTGCGAAGCGTTCGACATTGTGAAGGTTGCGGTGTCGTGTAGCGAGGATGAGCGAGTGCTTGAAGTGTGTTTCGTACGGAGGATGTCAGGGGAGGAAGGAGCGATTCTCAATTGGTCTTATAAGAGAGTCCAAAACGAACCCGCAGGCCCCTGAAATAGAACTGCGAACGCAGATCTCCATTGTTATCATCAGGTGACCTGTTCCGCTGAAGTGTGCATGAGATGTGGGGGGTTAACTTTAGGAGGGGTAAAGTTTAATTTGACGCCTACAGCCTCACGAACCTAAAAGTTACCACACGCAGAGTCATTCATAAAAGCGGGACGGAAATTTTGCTTTCTGGTAACTCTACCCGCAACTTCACCGCTGTCTATTGCACCATATCACGGAATTCCCTAACTGCGAATCAGATTTGGAACACGAAACCCACAATGATCACCATAAGTAGGTTTCCCGCTCATTCGAAACGATTGCTCTTCCCGACTCCGCTTCTCGATCGCACTACTGACTCACATCGCCAACCACAGAAGTACCTTGCTCTTCCGCCAACATAGGTCTGCACAACGCTTCTTTCTCCACACAGGCCCGAACTCATTCCCGCTATTAAGGTCCCGGTTTCGATGTCTGCGGTATCTCTTTGTCGATTTGGCTTGAACTCAATGTCACTTTCCACCCAGAAGTGACCAAGTCCGAACACGCCCTCAACTGCAAAGTCACCTACGAAGGAGATGGCGCTGGCAATGTGCCTTTGCAGGCCGACCACAACCTCATCACCAGAACCGCACAATACGTCCTCAAATGCCACGACATCTGGACCTTCCCGTCTGAGACACATGTCCACATCAAGAACCCGATCCCTCTCGGTCGCGGACTCGGCTCGTCGGGTGCCGCTGTGGTTGCGGGTGTCATTCTCGGAAATGAAGTTGGAAACCTCGGTCTCTCGAAGGATCGCATGATGGATTTTTGTTTGATGATTGAGAGACATCCAGACAATGTCACCGCTGCGATGATTGGTGGTTTTATTGGGTCCTACCTTCGGGAACTGGACCCTGTCGACACCGAGCGCAAGGAGATCCCATTGGCCGAAGTTTTGCCCGAGCCGGCCGGAGGTGTTGATACAGGTCTTAAACCACCACAGCCACCGCTTGGAATTGGCCATTACATTCGCTTTGGTTGGGCGAAGGAGATCAAAGCCGTGACTATCATTCCAGACTTTGAGGTTTCGACGGCGAGCTCGAGGGCTGTTCTGCCCAAGGAGTATAGTGCAAAGGATTTGGTAGGACCTAATTGCCTAATTGGTGACGAGGCTGACCACCGTTTTTCCAGATCTTCAATCTGCAGAGGTTGGCTGTCTTGACGACGGCTTTGACCAGATCTCCTCCAGACCCAGAACTGATTTTCCAAGCGATGCAGGACAAGGTGCACCAGCCATACAGAAAGACCCTCGTAAGTTGTTCCATATCCTTTTAATAGCCATAAGCTGACATATATAATAGATTCCCGGATTGCCAGAAATTCTTGCCTCGGTGACGCCAAAGACACATCCGGGCCTGCTCGGTATCTGCCTTTCTGGAGCCGGTCCAACCATTCTCGCGTTGTGTACCGACAACTTTGAGAACATTGCCAACGAGATTCTTGCCAAATTCAAGGACAATGGCATTACCTGTCAATGGAAGTTACTCGAGCCAGCTCATGATGGCGCAACTGTCACCAGGTCATGATTTATGAAACCGATAGATAAAAGCGATTTCCTTTATGTTAAGAATAGTTTTAGTAGAGAAACAACCGTTGTTGTGCATCTTTAACAACCCAGTCCATTCCTTCTACCAGGTTTTCGCCTGTCATGGCACTGCATGGGAGGATATGCCATCTATGGCTCTTGATGTCATCTAGCTGTAAGCCCTGAGCATAATTAGTTTAAAAGACTCAGTTGGAGTTTGATGAGCCTACCTCTCGGATTTCGTCTGGGGTCATGCAGCCCGGAACGTCCGTCTTGTTTGCGAAAACCAGCAAACTGGCACCCAGGAGCTTCTCCTCGCCCAACAGGCCCTTCAATTCTTCCGCACAATCAGAAACGCGGAAGCGATCTGTAGCATCAACAACCCAAATAAGAGCATCCGTCTTCTCAAAGTAATTCCGCCAGTAGCTTCGCAGTGTCTTCTGTCCTCCGACATCCCCTAAGCTCCGTCAGCACGGTCCAGGGGGTTCAAAGCCAACCCAAAGCCACTTACATATGTTCAGCTTATAGCTTTATTTCCAAACACGATTCAGTCAACAATCACATCCTGTAAGCCGGGTGGAAATCTACCCGTTATAATCAATAGTTTTGATGATGAAGCCCAGCGTAGGACTGACAGTCGAGGTATCCTCCTTCATTATGCACTTGACGATTGTTGTCTTTCCAGCATTGTCCAAGCCGCTGCTACAAGTCAGTATCTTCACTACAATATGCTAGTGTTAAAGCCTACAGCATGAGCACTCGCAGCTCTTTATCCTTCAACCGCGATTTCCGTAAAATAGATAGCATGTTGGAGAGAGATGTTGTGGATGAGACGGGTCGGAGTCCTGGGTGTCTCGCTTTAGCGGCCATTCCTTATCGATAACAGACAAACGCACAGACCACGCAAACGTTGGCGAACTTCCCACCGTTTTCCGCCTCAAAGTTTCTTCCTTCCTTAACACACCCCACCACGATGCCAAAGACAAACACAAAACGGTCGCTAACGTCCGATTCACTTCCAATACGCAAGCGCACACGCACCGATCCTCCCTCGAACTCAGCTCCGAAATCATCCGAAAAGAAGAAGACGTCGAAGTCAGGCGCGGTCACTTCCATCACCGATTCAGAAGGTCCCACAAAAGGCAGTGTCGCAAGCCAGAACCAGCAGCTCTCAAAGTCGGCATTCGTCCTCTCGAAATCGGCCCACACCATCCTAACCACAGACCTCGATGTCATCAACAAGCTCAACTACCGGAATAAGAACCAACATCGGGTGTCAAAATGGTGGAAGTGGTTTGATTTACTACGACGGCATCTAAGGAAGCTGCTGGCGGCTTATGCTGCAAAGGACTTTAAGGTAGCCGAAGAAAGGGCAGAATACCTGAAGAACTGGATCGTACCTGGCGCATATGTGTAAGTTCTTCTTTTGCGTTTTTGGCACTAGCTAATAGTTTCAAGTTCATTTTCACGTGGACTGGTAGCAGCGAAATCATGGGCTGGCCTGGGGATCCTCTTGCTCGGGTTACTGGCTAGAATTCACGGCGCACTGGCTTCAAACGAAGAGATTCAAGAACTGATTGCGGAGACGGCCCGATTGACTCGACCCGCAAACTTGGAAACGGAAACGCTGCAGAACGCCATGGACGACATCGGAGAAACACTGGAAAGGAACATGGAAGACATTGATGAAGAGATAGATATGGATGACTTCACTATGCATGAGGACCCGATAATGGATGAGACCTCGGCTACTCCAGAAGGGGCTGCGCCCTATAAGGACAGCCCCTTGTATACAGGAACGACAGAAACGGTTGAACCGGTCACTCGGGAAATTGAGATGGCGAACGCAGCCCCCGATGAGCCGATCAGCAAGCCAAAGAAGAAAAAGTCAAAGAAAGGTGATGCAGGTGACGATGATGGCTTGAAAAAGAAGAAAAAGAAGAAGAAGGGAAAGCTGGATGATTTATTTGCTGGGCTGATATGAAGATGATTCAGATCATCCTTTGTTGGGTATTGAAACCAGCCACTGCCATGCCAATCGCTCAGGGCAGGCACAAAGCGCGAACCGCTCTCGGAACGCCGATGCAGGGCTAATCATGCACCACAGGCGTATGGGTGAGATGATGTTCCTGAAGATTGATTGCGATGGTGCTTCGATGATGAGTCTACCATTTGATCTTGTTATATAAAAGGAGAAGATGCGACTTGGGCGGAAAGTTTAGCATTCTCGATGAGCCGCCAGAAAGGCGTTGTGACTCTCACAAGCTGTGACCACATCATTTTAGCTCCACCGTAGGTTCGGCCTTTTCCGAGCCGACGCCGTCTGCCGCAAGAGCGCTCTCCTGCAAGGATCTGAGTCAAGAGTTGGACGGAGATTTCGCCTTTTCTAAAGACGCAAATCTTTTGCCGGCTCTATGATTATGATTCCAGACATTTAAAAGTGCCACTTTGTCAGAGTTTCTGTATCGTGCTTGCAACTGCTGATTCCGGCGTGTTATTGGACTTGTCGTCCCTCGTCCAAGAATCAGATGTTTAACAATGGAAGCCAGTGGGAATTAGAGAGCATCAGTCATCATCTTAATTTCGTGGACACGGTGGTTGCATCCCAACAAATCTGATCCTCTGATCTCACCGTGCTTTGCGAATTGCCCAATCAACTGTGACAAGCCGTTCGTTCACGAAGAATGTTCCTGCGTCGAAGCTGTAGATAAAATGAGCGCCATGGTGCTCATCATTGTGAGATCCTGAATTATTTTTGATCTGATAAAGAGGCCGCTATCGTGATTGTCGTCGAGTTAGAGCTGGAAGTCGAGATGCATCATGAAGCATGCAGCTGACTTTGACCCCCCCTCGCTGTCGGCATCTTGACATTCCGACCTCATAACTTTTCCCGTTGGTCTGAAGCCGCAAAGAAAATCCTCGAATTTTAAGGAGTTTAGGCAAGGTGATTGGCTCGGTTCGATGCGGGTGGTGCTCATTATTGCCGTGTACGGCTAAGCCCAAGAACTTTGATGGCACCTCACGAAAGATACTTATCAAGGCGCTACGCTCCCTTTCTCCTCAACATCTCCAGGCTTCTCCTCCACAGCTCGTTCTTCTTTCTTATACCTGTCTTCCGTTTGCCTTCACCTGTCTTTTTCTTTTGCTACAAGTCATCTTATCGGTTGTGCTGCGATACACGTCGCGCCAAACGGTTGCTAATAAATAATCGAAATTTCGACAGGAGATCTCTGTGGTGGACAGTTGGAACCCTCTTTCCTCAGAGACACGACCATTCTCAGCCCACGAACAAGCACCATCTACAACGCCCTGTTCGCGACCTAACGGCCGACTCTCGTTCAAATGGATATTGTCCTCAGTGTCCTTGACACGCTCGTTTTCGACCGCATCTACGCAACAGTCCTACCACTCGGAATTGATGTTGGCGGAGTCGCAGGGAAAGTTGGTGGAGCTGTAAATGGGACCACGCCATTCGGAGTCGTCCATGAAAGAGACCCAATCTCAGAGTACTTCGGCGTATTCCCATCAAACTATGCGGACCTTTCAATGCTTTCGCGTGGCGACTGGCGCCGACAGTTGTTCTCGCTGTTTCTGATCACTTGGTAAGTCGGCCGAGGATAGAGTTATGGTTCGGCTTCTTACGATGCACAGGATTTTCGGTGTCCTCCTCTACTTCATTGGCTCTTTGTTCTCATACGTCTTCATCTTTGACAAGCGGACGTTCGACCACCCAAAGTTCCTCAAAAATCAGATCCGACAGGAAATCGCTACGACAATGAAGTCCCTACCTTTCATGGCGATCCTTACTGCGCCTTTCTTCTTCATTGAAATCCGTGGATACTCCAAGCTCTACTACAATCTGAGCGACATGCCTACCTGGTACAACTTCTTCCAGTTCCCATTCTTCCTCTTCTTCACCGACGGCCTCATCTACTTCATTCACCGCGGTCTCCATCATGGCTCGGTCTACAAGACTCTTCACAAGCCACATCATAAGTGGATCATGCCAACCCCATTCGCGTCGCATGCTTTCCATCCTGTTGATGGTTTTGCTCAGAGCTTGCCATACCACATTTTCCCGTTCCTTTTCCCACTCCATAAGTTTGGCTACATTGGTCTTTTCATCTTTGTCAACTGTTGGACTATTCTTATCCGTAAGTTGTACTCTAAAGATGCCGCCATGCGTGTAGCACTAACCGTATGCTAGATGACGGAGAATTTGTTGCGGACCACCCAGCGATTAACGGTGCCGCTTGCCACACCTACCATCATTTGTACTTCAACTACAACTATGGACAGTTTACCACTTTCTGGGACAGAATTGGTGGCAGCTACAGACGACCGGACGCTGCCCTGTTTGACAAGGAGCAGAGGATGGCCAAGGAGCAATGGAAGAAGCAAGTTGGAGAGATGGAGACTATTGTCAAGGCTGTGGAGGGCGATGACGGATACCGGGAGTATGCTCATGATAACAAGAAGACCATCTAAATGCGTCACTTGTATTGCTTGCATGCCTTCGCCTTTCTAACAAATCGAAGCGGGGCGTTTTGGCCCGTGTTCACTTGTCTGTGTCTTCTAATACCCTGGCACATATAATTTCTTTTTTTCTGTATCATCTTTTGCTACTTCTTATAATATCTCGCTCCGTCTTCACTTCTTTTTCTCGGAGACGGCTGCTTTGGGTTTGCACTAATGAAGGGTCGGACATGTGTTAATATGGGTTATTGCGAGGGGCACGGGCTTCGTGGGCGAAGGCTTGTGTTTTCTAGTAAATGCTTGGAAGGAAATATTCTGGGGTTTTGTCCATACTTTTGGGACTTTTTGTTCTCATCTTTTCAGATTTGACTTTCAGGCGTTTACATAGACCTATTTTACGAGATTCACGATAGGGAAGGGCAGGGGTAAAATAAAATTCGAATTGCTTACAATAATCTGTCTTCTCCGAATAGGTATGCCTGTGAATTTGAAAGAAAATACCCACTTCAAGGTAGACAGTCTAGAATTCCGGTTATCTGCGCGGGCAGATATGGATGGTGGGGTGTGGGGCTTTTGCCAAGACATGGCAATATTTTCGAAGTGCTCATCTCACTTGCAAACCTTCTGCCCACAACAAAACACAAACGTCGATACCCAAATCTACGAAATCATGCCGGATATACAGTCTCGTTTTATTGCTTTGGGTGGAAACCGTCATCCCGCCGCCGCAGATTGGTGCCGGTCACCATCGTCAGAGCTCGTTGCATTCGGCGCGGGGAGGTGTGTTGCTCTTTGGAATCCTCATGTCTCTTTCCCACCACCCGTCTTTCGCTGCGCAAAGTGCTGGAGGCTGATGGAATTTCTTCATTCTAGGACTCGAAATACCGCGGCATAGTCTCCTCCCTCAAAGGCCACACAAACCGAGTAAACGTCGTCCGATTTCTCGCCGACTCCGACAGCATCATCGTCTCTGGCGGCGCAGACAACAACATTTTGATATGGAACAAGGATCGTGGAACCCAGTACGCTTTCGGATACGGTCAGATCGGCTCACTCGAAGGACATACGGGCTCCATCAACTACATTGCTTCAATCTCTCTCGGCTCAAACAGCTGGTTGATTACGACAGCTTCGGCAGACGGAACGATCGGTGTATGGAAGGTTGCGCTCAAGGAGGACGGAACGGCTGAAACGACTCGCGTTCAATCGATCAAGACGCTGCCAAAGTATATGCCTCTGGCATTTGCTCTGACTGCACCATTCCCTGGAAAAGAAGGCACTCCGGACGGACCTTTCATCCTCGCTGTCGGTGGATCCTTCTACAGCATCGACGTTTTCGTTGCCGGCTCGGACTGTCAATTCAAGAAGGGCTTTACACTTCCTGGTCATGAGAACTGGGTCCGTGGGTTGGATTTCAAGAGGGACCCCAAGAACCCGGAGGATGTAATTCTGGCCAGCAGTGCACAGGACAAGTTCATTCGGCTTTGGAAGTTTCACTATGGAAAGACTGAGACCTCCATTGGAAGCATGGCGAAGGATTTCAGTGGGAAGGTCTACCATATGAGCGTTGGAGAGGGTGATTCAGAGATCTTCTACTCTTGCACGAATACGGGATTCCTGGTGGGTCATGAGGATTGGGTCTTTAGCATCTTCTGGAAGCCTGGTAATGAAATGAAGCTCCTGTCCACCTCCGCCGATAACTCGATGGCTATTTGGGAGTTTGACGAGGACGCAGAGATGTGGTCTATTACGGCTCAGGTCGGTGAGGTTAGCACCACCAAGGGCGCCTCGACGGCTACGGGTAGTGCTGGTGGTTTGTGGTTGGGAATGTGGGGGCCGGATGGAAACAGCTTGCTTGCGATTGGAAAGACTGGCAGTTGGAGGTTGTGGGATTACAACGCGGAGGATGATCGTTGGTTGGGCAAGGTGGCCATCACTGGTCACACCCGTCAAGCATCCGGCGTCACTTGGTGCCCGGATGGGTCTTATCTTCTCTCTACCAGGTTCGTGACGAGAGGCTACGAAGTCTTGCTTGCTAACACTGCGATAGTTTGGATCAGACAACCCGTCTGTTTTCCCGTTGGAAGCACAATGACGAGTACTATTCGTGGCATGAGTTTGCTCGGCCACAGATTCACGGTTACGACCTTAACGTTGTTGGCATGATTGGAGAGGCAAGATTCGTAAGTGGAGCGGATGAAAAGCCCCTTCGTGTCTTCAAGGAGCCAAAGCCAGTTGCTGCTTTGCTAGAGAGGCTGTGCGACGTTCACAGTAACGAGAAGGAGCATATGGCCGAGGCTGCTAGTCAGGGTGTGCTCTCGCTTTCCAACAAGGAGGTCAACCCAGATGAAATGGAGGATGAGGATGATGATGAGCAGATGGATAGCGCTGCCACAGTTCCAATAGTGTCGCCACTATACACTGCGCCAGAACCACCAATTGAAGATGTCCTTGCTCGACACACCCTCTTCCCGGAGTTGGAGAAGCTTTACGGACATGGTCACGAAATGGCGTCGCTTGCAGTGTCTCACAATGGCAAGTTTATTGCCACGGCCTGCAAGGCTTCGACCATCGACCATGCTGTAATTCGTTTGTTTGAGACTGGCCAATGGCGTGAGATCAAGCCTTCTCTTAAAGCACACAACCTTACAGTTTTGAGGTTCGACTTTACACAAGACGACGAGTACTTGTTGAGTGTTGGTCGTGACAGACGGTGGGCGGTATTCAAGGCCACAGGCGAGACGTACGAGAAGGTTACCGAGAATCCTAAAGGGCATCTCAGAGTTATTTGGGACGGAAAATGGGCCCCATCAGAGGCTGGTAGGATCTTTGTCACATCCTCAAGAGATAAAAGTGTAGGTGCTCCTTGCAATTCTTGTAGTCAGGGCTAACCAAGTTGCAGTTCAAGGTATGGAGTCCGGTGACGGATGAAGCAGGTGCAATCAAAGATTGGACTGCATCAACAGTGGTGAAGGGCACTGAGCCAATCACATCAATTGACTTCTTCCCAAAGCCAGTCGAGATTGAGGGAACAAAGTACATTTACCTTGCTACTGGATGCGAGTCGGGCGCCGTTTCCCTCTACAAGGCTCCTTTGGACACACCAACCAAGTTTGTCCTTGCCACACACATTGACAATGCATTGGTACCAGACTTGACAGTCAAGCAGTTGAGCTGGAATCCAAAGTCGGAGGTAGGTAAGGCGGAATTGGCCATTGCATCCGAGGATTCATCTCTTAGGGTCCTTGATATCAGTTTGCTTTAAAGCGGTCGTATCTACGGTGTTCATTAGCGTTTCGTTTTTAGGTCATTTATAAAAGTTCATGAAGATTTCGTAGCATAAAAGGTTACAATAATGGGAATAAAAAATGTTAATCAAACCCCAAACGCCGGTCTAATGACATAAAAATGTAGTTACAAAGAGCAGATCCAATTACTCGTCCTCCGCTTGCTTTCCGTACGCATCCTTTGCGGCAGTGAACTTTTCCGATACAACATCGCACAGATCCATCAGGTCATCCAACCCCTTCTTCAACGCCTCAATTGCCGTTACTTTTCCTAACCCGCATCGTCAGTATAAACCGGACGTAGTAGTGTGTCGACTCGACTAACCATATGTCTGGATTCGGATGTTGATCTTGTCTTCGGAAGGATGGGGTATAGAGTAACCGCAAAACTCGACTTCGGGGCTTCAACACAAGTCAGCAACAAACTCGGGACCAGAGGCACATCAAGGTACACACTTCTTCATGATGACATATCTGAGCGAGTTGCCCAATGTGTGGTCCTCGTTCAAGATCTCGAAGGAAGCAGCCGATCCATCCTCTGCAGCGCCGGGCAACTATCCTCCGCATCAGCAACCTCCTCCGCATCCGCCATAGGCCCAGCTTACCACTCTGATCTCCGCGTCTGTTCCGTCCTGGATGAGATTGGTGAACTGTGGAACGTTCTCCGACATTTCTACGTCTTGGGTGGTCATTTTGTTGCTGCTGAGGGTATCGTGGTGTTTCGTTCGACGGTCGTGATGTTTTCGACTATTCTGCGCCGCCAGTTCAGACTTGAGGCGAACGTCAACTTTTTTGCGACCATCTCATGCACGCCAAGTTCCGCGTTACCGTTCCAGTCATAGCGCAGCCGAAGCGAAAGCCAAGATGCCAAAACACTTTCCACTGTTTAAGTGTGACTGCTGCGTCCTGCCTGCTGATTAAGCAGCATTATCTAATCCCACAAACCGTTTTTGCGGCTTGGCGGTTGGATCGTTGCGCAAGAATCAGACAGTGGGCTAGGCTTCGATACTCGAACGATCAAAAAAAACACGAACCCATCCCCGTCCACCGTAATCGACAGCCAGAATGACGAAAGGGTATGCCGCGATTTTCCGTTGATTTGATTTCTTTTCGCGAATGGGTGGAATTTTGATGCTGGGGGGAGGAATTTTCGACCTTGTGGGGGGAAGAGTGGTGGAAAATGGGTGGAAATCAGCAAGCGGAGGGAGAGGGGGAGAAGTGCTGTCCGAATTTGCGAATGGGGGGCCATGTCGAAGGCTGGGATTTGGGTCGGAATGGGATTTTGGAGCGATGATCATCAAATGCGTCTGGAGAGGATGAAATGCTGATGGAATTTTGAACAGTACCTCCTCGTTCGGTAAGAGACACAACAAGTCGCACACTCTGTGCAGACGCTGTGGTATGCAAATCCCGACGGTCGAAACGACGAAATCCGAACCGAAATGCTGATTCCTCGACTAGGTCGTCGTTCTTTCCACATCCAGAAGCACACCTGCTCCTCGTGCGCCTACCCAGCCGCTAAGACCCGCAAGTGTACGTTCACCACCGATTTCCAATAATGTCGAGCAATCGAAAGGCCGATTGGGAGGATATGGCTATGAGAGCATCAGCTAATCCACTGTTATAGACGAGTGGTCCGAGAAGGCCAAGCGCAGAAAGACCACTGGAACTGGTCGTCTCCGCTACCTCAGCGACGTCTCCCGCCGTTTCAAGAACGGATTCCAGCAGGGAACTCCAAAGGGTGCTCGTGGACCAGAGTTCAAGCCAGCTGCTAAGCAGTAGAGTGGCTGTGTCGGTGTTAGGAGCGATGTTTTAGAAAGTCCGGAAGATAATAGCAATATAGCTATAGCACTGGGCTCCGTTTTTCGTTCTCCGTCTCTTCAAATTCAAATATGGGGTTATTGGGTTCTTATTTTCCTTTTTATGGGTCGTCAAAATTGCATGCGCTTTGATTCTTCTGCTTCATTATCTGGGGTTCATTACTGGCGAAATTTATGCAATTGGGAATTTTAAATCCTCTTTTCCCCTGTTTGTTTTGGTCTTATTGTATACCCAGATATAGAGAGCTGTCCAAAGGTTTCGGAAGCTCTCTACATTGGCTACAATCGGCTCCGGGCGTATAGATTAATCAAGATATATTGTCCAAGTCATAGAAGAATTACAGAGACCAACTCCATCAAAAGCATGTCCGCTAGTATACATTTGTAGGATGGAAGAGACGGAGAAAATAAACAAAGAGATATCAAGCAAAACAAACCGTTGAGAACACACTGCTATGCTCTATGTGTACATAATGCAATTCTTGATGGATTGAACACTCCCATAATTAGAATCCAACGCATGTCGATCTACCCCACACGCCAATCCGTTCTAACGGTTCCATTGAGACACCTTGCTGGTGTTTCGCTTCCCCCTGCCGCAATCGTAATGTACCGTAGTGCCACTAAGCGTACTATTAGCGTCTTCCTTATAACGACAACGGAGTTCGGACTTACCCAGGCAGCACTGAAATAACACTCTTGCCCAACCTCTTGTGACAAACAGGGCAAACCGTCTCCTCAGACACAACAGAGAACTTCTTCTTCTTCTCCGACCAATTATGCTGCACCTTCACCAGGTTCGACCGCAATAGCTGAGCGGTAACCATAGCCTCAGATACCTTACTATTCGCATGCCTCGTCCTACGTTCGAAGTACGACTCTAGTTCCTTGATTCTCGTATCCTCGGGTATCATTGCGAGCGCTTTGGATGCATCAAGTCGTGCACCATGTCTCGAAAGTAATGCAAGAGCTGGGCCAATTTGTCGTTTGTGAGACGACGGTGGAGTGAGATACAGCTCAAGGAGAATGTGGTAGACTTGTGAGGGTGTCTCTGCTAGTTCTTCGGCTTCGGGAGCGGGGGGGGTCTGTTCGTGGATCATGGCACAATAGCTTTCAGCCTTGTCGTGGTCTTTGATTTTGAAGACGTATATCTCGAGGGCACGTTTGTGTTGGCCCATGTGGCTTAGAACGACGGCTCTAGGCTCGTAAAAGTCGGGATCTAAAGGGGTGGTTAGTATATGAAAAAGACGAGCTTGCCAATCCGCGAGATATTACCATCTGGAGAAAGATCAGTGAGCACCCTCTCAGGTCGGTATTGCTTGGACTCCTTGAGAAAGTCCAGGAGCTTCTCCTTCCATTCCTCCTGATCTTCTGGAGCGTCACGCTTGTCTTGGATGTGACTAATATACAACCATGCCAATCTATTATGGAAAGCAGGCGAGGCGTCTTCGAGGTCATGAATGACATGTTCCAGATACCTGATCGCGAGAACCTTGCTAGCGTTCTGAAGGAATTCTAGAACCCGTTCTCGAGGAAGTGACTCGGCCTTCTCCGTATCCGCAAGGAATACCTCCATTCCAAGATCCGGACTTGCCTCCAGTACCCATTTGGCATACTCAAGAATGAGGTCAATCTGAGAAGCGTCAAGAGTTTGGAGATACGCAATTGTCCGCTCTGGCCCATGGAGCAGAGGTGCCCTCTCATCTTCCTCCTCGGCCTGCCCAAACTGTTTGAGAAGCTTCAAGGCGTCTTTGTGGAGACCCTTTCCACCATAGAAATCGACCAAGTCATTGAACTTGCCCTGCTTCTCCAACTCTTTGCCAATGACATTCGGATCACAGTGATTCGGCCTTCGTACTAGCGGTCCGACCATGGCAGGCTTCGTAAGAATGTAGGCGCGGAAGAGAGTAGTATCGACTAGACGTGCCGTGGCCAGGGCCTTTTCGTACTGGCTTTCTACACTCTCAGTGGAGGAGTTGTTGATGACATAGTCAATGTCGAACGGGTCCTTCTTGTCGGCACCAAGAGTATCAGGGGTTGGAGGGCCAGCGAGGGCTTGCTTCTCAGGATTGTTCGCCTCAAGATACTTCGAGAGACGCAGGCGGGTATCGGCAAGAAAGATGGTGAGTTCGTTTACAGCCCGCTTGAACTCGTTCCCTTCTATAAGATTATTAGTGAATGGCTTTGAAAAGGTTCCATCACTCACCAAGAGGTTTGTTGTCGATTGCCACGTCCCTTGTAGCCTCAGAAGTAAGTGTTATTTTACTTCTACCAGAGAATATTGACATTGTATCGACTGACTTTTTGGCTGGATTCGGCGCAATGACTTGCTTGTGGATATCCCCAAGTGGTTCATCCTCCATTATCGTTGGAACGGCATCAATCTCTTTACCTTCTGGAGCCGGCTCTTGGTCTTTCCCATCCTCCGACTTTCTTAGTTCCTCATTCGCCTCCCCAGTACCTTCACCTTCCTCTGGCGCACCGTCAATATTTTCGGGATTGTCTGCTTCCTCTTCTTTCGAAAGGTTCGAGGTTTTATCACTATCCTCGGCGGGTTCTGAATCACCATTCTGACTCGTATGCTCTTCGTCCACGGCAGCAAGTTCGCCGGCTATACTTTCCGGGAATAGTCTGATGGCCCTTTCCGGAGGCGCCGAAACCTCCGCAAACAATCCCATACTATCCCTGAATTTCCGTTTCTTGAACAATGCTTCAGCTTTCAGCATCTTTATTTCCCGGATCCTCTCTTCTTTCGAGTCCAACAAAACGCTCTCCAGCTGCTCCAACAAGCTAATGGCCTCATCCAACTGTCCGGCTTCTACCAGCTGATTGATCTGTGTTTCATAATCGACTGTGCCCATTTTGTAGACGTGCGTCGGACTTGCAACATAGAACAACCTGCCGGCATGGGAGAGAGAGACTCCAGGCGGAGGAACATGGAGGATCGTAACGCCGGGAATTGGGATAGTCTGTATGAGGGTCTGCGTCGCCGGATTCCGGATCTCCATGTGCTGCTTACCGGCATGGAGTGAGATGACGTATGGGTAGGAATATGCGATGGCATCTGGAGCAACTGGCCATGCTGCGGTGGGCTTGTCGGTTGCTGGCTTCCCTGTCTCATCGATAAAGATTGCGGTGGCTGTTACAACAATAAGTACCGGCCCAGCAAAGCAGACTTCAGGAACTACTCACTGTCCTTTACCAACAACAATTCCTCACCCTTGAGTTTTGTGCTGATTGGTTTTGAACCCCACCCACCCATACCCATGTAGCTCATACCCAAAGCACCCCATCCCTTTGCTTCTTCCGCAGGAGCAACAGTAGTTTGCGTAATGGGCGCAGTGATATCCGAGACGGTGCCTTCGATAATATCGACCATCACAAAGCTCGAAGCCAACCCTGCAACCAGTCTACGGCTGCTCGCCCACGTCAGGTGTCGAACATTCCCAACCAGCGTGATCTCCTTCCCGTCGATAAACTCCTCGTCTTGCCATGAGAACAGGAGCAGCTTTCGCTTTACTCCAACCGCCAGCCTTGATACAATCGATGGAATGCCGGTCGTTTCGTCACGCTCGATGTTGGTGGTTACGGCGAAGGTGGTTGCGCCTCGAGTTTTGACCAAGGTCTGTTGGAGAGTACATGTTTCTAGGTCGTGGAGTTGGACATGCCCGTCAGAGAGGGAGACGAGGATTTGGGCTTCCTTGATGCAAGCGAGCAATTCGATGGATCTTCGGGAGAACTTGTCGACAGTTTTGAGGAGCTCTAGCTCGATGTCGCCGGATTCGGAGGTTTTGACTTGATAGACTCGTAACGTGCCATTGCTCAATCCTAGAAGCAGCTTATCCGCTGAGGCCTATAGTTAGTCCCTGTACATACTCGATGCTGGGGTGGAATTGGACGAACCGTATGCCAACAGCGACTCTACCTTGAATCTCTCCTTTACCCCAAACTCGAGAATGGGACGAGCATGGAAAGCGTCGATCATGGCTGGCGCACTGCGCCCGGATTGTGTTGTAAGTGTACCGTAGTTTGGTCAGGCTTCGGTGGAGGTTTCTGCTGGAGGTAGGACAATATCATGAGCTCGTGCTTGTAAGGTTCTCTAGCATCCCCAGTCCAGTTGTCCGTCTTGTTGTGGAGTTGTTGTTGAGTTACTGGGAATCGGAGACCGACCACCTCCGTCATGTGGGAAACGACCTGGCGACCGCCCATGCAGGCGGGAGGTTAGCGTTACACACGGTCCTCTTCTCACGATTAACCTTCCAGACGTGATGATCGTGATAAGATGAGCTGAAACTGGCCCATGCTTATGTGATACACAGGTTTATTGTTTGCTCTGTTTCTCCGGGCCAGTTTTACCCTTCTTTCTCCATCTCCTCAGTTTTGCTCTTCTCAACTATTCACGCCAGTTTGCTACAAAGAAGGACGAATGGTTTGGCTCAAAAATCCACCGCTTTAAACCATCTTCCCGCCCAAAATCCCCGAGAGCGAAGCCAAACAGACACTAGCTTCGACTCTCAGAAATGTACGATCCGGCCCGAGATATCTTCAAGTCTGGGGAATCAGAAGAGCCCAAGACAGATGACAGTCGACAGCACGAATCAAAGAGCTCAGGTCACCGTAGCGGCCGGCCCAACGATAGTCTGCAGTATGAAGCGTATGAAAACGCACAGTTTGGCCAACAAGAGGCTAGCGGAAACTCACATAGAAGCTTTGCCGGTAAGGAGCAATCGTCTCCGGGACAACCAGATTCTCGTCGAAGAGGTCGGCCATTCAAGCACAACGATCACTCGCCTCCTTCACAGACGGATTCTGAGTTGAACTCTTCTCGCAAACGAAAAATGTCCGATTCACCACGAGACGATGATCGCAAAGGATACTCTCGTACTGATGGCCAGGCAGCAGGTCGTGGGGGTTATGGAGACAACAGACAACGCGCTCAAGACCGATATCCGAAATTTAAGAAGAGATCGCAAGAATCCTCCTACGACGACCGAAGAGACGAGAGACGGGACTATCGGCAACGCGACAATGGCAACCGTTATGGCCGAGATTCTCGAGACGATAGACGCCGCTCACGATCCCCTCAGCAACGAAGAGCCCGCTCCCCCTACCGCCGTCGGACACCACCACCACCAGCTGCTCCGGTGATTAGAGATCCCTCCCCGATTAGAGATCCCTCGCCGATTAGAGATCCCAAAACGCCTCCTCCTCAAAGAAAGCGACCTGGTCGGGCATCGAGGTTCTCGGCGGAGGAGAAGGAAGCGCTGCGTAAGCAACAGGAGGAACGAGAGTTGGCAGCAAAGAAGGCTGCTGAACGGGAACTCCAGGCTAGAGGTGTCGATGAGGTCGTACGATCTCATTACAATGAGAAGAAGGAGTTGGGCAAGGAATGGCGCTCGACAGCTTCACGCATAAAGGGTCTCCGTTCATTCAACAACTGGGTCAAGTCTGTGATTATCCACAAGTTCAGTCCCAGTCCTGAATTTCTACTGAACAAGGGCAATCCACATACTGGTGGCAGAGTGAACCCATTGGTCGTGCTCGACATGGGCTGCGGGAAGGGAGGTGACCTGCTGAAGTGGAAGAACTCTCCACAATCTGTTGGGCTATATGTGGGAATGGATGCCGCTGATATTTCCATATCACAAGCGAAAGATCGCTACACATCGATGGTTAAGGAGCGTCGAGGTAACAGAATCTTCAAGGCAGAGTTCATCGCTCATGATTGTTGGAGTAGCTGGATCGGCACTGCGCCATTCCTCCTCCAGCAGGTCGGGATAGATGAGGCGCTCGACCCACAGAAGGGTGCCCAACCAGGACGGTGGAACAGTGGAGGTGGATTCGACATTGTGACAATGATGTTCTGCTTGCACTATTCGTTTGAATCTGAAGCAAAGGCGCGAGGAATGCTGAGAAACGTTGCAACAGCATTGAAGAAAGGTGGTCGATTCTTCGGGACTATACCATCATCGGACGTCATCGCCAAACGCCTACAGGCGCCACATGAGGACGGGGAGGAGGTCAGATGGGGCAACAGCATCTACAATGTTCGCTTTGGATCTGTACCCGGCGATTTCAACGGTCAATTCAGGCCACCATTCGGCTGGAGATACTCCTATTTCTTGGACGAGGCTGTTGAGGATGTACCAGAATATGTCGTTCCATGGGAAGTTTTCAGAGCCCTTGCAGAAGACTATGGATTAGAGTTCTTGTGGAAGAAGGGTTTCCATGAAATCTGGGAGGAAGAGAAGGACGGAGAGTTGGGGCAGTTGAGTGAGCGAATGGGTGTTAAATCTAGACAAGATGGCAGGTTGATGGTTTCGGAAGAGGAGTGGGACGCGGTTGGGTTTTACATCGGGTTTGCTTTTAGACGAGTATGATTTGCCTGTTAGGATTGCATATGCATTTTTGAGGAGATGGCGGGCATGCTGAGTAACATGAATCAGAGGAAACCATATTGCAATGACATCTTATTGACATTTTATTGACGTTTTCTATTGAGGCGGTCAGCCGTGTTGTGCCTCCAAAGGACTGTGGTCCTTTAAAAAGGCGTTGTTCGGACTGGTTTTTCCTTCTCCTGATTTTGAAAAATACATGCTTACTTCTAGTGATGATTTCTATCGACATTCGAATTCTCGATGCTTGCTTTAGTCGCGGTTATTATGGAACATGAAATGAGGTTGGCGTTTACTACAGGTCGTTGCGCGATGATGCGCGACGGGCTGGGTCACTTTTGGGAGTACTTGTTGCCCACGACTTTTATTTCTTTGTCTCTTTTCTTCCTTCCATTTCATCTCCTCTTCAGTCCGTCTGACTGGCGGCGCCTCCGAATCTTCATCATCAGCTTCTCCTTTCCCCGTTCGACACACAACAACTGTTTTTCTCATGGAGAGCCACAACTACTATCTCGTACCGCCCGGGCCGTTCCAATCTGCCCCAAGAAATGAGATCAACGTTCCGCTCCCAAATGTCTTCCCAGTCCGCAAATGGCCTGAAGAATCCGCACCGCCAATCGCCATCCCCGACCAACATGGTGGCCAGACGGTCGTACTGGTCTTTGGAAGCCCCTATGGACCGGGCGAAACCATGAGCGTGCCTATCCAATACTCTCTCCTTTCGTTATTTTGCATGCGCAAACCGACCTTTCGCAACTATCTCAAAGCCACAAATAGCAAACTAGCCTACATCGTTCACAGCGTCGACAGCACCGTCTTTCTTCACATACTGGAATGGGTGTATACGGGCGAATGGGGCCCGCCAGAAACCCGAATGCCCCGCGCTCAGCGACGCTTCGATACCACCCAGATGCGAGTCAATCAGCTCTCCGACGACCGCAACAACTACGTCTCCAACCTCAATCCGTGGAAGTTTCCAATGCTCATCGACGAGATTGACGACCGCATCTTCAACCTCGCCAACGACCACAAGAATTGGCTGGTGCTCAACGCAACACTCGCTCTCACCGCCGAAAAGTGGAACCTCGACAAGAGCTTCTACCCACAGACGAGCCAGAATTCTTCAAGTAGGCCAGCAGAGGAACTGGTAACGACACTACCGGACGATTATCCCATCACGAGTATTGCGAAGCACAAAATCAACCTCTGCGAAGTCACCTTGGAGGAGTGGTGCGAAAAGTATCTCGGAACAGTCTATGGCCTGGCAGACAGCGAGAGTTGTCTGAGGGTCTACGAGAGGGCAAAGTGCGAACTAGCGGAAAGGCTGGCCATCAGAGAGAAGATTTGCAAGGCGTGGGAGGATGAGACGTGCAAGGAAAAACTGAAGGAGTTGAAGGTACAGCACCCGGACTTGCTCCATGATTTGCAGTTACTTTTCGAGGAAACAAATCTGTTTCCCGAGATGAGGACGCCGGAAGGATTGTTGGACTCGTGATGGAGCTTGGTAGATTGGGTGCTTTACAACTTGGAATACTGGGAGATCTCGTGGCTAATACAACTCGAACCCCTCGGATTTGGAACTCTGGGTCGCCTACGCAGCATGTGGCATCAGGACTACTTTTGCTGCCGATTCACTGTCAACAAGCCGATAAAATTCGCCAACGGTGGCTGTATGTATGAAGTACCAAGTAGCTAGAGTGCGAGCACAGAGGTGGAGGGCGCCACCGATGGCAAGGGAAGGGTACACCCACAACTGGGTGGGGATGCTTTGGGGCGTAAACTCATGTACATACAAGTATGTAGAGTGTTTGTAACTATTTTTTCAGGGAACCTTGCACAGATGCGATGGTGCATTCATTCTGCAGGAAACAATTTGCCCACTACCTTCACGTGATGCTCATAAACATGCGGGTCTGCGGCGTAGCAACGGTTTCCAACCCCCACCTGGGCATCTGTCTCATCTGCCGGACTGGTCACCCTTCAACAAATTTTGTTCTTGACATCAAAGTCGATTTTTATCATTTCATCCTCGTTGCAGCTCAGTACTCTATATCTCGCACACCAAATCAACTCTTGCTTCCCCCGCGTCGAAGCGTCGAAGTCGCCAATTCATGGACGTATCGATCAAGTCGGCCCCAGCTTTCAGGTTGGTTCAATTCAGGGCTTTTTGCTGGCTCCTCTAACGAATGCTTGGAACAGGGCTACTCGTGGTCGCTAAACGCCTTGTCGTCCAAGGTCGGTTGCCCTAAATCGATCCCGCAATTCGTCAACGCTGTTTGCAGTGGCAGCGGGCACTAAAGAACACATGGCGCTTGCGGTTAAATGGTTGGCATCTCGTCCTCTCCACCATCACCGATGTTCCAAGAGACAGCTACCTGAGTCTTCAAGCCATGGAGTCCATATCTTCGAATCAAGTACTCGCGAGGCATCCCATCGATGTATCTTACAATTGGAATTTTTCCTATAACTGTGCCGGAAGTCCCTTTGAAGTATGTACTTTACGGCCATCTCCAATTGTCTTGCTAATTTTTCGTTCTAGGTAATTCCTAATCCTCCCACAAAATGGTATAGGAGCCAATATTTTCGAATCTTCGATCTGTACTTCAGATTTCCGGGTTGAGTGGACCATCAGGCACCTATAGCAGCATCCTGGCCTCCACCCTTCCTAGCTATGCCATGGCCAGGGGATAGAAGCGAGGCAAGCGTCGGCTCTTCTCAGGCGTAGTACAAAAGCTCGTTGAACTTGTATGCCTCTATGATATCGGAGACCTTGGCCATATTGTGAGTGCTGAAGTTTCCATTTACTGATGAGTTTTAGCAGTCAGGAAGTGCCTTGATCTGCCGTTTCATCGATGGATTGTTGTTGACCTCATACTGGAGAGCCCGACAGGTATGGGCCAAGAAGAGTAAACTGAGCAGTGTGCAGTGAGATAATATCTCGATTCGGTGCTCGAATGGAAGACGAAGGAGTGCAGGTGTTGGAACCGCTGGTCTTTCCGGCATCTTTATGATGTTTTTGGCATTTGACTCGAGTGGATGTCGGCATACTGTCAATCTACAAGAAATACAGATTGGAATGATGTATGGACAGATTGCAAATTCCTGAATCTCGGAGAGTTACGTAGGTTCAAAGCAGTTGTGGCTGGATTCACCCGAGGGTCCGTATTTGTTTATCGAGTTGCAATTACTTACCATGACCTATGGGTAATATTACAGGTATTCCTTCTCCTTGGCCATATACATTTTGCATTCCAGCTACGCCTCCGGCAAGTGAGTCAAAGAGCGAGCCGGTTGCTCACTGGGAATTCTAACTCTAAACTTGGTGGAAGCGAGTATTAGGACCCCATCTATGAACCGGATTTCAGGGCTCGAGGGCAGTTGACAAGACTGTAACCGAGCCCTAAGTAATGGGGCAGGAGCGGGCCACTGGCAAGCTCTAAGGGCCATATAATCGACGGTTATGTACCTATATCCCATGTTCGATAGCTGGCGCCAAGGACGCCCGGGAACGGTTTGTGACTCTAGAAGCAGTTCCTCTCCATCGATCAATATTAACTAGTAGCTAACAATCAGAGTAGAAAAACAGTGAAGAAGTCAGCTCAATCCAACTGCTTCATTGTCTTCCGTCGGTCAGGAATCTGAAGTCGAGAGTCGACACTGGCAGCTGCAGTTCACAGCTAAGCGACTCGCCTAACTTTAATTAAACCAACCCCACATTCATTCGGAGGATTACCCAACCCGGTAAACGGCATACTAGTTACCCATTGGTTGATCCAACATCCAGACCAGGCGCCTCAGAAGATGAGCAACCTCGTCTTGTGGTTGTCCATCAGTCATCGTTAGTAGAAATGGGTGTTGGGCATGGGGCTCCGTAGCTCCGGTGGGTTCCGTTCGGATAAACGTGATTGACAGGAGACTTTGAAACAGCACATCCAGACATGCTGTCGTGACGCCCTTGCTGCACACATACTTGCTTTCGACGGATACATGCTGTGCAACTACTATGCGGTATGACAGATGATGGAAAATGCACTCACTTTCTTGCATTTTGCGTTGAGGGCTTTGCGGATTTCGAATGTTCGGCTGTCATTCGATGCAGGTTCTCTCCACGCATAAATGAATCTCACGTTTCGTACCTGTCCTGTAGCTAAGTACATATCGATACTAGGTGGTCTACTGATGCCATTAACTGTCCGGAATCTACTGGGGACTTTCGGTCTCGAATGTTATGCGGGACTTACGAAACCTTCTGACAGTGAAGTTTCACCTGGCTCGGGCATATCCGTATTGGTGATATTTGGTGAAGCTCTCTGATTAATGGCATTGAACCCGTCAGGAAATCATCTCAAATGAAAGTAGTAGCACGCCTGTCGGATGAAAGAATCAACATTTATTTCTATTTGTTTGGTACCAAACTAGAAAGAAGATCGAGAAGAGTATACTCAGAACCTAAAGAAACGCTCAAAGAACAGACATAACCCAGAAACCCAGAAACACCAAAGAAACAGATGAACGCTCAAAATCATAACCCATCCAAGAAAAACAAAACCCAATATTCAAAAGCGACCGTGTATCCAATCCGAGAATTGTAAAAGATTCAGCACAAAACGGAACAAAAACTCCAAAAAAACAGAAGAAACGCCATATGTACAATCCCAATCATGGCCTTGCAGCCATTGTAATCATTCGCTTCATCAGGAAGCCAATCCGGAATCCGAGCCACCATCCACGGACTCGTCGTAATCCTAATCTCATCCCGGCGACCAAACGACTCATGACACTACCATTTAGAGAACCTTTGGCTTTGCTGTAGCTGCCAAAGACTCAGCCAAAGGCTCCTCGTCATCTTCAATGGCATCCTCTGGCATGGGCCCATTGTAGACCGTCTTTACACTCCTCATCGTGGCATTGGTGTCGGCACGATGAATTCCACCCTCGGCTGGATCTCGCGATATCTTGGCCTCTGGGTGTGAGATGTAATAGACCTGGTTGGCTTTGTGGGCTTCTTCTCGGGTGGCGTAGAGTTCGCCATCTCGTGCGCGGTAGGATATGGTGCGGGTGCGTTGGAGGGCGTTTGGCTCTGGGACAGGAACGGTTTCTTCCCAAGTGATGGAGGGACGACGGTGCTCGCGAGCGATGGGAGAGTAGGGCTCGTGGAATTCGTTGAGAGCTTTGCTGGCGGAGTTGCCCATTGAGTGTATGTGATTTGCGTGTGGTAATAAAAGTGTGAAGAGGTGATGTAGTGGTGAGAGTAGAGGAGATGTTGTTGTAGTGGTGAAGAGGCTTGTTGTTTGCAACGATAAGACGTTGACTTGTGTGTGTGCGTTGTATGTTCGAAAGCTTATCTCGTGAGATAGAAATGCTTGAAGGATGAAGACCTGTAACACACCAGGGTGGCCTACCTTTTATATAACATCCGTCCCACACTTTCTCGGGTACATGCTCCAATCATTCATCAAGAAACGAAGCAAGCCCAAAGGAATGGTCCGTGTTCGTATACCTGCATCGGCGCATTTGATTTGACACCTCGGTGGCAGCCATCATCCGCCAGCTCCGAGTACCCCGGCATGCTTCGTCAGGTTTCATCCTGACCTTTCCCCAGCAATAGCAGAATCAGGAACGTGACGAGAAGCTCTCCACCAATCTGCCTCCGCATCTACTCGCTACGCATTTCGTGGGGCAATCTACCGGTGGGGAGATGCTTCCCTCGTCATACGCACAACTACTTGAAGCTTAATCTAATTCTCGCCACCGTCTGGACTCTCAACACTACCGAGCCTCCATATGACCGTCATTTCGCGTGCAATACGAGACCACAACTGCTGTGCAAGTCGTGCACAAGATGTATGGAATGATAGTAGAATGTTTGTGTGGCGCTGAATATTGCGGGGGTGTTGTCCTATCAGTGCGTCTGCAGCGCAGCGCGCAGAAATCAGGCTACAACACATGTTAGCAAAACATCCTTTTAATGGGGCTGGGGAAGGGTAGTTACCTCCGCACATGAGATGTTCCCAATGTTTGCCATCTTTTGACCTGCGTCCCTCTATCTCGAATCTCTTCTTTGAGCTTTCAGCGGGGTACCGCTAACCCTAACGACAATTGGCTTGTTGGTTGAATCTGGTGAGGTTGAGGTTTGCCCATGGGGAAGATCAGTAGCTAGTCCGTGCGCTAAGGGTGCAGGCCACGGAGCGAGAATGCGGGGAAGCTCGGCGCCGGCCTGCATTAGTCTGGATCGTAGTCGGATCGGGGTTGGCCGGATCCTTGCGTTCCCAATGACGTTGGTGGCTTGGGGCTGGAAACCGAGAATCGAGGGAGATGTCAGTCCGTGAAGCGGATGACGGAGATCGCGGTCCCTGTAGATGTCAGTACATTGGAGAAGGATGTCAAAGGTGGGAGCTATCAAGACTGGATGTTCGGAGGATTTCCGGGGAGACTTGAGGCCGGTGGAATTTGAAGGTTTGTTCAGTGGACTGGAATTTTTTCGGGCTGGTTCTTCTCACAGTCAAACCTCAACAACAACTTTCAGAATCCGGCACAACGGCTCAACAGCGACAACCTCTCTGATTTCCAACGATCTTAACGAGGTGCATCTAGGGCAAAGGACATCCGAGGCAGATTCAACGACCGAGCCGTCAGCCAAACTATCGAAGTAACCCTTCGGCTTGATGTTCAAGCCGACAGCCGACATCTCCGCAGCGATGTCGAGCCCGCAGAGCCAGCAGCTCGATCTACGAGCCTTTCTGAGCACATTCACGTATTCTTTTCACGATGGAAACTGATGGTAAATCGGCTCATACAATAAACGAAACCGACCGAGCGGTCTATCGTCAGAAAGAGAGCACTGGCATGGGATCGCGGGCACACGAAACGCAACCAGACTTGTTCATCCCCACGACTGCAGAGTTCCGTGAAGATTCTTACTGAAGCGGGATGGAAAGAGCAGCTGTGTGTCAGTCTTATTGCGATCTTGGACCTTCGAAGACCCCAGTTTGGCATAGTGAGGATGTTGCGGAGGACTGAAGACATGTTGCTCTTGTGCCCTCCGTGAATGGCCTCTGAAATAAGAACTGACGCGGGATGTTAAACTCCGTCCAGATGGAACTCCAAAACGAATCCGAGCCGTACCTCATACCTGAGTTGCCTGCGATATACTCCATAGAATGGAAGAAACTAAGTACGAATAAGAAACAGACAACAGATGGAAATTGTACCGGTGGTTTTGCATTCTGGCTTGCTTTTGAATCTTCACTCGAGAAGGCGCGGACTGGAACTGTAAGTCGGTTCACAGAACCTGATAGGGCTGACTCTTATCCATGCCATGCGGACTCTATCGAGTAGCCTTGGGTGATGGAATTATTTGCACAAAGACAGGGCTTTGTTGTATGTACTGCTCGCAGATGCATAACTTCACACATCGACCTTTCGGACGAGATATTTGCAGTATTTCCGGGTTAGGAAAGTAAGAACTTGGAGCCAAGCGGAAAGGACATTCCCGACGCCGCCGATACCGTAGTCTCCCTCCCTGCTCATGTATGCACTACTTAGTAGTTATCTTTGCTTGCTTCGGGCCCGGAGGTTGCGCTTCCGGTGCATTTCGCGGTGAGACGGTTCAAAGTCGGGTTCCTGAGGTTCTATTCGCAATGGGGCTTTGACGGGGTAGCTGGCCATCGGGTACGACACACTGCAGTCTCAAAGTCTTCGTCTAGCTAACATCTTCTAGAAGCAAAGTTCCAATTGACAAGTTGACTGAAGGAATACGTATTCACACGAAATGTAGCTCTATTACTACCTACGATCGTCCCGTCGAACAAACGATCAACTGGACAACACTCCAGCGAACGGAGAAAGCGGAAGTCCAGCATCTCGAACCCGTCCTTTAACTGTCAAACAAGCTCATGGTTTGAAGATGATCCAAAATCACCACTGGTTAGCTGCTGCGCCTCGAACAATGACGGTCGATGAAATGGGACGAATCGAGTTTGTCTTGAAATCACACGTTCCTTGCACGGGTTAGACTTCCAAACAAGCTCAAAAATGGCTGGAATTTAGAGTTTAGGAAGGGTTGGCGATATGCACAACAGTGTCATAACTGGTCTGGGTATCTTGGTTCCTGGCTGAAGACGGTCGTTGGTTTGCTTATGTACCTTGTCAGCATAGAGCACGTTTTATAGATCTCGGCTCCCTTGGATTACGGCAATCTGGACATTCGAGTATGGACGGTTAAGGTTACTTGCGTTTAAGTACAGTTGGCAGCGTGGCAGATGCTATCTGATGTATGATCATATTGATTCAAAGTATGATCACTGACAAGAATGCTTTGGCTCACCTGCTATTTCGGATCTGCTGGACCCGAGCACTCTCATGCCTGCGCCATGGACACCCTCATGTAAGCTCCCGAAGTACGGATACTACATTTCTTGAACAATCAAACTAGCAACCTTCCAAGGATTTCTCGTCCGACTTGTGAACCAAATGGGCCTCCAAGGAGAGGAAACCGAAATGAAACGAAATTGGTCACGTGGCCTTTGGTCCCTTTCTCGCAGCAGCATCGATCGACAATTGGAGAGTTCGAAACACCAGGCTCAGTCGCAGAAGTGCGAGCTTCGTGATGATGAAAAGGGAAGGACGCACTGAAAGTCGCTTTTCTTTTTGCAAGTGGCCGACTTGCACCTTGTTTCCCCAAAGCACAAGCTGCACAACCTCTCTGGGGCTAAATTCGATCGGATTGGGAGAAGCCGAAGATGGAAAACTGGAATGGGATTCTTTAAAGCGGCTGTCAAAGCGCCCTGTTCGTCATCATAAGGTTGGTGCCATTTTTGGCTGCCGTTGTGCCCGTTCGGTGCAGCGCTCTTGCATGTTGGACTTTACCAGGAGCGGAGTGCCCTCTCCGCAACTGCAATTGAGCCCGAGAAGGCTGGATAAGAAGGTTGGTTATATGGATGCAACTTGCAGTTTCTGCACATGAATTCCAGTCCCTGCGACGAAGAATCTCAGGGGTAAAAGGCGACAGAGTTTATTAGGGCTGCTAAAGTAAGAAACACATTCCGATTGCCTTGCGGAAGGACCCATCGTTCAAGATGGTCGTGCAATGGCCGGGCTACCTCTACAAAGTATCTCCGTACCATTACTAGAAATCATCACCGCAGCCGCGTACTAACTGAGCAGTATATAACGCCCCAAGAGCACATAATTGGACAGTGTTGGTTTAGAGTTCTTGAGGATCATCGTTGGCAGTGGCCACCCGCTTGTTCTTACTGTATCTCATCTCATGGCACGGGGATCGATCAAGAGAACAACTTGAAGGACGATCGAGAGTCGGCGGCCTGCTCGTAATCGCATCTACATATGAGGAAATCTCCACCTGGGCATGAATTCTTGCGAGAGTTAGAGTCTCCTCCGATTCTACAAGATGTCATCTTAGACTGAGCTCCGAAACCTGCTACCGGAAGTCCTGTGAGATGAGCTCGTCAAAGGTGCCGCCCGACACCGCCAAATATGTAGCCACCCGAATCCACTACCGTACCGCACCTAGGCGATCCTACAGCTCGACTCCCATCTCATAAGATGAATAACCGACTTTGAAAGACAGAAAGAAATCAGGTTCTCCCGCTTCCACGGATAGAGATAGCCGTTTCTCTAATCACGAGATCTGTTACTAATCTGGGACTCAGAGGCATGAGATGGAAGTGAAACGAAACAAAAATAGGCGCTCTTCAAGGTGGCCTCTGTGCGAAAGGAATTCCAAGTCAGTTCAGCTGAACAAAAGGCTTTGCAAACTGCACCTAGAGTCTTGAAGTCTTGAGCCTGCTTAAGTGTACTTTCCAGCCTCCGAATGGCACACTTTGATTTGCCTGTAGCCATCTGGATTGCGTAGTGTCTTGAACTGGTAGTCAAAAAGTCGTGACGTTTATTTTGCGTTGAACTCGATATCATCATCACTTTTCCCTGGCGTAAAAGCAGCAAAGAGATCCACAGGACTGTACATAGGCGACACCTTATCCTGAAAATTTCACCCACCTTTTCTCGCTCCTGCTTTTCTGTTCCCACCCGTCCGGCGCTCCAGAACCAGCAGACTACTCCTCCGCTCGTTTCGAGAATAGTTGTTGTTGTTACTACTTACCCTGACGAAGCTGTTTGCTCTCTGTTCGTTGAGCCGTTTCTGTCGCCAATCGTTCTCAACCTCTAACGACCTAACGAAGCACCTTTGTATCATTAGTTGAAGGCATCCAAACCCGCCATAGCCAACTTTGGTCCCTTGCCAGAATCACGAAACGACGATCAAGCCGCAGACAGGATTCAAGCTGTTGCTATCCCTGGCTCATCGACTACTTACTACTTCTTACTACTACGACCTTACGACCTCATCCCGCTATCGTCCTCTCTCGTTCATCAACTCCCAAAACTAAACCATCCTCATCGCTCGAGGCTTCGAAACCTTCAAATCTCCTTCCCCTTCGAAGCTCGTAGTTACAAGGAATTCTACCAAGAAAAGAGGCGCAGTCGTCACTCGCAGCGTTTCTCTCTCGTCCTTTTTACCCCCGAAATTCGTCGCTCGCACCTAAAAGCCGAAACCCGGTGCTGACATAGCGCCTAATTCCGTTTTCAACACCCTCACAAACTCGCTCCCCCATAAACCCTTCCTCTTCACCCAACCCACTCGTTTCCACCATTATTCGCCATCCACCACTCGTTCCAACCTTTCAATTCCACAACTCGCTGTTCTTTGGGCGTCAAATCCGTCCTACAGCACGCTGTTGAACGAGTTGCGATAGCATTTTTCTTCATCGTCACTCGCTTGTTGTTTTATTTCCTTTCGTTTCCTTAATTCGACCGTTTTACTTGCATACCGTCAGCCGCCGACACACCTTTCCCTCACCACCACCACCACCACCATCACCGCCATTCTCACCGTCACCTTTGCTCCGCTCCGCCAGTCACCAAACTCGACCGATCTTCGGCCAGCCTACTTTCGACAATCCGCATCACCATCAAAGGATAGGATATAGGAGTCGGATAGGGGAATAATCGAGTTTGAAGCTTTGGTTCTTGGAGACAGGGATAACTACCGACAATCATCGCACCAATATTTGTATCTTTGGAGGATAATACAGAAGATCGACTCGACATCGCTACCATACCGACAAATTCGTCAAAGTCGCCAACGATATGAAATTTTCGTTACCGAAAGGAGGAGGAGGAAATGCAGGATTATTGGGGTCTCTGATGCGGCCGTTGGTGCTGCTCTTGTCGATGGTACAACTTGCTTCTGCGGAGGACAAGATATTCTCGAGGTCCATTCAGCCATGTATGAAGAACTCGCAACTGCAAGCGACACTACTCAACGTCACATTTACACCTAGCAATGGAATAATGAGACTGGATTTGCAGGGTATCACCACTGCAATTGGATTCGTCGTCATCAAGGTGAAGGTTTTGGCGTACGGAATTGAAGCTTTCACCGAGATTCTGGATCCCTGCTTGCAAGAACCGAAATGGGAAATGTTTTGTCCCATGAAGGTGAAGAAGAACTTGGAATTCCACACCGATTTCCCCGTGGACCCGGCGCTTGTTAAGGATATCCCAAGTATAAACTTCCTTACGCTTCCGTCGTGCCATTACTAACCTTCCCAGGTATTGCCTACACGATGCCGGATCTTGATGGAGTTGCGCAAATCACTTTCGAGACCAAGGATACTGGTGAGGTTCTTGCCTGTTTGGAAGCGCCCATTTCGAACGGAAAGACTGTCGAACACAAGGCAGCCGGTTGGGCCACGGCAATCGTTGCCGGTCTCGGTCTTGTCACTTCCCTTCTTCTGGTTGCTTCCGGAAAGGGAAGAACGCAATCAGCAGCCCATGTCGCTACTTACGCCCTTGCGTTTTTCAGTTATATGCAAGCACAGGCTCTTGTTGGTCTCGCCGCTGTTCCTCTCCCGCCTCTTCCTCAAGCCTGGACTCAGAACTTTCAATGGAGCATGGGTCTCATGAGATTGGGCTGGATGCAGAGAATCATTACCTGGTGGATCAGAGCTACTGGAGGTCGACACAGTACAGTTCTCGTTACCACTCAACGTGTCTCGGTCAATATTCAGAAGAGATCTCTCGATGTTTTAGAGAAATTTGGCCTCGTCAAGCGGGCTGAAATTGTAAAGAGGGCACTCCAAAAGCGGTCAGTGAAAGAGGAGAACGGTATCCTGACACTCCGAGGAATTGATCGAGTTGGATACAAGGCAAAGATCGAAACGTCCAACATCTTCATCACTGCGCTCGTCTACTTCATTCTGTTTTTCATTTTCGGTACCCTGGTTGTTATTATCTTCAAGTACGTCACCGACTGGCTTGTCAAGCGCGGTACTATCAATCAGGAGAAGTTCCTGCGATTCAGAACTAAATGGAAGAGAATTCTCAAGAGTATTCTCTACCAGATGGTAAGCAACTGTTGCGGCCTTTTCTTCGTGTATCTAACATTCTTAGTGTCTTATTGGATACCCATCTATTGCCTGCTTCAGTCTTTACGAGTTCACTGCTACTGATTCGCCAGCCGCCGTCGTTTTGGCCGTCTTCTACCTCCTCACGTTGACCGGTACTTTGGCGTGGGCAGTCTTTTGGATCCTTAGAACGACCAGCTTCAGCATGATGACGCAAAGCACGTTGGAGCTTGAGAAGGCGGCCCCTGCCGTAGCAGCCAATCGACGCAAATCGAAGGCCAGTCGTTGGGGAATCCTCTGCATCACCTACGACAAGGAGCACTACTATTTCATCGCCCCCTTCATCTTCTACATCCTTCTCAAGTCCATTTTCGTTGGTGTGGCGCAAAAGCATCAGCGTGTGCAAGCTGTTGCACTTTTCGTTATCGAGATCTTGTACTGCGGCCTCGCCTGCTACCTTCGCCCATGGATGGACAAGAGAACAAACATCGTCAACATCTCAATTGCTGTTGTTAACATGCTTAACGCTGTCTGCTTGATGATCTTCAGTGGTATCTTCAGTGCCCCAAGAATCGCTATGGGCGTTGTTGGAGTCATATTCTTCATCATGAATGCCCTGTTCTCGCTCATCCTAGTGTTTTTGGTTTTGGCCTCGACAATCAAGGTTGTCGTTCAAAGGAACAAGGAGACGCCCAACAACTCTGCACGCTCTTCGATGATGTCCGACTTGCCCAATCTCGCCGCAATGGCTGAGAATACTCCGCTATCTCCAAACAGCACCGAATCGGCTGATTCCACCGCTAAGCCAGCGTTGGATACACAAGTATATCGTGGGTTGAGCTCTAGAGGATCCAACACTCTTTCGAAACGATCATCAGATCAGCTCCGCAGGGAAATCTCGAGGAGTTCGATAGCGACCTCGACACGCACCGGAGTCTCTAGAAGAGAAAGGCCACCAATGCCGTCTGCAGTAAATGGTGAACATCCTATTCCAGTATCAGACCCGTACTACTCGCCCGCCAACACGCCGCCTCCCTCGCACTTCAACCCTCTCGAAGGTGGTAGGAGGACACCAGTTGAGAGGGCCACCAGTCGGGCCAGCCAACGTCAAGGCTATCCCTTTCCCCACACACCAGCTCCAGTTGATGAACAGCCAGAGTACAACCAGACGAACCGTGCACTCTAGATAGGTGATTTGGTACCTACTACCGCTCAGGCTTGACCATCTGGATAAAATTCAGCTTGGTGAACAGGCATAGAGCCGTGGTGGTACTTTACTTTTATTGTCCATTGATGACAGTCAATGGATGGATGGCATCGGTGTTATTCCTTTAGACCATTTTCTTTACTTGTGGTCATAGAAGGGCTTCGTTGTGGCTTTGGCTGTTTGTTTTCTCTTCCTTCTCATCTTTCATGACTCTCCTTGGGCTCTATAAACAGTTCATCTTTGCATTACCGGCATTTTTTTTCTTTCATCTGTCGTGTCTGATTGGTTCCCATTTTTGGCATAAAGTATCGTTTTTATTGAGGTTGATTTATTCTTTGCATTTCCTTTTTTACTCTTGCATTTCTTGCAGACATGGGCGGCCCCCCCTCCTTACAGTGATCCACCGGTTTTCCTTAGTACATATGCTTCTACTTTTCGGTTTGTTTTTTCGACTACCCTGTCTTGCCGTTGGTCATGTTTGCAGGATACCTTTGCATGCACGTTCATTTGGCCACGGTACTTACTCAAACCGATGGTCTTGCTGGAAGTTGCTGTGGTTGCCTGTAGATGTCTGGTTGATTGGTACTGCTACTCTGGTTTTTTTTCTGCGGGTTTGTTTTTCGGGTGAGGGTGTTTATTGTAGTGGTGGGGTTTTACCAGCTTACTTTGGTTTATCTGTGCGCTTTCATGGTTCTTTTGTGCTCAAAATTAATTCTAATTTGAATCAAATGAAACTGCCTCGGTGGTTCATATTGGGCATCACAGACTTTCAAAGTTTCTGGTTGTGGATTTGTGTTTCTTCTATCTGTTGTTCTCTTTGCTGTGCCATTACTGGGGTTTGTTTTTTATACAGGCTTGGGGTTATTTTCCGTGTGTTTCTAAAGTTACAGTTTGTTGCGCTGTGCTTAGTACCGTTACTATCCCCTTAGTATTCACTTTCAACTCTACTATTAGCATGTAGATTTGTTACTGGATGGTGGGAGAGCTCATGCTCACTTAGACTACAAGAGCTGATCAAAAGGAATGGAATGTTGGAACTGTACTCTGAACTGCAATTCGCACCTTGATATTTTGACTTGTTTTGGTTCTCTCGCTCATTGTGCAGCAATATTCCCCTTGGTACTTTCTATGCTTTCATCACTCTTGTGATTTCTTTCATTGCTTTTTGTAACTTTCTAGCAAGTACTAAGTGTAGAATGTTGTAATAGATCGTGTGGTTTCCAGATCATTTGTCTTGATCACAGTGTGGATGAAACACCTCTTCTTTCATTCTGGAAAGCGAGCTTGTGATCCTTATTGGGTCACGGTTAGCTTGCCGAAGTTGGGTTCAGATAAAGTTGGTTGTCTCGTTTCCTGTTTTTGCTCACCACTTCAAAAAAGTTCAGGGTGTGTCCACGCAGGGTAGCTTTTCTCGCTGCATGAACAGAACGCCCAAAATCCCCGGGACCCCCTCCAAGAGTACAAATCCCAGTCTTCCGGACACCTGCCATCATCATCTCCAGATGAAAGACAGGAAAACAAGTTCCGACAGCACTTGGAGGACCCCGACAAGACTCATTCACATTCGGCAATGCTCCCTCGGCGCCAAGCGATCCGCCCTGCATTATGACGCGCGCCCTCCCAACTTCTCCCACTTCAAGCTTCAGGGAAGTCCCGGTGTCAACAGCATCCACCCGCTGTCTGTCGGACCCCCTTTGATGGTTAAATCTTGATTGACAAACAAGCCCGTTTCGTTTGCTGCGAAATGATGCCGCTTAGTCAAGGAGTCCCTGGCAGAGAGAAGGTGGGAGAAATGAATGGTGTTCCATGAGATGGGATGGAGGCTTGTTACTGGTGGGCTTGGAGGGGCTTGTAACCTCTCGTTCCTTTTTTCGCCTCCCATGGCATGTGGACCTACCTGGATTCCCAGCTGGATTGCACCGGAATTTGAGATTTGAAAGAGGCAAACGTCAGAGCGACCTGATCATCACATTTCATCCTTTCTTGCACAAGTTGGCTGGACAACAAGTTCCTGAACATCACGCTGCGACTCGAGATCTTTGTTTGCACCTTTTGCATCTCACGACAGAAACACTCACGACGGATTGACACTGTAGTATTCGATATACACAACAGGAAAACATCTACACGAACTGATCACGATCACAATCACGACCTCCACGCTCCCTTTAGTGTCCGACAGCAAAAGAAAAGGAGACCGAGCATATCGACAGCCTTGCATGCCCCATCACTAGTTGGTCACTTTTGGCTGTGCATCCACATTCTTTCGATATTCGATACATCACCTCTCATCTCAACTTCTCCAACATCGACAAAAAGCTCATCCATCCCACGATCTCTCTCGCCTACTACCGAACCGCTTGTTTCACCCGTTAACCGTCTTTCGCCATGTCGGACCCGATTCAGACAAAGATCGATGGCCAGACCTTCTACCAGATCCTCGGGCTGGAAGAAAAAGCTACCGAGGCGGAAATCAAGACGAGCTACCGGAAGCTGGCACTGAAGTATCATCCAGACAAGGTTGGAGCTGATGGAGCAAAGGAGGCTGGGGAAATGTTCATCAAGGTATGTCTCTGTTGTTCCTATGGTATAAAAGTGGATTGGTGCTGACGAGATGGGGTATTATAGGTCAAGACGGCATACGAGACTCTAAGCGATGCCGAAAAGAAGACTGCCTACGACAGAGAACTCGAACTCGAACGCAACCCACGACCAAAACGTACCTTTGCTTCAGCCTCGAATAATGCCACATATGGAGGTTCATCAACGACACGAAGATATGCCGGGTCCAGCAGCGGTGCCAGAGCATATCGGACGTCTTTCGAAGATGATATTCTCGAGGATTTGTTAAGGGAGCATGCGAGAACTACGCGCTCATTTAATATCGATATAAATAATCCCCCAGCAGGTACCAGGGTACGGAGGACAGCAGATGGCGGAATTGCCGTGGAGATGAGCTGGAGCTTTGGAATGGGCGGGGGTAGGTCAAGGGAGACGAGAACTAGTGGGGAGTCCTCCGACGCACGATATTCCCCACCTCCGCCGCCTATGCACCCGTCCAGGCGAGATGCATTAAAGGGTGAGACGGAGGTTCAGAAAAAGAAGCGGTTAGAGCGGGAAGCGAGGGAGAGGGCAGAACTGGACAGGGAACGGGAGAAGCGGGAACTTCGGATGGCAGAGCTACGCCGGGAACGGGAGAGAGAACGAGAGAGACAGAGAGAAGTAGAGCGCCTGAAAGAGGAGGCCGACAGATACGCCGAGCGGGCACGACAGGAGTTTCTTCGCAAGGCTCAGGGTGTCGTCGGTTCGATCGGTCGTGAAAAGAGCGCTACCGCCGCCGAAGAGCGACTCCGAGCAAGCCGTGACCGAGGCCGAATCCCAGAAAAGAAGCCCGTCCGCAAGATGCAAGCCAGAGTCGAAGAAGACGATTTGGATTTTGACCCACCGGTTGGTGTACGTCGAGGCTCCGGCCCAGTTAAGGACGCTCGCCGCTCAGACTTACCTCGACGTCCCGTCCCACAACGACAAGACTCTCTTCGTTCTTCTGTCTCTGCTCGACGAGGAGAAGCCCCACGACGAGAAGCTCTTCCACCTCTTCCACCACGAGACGCCTCAAAACGAGATAAGATTGCTGCATGGGCTGCTGATCTCGACCCTGAAGAAGACCGTCGGGATCGATACGCTCGAGCCTCGTCTCCGTCGTCAAGTGAGCTGGTGAGGACCAGGAAGAGCAAAGACTATGGATACAGCACCGGTGGGCGGGCAAGAAGCATGATCGAGACATCATCAGAATCATCACTTGAACGCCGTCGACCTTCTGGGGCTCGTTCACCTACGAGACGACGACATCATAGAAGCCGTTACTACTCGGACTCTGACTCGTACGACTCGGAAGAATCAGAAGATTCCACCCGCTACCCTCGTGCTGCACCACCGCCCCGGGAAGATGATCGATATCGATCCTCTCGGCATGAGGGACGACATCATCATAAGTCGTCTCGTCACAGCCAAGATGGCGGCCATAGTCATCGGCACAGAGCTAAAGAAGAGCCCGAGAAGAAGAAGGGTGGTGGCATCGGCTCGTTTATTGGCAAGGTTGCTAAGAGCATCCTCGCTGCACCCGAAGAGAGTGATAGTGAAGGCAGCATTTATTCTAGTGTGAGCTCGGCGAAGAGGAAGGGAGAGAGGAGGCGGGAGGAGAAGGTGGGAGATCGGAGGGAGAGGCGGAGGGAACGGTATTAGAGAGGGGATGGTGTTTTAATGTCTAATTCTTTGGGTGGTTTGTTTGTGCTTTTTAGATAATTTTGTTGATGATGTTAATACCATTATGTTTCTGTTCTTTCATGGGGATGTTTGGAATTGGTGCATGGGATTTATGTCGTTGTTTGTGGCGTATAACTAAACATGCCGGATGGTCTAAACAGCAGTTGCTTCCATGCCTTTTTTTTGGTATGATGACAAGCTGTGCTATACTTGACCTCTCTGAATGGGAAAACTCGGTGGGCGGGTGGGGCTGCTGTTCTCAATTTATCTATGCTGCTTGCTCGACTTCCCTTTGATTAACACGAGGTCGTCGGTTAGCTGCAGATTGATGTCAACACAATAGCCAAGACAGTTTATAGCCCTCCCTATCTATCTGACGAGTGAAAGGCAATCCTCGAGGCTCCTTCGAATGCCGTACTGACCTCCACTTAGACTGTATTGCCATATAGACCTTACTCACCAGAGTCATCCGAATACCTGGACATCCCAGCACCACTTCCTCGCCAACTCACCCCTCTTCGATCGCCTCTCCACTACCAGCTACGAATCCTTCTTCGAAAAAACAACACAGTCACTAAACCTCAGCAAAGGACAACAAAGCGGCCTCAACATCCGCCTCAAACAAGTCATCCGCGGTTTATACGTCACCAGCTTCCAACAAAGTTCTCCCAATACACCCGAAAGACTTCCATTAGAGATCTACCAGGCGATCGAGCGGTACCTGACCTTTTACATCGACGAGATTTTGCCCTACATCTCTCGCCTCGTGAGAAGGACTCATATCCGCAAATACAAGGGCTATGACCATGCTCTCTTGCCTCACCTACGAGTTCTTGGCGACTACAGTAAGAGGAAGCCTCGAGAATGCGGTTCGGATCTCTTTCAGCGGCGCCAACGACGTTTGCTTCGATCAGATCAAACGAAGATATGGGCCGCGGTGATGGATGGGTTTATGGCACGAGTAAGGAGGATTATTTGGGGGGGTGAGAAGATTCGGGGTGGGATCCAGACTTGGAGCTGCGGAGCTTGTCGGAAATGCAGTTCGGGCTAGAGAAGCAATTGGAGTTTGTGGAGAGGCTTAGAAGTGAACGGTTGGAATGCTTGCTGATGCGGTATCTCGACGAAGAGCTGGTGGATGAAGAAGTGGTGGAAAGGTTGGAAGAGCTCTGGTTTGGAGGGGGTAATGTGACGATGATCACAGGTGGAAATATGAGTGGTACGATCCAAGGGACTACAGTCGGTATTGGTAAACGGGTAGGTACACGGTAGGATTGAAGAGCAACAAAATGCCTGCTTCTTAGTCGGTTGGAATAGTAAAAGTACCTTTGGGTGTGCTTCTACTTCGTTCGAGCGGTGCAAAAATACGCGTGACGTGGGCCAATTCTTCAAAGCCAGACTCGAAAGCCAGGCAAGGACGAAAAGGAACTTTGCGTCATCTGGAGGCAGTGTAATACCAGAGACACTGTGAAGGAGAGTATGAGCAAGCCCAGTGACAATCCTTCAAGATACAAAAATAAGTATAATCATAAACGGCTCCAATGGAGCCATATTAGTGATTAGACTAATAAGAACAGATACTACACATGATCTAAGCCAAAAGAGGCAAAGAGAGCGATTTTTGAGAGAGGGTGCGGGGGACAGCTGTTTATATAGATATTTATTGTGGTCTGTGCAAGAGGTATTAAGGGCTTAGGGTATGGAGGGCCTGAGGACCTTGGGGGGGTGGCGTAATGCCGTTCCCCGGAGATGTTGTCATGGTAGCGACTTCCCTTTTCAGGTAGCCCCTACCAGTCTCTTCGTATGGTTTTGGGCTTTTTACCAATCACATACGGCCATAGATTGAAGAAAATACGGGATCCCGTCCGCTCTCCCATAGTCAAGCTTCTAATCGCCAAGTTAGTACTGCGGTGGGTGACCACGCGGGAATCCTTGGTGCTGTATGTTTTGTTTGCGAGTAGAATTCTTAATTCACAACATGAGGCGGACACTAGATATTTTTGTGCTAGTACTTCGGTTATGGCCTTGAGGGTGGAAACCCTTTTGGGATTCAAAGAAAAGGAAAGGGAAGTTATTTACGTTCAATGCTATCCGATGATGTTTCTCAATTGCTAAATAATATATCTCTTGGTCACTTCGAAGCTTCGCAGTCCTAATGTCTTTTTCCGCAGCAAAATGCGTAACAAAAGTGTTCGGACGCCGCAGACCGGCGTCCTACTCACTGCCGATCCCACTGCTTTGAGTGGGAGTCGAATTGGGGTCCCTCCGCTAGCGAATCCAGTTCTCCATGTCTGCACACGTACACAACTGTTATGCTAGGAACCCCTTTACGTTTCCTTTACAAGGCAAAAAAATAAGAGCTGAATCTCTATAACGTCTTTGCGGCAGCAAAATGTGCAACAAAAGTGTTCGGACGCCGCAGGCCGGCGCCCTACTCACTGCCGATCCCACTGCTTTGATTGGGAGTCGAACTGGGGCCCCTCCGTTTTCGAATCCAGTTCTCCATGCTTGCACACGTACACAACTGTTATGCCAGGGGCCCCTTTACGTTTCTTTTACAAAGTAGCAAATATAGATCTGAATGGCTTTACAGTGTTGAGATCGCGGAGAAGATATTCTTAAACCCTTTCATAACCAGCAGGAGATTGCGAGTTCGTCTTCAGAGCTGTTGACTAAGGGTCTTCGTCAATTAGATTGAAGAGATTGAAGTTATTCTTCTAATGGCATCTATATCATGAGGATGCATACCGAACAGCCCTATTCTCAAATATGTAGCGGCAATTCAACTGCAAATGGGCAGCAAATTTCTCTCGCATCTACCGCATGATTGTAGCAGATTATCTTAAGATTATCATAGACTATTTCACAATACTCACAGATTATCTTGAGGATAAGGATAGATCCTGCCAAGAGGTGCTGCTATCTGCGACGAGGGATTGCGCCTCTATTGTACCTCAAAATGCTTTTGCAAAACATACTTCTTGCTCCCATCAGTTTCCTGTCTTTCTATTTCATTCTCACTTTGCCACTGTACACGAGATGCCATTGATATATGCAACAAACTTGTGGTATGCTATTATTCAGATGGAAGAAGTAGCAGGTTGTCTATGGATTCTTCTGGAACATTCTTATTGCTAAAGGAGTGGGTAACAAAGCCTACTGCTATGTATATTGAGGTACAATGGAGGCGCTTTCTACCATCGCAGATAACGCCAGCTATTGCGCTAATGCCGAGATAATACATTTAAGAATAGGGGTGTTTGCCATGTGGGGTTGCTTGCCTCAGATCTGGTGCGGCCATGTGGGACGATTAGTGCGATTTTGTTTGCTTGATTAGGAATCCCAAAAAGCTGTCTTATAGATATAACGTACCTCGCCGTCACGTCCATCGAATAGTGCTCCAAGAATACTGACATACAGGCCCAGCCCTTCACGTAACTGATACATTCAAGAAGCAACTAGCTCCCTTGGTCTAGACGGAGATGACATCGTTAAAGTAGCCCTTGCTTCAGCGTGCTTGGGTGGCTGCGAAGACGCAAGTTCGAATCTTGCAGGGAGTACCCATCTTTTGGCTCTTGCATGCCCGTTGTTTTATTGCTATAACGGTATTCCCTCGGAAGGTTGGGCAGGTTAACGTATCGACCATGCGGTCTCAATCATTTTTATTTGGGATTTCATGCTCATGTACATTGGTAGCGTGTAAAATCACAGAAGCCGGTGTGGTGTAATGGCAACATTGAACACAATCTTCTGAGTTATACTACAATCTACACACAGTGAACCTTTAAGCTCGAGGTTCGAGTCCTGCCGCCGGCGTGAAATGTCCTTCTTTTGCTGCTCAAACATGGTGATTTCCAAACCAAGTCGATAGAGCAAATATACCCCTAACAAAGCGTATTCCAATTATCCTTCTCCAAGCAAGTATTCATACAACCGAACCTCAAATCATTAGACTTTATACACCAACTCCCAAAGCCCTCATAACCCAGTAAACCAATGCAACACCAAACGCACCTCACTCACGCCTTGTAAAGCAAATCAATAAACCCCTCCGCCATCCTCCTCACCACACTCCCATTCGGCAGACTACCCGCCACGCCATAAAGCGCCGCAGTATCGCCCTTCGCGGCCCCCTCTCCCTTCAGTTTGACCCTCAGCACCGCCTCCTTCAAGTCACTGATGAACTTGTCCTTTGCGGCCACCGTCGGCTTCGTGCACGCAATATGCACTGCCGGCGGATCCTGCAGAGCGTTGAGGTGCCAGCCAAGCTCAGACATGGTATCAGCCACGTCGTAAATGTTGAGGGTTTTGGAGGAAAAGGCAATGACGGAGACGAGCGGGTCGCCGAGGACGTAGAGGTCATCGCCAAAGGAGGTTTCGATGGCGGATTTGATGAAGCGGGCGGTGCTGACGATTTCGTGGCAGGATTGGCGGTAGCCTTCGCGGCCGATGGTCATGAGGGAGGTCCAGGTGCCGGCGATGAGGGCGCCTGGACGAGAGCCGGCGATGGAGGGTGAGGCGTAGACGCCGCCGGGCCAGGTGGTGGTGATGTAGTATTGATAGGCGCGGAGGGCGCGGTTGCGGTAGAGGAGGACGGAGTTGCCTTTCGGGGCGAAGCCGTATTTGTGGGTGTCGCAGGAGATGGAGGTGACGCCGGGGAGACGGAAGTCGAAGAGGGGGGAAGGGAAGCCGTTTGTGGTGAGGAAGGGGACGATGAAGGAGCCTAGGCAGCAGTCGACGTGGAGGGGGAGGCGGTGCTTTACGGCTAGGGCGGAGAGGGCGGGGATGTCGTCGATTATGCCGTGGGGGAAGTTGGGGGCTGAACCGACGAGCTGGGAATGTTAGTTTGGGCTTCGGATGGGAGTTTGGTACTGACCAGGATGGTGTTGCTGTTTATGAGTCGAGCAACCTTTCTGACGTCTACCTTCAACGTCTTTTTGTCAACCTCCACATGATGAATCTTGACCCCAAAGTAATCCGCCGCCTTGTCAAACGCCGCATGCACCGTCTTGGGCACAATCATCTCCGGCTCGGTGACTCCCCTCTCGGCATTGGCCTTGTTCCTCGCACTCAACACCGCCATCAAAATACTCTCTGTGCCTCCACTCGTCGTGACACCAGCTCCCTCTGCTGGCCCATTGAACAAGCTCATCACCATGGCCACCACCTCCGCCTCCATCTTTCGTACACCTGGGAAGACGTCTGGATGCAATGGATTCGACACAGAAAACATCTGGTATGCCTTTGCCTGCAGCTCAATCAAGTCATCTCCACCGTGGTAGACAGCACCCGAGACCATACCCTCTTCCCACTTGCTATGCGGCATCTCGGCCAATTTTGTGAGTTCGGCAAGCATCTCCTCCTTGTCCATGCCCCGTTCAGGAAGGGCGAGGTAGCGGGTTGTGCCAGGGCCGTGAGCGACCATCTTCGTTTCGAGTTTGCCCAGGGCTTCGTCAATCTGGGCAGTGACTTTGCCCTTGACACCGGGGGCAGAGAGGAACCATCCATAGAGGGTCGAGCGGGTGTATTGGTAGAGGGAGACGGAGGAGCCGATGAGACCGCGGCCGCGAAGTTGACGGTAGGCTTTTGTGAGGTGGCGGAGGATGAAGTAGGCAAAGACGAGGTTGCGGAGACTGCCGAGAACAGAGGTATGTTAGTTTGGTGGGGGTTGTTGGAAGGTGGGGAGAGTTTGAGAGATGAAGGGAAGACGTACAGGTCGACGAGTAGTGCGGCGGAGATGGGGCGGCGGTTGCGAGGGTCGCGGATTTGGGCAAAGGGTCGGGAGTTGACGAGCGCTTTGGTGCGCGCCATGTTCGTCATTGTTGGGGTTGTTGTTTAGGAAAGAGGATTGGTGATGGAGGTTTGTGGTTGAGGCCTAGAAGGCTAGCGTCGGAAAGTGGTGAAGCCGAGAGCAATCCGACGATGAAAGCCGAGATGAGATGAGATTGGAGCTGATAAGTTGCACTTCCTCTATGGGTTGAGGAAGGATCGTGAGGTGCTTGTTGGGTATGTGATTCTTTGGTGCTGGATTAATTAAGGTGGAGATGAAGATCAGGGAAGAAGGGAATCTGGGCTTCGTTCGCATCATCACAATCCTTCTGATCCTTGTGCCGAGTTTGGCGAAACGTGGGAGGGAAGCTTTGTTGCATGTGAGAATGTGGGGTACGATAGAATTACGTCGTTGAGCGTTGAACTTTGCAGTACTTAATTATTCCAACGACACCAGACATTTTTCTATTCGGAACTCTGGCCACAACTTTGAAAGTGTGATTGATTCCAAACGGAGGCTGCAAATGGTTCAATCTTGACATTTTCAAACATGGAAATCCGCTTTTATTGCCTGCTACTTTCTCTCATACTCGGCGTGCTACAAGTACGATTCGTAATAGCCAAGCCAAGCTCAAATCACCAACCTTCCTACAACTTCATCCTCAGAGCAGACTCAACCCATCAGCTCCCCTCAATTGTAGAATTAGGCTACATCACCATAAGCAACGATAAAGACCTAAACTTCGACTTTAATAACAGAACTACCTCTACACGTCCATTCATTGGCAGAATGGACCCCGAAATCGGCCAGAGAGGCAAGGTAGAGGACATCATGCTCCGAGAAACAGACGGATATCAAATCAGGGCTGGTTACCTCCGTTTGTTTGCTCAAGATATCTACAACTTTCCAATTAGCGAAGGATATTGGAAATCTCCTCCCTACCAGAAGGATATCAAGAGAACAGTTCCGAGTCTGGGGCATCATAATCGTTTCTACTCCGTGACTATTGCCCGGTTTCCGGATAGTTTGGATAGATCATGTGTATTTCAATCGAGGTCATTTCCATGCCAGTTGTATGAAAACTGGACAATTGACAAGACAGAGGAGACTGTTGGTGGAGAGATAAGAGAGAGGTATTGGTTGGGCTATCTTGGGAACTATCAGGATACTTGGGTGGCTTGCAAAAACTGGGATGAGGAGGGAAATCTGCTGGATGAAGGGCGCTATTCGAAGTTGACCTATTCCACGTTAAAGCTGGAGCAATGTACCTGGCCGTTCAGACTAGAAGTTATTTGGCAATAAGTTCCGACTCTTCTCTTGCTTGACCAGAGTACCACAAGGCCCCTCAGCTGTGCATCACCAACGCGATCACCATTACCATGAACGATACAATAGTTGCATATCATGCAGCCCAAAACAATACAGTACATTCCCATCGAAACTCCTAAACTCCAAACTCCACACCCACCATCAGTGCCCCCTCCCTCCACAGCACCCCAGTCCCGGTCCCCCAACCGGCTGCACCCCCTCCCTATTACTCCTCCACCCACCCTCCTCCTTCCCATCCCCCTCTTCCAGCTCTTCCCACTTCCAAACCTCCAACTTCCTCTTACATTCCTCCAGCACCTCCTCCGCCACCTCCCAGCCCTCCTTCCTATGCCCCGCACTTACCACCACCAATATGCTCTCCTCTCCCACCGGCACTTCTCCGAGTCTATGCAAGATCGCGATCTTTTGTATTTTGCTGTAACCGCCATGTTCTTCGGAGGGCGGCGTGATGTGTGATTTTGCGATACGCTGTAGAGTGCGGAGGGCGAGCGGTGTGTAAGAGGAGTAGGCGAGGAACTTGACGGTTTTGGAGTTGAAGTTGTCGCGGGTTGTACCTAGAGTAGAGAGATAGGATCAGCCTCGTTTCTTGACAAAAGAAGTGGGTGGAGATGTACCGGCAAACATGACGATTGCGCCGGCTTTCGGTGTCCGGACTTTGTCGATTGTGCCGGGAATGTCGAGGGGAGCGTGGGTCAGGCCGACGTAAATGGGGTCTTCGTGGATGAATTGCGGAGGTGGGGGATTGGCGGGGTCGGAGAGAGGCGGAGCGCCAGATTGGGGGTTTGCGGTGCGGCCGGACATGGTGGTGGATGTTGCAGTTGCGGTTGACTGTGGCAGAGTGGTAGTCGGAGGGTAAAGATGAGAGTTTCTTGATGATAAGAGGTTGAATTCGAAGGTATAGGAGGAAATGCGAAGGGTTGTTGTTTTCTGTTGGTGAGATGAGATGGATGTTTAGAGATGAGTCGGAGGTGCGGCGTTGGCGGCGATCCAGATAGCGGGAGCGGCCGAATGGCCGCTTCCAAGCGAGCTGATAACGAATGATTTGTCGTGACAATTTGATTAACCGTATTCGGTAGTAAATTCCACCGTAGTTTCACAGTTACTTCGAACCTCGAATTCGCCTCTGTATCTATCCTCCTCTTCACGCTGTTCGCGTGCGCTGTTATAGGAAAGCTCGGCGGCCGCTTGAGTCTAAACTTCGGCCATACCTTCTCGATGGTGAGTCGATCCACCTGTCGAACCAAGTCCAGGTCCAGATCGTCCTGTTCAAGGTACTTCAGGATTAGATTCTCCAATCGTTCCGACCTCATCCTATCCTTGATAAACTTGACAAAGGTTCTGAGTGCCGTTAGTTTCACCGAGAACAACACCAGCAGGCTCGTATTATCAAGACTATTTGTATGTGAGTAAACTGCCAGCTTGGCAAGCTCCCTCCTTGCCTCATTAGTAGCGCCCGCGAGAAAGACTGTCAAAATTCTTATTTGCGCCTCTCGCGCAAGCCCTGCTTTGCGTCGTCTGGACAGGACAGAAACCAGCCCGAATCCCCGACTCCCATGCTACTGATAAACCAAAAACACTGGTCCGTGAAATAGCGCTCCATGATCCAGTCGCTCTCATGCCACCCTTCACGGTCCGACTCCAGTTGACCTCTTGCGTAAGTTATCTGGGGAAGCGCTTCATTCAACGAAAACAGGAAATAATCCTCGATTGGCTGATAAAGCTCAGGGGCCGTTGGATCCTCCTCCAGGTATAGGCGTTTTATTATCCAAGTCATCTGTTCCTTAATTTCCTTGTATTCTCTCTCGTTCATTTCATGGCTATAGCTCTCGAGAAGGCCCTTTGCCATGACTTCCGGATCTCCTATTGTAATACATTGTTGATAGAGCGCAGAACCTGCAAGCGGGTGTTCCCGAGCCACGACCATGTCCGTGGCCTTTATGGGGCCAGTAGACATTGCGCTGTGTGCTAAACTGACTCCTACTGTTTTGTTCATAGCTCCTGTCGGTGTGAATGTATTGCGGTGCTATAAATGATCAGCCAACTGTGCTACTCCAGATCGTGAATAGACTAAGTGATCATCTATGGCTGACCTTTTGGGTTGGATAGAGAAGGTGTGAGTTGAGTGAAGGGAGCTTACCATGTCAAACATACCCTCCATGCACGAGAACACTCCACTAGTTATATGCCCATTCCAAGTGCACAATCGGGCGGGATATGGAGCGAGGGAGCAGCTGACAGCACTGACCGTTGTACATGGGTACTTGTCAAGTCGGATACCCGCATTGCTTCCTTGAAGATCCCGCCCCTTCTCTCCGAGTCACTGCATCATCAACAGTTCCATCAGGTCGTCTGCACCCTGAGACATCAGTTTCTTGTCGGCAAACTGCGTATTCGTGAGGTGGAGATTCCAAAGATCCAGTCGTTCCCTTGTTATGATGGTGGCCCAGATTTGAAGAGTTCTTCGGAGGTGAGCATCTTGTAGAGATGCTTGCAGATACCGGGTTCGCAGTTTGTGCATGTGCAGGTAAAAGAGGAGAGGTCGCTCATTGTTGTTATCTAACATTAGGTCAGCGAAACAAACCGACTTTGCGAAAATTGATCAGAAAGAAGTGCTATGAATTGCGTCCTGCGTTTCGTAATCTTCCTCAATTGATCAATTTGTTCTTTCCTCGAGGTAGAATGGTTCCATCGTTGCGGCGTCTTGATAAGTACTGCGTTTTTTTGTCCTCTCGCAAAAGTCGTTGCTTCTGCGTTGTTGTTGATGGTGAGTTATGTGTGGTAGAAGAAGTAAAACAATAGGAACCATCAAGCCCAAACACCTGCTCGGCGGTGTCTCCTTCCTGCTATGGGACTATGCTCACCTTCCTTCACCAGAATCCACTAACCTCTTGGCGCTTCCAGAAGCAACGAAGAAGTGTTTGTTTGACAAACAATGAAAACTGCAGCAAAAGAGTTCGCATCACCCAATGCATAATTGGGTGATCCTACGTCTCTGGGTTGAACCGGGGAACTTTAATAGGCCTTGACGAGGTATATGGTTCGCAAGCCACATCATACCGTACGACTATGGACCCCGGTTGTGAATATACTCAGAATCTTAATGCTTTAAGTTTGTTAAATGCTACGGGACGATCAACAGTATGACGGCATAAGTATCCAACTCCAAAGCTTGCACAGTTGAAAATGAGTACGACAAAAGTATGGCAAGCAAGAATGTTAAAAGCTTCGTCATGAAAATATTCCATTAGAGTAAACAACTATCCCGTAACATAATATACAAAACACCAAACACTATACCCAAGAATCACCCCAAAATGCACACGCAATCTATGCTCAAAACGACAAGGGACGAAAGCAAAGCTACATAAACAACAAAAATGGATATCCAAACGAACCAAACAAACAAACAGAATCATTCACTCTCCAATCAACTCCTACCATCCCTCATTCCACTCCTTCGCCACACTCCCACCTCTCTGCCTCTCTGGACCCCATGGCGCAGTCCCACTAGTATTACTCCTCTGGACTGTGTGCTGCTCCTGGAACGGATCTGTCGGTGGTGGAGCCGCAAATGTTTGTGCCCTGTGAGGGCTCGAAGTTGCCGGACTGACACCTTCCTCGATATTCCTCAACTTTGCCATCCGTTCCCGCTTCTTGGCGGCGTATCGTGCCAGTTCGTCTTCCTTTGCGGATGAAGCCGTGTAGGATGATGGGCGGGACTTTGCTTGTGGGATGGGTGGAGTATGGAGAAATTCCCTCTCTGGGAGAGGCGGTTCAGTTTGGAAGGTCGAAGAGGAGACGGTGCGGCTATGTTGGTGGAAGGTGGGGAGCTGGATTTGTTGGCTTGAGGCGTTGTCTTGCGCGGTCGAGAAGACGGATTGGCGGTCGGTTATCATGGAGGGGGATTGTTTGCGGCGTGCTTGGCCGTGAGTGGTGGGGATGGTTGGTGGGACGGGGTACATGTGTGGGTATGGTTGTGGAGGAGGAGGTGGAGCGGCTGAATATTTTTGAGAGGGAGAAAAGTAGTATTGGGGTGTATAGGGCATGGAGTCTGGCATTTCATAGACTCCAGAAGGTGGTGGAGGGAGTGGAGCGGCCTCTGGTACTGGGAGTAAAGGTCCAGAAGGACCAGTACTGCTTCCGCTGCTGCTGCTACGGCTCCTGTTCCCGGTGATTTTGCGGATGTGACTCATTGTCCTCGCAGGGCAATCGGTAGTTTCTGGCATTCCTGGCATTGCAATTGGGATGGCCTGGTAATCCTTCTCGTCACTGTAGATGACCCTTTGAGGTACAGCTGGTGGTGTGTTGATTGGTGGCGGTGGAGGTGTCCTAGTACCGATTGTCCTCTTTTCAACCTTTGAATCCTTGCGCTTCATGCTGGGTTGCCTTGAGGAACTGAAATATTGGCTCGAGTTCAGATCGGGCAAGTGTGGAAGCTCTGGAAGTGTAGGTGGGATGGGCGAGATTTTGACAGAGCTGATGGCGCTCTCTCCACTGTTGCTTCTAGGCCTGCCAATTCCGGTACTGTAGCTGACCGCACTTGTGCTCTCCATTGACTGGAAAGTAGAGACGGATGGATTGTTACGAATATGCTGCTTCTTCGAGGCATTTCGCTGCAAATGGTCATCCTTTGGAGGGACAAATGGTGGTGGGATTTCTGGTGGGTTGAATGGGTTCTCGTTGTAACTGGCTCGACTGGTGATGAGCGAGGATGCCTCCGAATCTCTTCGTGTATCCGCGGAAAGGAATGGTGCTTTTGGTGGAGGAAGAATAGAGGACATCGTTCCCTGGAAATCTTCTTCGCGATGCCCCGGAGAGGCCGGAGAGTGAATTGCAACGGTTGGATGAGCTGGAGGAGAGCGGGAGACGGGTGGTGGTGTTGGCAATGCCTTCGAAGTTGAAACTGACGCTTTCCGAGCATATGCATCCTGAGCGACCGAAGGCTTGCGAGCATACGAATCCTGCCGACGGAGACTGTCCGCTCTCTTTGTGCCGCTTGGTCCGGGCTTTCCAAGCACCGAGTCTTCAAACTCCTCAAGATCCTCTTCATCATAGTTGTCATCGTCGAGAATATCGTCAATATCGTAGGGGTCCCTAGGTCCCTCCTTTGTAGGTCTTCTCTTGCGTTGTGGTGGCCTGGCCAGTTCACTTCCACCACCTTTCTTGGGCGGAGGTGGAGGCGAGTTCCGTTTCTGGGAGCCATGAGTGGGTGGCACAAACTCGGGCAAGACACCGAGTTGCATTCCCATTGGTGTGGAACTTGCTCCCTTGTCCGGTGAGTGTGCGGTATCATACCCATCATAGCCGGATTGAGACTGGCCTGGAATAAAAGCCGGCAGTGCCGATCCATGTCCTCCTCGAGGAGGAGATGATGGGCCATCCTGGCCAGGACCAAACGTAGGAAGAGCTTCATATCCGCCTTTTGCTACACCCTTTCCTTTTCTGTCTGTCGGTTCATCCATACCTGGAAAGTCTGGGAGATCCTCCCAGCCATTCCCACCAGATCTACCAGAATTTCCTCGCCCTGGTACGAAAGCAGGCAACGCTCCACCATCGTATGTAGCTCCATCGCCATAGCCTCTAGTGCTGGTGCTTGCAAACGGATCACTAAGATCCATTGAAGCACCGCCATTCCGAACCTTCTCCGACATTTCAAAGTCATTTTTGTTCCCACCCGGCAAAGTCTGCTGCTTGTATTTTCCCAGGGTGGAAGGTGGTCGTGTCGAGTTATTCGTCAAGGTAGCCTCCAGATCCGACTGCATTTGCTCCTTCTCCTTCTTCTTCCGCTGCTTCCTCCTTGGATCACCACCTATAACACAGCAAGGGAACATCCTCTTCCACCCATGCTTCCTCCCTCGGAGTATAAAATATCCAGCCAGAACGATCGCGAGCAAACCGGCAATTCCGCCAACGACATATCCAGCCGTTGCTGCTGACGGTGCCAGTTTCGTATCAAGGTTTTCCGGGTCAATTGTAGGCAATGGTGGACGTCCACCTGAATCTGCCGTCGATTTTGTCCAGACAAAGGCGACGATCGGTGTTGATTTTGTAAACTTGGGTTCTGGCTCCTCTTCGCTGGCCTGGGGCGACCTTCTATACGGACTGATTCTGCGCACCACCACTGTTGGGGCTGTTGTGGGTGTTGGTTCAGAGGCCGGATCAGTAATCGTGTCTGCCATGTTGTATGTATTGTTATCGTAGATGCGATTTGAACTGGTGATTGTTGATGGGCTTGGGCGATTGTGTAGCTCAAAGCTGAGTCCTCTGATTCCTTCTGAACCCCACTATTGGTGCCTTCACGCACTTTTGACTGCGCCAAAGCCTGGAGAGTTAGCTACAAGAGCATACACCAAAGGGCATCGCATCACCAGAAGCAAGAGAAGAGGACCTACCTTGACTAGAAACGCGGAAAAGAATGCTATGACAAAACAATCATGAGAACACTGAAATCGGGCAAACTTCGAGGTTGAGCTGTGTGCGCACAAGGCTGTTTTGGGCGATCTTCACAACTGTAGACGGCCGCTCGAGAACTGTTTGAATGTTGTTGTCTGAAGGAGGTTGCAGGAGGAACGAAGGAAAGGAAAGAAAAGAGGAACAGAAAGTAAGATTCAAGCTCGCGATAAAAAAACAAAGCTGTGGAATCCTTGTCAGATCAGTAGAAGCCCGCTCGTGGAATTGACAGAGGGTTGGGACGTGCCCCGGCACTAAGGTGGAAATATTGCTGGTGCAGACCCAAGCCCGTAAGCTGATCCCTGGTCGTTTAAGCGCCTTGGTTTTGGCGGACGGGTCGAGTGCCCGCTGCCCTACCATTTCAGAGCAGGAAGCTTAACGGCCTTGCTATGAATCCTTATATCGGTGATATGTCAGTACGTCTTCTTTCCTTTCTCGCCGAGCCATGACCATATTGCGACGTTAATTAAGCTGCTGAGATGCTTGGGATCGCCCCGCCAGAACGTGTTGAAGCTTTTCGCTCCAGAACCGAGTCTTGTAGGGCTGGGAGCGAGATCTTCGAAACGCTCGCCCAGTGACTATTCTAAATTTAGAACAGCGGGTCAAATCTGAGGTGGCTGAGAACGACCCGGTTATGTATCGTACGGGTGTCACATAAAGCTTGCTAAAAATGAAGAGTTGACACTACTGTTTGGTAAGTTCTTGAACTCCGGATGAAACAACAGAAATACAGACTCAACAGTGATAGCGTCGATGCTAACTGGGGCCGGGTCCAGAAAGTAAATCTTAAACAGCACAGCAACTTCCCGAAAGAGATCACGTCAGTAAGTACGTCGGTCGGTTCAACGACAGAATCCAATATCCAAAGCTGCACAAGGCTACAAGTACTTGGTGCGCAAAAAAATTGCTACAAAGAATCAAAGGACAGTTGAATTGCGATGATATACATAACGCCATAAGAATCAGTACTACTTCATGATAATGGGAAAAGCATCGAAACGCTGAACCAAACAAATGCCCTCTATCCAAGCACGCCCTGGACTCATGCAAGCAATGCTATAGCGCTATGAAATTAAGAACAAACCACAGGAGATGGACAATCAGCAGAAAACAATAGGGCATTAAACGAAAGGTAACCGCAAACTCAGGACAGCAGAAATGATGCACTACCGCCCGATATCAATACTAAAAAGAACAAGAACTATAACAAAGCCTCAGAGAAAAAGATACCCCAATAACCAGAACAATCGAAACCTATGAAGTAAGTACAACCTTCACAGAAAGCTTTAAAATTCTTTAACCAGATCACCGTCCCTCCATAACTCCAACAAACATAGGGAAAACCGTCCAACACGACAGCGTAAGGTAACAGTTCAGCAAAAATAACACAAAACAATGTCGCGAAAAAGGGAAACTGGAAGCACCTATCGGTACGGGGTTTGGCCTTACGAGTTGTGAGGGAACCATAGACCATCGTACCCGAAGTACCCAGCATCCTGGTTATATGTCGCATCTTCTATCTCTGAAGCCTGTGGGTTGCTTGGATGCAACGCCTCAGGCTGAAAGTAGTAGACTGGGTTCCCAATGAACTGCTGAATTGAGGAGTGGTAGGTTTGGTTCCCATACTACTGGGGCGCCACAGCGGGAACTCCTCTGTTGTTCTGGTACTGTCCTCTTCCCCTGTTGCCACCTCTGCCTCTTCCCCGACCGCCGCGATGGCCACGGTGTGGGTTGGTAATTGCTGGAGGAGGTGGCACGTGGTTGTACCCTTGCATCATCGGTGGGGCTGCAGCGTTCTGTGGTGCAGGCTGGTGAGGCGGTGTGAACTGTGGTGTTGCTTGTTGTGGAACAGCTTGTCGAACTGCTTGAGGGGTAGGTTGTGGGGCAGCTTGTGGGGCAGCTTGTGGGGCAGCCTGTGGGACAGCTTGTGGAGCAGCTTGTGGAGCAGCTTGCGGAGCAGCTTGCGGAGCCTGGTTCTGGTTCTGCAGGGTTGTCTTTCCGAGCAACAGCGCCATCAGTGGGTTGAGCTCAGGTTGAGGAGCATCAACCTGAGCTGGAGCTGGCTGCTGTGCTTGTTGCTGTTGCTGTTGCTGTGGCTGCGCCTGTTGCTGCTGCTGCTGAAGCATTTGGCGAGCTGATTGAGGGCCAGCAGGTGGCGCCTGACCATTAAAGTTTCCGCGGCCACGACCGCCTCTCTGCGCAATGGTAAAGCCTGCACGGCCATTAGCCGGAGGATTCCTGGGCTGTTGCTGCTGGAATTGCTGTTGCTGAGGATACTGTCCTTGTTGCTGTTGCTGCTGCATTCCACCTCTTCCACTTGGTGGTCCATTTGGACGGATCTCGAGAGTGGTTTGACGTGCACCTCTCCCGCCACGTCCTCCTCTTCCATTGAAGTTCTGGATTGGCTGCTGAATAGGTTCGCCGGCAGCAGCGTTTCTGAAGGAACCATACTGACGTTGTTGTTGATGAGCGGGACCGCCGCGTTGTGCTGGAGCATTTGGGGGAGGAGCCTGCTTTTTGAAACTAGCCTTTGTCGTAGCACAGCACTGCTTGTCCGTCAAGTTCAGCGCAGATGATGAAGCAATTGTCATTCCTCGGAAAGGAGAACAACGGCCATTAAGGGTTGTTCCACTCATGAAGGTGACGTCGAAGACAACATCAAGAAGAGTTATCCTCGAACCAGTGGTGATTCCGACAACAGTACCACGAGTGGCAATGGGGACTTTACCACTGTCTTGGACGTAGACAAGGCGGTCACCCAACGCAAAGGTTTGATCTGCGAGTCTGTGCTCTGCATCTGAAGGCTTCAACAAAGCAGATCTTGGTACAGACTTGACTCTTGTATGCCCTGGAGGGGGCGCGGTTGCAAGCAAATGATCGGCCATCGCTTCAATCTTCTTGACCGCAACTCCATCTAGTTGATTGGCATCCAAGGGTACCCTCTCGAGGTTATCCAGAGACTTTAGCCACTTTTGGATCTCCTGAATCTTTGCTTTGGCTTCGGCCTTTGGATAAAAGTCATAGTCGTTGTAGATATCCCCATGCGGGTTCTTCTGGAGGACAGCAAAGAACTCTGGGAACTTGTTCATGTACTCTTTGAGAAGATCGATGGCCTTTTCGCTGAACTCCCAGCCATTGACATTGCGACGAGAATAACCAAGAACCTTTAGCTTTTTGCCTTCAAACTTGAGATTCAAGCCGAGGTTCTTGCGCTCCTCACCAACCATTACCGAGAAGCTGGAAGTGATTTTGCTCAACGCGAGCGTATTCATCTTGAGGATCTTGGCGACGGCGTAGGATGGTGTGTACCTATTCAGTTCCGATTGTTGAGCAATGACACGTCCAAAGTCGTTGTTTTGGTTTTTCTAATTCAGTCAGTACAGGTTATAGTGTTTTACAAGAAAATCATACCGTGGTAGAGACCCAAATATTAGCTCTATCACCGACGTGGTCAATAACTTCGAGCGGTTGGCCATAATTGAACTCTCCCAGGAAGAACGCCCTAGCCCCCTCTGGGAACTCTTCAGTGATCGGAACAGCGGCCTTCTCGATAAACCTTGGGTCTTCCTCGCCAACATGCATAACCACAGTTTGCGCGGCGTAGTCGGTATCGATACCAGGGATCTCATCGTAATCCTTGACCATGGCCCCATTGTCCAAGCGCCTTAGACCCTTCAACATGTCGCAATGGAAGATAATCTCGACATCACCGATAACCATACCAAGCCGTTTGCTATATTGCTTCTCGATACGCTCCGACTTGCGATGCCAGTTGTTGAGCTCGAAGGGACTATGTGGCACCGGAATAATTTTACCCTGCTCATCTTTGGTGTAGTTGAAGAGTTCATCGGAGACAGAGGTCACCAAGCCTTCCTGCAGGAACGGGTAGCCAAAGAAAGCTCGTTTACCAATCATTGCCTGGGCCTCACTCAACTTGGAAACGCTGAAATCATTAAGGAGCGTGATGACCATGCTCTCATTGCGACTGTCCATTTGGAAAACATTGACGCCATGGAAGTCGAGTGCTCCACGATGAGGAAGATTGTCCAAACTTGGGAAACCAGCAAGCATTTTCTTGCCCAACTTGACGCCGTCGCACAAACCAATGACAAAGTCTAGACCTTCTATGGTAGGCAAGTCAAAGTGGTTCATGACGCACTTGCAATGAGGAAGATCAGGGAATACACCAGGCAGTGAGCTGTAGTACATCTCCTCATGATCGGGAGAGTAAGTGAACTTGAGAGTGACACCAAAGCCGTTTCGTTGTCTCTCTGCCTCCGTGAGGAGATGCTCCTTGGACCTCATTGCTGCGAGAAGACGGTCTTCTTCGATGAAAGGGATAAGGACGACGGCTTCCCAGTCTTGCTTCTTTCCATTCTTGTCGAGTTGGAAGTCCCTTGGGTAGAAATCCAAGATCGGAGAGTTGGCGCCGCACATAAGTTCCTAATGTATTCATTAGTGATCCGTTAACAGAGATTCATACTCGTCATTCTTACGTGATACGCTTCTGGTACAAGCTTTTTACTTCGGTCCGGCAAGACACCCATCAACTGTTCAAAGGGGCGGAACGGCTTGCCCAACTTAAAGTTCAAATCCGCCTTCAAACCCTTTCTAACATCGCTGATCTTTGGAGAATAATGGTACTTGTAGAACCATGGCCACGACGCCACGCCTCTATAGTAGTAGTACAAGACCCACTGAAGACCTTGCACGTAGTTCTCTGCCAAGTCCTGAATTGCATTTTCATCCTTCAAGCTGAAATGCATCTTTTGCTTGTAGTAGTCGTCGCGCCATTGGTCGAAGCGTTCTCTGTAACGTTTTTCCATATCCGCCTGCTGCTCCTCGGGTGACGCATCAACGACCGGCGCCTTTTCGTACTTCTTGAACACTCTCTGCAGAGCTCTAAGCCCCTCTTCTTCCATGAGATCATCCTCTTCGTCAAACTCGCCTTGCATAGCAAGTTGCATGTGACGATTTCCATCAGCATCTTCAGGGGTATTAACCTGAATGCCCAGCGACTTTGCCAAATCTTCAACAAACTTCCTATCCCTAGCAGGAAGAGAGTCAGGCAAGTCCAGGTCTTCGGTGATGGTTCGAGTGAGTCTGCCTTCCAGCCAATCCCGGATGGCTTGGTAGATGAGTTTCTGATCCGGTGTGAGGACGAGGCGACCCTTCTGCCTACGCTGCTCCAATTCCTCCAAGTGGGATCCCTGCTTCGACTTGAACCAGTTGGCATCCTCACATTCCGCCTCGAACACCCTAAACTCAAACTGCTCCAATTCCTCGAGGATCAGGGACAAACGTTCCAAATTGATCTTGCCAGACTCATTAATGTAACCACCGGCTTTCGGGAGAACTTGCTTGTAAAGCTTGAACATGAGGGCCAAAGCACCCTCGTTGATGTGTAGACCTGGAAGATTTGGCAAGAAGTCGTTTCCGATGAAGAAGGCCAGTAAGATGAAATCATCAATCACCCTCTCCATGTCGAATGGAAAACTCAAGACACCAGGCTGTTTAAGCTCCTGAAACTCCAATTCTAGGTATTCTCGCACGATACTAAGGTGCATGAGATAGAAGTTTTGGTGTTCCAGCTCCTTTGACTTTGCCTGGCTGTTACGGCCAAACGTTACCTCCTCTCGGAGCAACGCAAAGTGAGGATCGTGACTTGACAGTCCCAGCATGATCAAATCGGCATCCAATCCGTACAAGCAGTGTCGAACGTTTGGATCGTAGTCCGGTTGAGCCTTCGCGAGTCTGATATACTCCATAATCTTGTGCTCTCCTTCTCCGGGCACCTCGTGGCCTGACAGCACAACTTCCACTCCCTTCCAGTCCTTGTCCTCCGAAACCTTCTTGGTGATGAAATATTGCAAATGCTTCGTCAACTTTGCCATAAACTCCGTTCCGGGTGTAATACAGTTACTGTCAAAAGGCGGTTCTGTCTGCTGCGGTGTCAGTACCATATCCACAGTCTCGCTCCACCACGCAGGTATCCCTTACCGGCATCTCCGTCCCCTGCGCAATCGCCTTCTGCGTTGCAACCTCGGTATCTAGAGCCGTCCTGAATCTACGCGCTCTCTGCTGGTTCATCTTTGCACGTGGTGCCACTCCCTACAATCGTCAACAATGCTCCTCCGAGTCGAGCTGTGAATTGAGCGTACATCTATTGCCATGAAGAACAGCTTTTTCGGCTTTATCTTGCCAAACAAGTGCTCTATGTAGTTGAATATCGCTATAAACATCGCCTCTTCCGACATTCGTGCGGTTGGACTGTCCGAATCATTATGCGTACAATTGTGAATAATGCCATTCATATCAAGCTACAAGGTCTCAGTATTGTATTCGCGGCGTATTCCCATTAGAAAGATCAAGGAGAGGTTGTGACTATACATATAAACAATCAAACTCAGGAATGCGGTTCTCTGCAATAACCTGCGAAATGGCGGGGTATCGCTCTGAAAGCCATCGAAAGAACTTTGGAACACCCATGTTGTGGATTCAAAAGAATAGATCCGAAAAGTGATATAAACTGCCCCGAAACCCGCTTCCTTTATGCTGAATGAAATCGTAACAGGAAAGAAACAGAAAGGGAAATCGAAATATAGGAAAAGCGTCGAAAACGAGTCGAGCGAGTCGGTGTTTGTTGTTGTGTTGTTCGGGGGGAAGGGTGAACAAGTCGAAAGGCAACGATAGCCTTGCCGATTGGCGGCGAAACGTTTAAAAGAACCGTAAAGGATTCGTGAGTCGAGTATAAAGAAAAAGAGAAAAAAGTCTATCCGTAGCGGAGAAAAACGAGAAGTGTCAAGCGAAATGTCGTACTCCTCCCAGTCTCTCCTATCCGTATGTTGATTGATGTGACGATGAGCCTTCGAGGGGAAGAAAGCTGGCTCGGAGGTGGCAGCCTAACTTTAAACCGCGGCGCTCTTACATAAGGCAACCGGTGAGTCGAAGGACGCTAACAAAACTCTATGTTTGCTCGGATAGTGGCTCGTGGAGTCGAAGACCGCGCCGAAGCTGGTAGGAATTTGTAATTTGGTAAACAATTCCTCAGCATGGCCAGCAGATGGGAGGCCTTGGAGGGAAAGGAGGTGGGGCGACGAAGCGGCTCTCGTGGTAGGACCCTTTGAACATGATGACACCGTTTCTGTAGGGACCCTTCAAGTTGGAGGCCTTCAAGCAGCATCGGATAACACCGGAATTTGGGGCAAGTAATTCATATTCACAACTTGTCGATAGGTATACACAATGGGAATTTCACATTTGCACTCCATGGGCTTAAGAGCAGATATTAGATACCTGGGTATTCAGTGCAAATCCTAAAAACAAAAGCGTACCGACGCAAATCACGTTTCAATTCTTCCAAGCGGTCATGGATCTCCTCCACCTAACTGTCCCTTAGGTCTCCCTTACTGAGCATTCTTAGCAGCCTTAGCAGCCTCTGCCTTTGCCTTCTTTGCCTTTCTCGCCTTTGCCGAATCCTCCAAAACAAAGTCCGTCAAAACCTCGCTCCCAGTGTCTGCATCCTTGACTGTCCCCCAAACCAAAGCTCCAACATGAGGCTGCACATTGTATTCCAACCTCAGCTCCGCCTTCCGGTCCGAGAACTTTCCGATAATGTCGTTGAAGGGGTACTTTGCACGCTGATTCTTCAGGGCCAGCTTCGTCTTTGACTTGGGGTTGTTGGGGATAATCTTGTCCCAGATGGTGACGGTGTTGTTGGAGTACTTGTTGCCATCACCAGGGTAGGTGGTAGTGAGGTAGAGGAAGACTTGTTTGGTATTGTAGTGGAAGAGAGGACTGAGATCGGTATGGAGGTCGAACTTGATGTGTGCGAATTCCTGACGACGACCGAGGGTGCCATACTGATTCTGACGACCTTGGGCGATCTGGACATTTCGTATCGAGCCAGTTGCAACGGTGTCTGTAGGGAAAAAGAAGGAGGAAAGTGCGACGAGACCGGCTACCGTGAAGGCGACTGTAGTAAAGAATGAAAAGACATTTTGAAATCTGGCGCTGGTGGAATGCATCGTGAGGGTTGGCTGCCGAAGAGTGCGGCGTTCGGAGGGTGTTTTGGTGTTGCTGTCAACTTCCGCATCGCGGGGATTCAACACACCGACGCCCAAGCTTGGGAAATCACTTTTGGTTTGGCGGGCTTCTGCACACTTCGAAACGCGAACCACAAATTGATTTTCGGAACGCGAACCTTCGATCCCAGGAAACTCTCCGCTCAGCTCAAGCAACCAGCAAAACCTCATACAATCCCTACAGCCCAACAACAACTATAATCCCAATTACAAGCGTCAGTCGAGAAGCCTGAAAGAATGGCCGGAACTCCAGAGACAAACGGGCACCATGCTACCGTCGATGACGCAGATGACAGTGAGTTGAGAATGGGTAGTCAACAGCTCCGGATTGACTGAGACTTTCCAGTGGACATTGATGAGCGCGCAAAGGAGGAGATGATTATCGCAGAGAAGATTGTGAACGAAGGTATGCTTCATGGAATGCTGGGTGGTGGTTGTTTGGAGGCTCATTTGTCTAGAATACAAGACGTGGAAGAAGAACGCACCTTTCCTTTACGACATTATCCTCAGCTCAGCTCTCGAATGGCCGACTCTCACGACAGAATGGTTTCCCGACAAGACACCGTAAGTTTGGACTATGTATAGGCTCTGTGATTGCTGACGATGAGCTAGGGTTCCGGGAAAGCCGTACTCGAAACACCGCCTGCTCCTCGGTACACACACCTCTGGAAATGACACCAACTACATCAAGATCGCAAGCGTGCAACTCCCAAACACGAACGGCGAGAATGATCCCAACAAGTACAACGAGGAGACGGAGGAGATTGGAGGATACAATGGTGGCGCCGACTGCCGACTTCAGGTTGACCAGAAGATTGTGCATCCCGGCGAAGTCAACAAGGCCCGCCATATGCCCCAGAACCCAAATCTCATTGCTTCCATGTGCAATGACGGACGAGTCTTGATTTTCGACCGCTCGCAACACCCACTTCAGCCAAAGAGCAATGATCCAGAGCCACAGATGATTCTACAAGGGCACACAAAGGAAGGTTACGGATTGTGCTGGAACCCCCACAAGTCGGGACATCTCGCAACTGGTGCCGAAGACGCTGTCGTGCATCTATGGGACACCACTCAGTTCACCAAATCAGACATCCACCTCAAGCCCGTAGCCACCTACAGCCATCACACCTCGATTGTAAACGATGTCCAGTACCACCCAACACATGATGCACTCCTTGCTTCTTGCTCAGACGATCTCACCTTGCAAATCATCGATACCCGTAAAGATCCCCGCGACGCACCGGCGCAGAAAAAACAGGCTCATTCGGAACCTGTCAACGGCTTGGCTTTTAACCCTGCCTCTGACTTTGTTATCGCTACTGGATCTTCGGACAAGACTATTGGTTTGTGGGATTTGAGAAATCTGAGCCGGAAACTACATGCGCTCCAGGGTCATACCAGCGACGTTATCAGTCTTCAATGGAACCCACATGAGGAGCCAATCCTCGCTTCGTCGTCTGGAGATAGAAGAATCATCTTCTGGGATCTGTCTAGAATTGGTGAGGAGCAGACAGCTGAGGATATGGAGGATGGACCACCAGAGCTGTATGTATCCCAGGGTTCTGGAGTGTGTACTATGGCTAACACCGAAAATAGGCTCTTCATGCACGGTGGACACACCAACCGCATCAGTGACTTTTGCTGGAACCCCCATGACCCATGGGTTATGGTCTCTGCGGCCGAGGATAACCTTGTCCAGTGCTGGAAGGTTGCTTCTGCGATTGTTGGGAAGGATATTGCCGAGATCCCCGAGGAAGAGTTGGAGACTGCAGGTGAGCATTAAATGGTGGCAGCGGAGCATGTAATGGGGTTTTTGTGGTGGTTAATGTTTCGTTCGACTGTATTTCCTTCGGAGTTTAAATATTATCGGTTTTATGGATTGCTTTTATTTTTTGCAAAGATATCACTACCATCTCGAAGCATTGATGCAATACTACTGCAGCTAGGATCCATCGCGGTTCGATCAGCTGTCGTGGAATACTGAGCACCTCCATCTTTGGAACCGAATTGAAGAAAAGAGGTATCTTATTCTACTCCCATACATCCTCGTCCCGCCTATTCTTCAACCTGCATCTTCCACACATATCTGAAGTCCCACACTATAAAGCTTGTGTCAAGAAAGCCTCCAATGGCTTCCGCACCAAATGACCCTGTTCATCAAACCAAGCCATAAACTTTGCATCATCCTTCCTCACTATCGGCGCCTTCTTCTCATCCTGTATCGTCACCTCGATGTGATATGTAGGATCATACTTCTTTGCCTTTGACGCAATCTTGACCTACACCTGCTGTTAGATCAAGTCTATAACCCCACCACTTTATTCCACTTCCGCACGCATCACCAACCCCTCATAGAGTATCCAGTCAAAACATACCTTCTTCGTTCCGTTGTGACCAGAGTAAACAACCCCACCCTGCACCTTCCAAACCCACACCGTAAGCGCCGTATTGACCAGGAAGTACAACGCAACCGCAACCGTCACGAGCGTCTTGGTGCTATCGAATCCGTATTTGTAGTCGGCAGCGAAGGTGATGGCTGCGATAGCAGTGCCGAAGAACCCTAGGCCCAGGCGCACGTCGGTGAGGGTGTGGTCTTCGGTGTATCCGAGCGAAGTGAAGATCTACAACCAGCGATGTTAGGCATGCTCGGAAGGACGGAAATCGGTAGGGGAGCAGTACGGGTGCAATGGCATCGTCGGTTGCGTTCTTGAGGTCTGTATGGTGGTTAGCTCGCGGCCATGTCTCGTCTCGAATACCGTTCCCATCCCACTATCCGCAGCAACAAACAAAGCGGCCTTACAGCCGTATCTGCAGCACAGAAATCGAGATGAAATGGCGTGGGGACAAACATACCAGGAACAGAGTAGATTGGAACCTTATTATCGTCCGTCATGTTTTCGACTATTGTTGTTTAACGCAGCGTGCGGTCAATCTTTAATCGACCCCAATGAGCTTAAAGGACAGACAGCGACAAGGCTAAGGCTACCAACGCACGCGCCATCCGCGGACCAAAGCGTCCAAAAGCGAACGAACGAACGCCAAGCCAGGAACTTGAACCTCATCAGACGCACGGACCACCAAAATCTTTGAACCTCTTCGGTCCAGCGATCTCCCCTCCAAAACTCCGAAGAGCCCGGCGAGGTCCCGATACAACCAAAACACCCAATCCGTCATCTCCATCCCCAACCGTCACCATGTAAGCTCCTTCAACAGCAATTTCAACGGTCAATTGGGAGAAGTAGTGTCGATACTGACGATTGTTTGCGCAGGGTTTTCCTCCTCGGTTTCTCCTTCCCCGAATACACCCTCGTCACCGTACGTCCCACCCGCTCCAAACACAATCGATCCACCGGACCATCACCACTTTCACCACCAGCACCCCGCTAACATACTCGACTCTAGAAAGCCCTCACCTCCCTCTACGGTATCGGCCAACCAACCGCCGCGCGCATCATGGCCAAGTTCAGCATCCACGACACCGCCAAGCTCTCGCTGCTCGCGCAATCCAAGATTACGGCGCTGCAGAATGAACTGAACAACATGAAGATTGAAAACGACCTGCGGAGGAAGGTGGTGGAGGATATCAAGAGATTGAGAGACATGAAGTCTTACAGAGGAATGAGACATGCCATGAGTTTGCCGGCGAGGGGTCAACGGACCAGGACGCAAATCAAGACGGCGAGGAAACTCAACAGGACCGAGAGGAGGGTTTAGGTGGGTTCTTGAGGTTGTACTGGGGATTGTGGGTGGTGTGGAGTGCTGTGATGGCATGCTTGGGCGGATTATGGGGGCACTTGGTGGTGGAAGGGGACTTTGTACGATTTAGAGGAGCATTAGATTGCACTTGTTTGTCTAGAGCTGCAGATAAGCACAGTCCATTCTGGATCACAATCATAGGATGGCATTTCGAGCACTTCTTGGGTCATTCTCGGTTTGGTCTTTCGGTGAAAATGCGGCATTGGTACATTCTTACCGCTGTGGGCGTTGGGTCACGGAAGTTTGCCTACCTGGCAGATGTAACAAAGGCGCTCTGAGAGGATCCAGCACGACCGCGTCGCTCCATGACCGATATTTTATTCCTACTGTATTACGACTATCTAACATTCCTCTAGAAATAACGTAACTCATGCTCGCCCGCGGGCCCATCAAATTGTCTTCAACTCTAGTGTGCCTATTTACGGTTATTGCCTCGAGTCTATTATGCTCGCACTTCTTCATGTGGCTATATCAGTCTGGATCTCTTTTCTTCTAAAATCGGGAACTCCTAGTAATCTCGCCGAGTTGCACGCGTGCGGCTGGTTTTCCGTCCGCAGACCGGGGCAGCACTGGCAGTCAAAACACAATCGAGAGGCATGCAAACACGTGAGGTCAACATAAGAAGGCATACCAGTGTTACCGTGCCATGTAGGACGCAAGTATACGTATACTCTTGAAGGACTTCCATACTTTCTGATGTATTCGTGTGGCATAGGTATCAGTAAGTACTTACTCGTGAAAGTCTTCCTTACCTTCCAGCTCATGAGACGAGGTACTTCAACAGGAACCCCGGACATTGACCTTCGTAGGGTCCTTCTTCTGCCAGTGCATCTGAGTTTGACATCCCCATTCACCGGCCTCTTTATACCCCAGATTTCGTGTCGTGCAGATTGCAATTGTGCATCGATGCTGTGTGGTGGATGCAACCATCAAAGATGAAAGAAACGTGTGCGCATTCCCATCTCTCTGCTTTTTTCTGAAAGAAGAGTTCGGGCTATCGATCTGAGATATGCTTGCAATTTCCGTATATGGGGCCGATATGATATGTCTCCATGCTGCATTAATTTCAAGCTCGTACTTGGAAGGTGTTCTTCTTTACCTGTGGCAATCGAAGCTTTTCAAAGCACACAAGAACGTAGCAGTTCCTACCCAAGGTTCCTTTCGAAATCCGAAACTCTTATGTATTCGTTTGCACCCTCTGCGGAGATGTCAAACCACAAGTAGTACGTTGGGCATCTCCTTCGTACCTTGCCGAGCTGCTCTCATACCGGTATCTGCCAAACTTCGAAAACGTAGTCCCGTCCTCTTCTACCTAGGTAGTTTCATGCCAGTGTCTCGTTAAAGCACAAGGGCAAGTCGAAAAAATCTGACGATGAATCCATGCTCATTCCCTGACATAACATCCCCATATTCATTTGAAAAGGAAGTGCGTGGAATTCTTCAGCTTCTGTAGTAAAGTCCTAAACCGCACTACGGTACAAAAAAAAATCACCAACTTTCATGGCTAGAAAATCACTAGAAAACCCATACCTATTTCATAAATCACCAATTTAGTTAAGAAATAGGTAACAAATAGGTAACTGAAATAGGTAACTAATAGGTAACCTTGCCTATTTAAAAAATAGGTAACCTTTCTTTGCAAAATAAAAGTTCTAAGACAACACCTGGACTTGAACCTCTGAAGTATTATAACAACACAGCTGTGAAGCCATAACCACTACACTATCAACTCTTTTTATATTTTATAATAAAGCTTTGCATTCTTATACAGAGTGCTAAAGGGCGGGAGTCTGGCGACGGGGTGGGGCGGGGCGTCGGTATCGCGGGCTTCGGTATCGCGGGCTTCGGTACGGGGCCTCGGTATGCAAATATGGAGGGCGACATTACGGGATGTCGGTAGGGGGCATCGGTATGCCGGGGCCTGGGGGGTGGGTTAGACTGGACTTGGTGATTAATATAGGAAAAGAGTAACTAAATAGGTAACTTTTGAGGTACTTTTTTGTACCTATTTTTTTAATCACCAACTTTAATTCTAAATCACCAACAAATTCTAAAAGTTGAGGTTACTCATTTCTCTACACCAAAATCATGTAATAAATAGGTAAGGTACTCATTTTCCCACCAAATTTTTGTACCATAGTGACCCACCATTCAAGAAGATGATGGCTGCTGAGGCGCGATCGTAATACCTTCTCTACCCAAGATTGAAATTGACCATTCAATGTCCTACATCCCCGTTAAAAAGTCACGACCGATGCAATGAGTTACTGAAGTGAGATACATTAGGAGTCCGGTATTTCACGGGGCGAGCTTTGCAAGTGCATCAGCGACATACTCGGTCCGAAGCACCATCGACTCGTATTGGGTTCCTGTTCAATCAAATTGTGGTTACAAACAAATAATAAAGCATCAATTCGTGAGATTTTCTCTCTAAGAATGGGATGCAGCGCAGGCTCATACATCCCCATTACCCAAACTGCACTCCACGATGAATCAACGACACAGTCCGTGCTCGCTTTGTTCTGTACAGCTTCGTTTCTGCGATAGCTTGCCAGTGCTGACGCGGAGTTCTGTGGTAGAGACTTGCTCGTGGCAACCTCCAGTCTCCTTCTCATACTTGTCGGATCGAAACTGACGTAATCTGAGCTGCGTCATCTTCTCTATGGATTACCTTTCTCGGCCTCGTAACTCCCCAAGCCTCTTAAGCATGAGGATACTTTAAATGCTCGGTGTGAGATGGAAACTCGTACAACCTTACTCGATCGGATGACTGCGACTACTAGTAGCAATAACTTGAGCGTGGCATACGCATCGCCATGCTGAAGTTGAAGTCTCGTGCTTTTGGTCCTGGGTCGAATGATGGAAGCTCAAGCTCGTAGGGGAATGATATCTTGATTGTCTCTGAATCGAGCGTACTGCAGCTTCATCGAAGCGACTGCGAGCATGCGTCATTACTGAATAACAACAATTACTGCGTCGAGTCTGTCTAAGGAGGCAGTCTTCTCAGTCTCATCATCCCCATGATACAATGCTCGTGGCAAATGTCAATACCATTCGAGGATGCAGGATATTTCATCTCGTACCAATCATCTGCACTTTTCTGTGCCTTGTAAGGCTTTGTTTTTCTGTGTCTTTCAGAGTTAGCCGAACGTCGAGGGGGCTTCTTGCTTTTTCGACTCAAGAGTTGGACGATGTGTCCGAAAAGCTACCTTCCGTATGGCATCTTGAGCGTAATAGTGCATTCCGACTTCTTTGACTGTGCCGTAGCTTCACAGCTCAGTTTGAAGTGGAGGTGCGTGTCGTTTTCTCTTCCGACTTTTGGGTACGTGAGAGGGCTGAAAAAAGCGTGTCTCTTCTATGTTTTTCTCAAGAAACTCAAAAGACTCCAGTACTCGTACCCCGGAGTTCACTGGCAGGCTTTAAAGCTTGATAACTGCCATGGATCCCTCGTAGGGCGTCACAGTCGGCTAGATATCTACTTAGTAGATGCGCGATTACCAGTCTCGGTCTGCATCTTTGCCAGCGGGGACATTCTTTCTCGGACTCGGAGAATGAGTGCATCAGTCTCACTGACCCGATCTAAGAGCGTGCAAACCAGTCCTCTCATCCGAAGTTTCCTGCGCGGAATCTGGTCCCTTGAACTGGCCCAGAAAGCACCTGCACTCCCATCATCCCCGTTGTTTGCTCATCGTAATACATTCTCGATGCTTCTCTGGAAGAAGATGCCACTCGTGTATCCTTTTAAACCAACGCACTCTGCGTGAGGATGCATGACCAAGCAACGTGCTTCACTTGTTTCCTTCCATTTTGGTGTCAGATCCAAACCCGTGCTTTTCTTCGTAGTGCGTTGTGACTCCAACAGAAGCAAACTGCAACGTACTTGTGAAGAGTACGTACGTAGTCCATTACCGAAACACAACGTGCAAGCAGTTCCTGGGCTGTGTTATCGTCATCGAACGTGGACGGAAGAAATCCATCATGTCGTGCGAAAACGGCTATATGGGAGCAGTGGCTTCCTCAAGATGATATATGCGATTCAAGTCTTGAATTCATGAAAGATCCCGAATAGATGATGGCCCTCGTAGCTGTAGATTACTTCCTCGATCCTGGGTGAGATACAATCGTGGTTCTCGATGAATGCTCCAGCCGTGAGCTTGAGGCCTTCAAGCCTACTTTTCGGGTTTCGGTTTCTTACACGCGGCTCGATGTTATGTCGGCCGTCCCATTCTTCAGCTAGAACCGTGCTTCATCATGACGTCAATCATGAACGACTCGGAAGCCACAGACTTGTTAACGTCAAGCGTCTCTGCCTTCGAAAGTACCACGTCCGAAAACAGCCTCGAGGAAGGACACATCCCCATTAATCGTATGCCAATCGGACTCCCTTGTGAGCAAACAACCTCGTTTAACGGCCGGTTGGTAGTTGTATGGACTTGCATCAAACAGCCATTCCAATCGTATATCAGCCGCTAAGCAATACAAGCCAACATTCTACATCCCCATTATCGTAGCTCCGAGTCAGTACCGCTTGTCCTTTGTACAGCTAGCAAAATAAACTCGTATCGTTCTCTTGTCTGTCTCTGTTCTCGATGCAACCGTAAGGAGGATTGGGGGATCTGCGAAATCTCCGAAGATGACGAAAGGGATACTACTTAACGTGCTCTGCCAGTGCACTAGTGTTGACTTGCCCCGTCTACCAGAAGTGCTCGTTCCGCGTCTCTGGATCGGGTTTTCTTGGAAGATTCGCACTTCATGACCGCTTAGTTTACAGTGCTGCCCTCGTGCTTTCATCAGGATTGCCAGGGAGTCGGCGTCGATTCGACGAACGGAGGAAAGCTACGACCTTCGTATACCAATCTGCACAGGGATCATCCCCATTTACTTAACCATCATCGTAGTATACAATTTCTTGTCCACATATACAAGTGAGCTACACTCGTGGCTGCTAGGAATAGTCCCTTTGTGTATCAAGCGTACGGCCCGTCTCGTATCTCCTTCTTCAAGCATAGCGGGTTCTTCCGTAGTGCCTTGTCTAGCACGCCGCACCCTCGATACATCCCCGTAGCAAGCCGAAGCGTATTTCGAGAAGAAAGAGAGTATGGAACACGAACGTGTCCAGTATCAGCTCCCAACGCTGATGGTGATGCCAGTGAGGATGAATGTTCTCGTATTGCCTCGTGTTCTGTTGTGTCCAGACCTGAAGATCTTAAGAGCGAGAATTGAAGAGTGATGTTAAGGAGTGAAGGATGTTGTCCTAAAACTGTGGGAGAAGTCTTTTTTATACCCCACCAACTGCCGAAGGCGGTAAATGAAAGAGGAAGGAACAAAGCAGCCGAATCGAGAAGGAGCGGGAGCTGATAGGAAGGGAAGGATGCAGGTTGGGGGTTGCCTGCCGAATTGGGGATTGCACGTGATTTGGAGGCGCCATGGAGATTATCTCCGGGCTGTCATGATGCCGAGTTTGATTCTGTAACTTCAGAGTTCTCCAGTCCATGCGGGGCAACTTTCTCTTGGCCAATTTAAACGGTTTCTTATGCAAACTTGGCCGTTCTCAAAGTGGTCCTTTGTTGGAGCCTTTTGCTCATCTTGGGGCATGGTAGCGCAGAACTACCCTCTTGGGCAAGTTGACATTCGCTTTTCTCGTTGTATCGCAAATACGGGCAAGATGAACTCTACCCTGGCCGAGACAACTTGAGCAAAACATGACGGGTACTAGTATGGAGGGCATCTCCCTAAACCACTTCTCCATCACTAACTACTCGCACAGTTCTCTCCCACATCGTCTTCTTTCAGGCCTCTCGATCTCAATCTCGCCGTTTTCAGTAACAAAACCGTACTTCTGCAACTTATACACGTTCACGCACTGCCCAACTCAAGCTACGAAAATTCGGACTCTCCATAATTGTTATACCGCATCAAAATACAAGGGCTTGATATAGAAGAGAGAAGAATGTCTCAACCGGACAGCAAAGCAGACAGGTTGCCCCGTCCCGATGAAATTGAGGATCTGCACTTTTATAAGGATAAGAATCCTGTTGAGGGTCGTTATTACTACTGTCCCGCTTACCTTCTTGGGCTGCCAGTGGGCAACTTGAATTCGGCAGATGCGGCTCAATCCAACACGCGATGTCCCTTTTATTATCAGTTTTCAGAAGGAGGCTGCATGGAGTTCCTAAAACATCTTTCTGACTTCCCTTGTAAGGCTCCAAGCTCGACTTCCAAATCTGGGTACTGCGAAGTTCGGCTCCACTACGGCGTTAGAGAAGGAGACAATGATAAGCTTTCACCTCTATGGATACTTGGGAAGCATCAGGTTACGTTTCATGGATTTTCAGCTCAGAACGTGCGCAGACCGGTACGACTCTGGTGCCCATTTTGTGGGGGATGGCTCCGGGCCCCAATTGAAGATGAATCTTTTGAGCTGGTCAAAGCAGGCGGAAATCCGAAACCTCTTGCGCCTAAGGGAGTCATACCCAAGAAGGCATACGAAAGTAATATTTCCCGCTTCGAGAATCATCTTATCTTTGGTTTATGTCCGGAGAGTACCGCAATGGGTAGAAACAGATCAAATAGTAAGTCACTAACCCCGCTATAATTTCAAGTTATTCAATATTACCGCATACTTCTTCGATGATATTGTACCCACAATGTCTACTTAGTACTTAACAGCTGCTTACTATTAATGTAGTTAATGATTTTCTTGCCGCATGCAAGAAGGGGATAAACCATCCGAATATTGCTGCAGTACTCGCCGCAGATAAAAAGTCAAGCCTCAGTGCTGAAATCAAAAAGGCAAAGACCGATCTTTCGGCCCGTCTAACCTCAGTGGGGAAATGCTCGGTGCATCACATCAGACTCGATGAAGTACAGATAGACCTAGACAAAGTGGCCAACAGGCGCTACGAAGAGCTTGAAGCACGGTGGGAATCGGACAAACCGGCGCCATCCAGCGCTACTACAGCTGACTGGGTGCCAACCGTCGAAGAGCTGACAGCACGAACAGCTCGACTAGAAGCATATAGGCGCCGTGATGAAGAGACTCCCACTGAGACCCCCACTGGAACAAGTCCCAAGGCAGAGTCAGACTCGAACTCCCCAAATTCAAACGCTGACGCGGAATGGTTCCATAACTACTTCTGTGAAGTTGCAGAGACGGAAGACGCCGATGACAGCGATCATGATGATAAACATCCAGCCGGTGCAGTTGCCACTAGTAGCAAGTCGATGCCCAGCTCCAGTAAAGCCCCCTCAGTAGAGGAAGCAGCCCGGGTGGGCGATAAGAGGCGTCATCGTGATTCCACTAGCAGTATTGAGAACCCGAGCGCTTCTGGGAAGCCGCCAGTTGCGAAAGTCAAAAAGCAGCAGCCATAAATGAAGGTTGTATTAATTTGGATTTTGGATTTGTGTTCTGGTATGGTGGTGGAGATTTTTGTTTTTACTTGCTGCATTCTTTCCTTGCGTTTCTTAGACTTGATTTACTTCCTGTTGCGGATTAGCATGCTTGCGATCATTTGGTGTTGCTGCTTTTTTCTGTTTTAGGGTTGCGTGTTGGTGTAAGTACCGTTCTGTTTTGATACTCTGTTTTGATACTTTGACTTGCTTTGCGCTTGCATATTCCCTTTTCCATCTCTTCTCTTTCACTTACTCGCATCGTCTTATTTGGCGGACCAGGTCTTTCTCTTTCATGAGCCTTCGGGGCCGGCCGCATAGGTTTAATTTGGCTCGATATCGCGATTCCGGCACACCCTGCATGCATCTTGCTAGATTCACATTTGGTTCTATACCCGTTACTTGTTTGATAGGAGATTTTGGAATAGGATGTACCTTGAGGTCAGGATACCAGTGCACAGTATTATTTACCTGATTGTTGAAAGTGCGACAGTACAGTCTGATCATTAAGGATCTTGATACGATTCAGACCCCTGGTGAGTGATGAACAGAAAACAAAATCCCATTTTGATATAAACGCCTTCTCAACGTAAACCACAAAATACAAAAGAGACATAACAAAACACGCCCGCTATCTACACCAATCCCAACTTCTACAACCCCACCGGATCCTTCCCCTCTAAATATCCCGCACTCCTTTAAAATCACTCTCTATTCAGCTCCAATCTTATTCTTAACCCACTTCTCCAGCCCCCCCCTCGCCACAATCTCCTGCACATTCTTCGACAACTCCCCCACCGGCACCGTCCAGCTCGGCGTTCCCTCCTCCTTTCCACCCTCCCACACCGTCACCGTCGCCTTCTTCAAGTTCCACTCGACCTCCCAGCCCGTCCTCTTCACCTTACTCGCCAACTTGCCCTGGAAGTGTTCCCTCAACCTCTCAATCAGCCTCGGCACCTCCACCGTCAACAACGCATTATTAATCGAGTTCCTCGAGAAGATGTTTCCGAAAGATCCCGCAATAACCATGGGTATATCCGCAGCAAGGATCGAAGTAGCAGCCTGCTCGCGCGACGAGCCACAGCCAAAGTTGAATCCGCCAACAAGGATATCGCCTGGATGGACGCAGCGAGAAAAGCCAGGGTCGTAGTTCTCCATGCAGACCTTGCCCATCATTTCGCGCGAGATGTTGTCCTGGTAGGTGTATTTGCCGGGGTAGATGGCGTCGGTGTTGATGTTGTCGGCGTCGCACCAGATGATCTGGCCCGAGATGCGGTCGGGGAAGCCGTCGAGGATCTCGCATTCCTTGTCGGTGGCTTGGGCGACTTCGGTGGATTCTGCAGGGCCGCCGACGAGTTCGGCTGAGACGGGGGCTGGGTTGGCGGGGACGTTGGGGCCAGCGATGATGCCTTGGAGGGCGGACTCGGCGACGACTTCGGGGGAGGCGAGGTAGGCTAGGGCGTCGGTGGAGCCCATGCGGCCTTTGAAGTTGCGGTTGGTGGCGGAGATGCCGACTTCTCCGGGCTCGAGGAGACCAGTTCCGAGACCGATGCAAGGGCCACAGCCAGCTGGGAGGGGAGTGGCACCAGCGTTGAGGAGAACTTGCCAGTCACCGGCACGCTCGGCAATGGCGAGTTCTTGTGTAGAGGCGGGGGCAATGTAGAACTTTACACCTTCAGCGATCTTGGCGTCAGGACCGGCACGACGGAAAACGTTGGCGGCAGAGGCAATGTCAGACGCGCGAGAGTTGGTGCAGGAGACGAGGTAGGCCTTGTTGACCTTGATGGCTTGTGGCTGGAGCTCGGAGAGAGGCTTGGTGATCTTGACAGAGTTGGGGCCTGCAACGTATGGAGTGAGAGTTGAGAGGTCGAGGCGAATGTGCTTTGCGTAAGAGGCACCCTCGTCAGCCTTCAATGGCTCCTGGGACCAGAATTTCTCGACAGACTCCTTGGTGTAGCGTGGGTGCGCCTCGTTGATGGCGGATTGCTGGGCGGCCTTTCCTTCCATCCAGGACTTGAGGGTAGAGTCGACTGGGAAGAGGCCGGAGAGTCCTCCCCATTCAGTAGTCATGTTGGCAATTGCGAGACGGTCATCGACGCCTAGAGACTTCATGGTCTCTTCTGATCCGGAGAATTCAATGGCGTGGTTGAGAACGTCGTCCTTGTTGAAGATACCGCAGAGAGCCACAATCACATCCTTTCCAGAGACACCCTTTGGCAAAACACCAGTGAACTCGACACGAGCAACCGGAGGAATCTGCCACCAAGTCTGTCCAGTGGCCCAAATAGAAGCAGCATCAGTACGGACAATTGGGGTTCCAAGACATCCTACACCACCATACATGTTGGAGTGAGAATCCGAAGCCACCGTCAAAGTTCCAGGCCAGGCGTAGCCCTCCTCCACCAAAATCTGATGGCCAATTCCTCTTCCGGCCGGGTAGAAATCAACGCCATGGGTCTTTGCAAACTTCTCAATGTTGCTGTACTTTTTCAAGTTGGCCTCACTCTTGTTTTGCACATCGTGGTCCAGCGTCATCACCACCTGGCGGTTGTTGTGAATCTTGGTGGCTCCAATCGACATGAACTTGGTCGCAACGGGCCAGGTGTTGTCGTGAGTCATACAGTGGTGAGGCTGGATTGAAACATAGTCCCCGGCCTTGACATATTTGCCCTCTGGGAGACCGACGGCATACTTTTGGACAATCTTTTCCGTGAGGTTCTGGCGGGGCTTGAGGGTGGAAGCGGCGGTTGCGAGGAAGCGCGAGCGGAGGGAGATGGCAATGGCGGGAGCGAAGCGGGTAGATGGGCGGAGGAGGTCTCGCGAGACCGAGGCGAGAGTGGTTAGTTGGCGCTGTGGAGAAGAGAAGCGAGAGCGTTAGTCGAGGTTTGTTCCTGAGATGTTGTGGAGAGAGGATATTGGGGAATTGAGACTTACCAGGCCCATGGCTGCAAATGCTTCAATGGATCTCGAGATGTGGAGGAATTGAAGCTTTACAGAGAGGTGTAGATGATGAGGAAAAGAGAGGAGAGGTGGTGGATTACAGATGAAGATGAAGATGACTGACTGACTCACGGGGATGTGGGGAGGCTTTCAAGGGAATCTCTGCCCCAATTCGGCTACTGGGACTGAGTTTCGAAGGCGCAATCCGCTAAAACTCCACTAAAAATTTCGCTTTCGGCTGCTGGTTCGCCTGAAAAAAGATGCGGCTTGGCAGGGTTGGAGGGGCATTTGGCAGGGTTCGGAGGGAGGGAGAGGAGGAGCATCACGGGTTATTTGGAATAGACAATGGTATTTTCTACCTCTACTACAGTACGTGCTAGTAGGTAGTCAATTGTGTCAGGTAGAGCATGTCAGTCTTTGGAATATGTACTCAATTCCACCCATAGCTAAGCAGTAATGTCCCGAGGCTACCTCCCTCAACTCCCAGACCGCTCCTCGATTCAAGGTTGGGCATTCCGATCTGCCTCGAGTCCCTCCCCAACTCTCCGGCGCAATTGATTTCCACCTCCCCTCATTCGTCCGCTTAAAGCCTCCCCCATTATTCCCCCATTCCCCCTAGCCTCGTACCCCTGCCCTCCATCCGGCATGTGTAACCGTCGCACTTGCACCCCACCAAAACCCAAAACGTCAAGTCTGGCCTCCCACTGCACTGCGCTAGCGTAAGGAGAGTCTGAGCTGCTGGAGGCCGCAACAATCCGCACCCGCTCCTGATCCCTACATTTGCACCGTAACTCCACCACTTTTTTCATCTCCTTCTCTTTTCTTCTTGTGTTTTTTTCTTCCCAATTCAACTCCTTCACACTACTACACAATCCCGGAATCCGTCTCCCTCAGGCGCACGAGGGACGATTATGCCCACATGGACGACTGGCACTCGCCCTGGGCCGACGACAAGCCTCCCACCGACTCGAAGCCCACTACCGACTCTTCCACCACCAGCAATGCCCTACTCAACCTCGACGCAGCCCAGATAAACCCCGCCATTCCCATCACGCCCCAAGGCAGCGTCAACGCTCATCCGGATAGGCCAAAGCATCAGAAGAAACCGAGTATCTGGGACTCTGGCGGACTCTTTAACGAATTCGACGAGGGATGGGGGACGCCAGAGGAGGAAGTCAAGGGCGTGGATTGGAAGGTGCCGGATGTGTTGCCGTTGCCTGGGGGTGAGGTGAAGAAGGCGCCGCCAAAGGTCGAGGAGGATGTGTGGACTGTGCCAGAGCCGGAGGAGACGCCGGTTGTGAAGAAGGCCGTAGATACACCGTGGGCGTTGCCGGCGACGATCCCGCATGAGGCGGATGCTTGGGGAAGGGTGGATGATGAGCCGGAACCGGAACCAATAGTGAAGCAGGAGGAGTCAAGGAAGGTTGGAGAGGCACCGAAACCAGCTGCGAAGATTGTTGATGATTTGGATCCGTGGGCTACAGTGGAAGAACCGGCCGTTGAGGTGAAGGAGCCGACGTTGGAAACTGTTGCTGCGCCGGAACCAAAGAAGATAGTCGACGATTTGGACCCTTGGGCGAGAGTAGATGAAGAGCCTGTCCCTGTGGAAGAATCCAAGCCGACGATTGAGCAGCCAAAGGCAAAGGTGGCGGAAGTGCTTGATCCGTGGGCTCAGATGGATGAAGAGGAGGTTGCACCAGTCAAAGAGACAGTCAAGGAAGAAACCACTGAAGCACCAACTGAATTGAAAACTGAAACCTCGGCCATCACCACAGCTGCGACTTTACACAATGATGGATGGAACGAAGAGGATATCGGCAAGCATACCGATCACCCCGAGACAGTCACCGAACCAGAACCTACCACACCCATCGCAGAGAACACTCCTTTGGAGAAGGATGAAGTCGAGAAGGAGCAGGAAGAGCCAACGGAAACCGTCGAACCTGTGGAGAAGGAAGTCAAGGAATCCGAAAAGGTCGAAGACTCGGACGAGGAAAAGGAACCAAAAGAGGGCACTCCCGAACCAGAGACCGAGAAAGCCGCCGAATCCAAGCCCGCCGATGTCGACGACGCGGAGCCCGAGAAGGAAACCCAGCCAGAGCCAGCCCCGATGCGCCTCAGTCTTTACGTCCAGCCCGAAGATCTCGAAGACAACCCCTTTCAAGAAGAGCGAGGAGTCACGCCAGTCTGGAACGAAACACCTGCTGCCGCCAACGATGAAGACGACGATGACGATTTCGGCGACTTTGGAGAGTTTGACGAAAACATTGCCATAGCTCCACTCGAACCCGAACGGCCCAAGACACCTCAACGACCAGAAGAAGTCCCAGTCGCCCACGTCGAGCATGAACTCTTTGTCCCAGACACCAAGATCATTGAACAAATATACCCAACCCTCACCTCCTACCCCGACCCACCTTCACCACCTCCGGAAATCATCACAACAGACAACAAGTAAGTTTCATTCACTCTAGTATATACTACCCATCTAACCAACCCTAGCCGTAAAGCATGGTACCGTCTCACCCGTGAAGGTTCTCTGCGCGAGCACATGTACGGCTCCTCCGACTACGTCCGCGTCTCCTGGGCCAAATCCCACATCAAAACCGACGTGACAAAGATCGTCGCAAAATGGATCACCGAGAACCGCAATGGCAACTCCCTCGACAACACCTCCTCTCCTCGCACCATGTTTGGCTGGGGCGACCCCGCCACAAAATCCAGCAAATCTACCCCTCTCAAAAAGCCCATCAACGTTACCGGCACCACGAAACTCACACCCACGCCCTCTCCTTTGGCTGCTAGCTTTGGCTGGGGTGACATGGGTTCTACCTTTGACCCCCCGACCGAAGTAGAAGCTAAGCGACCAGGCAGCCCCTTGAAGGAAGTCATGACCCCGAAACACACCTCGCCCCGGCCATCAATCGACCGCTCTCGCCCTTCAAGTGTAGCCGCCATGGCCCCAGCAATGTCCCGCACCGCCTCTCTCAACCGCTCCGCCATGACCGCCTCTCCCAAACCAGCTGGCCATGCGGCCAAGAAGAGCGTTGCCTTTGCGGGCGTCATTCCGGCCATGAGACCGAGTACTAGCGCCAGCTTAAATGATCCCGCCAGGAAGAAGGACGATGTGCAGAGCAAGAGGATGAGTTTGCCGGCCCAGACAAAGGTGGATGATTGGAGCATCTTTGACAGCAAGCCGGCCACCTCAACGCCGGCCGCTCCTCCTGCCTACTCGGCGACACCTGCGGCGCCTGGGATTGCAACGAATGGGTTGAGTGATATGGATGCGTTCGAGAGCTTTGTTTCTTCGAGGCCGAGCTCGAGGGCGGCGTCGAGACCACCGTCTGCGGCGTCGACTAGGCCTGTATCTGCTGCTGCTTCAAGACCGCAGTCTTCGGCTAGTGCGAGGCCGGTTTCTGCTGCACCGACGAGACCACAATCTTCGGCGAGCACGAGGCCGGTTTCTGCTGTACCGACGAGACCTCAGTCTGTTGCCATCTCGGATGATCTCAGCTTCTTTGATACGCCTGCTCCTGCCAAGGTTGAGCCGGTAAAGGTTGAGAGTCCGAAGAAGGAGGCGGAGGATGATTGGGGAGATGATTGGAATGATTTCGAGGATACGCCGGCTGCTCAGGCTCCGGTTGCTCCTTTACAGCCTTCGATGACTGGGTCGAGCACAACGATGCAGCCTTTGCAGCCGACAATGACTGGTTCGAGTGCACCGATTGCTCCACTACAGCCGACAATGACGGGATCGACTGCTCCCATCTCGATATCTGGTGATGATTGGGGCTTCTTTGAGAGCAAGTCGACGACGCCTGCACCTGCACCTGTCAAACCTGCTGCGCTGGTAACGAACAACCGGGCAAGTGCTCCAATTTCAATATCGAATGACGACTGGGGCTTCCTGGAGGGACCAAAACCTACAGCAGCACCAGCACCCGTCTCTACATCGACGCCAACCACCAGAAGACCTGCTCAAACTTTCGAGGGACTTTTGCATGGCGGTGCCGACTGGGATTTCCTGGAAAAGAGCACCACAAAGCCACCTCCACCTCCAGCTGCACCGCTGCAACCATCAACGACAGGCTCATCCGCTCCCATCTCCATCTCCAACGACGATTGGTCCCTCTTTGACACCCCTGCCCCTCCAAAGCCAACCACCAAATCCCCTCCCGTTAAACCTCTCCAACCATACGCTGCTCCCACCGTCTCGTCAAAACCACTCTCCTTCACCTCCGCCCCCGCTCCTCCACCAAAGGCGTCACAAAATCTCCAATTCTCCAACGACGACTGGTCCCTCTTCGACAGTAAGCCTGCCACAAAGCCCACCACAAAACCAGTCGCTCCTCCACTCAACACCGCCCAGCCCCCCATCATCCCCAAGCGTCGATCCAGTCTTAGTAGGAAGGACAACAGTGGCACTCCCTTCCACAACGCAAGTCCCACCGTGGCAGAAGACGATGATTTCGAAGACTTTGTTACTGCCCCAGCTACTGCTACTACCAGTAAACCGCCTGTAAATATGTTCAGCTCGAATTTCGGGGACTTGTCGGCTGCATTTGGGCCTGCTCCTACTTCAGCTCCTAAAGCCTCCTCGGGACTAAATGACCTCTCGTCTGCCTTTTCCGCCTTCTCCACCGCCCCTACTTCAGCTCCCAAAGTATCATCCGGAATAAACGACCTCTCCTCCGCCTTTTCCTCCTTCAACACCCCCACCACCAAACCCTCCTCCGGCCTCTCTGACCTCGCCTCCGCCTTCTCCACACCCGCCCCACCATCCTCAAACCTCTCCGACCTCTCCTCCGCCTTCTCCACCATCCAATCCTCCAAACCCCCCACCGGCCGCCCCACAACCCTCCCACCCCTCACCATGCCAGCTCTTTCCTCACTCCGCAACCTCTCCAACCCCCTCAACACCCCCTCCATCCCCTCCCTCCAACCCTCCACCAAACCCGACGACGACGACGACGAAGACTGGGGCGAAATGGTTTCCTCCCCCACCATCTCCTCCATCGGCAACTCCAGCCTAAACCCATCCCGGGTCCAGTCTCGGAGTGGCACTCCCGCGCCATTGTCACGGAATAACACCGGTAATACCGGCGGTGGTTTGAACGGATTGGCAAGGGGTGGGAAGACGATGAATATTTTTCAGCGCCCGGTGAGTCTGCCGCCTGTGACGAAGGCGACGACTGAGACGGCCGGTTGGGGTGATTTGGGGTTTTTTGAGGAGGCGGTGAAGCCGAGGGTGGCGACGGTGCAGGGGCAGAGGAGGAGGGAGGAGGGGAAGAAGGAGGGGTGGGATTTTTTGATTTGAGGAGTGCACGGAGTTGGAAGGAAGATGAAGTGGAGGGGGAGTATGATATGGCACTACTGTAATGATGGTTGTAATGATGGATGATGGGTTTTCTTTCTTTTGTGGAATGTTGTAATGGTAGTAGTCTACTTACTTACACTTAGCATTGTTCTTGTTGTTTCTTTCTTTTACTTGTTATGAAGTCTGGATTGGCGTTTGCGCGATTCTGTATACATTCCTTTTGCATTTTGTCTTTGTTTTCCTGTTTTGGTGGACTGAGAGGGGGGGGTTGGTATGATGATGATGCATGGACTGGATGGAAGAGGGGGGTGTATTTTGTATTGCTTTGTAGATGTAGGGTGTAATGATAAGTGACTTTGCATTTTTGGAGTGCTTGTCCTGCTTCTCTGCAACCAAGTCGTTTTGTGCTGCCTCCTGCCCTTCATGTAAGTGCCAAGGCGTATTGCATCTCCATGGAAGCAATGAATCACGTGCAGCTGCTTAATTCGGCAGGCGCCCACCTGCATGCGTCCTTCCTTTCTTGTCACGGCTTGCACCTTCTCGATCTGCCGGCTTTGTTCCTTCCGCTTGCGTCACGGCTTGCACCTTCTTGATTCGGTGGGTTTGTTCCTCCTGCCTTTTGCGTCACGGCTTGCACCTTCTTGATTCGGTGGCTTTGTCCCTTCTGTTTTTGGAATAGGGCTGGGAGGAATGGCTATATAAGTGTCGATTCCCGCCCGGTTGGAGTGACATTCTTCATTGCACTGACAACTGTTTCACAGAAAAGATGACGCCATTATCACGGGGAAGGGTGACAGAATAAACACGAATAAGGAGAAAATGTTACACGCTGGCTGTTTGTTTGTTTGTCTCTCGCTGCTGTTGCAAGCGTTACAAGAAGACCCAGACTTCCCTACGCCGCCGTCACGAGCTTTGAATGGGGATGTCTGCATGCAGGATCTGATTCATGATCAATGACTGTCACGCACCAGGAGAGATCGTCAGAGAGTGTGTGCATTCAGGAGCACGTTGTTCATGCTGTTACATGGGGATGTGGATGAAGAAAGAGCTCCGTCAACTTGATCAGAGATTGTTGATGCTAGAACGCACAGTTGCAAATGTAGAAAGACACTGCAGAGCAATAATCTACGTGTGCTTTAGAGGAGGGCAGCGATTTCACGCAGAAAAGCTCGTGGTGGCTGCAATCTCGGAGTCACGTTCATGAATGGCCCACGAAGCTGCATGTATTGTGAGGCTAGTCTGGACATGCGATACAACACGAGCATTCTCCAAGAGTCGCTCCTTGAGCCATACGGCTGGTTACCTAGAAACAGGGAGCCAGAAGGTGTACGCTTTTGGTCAGCCTTATCGTTTATGATTCTGCGACAAGCCTGAGCCTACGAGTGTGTTGCCAAAAAGCTCCCTGAGGAAACAGCTGTTACGAGGTCTCATTTGCAACTGCACAGTGGATAACTACTAAGGAGATTATGACGTAATGGGGATGTTTGTCTCGTTCACAGCAGAAAGAATCTGCAAGTGAGTGAGGTCATACGCCAGATCTACTTACTCCATCATCTCGATAAAGAAGGTATTGCTTGACGAGTCGAAATACGAGCTTTGAATGGGGATGGACGTTGCAGTTAAGACAAGAGAACACCGTGACGGAATTATTCTCGTGGCAAGAGAACCAGTTTTCTTCAGAACATTCTCCTGAGAACGAGCCAATGGAAGACATGCAACGGTGCCTATTCCAATACCATACTGATGAACGCCCACCTTCTTCTCAAGATCACGAGCGGCTGTCAGAACAGACTATTCGCTGGGTTCACGATGCGGTTACATGGGGATGTTGAGATACGTGTGTACGGTAGAGGTACCTGAGGGGTTGAGGGCCGGGAAATATTACAGTCACTTGAAGCGAATACAAAACACAACCGGCCCTCACGAGTCTGTACAAATGCGTTGGAGTCCCATCACAGAGGAGAGTCTGCGGTGATCTCAAAGTACTCGTACGAAGCTACAAGCGACGCGGACTGCGATTGTGTGGCCAGTGTCGCCTGGATCGATTGGACGTCGACATGAGCGGCAGCGCTGATGTACGAGCCTTTTCCGAGAGGAGATCTTGGGACTATCCTTACGTCCGGTTACCTAGGAACAGGGAGCTCAGTGGGCGCTTTTTGTTCATGAATTGATTCCGATCCCACGACAACCCTGAGCGTCCGGTACGTTATGAGTGTCAACAGTTGTTATCATGCGACGGCAAAGCAACTCGTGCCACGAGTTCTCTTTTGCAACATCAGAAGTAGATTGGAGAGTATGACGTAATGGGGATGTTGGTACGTCTCATTCACCGGCAGTGAGGCCATACGGCAAATCCACTCATTGCTTGTCGAGTTCACAGGGCAATGAGGAAGGATACGGACAGCATCCGAATCCGCGAACGTGCTCTAATTCTACTCATGCCGGGTGTTTGTTTGTCAGACAAGTTGATGCGAATGGAGAGGAACGAATTTTGCAATGGGGATGAGTGCAAAGAAGACACTGACCCCGCTTAATCAATGTACGTCTTCGTCATCAATGGAGTCACCAAACAAAAGCTTCAACCGATCGGACTACGTGCCTATTTGGATGCTACTTGACGAATCCAGTTCATACACGCATGGGCAGAGAGAAGGTCCCAAGACTTCACGATAGTGTGCGGAATAATGGGGATGTTTCAGAAGAGCTCGCAGAACGACACTGGCTCTAGAGACTATGGAGAAACTAGATGTCCTCTCACGCGAAGTTTGAAGGAATTAGCGACAGGCTTTGTACGTATCACCGACAAGCCTGCATTGCGGCTCTAGTATCGTTTCTACCTGCTCCGAGAGTTCAGGTGGACCATCATGCGCTACGTTTCCTTTGAAAAGAAACCCGATCGATCGTGAACACCTTTCGGTCTAAACCACTGCTCATATGATAATGGGGATGTTTGGCTACTCCAATGGCACGGTGTTTGCAATTGGTAGAGAGACTTCACGAAGTATTATATTACTTCGCAAGATTCACACCCTCAACGGACTCACGGTCCAGTGGCATGGCTCTGTTTTGAGCGCGTCTACACGATCCGCAAACACCTCCAAAGCTTCGAAGCTTCTTACACAGTTAATGTTGCTTTGAGTTCCAGTTCCGTCGTCTCGGCCGGGCCACGTCAGTTCCAACTCTATTGAACCATGACTTCCAGGCGAAGACACACGTTTCCACGAACCTGAATACCGACGAAACCAAGAGCGATGAGATCACGAGACTCCTTCGCACCCCGAGTTCCTTGCAGGCAGAAATACATCGATGTACCAGGACCACACAAAGGATAAAATGCAGTCGAGCTCAAAGAATGGAGCCTCACGGAAGTAATATGTGAATGGGGATGACTCCGCAAGTTCCAGGCCTCCAACAAACTTGAAACTTCACACGAAGTACGTTACCGCTCAAGCCAGTGAATGCCAGCTATACCATTCATGATAGACCACGGCAAAAGCATCAAACGAGCTGAAAGACGAAACATAATTAGAAGCGCAGTCGACGCACGTGGGATGTCTTCACTTTGTGGAATCTTCGAAACGAGGAGATTCCAGTACGTCATGCTATGCAAGCAAAAGCAATGCATGAATGCAGACAGACCACGAGGAATAGAAGGCACAGTTCAGTTGCATATCAAACACTAACGCAAAAGATACATTTTCAAATGCACGTATGAACCCGAGAGCTTTTGCAACTTTCGCACTTTCTGCACAGCGTGAGGCCAAGCACTTCGACACGTCTTCTTGACTGTGCGGAAATACCTTCCGCTCTTGCCTGCTAAATGCGACAAGTGGCCAGACATGGACGTCATTTCTCCAAATCACGACTCAGAACGAGTCTGAAGGTTTTCAGGTTTTGTTGCTTCAAGTGTTCCCTCAGTTCACGCTGTGCTTTTTTGATTTGGACCCCGTCAATCTGTTTCTACAGGCTTCACTGAATACGCCAATTTCACAGGCACCGCAAACGGAAGAAGAGAGCTTGTATAATCCGAATGGGGATGTTTGCTAGTCGGCTTCAATAAGTACCTTCCACAAAAGAACGTACGGCAATGGAATCACGGTCGTGGAAAAGTAGTACGGACAATACATTCAATGGTTCTCTTTACACGTTCTTTTGGAGTTCGTATTTGGTTTCGACATGTCGTTTGTTCGTGCAAAAGCTATCGTCAAGATGCCACACGGGTCAAGCATTTCTCGAAGGATGACGTGCGGTCTTCTCACGCAATTCTACTATAAGGTGCAAAGGGGATGGGGATGATTGAATCCATGTGGTTCGACCTGCCACGAGAATGCAGGCAAGCGTCAGTTATAGGAGCCTAGCCACGTTGAGAAGGAGAAATTGGATGCTTACACGGTTTCGACCAGTTTATGTTCAATCAGGTCATTTAAGTATCTCAAGGCTCTTCGAAACGAGCAGTGCCAGTGCAAAGTTTAGACAGTGCATTGAACGGGGATGTGAAGCTTCGAAGGCTCGAAGGCTTTGATTTGACGGCCGTCACACTACGAGTCTGTCTCAGTGGGATTACTAGTAAAGATTTGTCTACCATGAATACTTAAATACAAGTTTACTCATTCGAATTGACGACTTGCTTTGGAAGCAAGAGAAGAGAATACCCGTACGTGAATGGGGATAGTGAGAAAGTTGAGTTCACAAGAATCAACAAAGACCGAACACGAGTGTACCTACGAATACAAAGGGGCCTTTGTGACGGTCCTTCCAAGAGCATCTAAAACCAACCCACGAGCTCTCAAGGCGTAAAGACACCCCACATGCATGTGCATGGGGAAGAAGCAGAGTTTTCGAGAAAGAGAGGCACGAAAGGAAGGGCCAACTGTGCGTGCAGGCCTGCAAATCTGCAGTTTTCCCAGGGACATTCTCCGGTCCCTCAGTCGCCTGTCAAACCTCAGGCTGTCATACGTATGCATACCAAGGGAGCCTGGCTAACTGTCGACCATAACTCTCTTCTAGCTACTTCCCACAAACGCTTCTACGTTTCCAAAAGCACAGCCATCCCGAAGAAGCACGCAAATCATATGGCAGTCCTCGAAAGATCCAAGACTCCAAGATCGCTACGAGTTTCCAAAATATCAGTAAAGTCAGAACAACACCACACCAGAGATTTTCTCGCAGCAAACACGCAAGATGCCGCCAGCAAATAGACGGATACGGGGATGAGGTTTGTTTGCCCACCAGGGCTGTCATCAGCAACAAAAGACAACATAGAACGACCTACGCATGCGCATACAAAAAACAGAAGCATTCTACACCAATAATACCAGTGCCGTTGGCTACGGCATCAGAAACTTCAACCGGAATCGGAAGCAGCAAAGTCGGGCGTACGCACAGCACAAGAAGGACATAAAAGAAGAAAGGTCACGGGCAAGGGAAAGACAAAGCTCTCAGAAATCGGCACTACGACACAAGCCTGAGGAATTCCAACTACCGGCTTGCGACACGAGACAATTACGAAGTTCTAGACAGTCGTTCACAGAGAGCACACGCCTCTCATAGCATAAAGTGCACAACCAAGGGGACGGGCTCGATGAGACCGACGATGAACGAGTACACTGCAGCAAAGGAAGAGTCCACACGGACTATGAGTGATACCATATGTAACACTTCCGCATCCCATACGAGCCTATCTAACGTTATAACAGAAGGCAGTCAAGGGCCAAAAGAGGAAAAACGAGCACAGGTATTGTCAATACACTGGCAAGAAGCGCCAAGCTGTCATCAGCACGACGATGAGATACAGATCGCTACTTCTTACCTCACGAGCCTCGTTGGAGTTCAGTCGTGCTCACCGGGAGACATTGTTTGTGAATATATCTCGACTAGCAAGAAGACCTATGCTGTGAATCGAAGGGAGTTACGCATTGTAAGAGAATCATGCTAGCCCACACACGTCCAACCTCAAACTGCTAGAAGTTTTCCTACGAGGCATATAGACTTAGGAACCGTTTTCAGTACGGTGAGAAACCACGGGCCCGATGTTACTTGCACGAGCTACTTCTGTGACCCAGAGTAGTTTCCGCACCAGCCTGAGACCGACAAGGATTACGTATCGAGCTATTACCAAGATACTCTTACGTAAAAGGTTTTCAAAAGTACAAAGCTGTGGACTCCTCGGAGGAACGAGAAGTTCCTAACCAGTCTCTCAATCGCCACGAAGTAGAACGACAAGGAAGTCGGGTGTGCACGATAGGGCAACTGAAAGTCACCATGCTTGTAGAATCAAGAAAAATAATTCCACTGTTTGCACACGGGACTACCAAGCTGATGGAACTTAACGGAACGATCGTACGAGTTAACTGGAAGATGAAAGAACGGTTATGATACGTCGAGACAGCATCGGAGAGCGTAAGAACGGGGATGACACATACCGCACATACTACCAATGACACTTTCTTCGATCACGAACCTCTTTGAAGGAGTCGCTATGGATGAGTGCTCGGCAGAAGCAGGTCCCAAAAGCACCAGGGAGAAAATCACGTCTGTCAGTGGATGACAGAAAGTTTCGGCCACGCCCATTGATCTCTCAGTTGATCTTGATGGCCGGTAAATAAATACGAGTCTCTCACAGCAAAACACAACGTCACTGGGGTGCAGTGCATATGTGTTTGGGCTACTTTTTTCAGGGGACCAGCGTCTCCAGTGACGAGGCACGAGTTGAGCAGCGTTAAAAATTACACTCGCTACATGGTGTTCATCATTGATAAACGAGCCATACACTTTGCTGGAAGAAGGAGAACTTTCAGCAATTCTACACGGATTTCAGTTCCGCACGATAGGACAGTCAAGATTCATCATATATGCATATATCCAGTCTCCAATGTACAACTGTACAACCCCGACCGTTTATAAGTTATATAAGATGATGGGAGGCAACAAGGACCGGTTGAAGGAGAGCTAGAGCACGAGTCTGCGAGTGCTGGAGTGAAGATCATCCCGCCCAACTTCGTTACACGCTTCTAATAGACGATTGGAACGATGTCACGTATGTTTAGTAAACCATTCTGTTAAGGATATATCTTGTAGAGTTCGTATGTACGATAGACGAGTTTAAGCATCGCGAGAGAATGCCATTTTCCACGAGTATTCCAATATGACGATATGTGCAAGTGTAGATCGTTCGAACGTTCTCGGTTGCGTACGACTTCCATGCAAGCCCATTAAAGCCCAAGTCCCCGTAAAAGAAGACTGAGAGAAGGGACCTGAGACCATGATAGCGATACTCATCAGTATTTCGTAACGAACGAAGTGCAAAAACTCAAAAACATACAGCACCAAGGATTCCCGTGTGGTCACCCACCACAGCACTAACTCGGCGATTTAAAGCTTGACCATGGGAGAGCGAACGGGATCCCGTATTTTCTTCAATCTATGGCCATATGTGATACTTTGAGGAGTAATAATTGTCTTGTTTACAAACCAAACAACATCTCCACGACAAATTCAAAAACTGAAGTCTGAAGCGGCAAATAACTCAGCTTCAAGTTGCCAGTGGAACCAAAAGCATTGCATACAGCACCGAGGATTCCCGTGTGGTCACCCACCACAGTACTAACTCAGCGATTTGAAGCTTGACTATGGGAGAGCGGACGGGATCCCGTATTTTCTTCAATCTATGGCCGTATGTTGATCCTACACTCAAATCTGGTTAATTTCTACTCCTACGTGCTTTCGCCGAGAACGGATTAAAGCATGAATGGGAAGGCGCGCCGGCGAGTAAGGCCTGGAGTGAAGGAGTAGGTACAGCTACCTTGAATCGTGGTGTACTTCTTTTACTGACTCTACTTAGTAACTAATCGATAAACCCAAAAACCGAATCAGTTACTTTATGCGCATAAGTTTGGAGATTCACCGGTGGAAAGTGCGGAAAGTTGGTCGGCGAGGGCCGCCAAGCACGCCAAGACCATATTCCCGTTCTTGTCAAGTCCAAAATCGAGGCAACAATATACCAACTCCATAGAGGCTTTTCTCGACGCAATAAAGCGGATATTGTATTAGTTTGGATATCTGAATAGATCTAGCATAAAAGGAGAAAAGTGCTAACTTTACACGAGCGGGAACCTAACCTAAACCGCAATTTAGAGGCCATGGGCTTAACGATCACAGAGTGGGTGAAAGCATGAAGACTGTGGAAACAGAGCTAGATTTAACAGTACAGGTCAAATACAAATTATAACTTTAGCAGGTAAGTATAATGCTGTTTTAAATTGGTCATTCTGACTTTCATGCCACTCAGCATGGTGATCCACTTATCCCACCAGGGCTGTTTCCCAGGACGTCTAAATCAGCGAGGACGCCAAGACTGCAGTAGCAACGTCGGAACCAGGCTCGATGAGCTTCATCTTGACTTCTGGCCATGGGGTGTTTATGGTTTGATAAAGGATGAAAAGAACCTGAACGCGACTAGCTACATAGAAGGTCCACGAACCCATCATCCCCATCCAACGCAAGCAGGTCAATATTCCGCTTGTGAGCCATTGTCTCTCACTCATGCATGCATGTAGAGCTATAGAGGGCCATCGAGATGGATTCGAACATGGCAACAAATTATGAACAATACGGCAGATAGACCGAAAATTCCAAACCGGAGCACCCCTCCTGCGCAATTAAATTCCTGTAGTACGGTATACCTTAACTGCTGAATGTACCCTTTTGCAAACCTGTTTCGAGGTGGCACATCCATATCTTACCGGTTGAAGCCGTCAAGAGCCCACCGAATACCTCAGATCCCAAGAGATTACGTCTGATAACTTGACACTAGAAGCGAGGGTTGCATCTCAAGAACAGAAGCTGGGACTCCGTCATCGGAAGGCTTGCGCAGACCCAAAGTCTGGTAATTTGCTGGTGAAGGAAAGGCTGCTAGTGTCAACGGCAAAATCTCCGGGCGGTGAAGAAAAGAGAATCCGGAAAGTGCAAGCCGAAAGCAAGCCTGACAGAACGCTGACTTGGTGCAAATAGCATTATGCCATTCTGGTGACCATCTCCTCTCACCCATCGTCTGTCAAAACTGCCGAAATCAACATCAACATTGCAATCACCGCTCATTACTCTGTTTCATACACAACACCAACTGGCCAAAGGTATTTCCTCTTCCCACTGGAATGTCAACTATATCGTACTATGTCGAATCTAACCATCATTGATAGAGGAATAGGATCAGACAAGTATACATTGCCATGGAAAGACCACCCGATCGTCCAGGGGCGTAGAACCCCAATGGACCATCCACCGGGCGTTCACTATGGTACAAAAATTTGGTGGGAAAATGAGTACCTTACCTATTTATTACATGATTTTGGTGTAGAGAAATGAGTAACCTCAACTTTTAGAATTTGTTGGTGATTTAGAATTAAAGTTGGTGATTAAAAAAATAGGTACAAAAAAGTACCTCAAAAGTTACCTATTTAGTTACTCTTTTCCTATATTAATCACCAAGTCCAGTCTAACCCACCCCCCAGGCCCCGGCATACCGATGCCCCCTACCGACATCCCGTAATGTCGCCCTCCATATTTGCATACCGAGGCCCCGTACCGAAGCCCGCGATACCGAAGCCCGCGATACCGACGCCCCGCCCCGCCCCGTCGCCAGACTCCCGCCCTTTAGCACTCTGTATAAGAATGCAAAGCTTTATTATAAAATATAAAAAGAGTTGATAGTGTAGTGGTTATGGCTTCACAGCTGTGTTGTTATAATACTTCAGAGGTTCAAGTCCAGGTGTTGTCTTAGAACTTTTATTTTGCAAAGAAAGGTTACCTATTTTTTAAATAGGCAAGGTTACCTATTAGTTACCTATTTCAGTTACCTATTTGTTACCTATTTCTTAACTAAATTGGTGATTTATGAAATAGGTATGGGTTTTCTAGTGATTTTCTAGCCATGAAAGTTGGTGATTTTTTTTTGTACCGTAGTGGTTCTTTCCAGGTTCCAAGCAGAGGAACAAGCTCAAACTCGCTTGCAAGCAACAGTCGGCATCAGAGGGCTCTAGAAGAGGTAACAACTATCGCCAACGAGGTAGCTCAGGCAGCCAAGCTCACCCCTCACCACACATCTCTCGACCAGCCAGATACGACCTCGCACCTCGAACTCAACCCGCAGTCACTACTGCTGGCCGTGTCAATCCATCAACCCAAGACGGCAGAGAAGACGGTCGTGGGTGGGACTTTGGTTCGTGCACCGAAACATTGCCCACCCGGGCTACAAAAGCATCTGCAAGCCGACAAAGAAAGGACAGAGTATCTTTGGCTCTGCAGACAGAAGTTGTTGTTGCGCTACCGACTACGGAAATGCTTGCAGACATACTTGGCTTGCGAGTCGATCTTGCGGTTCCCGTCGAGCAAGGAGTTATTGCACCATGCGATAACTGCGTCGTCCTACTGTTGGAAGAGAAATCAGATGGCAACCGAATCATTGGAGCGACCAATACAAACCTCAAACTCTACCTGGAGCCCAAGCAGACAATCACGAGCCAGATGAGGATTTTGAGGGCGGCGGTGGATGTTCATACAGCCTTGGTAATGAACGCCGTTAGGATTCGAAAGGTGCTGAAATTCTTGTGTACATCGTCTTTTGGGATCACTGTCAAAATGACACTTCAGCTGAAGGACGTTTATTGGGGTATATTGGATCCCTTCTTCCAGAGAGGTCAACTATACCGGACCAAAGACCGAGTCGAGAACAAGAAGGCGGGCAAGAGGCCATCAGATGTTGTTGATCCTATTTGGGTGGAGCTAGGCGGCATTCGGATGCCGATGATGACCCCGGGAGATGCCATTGGTTTCATCATTGGTGCGGTTTGCGACCCCAGTGGAGGAGGAGAACTTTAGCGAGCGGATACCTTTCCTTATTGGGCTAGTTTATGAGTACTTGCATGAGATTGAGATTAGATAAGGGACGTGGTTGGGTCTTTGTGTTCACAGTTTTAGCACTATGTTCGTTACAATTCACACTGGGTTCTTCTTTCTTCTTTTTGTGTCTGCAGATTTTGGCGTCCCTACTCAGGAGCTCGGGAGGCTGTTCGCCGAGGCTGAGGAACACGACGTAACGACGAGGACGGAGACGACACGGACGTATGATGATTTCGGAACGAGTTTCGGAACGGAGGGCGGAGGCAAAAGGCGAGATTTGTGTTGCGATACGGGTGGACGAGAACTGGACTACGTGGACGCATGAAGCTCGAGATGGGAAGGATGTGGTCCGCGCGGTTTGTTACACTATCCTATGGCTGTTACTCAATTGGTGGGCCTGCGTGATTGGGGTGACGGAGGGTTTTCCGGAGAGGAAGGAGAGGAGCAAGGGGTGGATTTTAGCAACCGAAAAGGACAGCAGGTTATTTAACGATGGGCCTACACAACAACAACATCATCATCACACAAATCTTCGGAAGAGATTGAGACTTCGGCGAAGGAGAAGAAGACTTCATCGAAACCGACCGCACCTGAAAGGATTCGTCAAGTCGGTCAATCTGGACGGGACATCATCAACAGACGACTCACTATCGGTTGAGGCCTTTCAGTCATTGCTTGAACAACTACGGGCAGTTAGAGAAGCAATCACCTCAGCAGCATCGTCGTTACCCCCAATCGTATCAACAACAGAGGAGGAATTCCAATCAGCCCAAACAAATCAAGAATCGACAGACGAGGAAGACGAAGGAGACGAGACCGTCACCTACGAACAACTTTACCAACCACTGAGGTACGGATCATTTGGGCTTGACAACGCATTCTCTAGCGAATCTGAAGGGCAACCCCCTGACTGGTTTGGAACTGAGGAGTTTGCCGAGTTAGCACGAAGACCCCGACGCCGAAGGAGATTGAGACGTGTCGTTGACCAAGAAGAAGGTCATACAGCAGACAGGTCATCATCAGGATCAGACGAAGCATCATCATCAGAAGACCTCGTGTTCACAAACCACGCCCCAATCACTGTTACCGCTGATAGCATTGTCACTCCACCGGAAGGAACACCTCGAGAAAGGTCAAGATCCTTAAGTTCAAGGGAATCTACACAGACATCAACCGATACAAATTTCAGCTCAGATTGGGATTGGGAGTGGGTCGATTGGACTCCAACTCCGCCAGAAACCGAAATTTCAGACAACGGAAGCGAAGGGGAAGACGCCCCAATGACGTCTCTTAAGGATAGATTGACGGCCAAGGCATTCGAAAACTGCAAGTTTGCCGGGTTTGCAGAAACAAAGGTCGGCGATCAGTGGCCGGTGTTGACAGATGTTCAGAAGGCTGAGAAGCATGAACTTCTCAAAGACTATGTGTTGGACGTGGACTTGGTGGCGGCTATGATGGTACCCAGCTCAGCATCACCTGAAGCCGTGGCTAGGGCTCGCTACACGGTCTTTGTCGAAGGACTGGAAGGCGAAGCAAGAGAGGCTTATTTGACTATCACCTCGCCCAACAAGAGAAACGTGGAGTGGTTGATCAAGTGGTTCTTCCGCCGATATGCAGAGTCATCCGAGGACGCTGGCCAGAGAAAACGGGAAGTGCTGGCGAAGTTCCTGGAAATTGCGAAGCAAGGCACCAAGTCGTTGGCGGTCTACTTTGCTGAGGGAATGCACTACTATGAGCTACTTGATGATTGTTACAAGGCATCTAGGCAATCATCGGAAGAAGTCGAGTTGAAATTTTTGGAAGGACTGTCCGACGCTACTCTGCGAGATGCACTCCGACTACACCTACTCTACTCTGCGAAGACACAAGGGTACACCATCAAGGACCTCATGGATGGAGTGGTATTCCTACGCAGGGCTCAGTGGAGTCAGGATGAATACAAGAGGAACCTAGATCGACTTGGAGGAATGGGTGATCAGCGAGATCCACGACAAGACTCGGTCGATATGGTTCGGGCAATGGGGGATGTGGGCAAACAGATGGCAGAGGCTGTCGGGTCTTTGTCGACACAGTTGGCGGCCTTGAAGATGAGCTCAACTACGGTTGCATCCTCGTCAAGAAGTCAAGCACCTTATGTTTCGCAACAACAAGCGTTTGGAGGCAGAGGAGGTAGAATGGGGGGTGATACAGGCAGAGGAGGCCAACAAGGGGGGTGGAGAAGTGCACCGCCATGGAAGGATGCGTCTAACGTCCTCTGCTTTGGCTGTGGAGGGAAAGGTCACTACGCAGACAAGTGCGACAACCCAGAAAAGATGAATCAGGAGGAGAGACAAAACCTCATGCAGCATGGAATCCAACCGGCACGACACCAGGTTCAAGTCAGTCGAATGGAAGAACTCAAGGACGGATGGGACTCCAAGGATGATGATGGGATCCGAATCTTCTCTGAAGTAACGGCTTGCGAAGTGAGGCCTACCAAACAACAAAACCACCAGGTCACCATGGTTGAGATTCTGGACAACTTGCCTCCATTCGTCGAAGTAGCGGCCAACGAGAAACGTCCTCGTCATTCGGATGGGACTGCGAGTGCTAGAGAGAGGGAACGACGTGCAGCCAAGGCCCCAAGAAGAGACAAGGTGGAACGTCACATGGCGGATGAAGCACAAAGAGAGAATAGGGCAGTCACAGTGGTCTCGGAAGTGGACGAGGAAGACCTTCGAATCCAGCAGAGGAGATGGGAGGAAGAGGAGCGAGAAAGAGCTCTTGAGCAGAGGGAGAGTGAAGAGCGAGAGGAGATTGAGCGCAGACAGAATACCCAAGGGCAACAACTGAGAACCAAGATCAATAAATATCAGGTGTCTCGACCGTTGGTACCGAAGGGAGGACGACAGGCGACTGACGAACAGGCAAAGCGAAAGCTAAAGCCAACTCGTGTTCCAGTCAGGATCCTGGGCGATCAAAGACAGTTGGATATAGCGGAACTGGCGAGACAAGCCGTCTGGGTGGGGCCTGGGGGATCGACCATAAGCTTTGCACAGTTGATTGACTCGAACTCGTACTTTCGTTCGCAGATGAACTTCTATTGCAAGAGCACAAATCCAATCAAGAGGGCGAAAGCAAGAATCAGGGCATCCGTTCGTTCCTCTAGAGCTGAAGCGGCACCTATGATGAAGCGGAAGGCGGTCCAAGTACCGAGCAAGGAAAAGCTGGTGGATCAACAGGTTGAGGCGTTGTCTTTGGAAGTAACCGGTTTCGAGCGTGTGGCTGACTCAGACCCTGAAGGCACTGTCTTCAACTTCTATACAGAGGCAATCCTCGCATTGCCTGATGGAAAATTTGCAAAGATCCTTAGGGCATTGTTGGACGCAGGAGCGATGATTAATATCATCAATAGGCTCGTCGCTAAGAGGTTGAATCTCCCCATCAAGCGGGTGTCCCCAATGATCATGACCTCGGTGACGGATGAGTTGTCGAGACTGGAATACATTACGGAGATCAAGGTACGCATTGGTGAGATTTGGGCAACTGTTCCGTGTTTCCTAAGTCCTACCGATACATCGTATGGTCTGTTGTTGTCCAGAAGATTCTTGAAACAGTTGAAGGCAATCGGAGATTATGAAGCAGGTACTTATTCGATCGCTGATACGAGTGGGTATCGCTGCATGGTTCCGCGCACGCTGGTGACCCCGCAGGGCTCAGTGCAGACACCAACAGCGGTGTTTAGAGTGGGGTCTGGGGGTAAACAAGAGGCGGAAGGCGATTCCTTGTGGTTGAAGGATGCCGCATTCATTAAAGAGTTGGAGTTCTCGGAAGACAAATTGGCTTCTAAGGTGGTGGGAGCCATGAGAGAACTGATGGATGCGGAAGACACAGATGAAGATGGCGAAGAAACCTGGGTGTCTACGGAGAGCGAGTACGAGGAATATAGTAGCGAGGATGATGTTGGATCGATGATTGTGGAGGCGGAGAGTGAGCAGAGTACCACCTGGACCGGTTCCTCCGAATCGGTGGGTTCGGGAAACGATTAACTCCCCTCCCAACCAGGCTGGCAGGTGGAGTAGTGGGTGTGAAGGATAGACCTGGCGGAGAGAGCGAGAAAGAACGAGATAAGGGCATTATTCAACAATCGGCGCCGCGGATAGACGTTAGTCAACAGCAGACATCAGTTTACCGACTAGAGGTTTATGACATTCACGAATATCAACAACAATTAGCGACAATTCAACAGCTCAAGGAGAGGGTTTGCTGGCGGTGCGGTGGCAATAAGGTGCAATGGAGTACAAAGGGGGTGACTACAGAAGAAGTCCAAGTATGCGGCTTGACGACGCTTGGCCATACCGATGCACCTTTCCCCACGGATCGACGACCAGTGCGCAGGGAACTTGACAGTGCAACGCCCATTGAGGATATTGAGGCATGGTTCACGAAAGCCGGCATCACCATCGGTCAGTATGCTGATACACCCGAACGTCGAGAAAGGGCCAAACGAATGCTGTACACGTGGAGAGACCGATTTGAGAACGAGTTCCCGGAAGAAACCGATATCATTCAGCATACGATACCACTGATTAAGGACGCAAAACCGAGCGCGACTGGGAACAAGCTGTATACTCGAGCGGAACGACTTTGGATGGATGAAAACTTCCCTCGTTTGCAGGAAGCAGGTATCATTTGTCTGTGTACGTCTCCATGGTCAAGCAAGGTCAAGTTCGTGCCAAAGAAGAACAACAAGTTACGAATGGTCAACGTCTTTTGCAAGCTCAACGATGCCACGGAGAAGATCACATACCCAATGGTGCGGCAAGAAGATGTGATGGAAACGATATTTCAACCAGATCATCCAGTTCTCTTTGCCTGCGACGGAAGTAATGCGTACTGGGCCATACCGATCGCGGAGGAAGATCGATATAAGACAGCTTTCAACACCCCCAATGGTCAGTTTTGTATGAAACGAATGGGACAGGGGTTGACGGGAGCTCCTTTCACATATGCACGATTCTCAAATACAGTCTTTGGTCCGATTCCCAAGTCAGCACCGGGCAAGGACGACGCAGAACCTCAACTGTCGAGAGCACATAAAGATGTTGCCTTCTCTCACTTTATGGATGACACGTACGGCTCAGCAACGGGATTCGAGGAGTTATGGGAGTTTTTGATGTGGCATTTCTTCCCGAGAGCGGACTTTGCGCCACTTAGGTACCAAAATCTATGTGCCAATGGCAATTTATAAACAAGTTGCCAGAAAAGTACAAATGTTCCATTAAAGTCTGGCAAAAAGTGCCAAAAAGTGCCAAAAAAGGTGCCTAAGAATGTGCCCTGCACATTTTGAAGGAATGTGCCATGAAGTTACAATTCAAAAATAAAAGGGCTCAGTAGCACCCCGATGATGGTGCGGCCTCATACGGTCATCAGGGAGTTCGCAAACTCGGCCTCATATAGTCATCGAGGGGTTTGGCCTCATACAGTCATCAGGGAGTTCGCAAATTCGGCCTCATATGGTCGTCGAGGGGTTGCTGAACCCCTCGATCAACCCCTCATCGAGGGGTTCGGCCTCATACAGTCGTCGGGAATTCCCGCACCAGGCGTCAGCATCAATAACCAAGTTTAGACAGGGAGTTGAACCTGCAATCTTAATAACTTTAATAGCAATCAAGATACTCTTTAACTCCTAAGCCAACTGACTTTGAATTACTTTCATACCTGCTATTTTCTACATAGTCTACCACTTGAAGAGCTTGGGTCCTATTATCAGAAAAGGTGCCGCCAAAAGGTGCCGCCAAAAGTTTGTGCCGACAAATTTATTTGGGAAAAGTATTACAGATACTTTTTTGGCACATTATGGCACTTTTGACTTTTTCTCAGAGTATTTGCCATCATCTCAACTTTTCTGCTGGTCACATTGTATTTGGTGTGGGCACCTTTTTATATGTTCCATGTACTATTTTTCCCACACAAACTTGGGACCTAGGTGCGCGTATCCCTTTGAATGGAGACAAATCATTCTTCTTCGTGCCAAGGGTTGGAATTCTAGGGTTTGAAGGGGGAGCAGATGGTGTGAGACCGAACGCTGCGAAGATCAAGGTGTTTCGGGATTATCCGGTTCCTCGGTCGCTAGAGGAAGTTGAAGCATTCTGTTATTTGACACCATACTTGCGGAGGTACATACCAGGTCGTGCCGAGCACTGTCGGATTATGAAGGACTGTGTAATTGAGGACCAAGGGGTGTTACAAGATGGATCTCCGGTCACCAATTACGTCTTTGTCTGGACGGAGAAACATCAACGATCCTTCGAGGCAGTGAGGGATGCAGTAATCAACAACGCAGTCTTCGAAGTCGACTACACGATGCAGATCCATGTGGCCGCGGATGCGTCACAACAAGGCTTGGGTGGGGTGATATTTCAGCTACCAGGATATCCAGTCAATACGAAGTTGAAACCATCAAATCGAAAGGATATGCGGATAATCAGCTTCATATCACAACGCTTCACGGGCGCCGAATCAAGATACACCAATTCAGAAAGAGAGGCGTTGGCGTTGGTGAAGGTGCTACGAGAAGGGCGAGCAATGTTATTGGGAAGCTCGTTTCCGATTATGGCGTATACCGATCACTCTGCGTTGACAACTTTGTTGAAAGGAGAAGCAACGAAGGGACGTATCGCGAATTGGCAATCTCAGATCTCGGAGTTTGATTTGCGAATCGTTCATATTCCTGGTGTGGACATGCAGCTTGCGGATGGTCTTTCCCGTATACCAGCACACGCAATGAAACCACCATGCCCAATGGACGACGAGCATGAGGAAGTGCAGGGTCTGCACCTTAAAGAGCATGACGAGCGGGAGACGACTGAAGTCATGAGATGGGAAGCATTGACAAATTCGTTATGGGAAAAACAGGAGGATGAGGAGTTGGAAAGGGAGAGGTTGACTAGAATAGCTATTAGGGTGCTAGGAGGAGATGATGGGGTGATGGGCATGGAGAGAACGGATGCCGAAGAAGTGTTGAGGATAAGAGATGAAAGGGTGATGAGAGAAAAGGAGCAAGAGAACGACCAATTGCGAAAAAGATTGGATCGGGAAGAGAAAGAAAAGAAGGCGGAACAGCAAAGACGAAGAGAACATCCCCAACCTGCATCGCCGGCACGGAGTCAGACAACGAGTCGAAAGAGAGAAGAAGATGATACCGTGAGACAAGAACTGAGGGCTCTGCTGGACACATGGAAGGGATGGTTGGATTCGGAGTGGTACGGGCCAATCATTCGCTACAAGATTACGGGTGAAATCGAAGAAGGGAAGAATCCAGAAGATAAAAGGAGGACCAGATGGGTGAAGCGGATGGTAAAACGATTTGCGATTTCATGGAGTCATGGAGTTACGATTGTGAGACCTACATTGGAGAGCGAAAGACAAGAGAGGAGAGAGAGTGAAAGTGGAATTATGGGAGTAAGTGATTCGGCGGAGAAAGGAAAGAAAGGATGGTTGGAGGGAGAAGAGAAGAGGATTCCAAGGCTGCTGTATCGAGAGAATGATGGGAGATGGGCCTTTTGCGTGCTGGAACAAGACGTACCGATTATGTTGGAATGGATCCACGACATTCACGGACATTTCAGCACTCAGCCGACCATGAAGCGAGCATTGGGAAGAGTTTATTGGCCATGGAGATCCAAGGATATCGCGGAATACTGCGCCTCATGTCACAACTGTCAAATGCAAGGACCCATCAGGAGGAAACAAGGACGACTACCTCACCCAATCCTCCAACTGCAACCGATGGATATGATAGGGATTGACTATATGGGACGGATATCGCCCGCTACCCTGCAGGGAAACTGCTACATCTTGGTAGTGGTGGATTATTTCACGAGGATGTGTTTTCTCAAAGCAACACCGGCTGCTACGTCAGAAGAAACTGTCAAGTTCTTGGAGGAGATATTTCGTTTCTTGGGTCAATGTCTGGCAATTTACACCGACGGAGGATCACATTTTAAACGTTACCTATCGGTTTTTTGCAACATTCGGAATATCCTACACTTCGTCGCACCACCTTATCATCCGCAATCAGTGGGAATGTCAGAAGTGGTGGTTCAGATGGTATTATATCGATTGAAGAGGTATCATGTGGACGATCCGGAGGACGTTGAGGAAAACTGGGACAAGTACGTCAACAACATCGAGTTCAGCCTCAATAACCGCGACATTCGACGATTCGGTTATACACCCACTCAGTTGATGTATGGACGAGAGCAGGGAGGTCACCGAGTGATCAGAGATCCAACCGCCCCAAATGGGTTAACGATGGGCATGACACCACGAGAAGAGTTTGTGCGCCACAACGAAGTTCAGAGGATCGACCTTATCACAGCACACGATATAATTCCACCATTCATCAAGATCGAGTCCGCCAATCACTTCAGGTCACGGATACTGGAGTTCCTAACAAATCGAGATGAGCGACAAGCAACAGTTACGCTTCACCGACTGAAACAACAAGACCGAGAAATTGAGGCAATCGAGAGGAAGCTGTTGCCATCTTTCGGGGTTGGAGATTTGGTTCTGCTGCGTAGGCATGAGCTGGACCAACAGAGAGGTAGAAAGTGGGAAGAGCCATGGGAAGGTCCGTATAAGGTCACCCGAGAAGTCAAGAAGGCGTGTTCCTACGAAATTTCGAGTTTGGATGGGACTGCGATACGTGGTCGATACTCGATAGACTCTCTGAAGCCATATCTGGTGCGTCGATGGGTGGATGCAGAGGTAGCCACCATGGAAGCCTCAAAAAGGACGGTAGAGACAGGGTTCGTCTTCAATTTCGAGTTGCTTGGGAGAAGAGAGTTTGATCTGCGTGATTGGAGAGAGGGTGGAGCACTGAGAAAGAGAGGTGACGAAAGAACCATGGTTGGAGGGAGCCACCGGTGGTTGGCATATGGGAGTGAGTGATTTCTGGAGGAGGAGAACTTTAGCGAGCGGATACCTTTCCTTATTGGGCTAGTTTATGAGTACTTGCATGAGATTGAGATTAGATAAGGGACGTGGTTGGGTCTTTGGGTTCACAGTTTTAGCACTATGTTCGTTACAATTCACACTGGGTTCTTCTTTCTTCTTTTTGTGTCTGCACCAGCCTATCGATCGATGCCGCGGTAATGCATACCTGCTGTCGAATTCTTGCCGCTTGGATGAAAAAGTTGGCTCCAAAGGCAATTCCGAGGAAGGTTGGTGCCTGTTGGGTGGACCGAAGTGTATTTTTCTTCGACGAGGAGGAGGCCTCCCATCACCTCGGGGCCACGTTGCCGGAACAGCTTGATTTAGGAAAACGTCTAGAAGAACTTTCGCTCTATGAACAAGCCAAAACTATCCGCAAGACATACCTTCAAAGCTTGTATAAGCTGCCGGACGTCGCGCCAGTTATCCGGAAGTTTGCTGAAAAGGCAGGAAAATCGACATCGACAACCAGTCAGAACTTGGAGGAAGCATCTAGATGGGTGTCAAAGAAGCCCGACTCAATTTCAGCGGCACAAGCCAGGAAGAGCCAAAAGAAGGAGGAGGACATCGTGCCAAAGGGAGAGAGGTTGATGGTAGAGGTCATCGAGAAGAGGGATCTAGAAGAGACTGTTGTCGAGGCAAGGAGCTTGGTGGAGGAAACCGAAAGGAAGAAGAAGGAAGTGACGGAGAGGAAATGGGCGGAAGTGGCAGCGAGATGGGAGAACAAGAGATACAGCGGCGCAAACTGCCTGCCTGCCTCTTCTGCACCTGCCCGTACGACCTCCAGCCAACGCTTCAAGAGTGCCGACCGGAAGAGCCTTGCCTGTTTTGTCAACGAGAACCAGGGTTAAACCAAGAACACCAGCAACACATCTTTTTTGAGTCTCTGGGATACAGACATTTTTACCATAGCAATCACTATGCTATGGCTGTTGCAAGCTTTTACGGAATCGCCACGCAAAAAGAACAAGTTTGGTTTTTCACACCAGGGCCAGATAACTGTCTCTTTATCGACGAGGCTGATGGGACTTATTGGATTGCGCTGGAGGATTGGTCGGTTTGTGAGTGTGTTGGAATGGATCTAGATGATTTCAAGACATTTGCTGCTGATTCAAGGGTTGGCTGTTATGAGGTTAGGACACCAGGCAGTTATCGACAGGAGAAGGTTGATGAGAGTGGATAAGTTAGGAATATCATTTGATTTCTGCCTCTCGTGTGAGTATAGTATTGTGCACCAACAGCGCTTTAAGTTGAATCATCTGAATGACTGAAATCGGTACTTACAAGTATTGAACAAAATCGAATAAAAAGTTTTCACGATAACTCCAAATTCTGTCCAGATTAGGGCTCATTCGCGGTTTATCCTTCTGCAACGATGGGGAAGTTGAATCGAACTTCTCAAAGTGCATGGGACATTATCTTACCTCTGGACTTGTTAAGATCTGAAGAGATTCACTACTGCTCGTCTCATGGCACGGGAGGAAAATTCTACGAGGACTTAAGGATCTGAGCAACCACGGCCACATCGTGCTTCTCGAGATATGAAATGCTACTTTTCAGTGCAAAATTCAGAGAAAAACATACAGCACCAAGGATTCCCGCGTGGTCACCCATCGCAGTACTAACTTGGCGATTAGAAGCTTGACTATGGGAGAGCGGACGGGATCCCGTATATTCTTCAATCTATGGCCGTATGTGAGAGAACTGTAAAACAAAGGTCTATATCAGATTGAATAACACTCCCATATCCAGGGTACCGGAACATAGGAAGCTTCCAATCTGACCGAAACAACGTCATAAACCCGATCTTCTAGAACGTTATAAACAGCCCTACATATGTCGTCCTCTGCCCTAGCATCCCACCCTAGACCATTCCTACGCTTCCACCCCGAACTCCACCAAGTTCCCCCCTCCCCCAAGTCGACCATATGGTCAATCACAAATACCGCCAAACCAAACCACATCCATATTTTATCCTCCCCAGCGAAACCAGCATGTCCTCCAAAGCCACCGAGCACGACATTCCTGAAGCCCCAGCCTCTCCAGCCTCTGAATCCGACTCCGACACCAGCGGAGGCGCTCAGCCCCTCTGGACCCTCTCGGACCCTGGCCTCACTGTCCCTGATATTGATCCAGAGGAGGTGGAGCCAATCATCCATCCGGTCTTTACGACTTTGGCACCCACTCCTACATCTAGTAGACCGATTCCGGAGCAACTCCATCATAGAGATGTCGAGGCTATTCGCACGCACAGGCATCGTACCTCTGTTTCGAGGGGAAGGCAGAGAGAGAGAGATCATGAGTACGAAATGAGGATGAATGCTTTCTTGGACTCGTCCAGGGCTGGAAGTAGTAGGACGAGTCGGATGCCTAGTCGGACGAGGGGTATCGATGTTGGAGTTGATACGGGTGATTTACCAAAAGAGCACAAAGACCAAGAGATTGAAGGATTTGTGGGAAAAGGTTCTGGCGGGAAGGGTTCGAAGAGTGTTCAGCAACCTGGGATGTATAGTGGGGTGTTGACGGTGAAGCATGTCTTTCCGGATAGAGTAACAGAGACGACGACAACCACAACCACCAAGACGACGTCGGCGAAGGATTGAGTGACTGGAAAAGAGGACGGGTTGGTAAAGAACAAGGGCAGTTCGAAGTAGGGCAATAGTGTAGATACTCGCAATTTTGATGGAACTGTCTGGAGGAGTAACCAACATTCTTGAACTTGTGAATTCCCAACCGTTCTCTCTTTCCGGCAAACGAGCTTATGACCCCTGTTTTCAATCAATCTCTGGAACTATGCTTAAACGCTTCGGTGGTCTTCCTCTCCTCTTCTTGGGTGCTGGCTGCTCCTCTTCCTCCGGTTGAACTGAGCCTTCTCTGTCAACCTCAGCAATCTTGTCTTCCCAAGCCTCATCCAGAGCATCGTCTTGATCCATCTCGTCATTGCCCAGATTCAGTCCATATTTCAAGGAATCCTCAAATATCATCTCGTCGTCAGAGTTGGGTTCCTGCCATAGCCAATCTTGCATTGGCACATCCTGTGAAGTAGTCGAGTTCTCGACTGTCTCTGAATTGAACACGGATGAACTTTTAGTTGTCGTAGATGTAGATGTCGAGTATGAGATTGGCGCGAGTGGAGCAAAGTCTTCCTCTTCTTTGAGGATAGCATCAAGGAGTTCGTCTGTCCGTGACTTGGGCTTCGAAACCGTCTCCTTCGTTTCTTTGCTCTTTGTCGTCTTTTTCGTCGTCGTCGTAGTCTCTTTCTTTGACCTCGTGGCCTTGACAGTCTTTTCCTTTGGAAGGCTGGTGCTCAGCCGCAATTTGTACTCTCGAATGAGATCTTGCCATTCCAGCAAAGACTTGCATGATGGACATGTACTGCAATCAGGCATGATCTCATCACTAGCACCCTCCGTTGACAAGAAATGGGTAGAGAAACAGTGTATGTGACCGGCTAGTTTGCAAGATGGTGTTGGACAAGTCAAAAGTGATTTGAAGGCCGGTACCTTGTTTGGCGTCCGACAAAAGTGACATGTAGCTGCAGAGGGCCCAGTGAGAAGTTCGTGCGATTTGCGGAGATGGGGCAACAAATGCTCTGTACACTGTTAGCCAAAATCATTTACCGAATCTTGAGAACAAACCATTCGTAATATCCAGTCCCAGTACACCTCCCATTCCATCACCCTTGTGCTGATTCTTCCTTCCAGTAATCTCACTAACCTGTACCTGACTATTCGGTACAATAATCTCATCATCACTATCCGCATCTGACTCTTCCACTACCATCCTCCTATCAACCAACACCTTCGGCAGCCTCCGTCCACCACCAAACTCCTCCACAATACCTTCCCAAGCCTCAAACACATCCTGACAAAAGAACCTCACCCTCAGCCCCCACCTCACAAACGCCTTCCCAGTAACCAGCAACAACAAGTTCTTCAAATGCAGCTGCATACTCGCCCTCGGCTTCGACTTTTTCGACTTTGGTTTTGCTCCAGCCCTCGCCTTTGTCGCAGTAACGGCAAGTCTATCCTCCTCCTCAATCTTCTTACTCACATGACTATTCTGCCAGGCCCATTCGAACTGTAATGCCGCCACTTGACTCGAGAAGCCGTGCACAATCACCGTCATTTCCCATGGTCGAAGCGTATCTCGTTTGGTCCGTCGAGCTCCTCCTACGGCGACTCCATTGTGTTGGTTGAGACGGCGTCGTGGGTCGGGTGTGCTGCCAATGTAGGTGCTGCTTGGGCGGACTGTGGAGCGGAGGAGGTAGGCGCAGTAGAATGACGGGAGAGGTTTTGGTGAGAGTTCTGCTAGGGCTGCTACTTTCGTTGAGTTCATCGCATTGTTCGTAATGTACAGTCAGTCGCTATCGTACACGTTTTTTGCTGAAACTTTTGGTGATAATGTCGATGATGTCGAGGGAAGGAATGTCGAGCGTTGTTGTTGTTTTGGTTTCCCAGACATGCGGCTCAAAATACTCTCGTGTAACCTCCCCTTCGCGCTATCCCTGAAACGTGCTGGCGTCAAGACTTCACATCCAAAACTTCATCCTCGCATCCGAAGACGATCCAGCGGGAGAGCGACACCCGAATCTTTGAACCGTTCCGAAACCACTCCACCACCCGGCAAGCCGCCTCAATCCCCGCCTAGACCAAACCGCCATCATGAAGTTCGGAGCCCAGAAAATCTACCTGTATGCGCCTCCACCCGGCCTCAATGGCACCCCACCCCACCCAACCCAACAAGAAGAGCCACCCCACTAACCTCAATGCCGCCCTCCTCGACAGCCCCAAGTTCACCATTGCGATGCTCCGCACGGAAGGCCTCGCCCCCAACTATGCCCACTTCCAAGTCCCCCTCAACATCACCAAGCTCGACATGAAAGACTACCTCTACCACCTGTACAACACCGAAGTTGTATCGATACGCTCCTACGTCCTCGGTGTGCCCCGCTCGCCAAAACACATCCGCGGTCCCGTCGAGCTCAACAAGCGCTTCAAGAAGAGAATGATTGTCGAGTTGAAGTCGCCATTTGTGTACCCCGAGGAGATCAAGGACAAGACGCCATGGGACTCGGAGCTGTACGACGCCGCATACGAGAACGAGAAGGCCAAATACAAGTTGGACTTCTCGAGAGGAAGGGAGTTGGATGAGGGCAGGAGGAGCAAGATTATCGATGCGGCCAAGGAGGTGCTTGTGCAGAAGGGCTTGAAGAAGACTGTGGCTAAGGCTCCTATGAAATAAGGGTTTGTAGGGCGGATGATGGCGGTTGTAGGATAATAGATATCGTGGGACGATAGTGGATTCTGCGGTTTATACGGCGGCATATGGATAGATGTCGTGCTGAAAAAGCAGCTGGTGGGCGTTCATTTCCTTTAATTCTTGTTCAAACTATTGTTGGTCATATTCCCGGCCCGCAAATTGTACCATATTACATTCATCACATTAAAATATTGGCCAAATCAAGAAACAGCAGTCAAAAGCGTGCAGCTGCAAGTTACAACTTCCAAATTCAATCAATACCGAATACAATGGTATATGCACAAATCAAACTACTACTCAACTGCATCCCCTTAAAGACTAGCCCGTACAAATACTCGCTAATCCAACAACACCTACAAGAGCTCAATTTCGAACTCCTCCCCGATCGGAACCTTGGGGTTCTTGACAATGGCAAACGAAGCCCTGCCAACATGCTCCTCGTAGAACTCAATCTCGGCTTCCCAGCTCTTGCTTCCAACAGTAACCTTGGCCTTCTTCTCCTTGACGGCGCCCTCTGGAAGACCAACAATGATGACCCTCTCGACGAAGACGTGTGAGATGCTCTTGAGGTATGGCTTAGCCTTGGCTGGGTCATTGTTGACAATCTTCGAAGTGAGCTTGTTAGACTGGTAGACGAAGGACTTGTGCAAGAACTGGCCGTTCTGGTAGTCAAAGGTCTCGCCGTCGTCAACGTAGAGGACACCAGCAGCAGCACCCACTCTCGAAAGTGCAATGACAATGGTGTAAGGATCATCCTTCATGAGCTCAGCAGAGCGTCTTGGTCTGTCCTTTCTTGGGAAGATATGGCCACCTCTCATCAAGATTGGGATCTGCTCGATAGGAGAGTTGATAGTTCCCCATCCTTGACCAATCTGGATAGTGTAGTCAAAGTAGTCATAGTAGATTCCATCATCTGGGATCCAGATCTTGGTGGTTGTGGCTCCTTCCTCAACGACAGGCTTGACGATGATTCCGGTATCTCCAAAGAAGAACTGGTCGTCAATGGTGAGAGCCTCCTCGTCGTCCGGGAACATGAGGAACATTGGTCTCAGGATTGGCATACCCTCCCAAGACGCACGGTGGAAGGAGGTGTAGAGGGCTGGGAGAAGAGAGTAACGGAGCTTGATGGCCTCACGGATGATGGAGACGTATGGCTCACCGACGAGATATGGCTCTCGGCGCTTGGCGTCAATATGGGCATGGGCTCTGAAGAATGGGTAGAAGGCACCAGCCTGGTACCATCTGGTGAGAAGCTCCTTGGATGGGTTTCCGAAGAAACCGCCAACATCAGCTGCATATAAAGTTAGAAAGAGACAAAAAAAGGGAAAAGGGATGTTTACCTCCAGCGAATGGCATGCCAGCAATACCTTGCGAAAGCAACATTGGAACAGCTTGAGCCAAGTGCTCCCACTTGGCCTCATTGTCACCAGTCCACATGGCAGCAGTACGTTGGGAACCGGCAAAGAAGGCTCTAGTAAGGACGAATGGTCTGGTTGGTTTCTTTGGGTTCCTCTCCTTGATGGCGGCATAAGTTGCCTCGTGGAAGGTCATTCCGTAGAGGTTGTGCACATCACGATGTTCCCAGTCTCCGTGGTGAATGTTGTCCTTTGGCATAGTAGTCTCAGGTCCGTTGAAGACGGATGGCTCGTTCATATCGTTCCAGATATGGACGTTGTCCGCAGTACCCTTGAACTTATCAAACTTGAACTGGGCCTTCCACCAGTCCTGCGCCTTGACATTGAAGCAATCAACCCAGTGAGAGCTTCCGGGCCAGCACCATCCATCGTAGTCCTTTCCATCCTTGTTCTTCACAGCAAGGCTCTTGTCGACCAATTCCTTGACGACAGTGTAGTCCTTCTGTTCTCTCTTGATATGCGGATCAATAATAGCAACCAACTGCAAATAAGTTGTTAGTACGCTTCAAAGACTGAAGGACCTTTCCGTGCTTACCTTTCTCTTGTGGTAATCAAGATTGCTAACCATCGAAGCTGGGTCCGAGAAGGTCTGAGGATCCCAGGTAAAGTAGGCCTTTCCATCGGTGTATTCAATATCCAGCCAAATGACATCATATGGAATATCAAACTTGTCCATCATGGCATCGACCTGCTTGACATCGTCCTGAGACACATAGTTCCATCTGCACTGATGATAACCAAGGGCAAACATTGGTGGAATTGGAGTGGTTCCAACGAGCTCGGTATAGTACTTATACAACCATTGCGAGTTGGGTCCCATGAAGACGAAAAGATCCAAGATACCCGACTCGGACATCCAGTGGGTTTGAGTGTCGGTGACCTTCTTGTCCTTCCGTGTGGTAACATCTACCCAGGTTTCAGCAGCGTTAAGCCAGAAGACTCCGACGGTGAAGCCCTTCTTGTGCGCCTGCATGAATGGAATGGAGCCGTATAGGGTCATTGGGCTGTCGGTCTCGTACTCGAAAACATCAGAGTTGTAAAGTCTGTATGGCTCGGTGTATTGGCCGTCTCCTCCGCGGGTCTCCTTCAGCTTCATGCTGCTGGCGTGCTCTGGAATACCGTAGACGTGGGTGTAACCTGGGAAAGTGATATCCATACCAATCGACTCGGGACCTGTCAGAGCGATTAGAATAAGCTACCATCATTTCGAGAACCTGCTTACCTCTCGGTTTGGAGTCAGTGTTTCCACCAAAGGTTTCCTCCCAGCAAGAGTCGCACTTGTCGTCACCATCTGGCTTTGGTCGCCAATGCTCCACGTTCAACAAGTGTCTCTCGTTGAGAATAACATGAGTCTCTCCGCCACGACTGAACTTTACTCCGAAAGGCTTGAACTCGATAACCGCATCGTTTTGCCAGACACTCCACTTGACCTCAACCTTGCCCTCCTTCTCGTTGAAGTCGGCCTGCTCGTCAATCTCTGGATCCGCTACCAGAGCCCACTTTGCAGCCTCATTGTATCTCTCCTTCCTGGCCTTGCTGTCGTTCCTAAGCTCAATCTTTCCCTCCTGCCTTCGCTTCTCGTCGACCTGGACTCTAGCTCCACCATTCTGCAAGAATGAAATGACAATTGGTAGTTCGACCTTCACACCCTCCTCCACCGTCTTCTCAAGGTTCGCCCGGAACAGTCCCTCCCCAAGTCTGATACTCTTCGTGTCGATTTCGTAGGAAGGATCCCAACTGGCGCCAGCCGCAACCGCCTCGTCGGCCAGTGCTCGATTCCGCTTACAGAAACCGCTCTGCGCACATGTTTTGAAGTTCTCGCGTTTCACAGCGACGACCGAGTCGAAGGTGGTGAGGAGGAGGAGCGTTGACGTAAGGAGTTTGGCTAGCGATTGACCCGAGGGCCTGTCGGAGCCGAATTGTAACCGCATCAGTAAGGGTGTGGACGGATCAAACGATGTTGAAGGGTCCGGGTTGTTGCGTTGTTGCCAGTCGTGGGGGTAGTTCCGGCGTTGTTGTTGCTCGTGGAAAGGACACGTTTATTGGGAGAGCGGGTTAAGCATCTAGCTTGCAGCAAATCCCTTGGAGAAGCTGGTATAAGAGCGATTGACTGTCAAGAAAGCAAATAAAGAAACAAGCGTGTACGCGTAGAGAATCAGTTCAAGGAGACAAGAGAAAACGGTTTGAATTTGGTATTGGAACGGTGAAAGTGCCAGCTGGTAACTTTGGCGAACGTTGACGAAATGGTTTGTGGGGCATGGCTCGGCGGCCCGAACGTGTCAGGAACCAGCAAGGTCACTGGGCTGAATGGGGTCCGGAACGCTCTCGCCAAGAATTCGGAACCTCTTGCAAACATTCGTCACCTTCGGACCGTCTCGACTCTACTTCGGCCTTTTTTCTTTCATTCCGAATCCCGAACTACTGTCCGAATGGAACTCTCACGAGAGATGAGCTGAGAGATGGGTCGACTACCCCGCTAACTCAATATGACGCAGCTTCTCGACTATTATCCGTAGCGACTTTGGGCATCTATTTCTGGCGAGGCACAGAGAGAAGAACACGAGATGTTGCTCGAGATATCTACGGATGCCTACGGATCGAGGTAGGAGCAAACTGTCAACCCATCACGATGGGCAAACCAACATCGAGGATGTACCAGTGACTGCTTCTCATACAGGAAGCTCTATGCTGGCGAGACTCTGGAATGGTCGTTGCATATGTCCGGGGTACATGCTGTAGCCTACTTAGTGTGGGTTGTGTGCGGCGGAACGCACCACTAAAGGCTCTCGGTACCTGACAAGCCGCCAGAGCTCCGCTCCAAGCCTTTGTTCCAGTACTTTTCACCATCACAGAGACTCTGGACTCGAATGCGACACAGGAGCCCAAGCAGAAGTTCACGATACTTTTGAAGTCTTGCGGAATACGGAGTCATTCGAGAGTTGCCTTCGTCGCTTCACCTTCAGCCACTACGCTCCTCAGGCTCTTCACAGCACAAACACCAAAGGCAGGCAAAATTACGGATACCAGCTGCTGCTACGAGCACATAACTAGATACTGTCCAAACAAGACTGTTACACGACGGACGTTTCAATTGTCCGACGAAAACCAGCTAGAAGACGTCTCGGACCTGGTCGGAACGGGCTTGACAGGAACGTCTCTTTCCCAACGGTCTCGAGAAGAAAACGGCTCAAGCTTTCCCAACCAAAAACGACTACCGAGCCTCAAAGATCTACGGAATACATACTGGAAGTGAGGGATATGGGAAAGATTCATGCCCCAAAAGATGGATAAATCCCAATCTCACGCGACAAAACTCCAAAATCTCCTGTCCCCAGATTCCGTTCGGCAGGGCCTCCTCCACAACACAAATCGATCACGCTTCGTCTGCATGCATATGACAAACAGCAATGCGACTACTCCGGCCACTTCCGCAACGAAACACCACCCAGTCGTCCAATATTGCCACACCCTCCCGTCTTGCATTGCCATCCCATTTGGACTCATGCCCAGCATACAGTAGGCTAGCGCCTGAATTAAGGTTGCCTTCAGTATTGGGAGAGTATTGCCGTTACCCTTCACTCTGCGGATATATTCCGTAAGACATATCGTGATCTTTTCGGGAGTAGCTGCGTTGGGTCGCACCATCACGACAGCTCGACCGGTCTATGGGATACATAGATGAGCTCCTGGATGGATAAGCTTTGTTTGCTTTTGTGAGATATCCGCCCGTCTCCGTTGTTGGCCTACGCCTTTTGTGGGGAACTCACGATGAGACATGATGTGAAGGGCTGGAAGGCTATCCGAGATGCAGAAAGGTATAAAGAGGACGGTAGGGACGTATCCAGGACAGCATCACTCGAGCTTCAAAGCCTCTGATAATATACTGCAAACAGCTTATGCGTTGTTATACTACAACTGCTTCGAATACAACTCTTCATCCACATCAGCAATTGATCTACGATCCGGTTCAGATTAAAGACAGACAAGTACCTTAACCTTCTACCTTCGAAACTCTTTTAAAGTGTACTGCTCCCTTCTTCTCTACTTTTTTCCTTCTTCGTCTAACATACCAATAGTATCAATCTACCTCAACCTACCTACCAATCAACAACCAACCTACCATCATGCCTCACGACGCTCCATCCAGCCCAGTTGAAGACTCCTCAAAGCCCCACGTCCACTACCACAAGTCTGAAGAGCAACCACCATTCTACCAGCTCTCACCCAACATCTTGGCCGCGGCAACTCGCATTTTGGATCAACAGGAGGACAACCGGAATCACAAGGAAGAAGACGATGATGAAGCTGCCAGAATCTCTCGTCTCCGCTATCTCGATAGAATGCAACTCTTCGTAAGTCTTCCTTCAACCATTTCCCTCCCTTACTCGATCGTGGACATGAGCTGACCTGAGTTCTCCCAACAGCAAATCAGAGACAAGAAGGAACGCATGAAGCGACTTCGCCAGATCGAAAACCAGCTCTTGAACGAGGGCAAGCTCTGCGGTCATAAACGTAGGTCGTCCTACTCTTGCGATTGTTGCTATTGGTAGATCTATACCATGGACACATGTCAGCATGCAGTTATGGAAAAGCAAAAAAAGAAAGAAAGAAACGAAACAAAAAAAATACTTTTGGGGACTGGGGATGTTGCCGTCATGATGTGTGAACTTGGTGTGGGACTGCTATTTTTTGTCCAGCTGGGGGACTCTCTGACCGTTGGTGTGGGATGTGTTTCTAGGTGTCATACATTGGCCCGTGGGTGCGGATGAGTGAAGTTTTTTCTGTACTTTTATTACTCGGGGCGTTCTTTCTCAAAATACCCTTGATGTCGGCATGGGAGAAAATGGGAGGCGGTTGTACTACTGATGGTAATGATTTAATGAGGATGGGGTTTGAGATGGTGATGGATGAGGAGTGGGGGCATCTGGATGTCACGTTGGTTTTTGTTTGGGTGGCTCTTGTGTTGCTTGTTTTGGGGTACGGAGTATGATTTTTGATCGATCTCTTTTTAATCTTGTATATTAGTCTTATAATGATAATGATTTCTGTTTGATGCTACTTTGAGTCCTACTTAATCTATAATAAACGTGTTTCTCTGCACCTTCGATTTTAGAACGGATCAAGTTCGTAGTCTGCAAGTAGTGGATCGACATCTTTGCTTTCGGGATTCTCGTATCTTGCTTCTAGCCCGCCGCCACTCGTGATGGGGGAACCATAGTCTTGATGGGCCAAGCGAATGTACATACTTACTCGTGACCTCTCGTCATCCATCTTGACCCATGGAACTGGAGTTTGGCGTGATCTATACAGGCCCTCGAGCTGGCTGAGCCCTCAAGACTCGTTCGTAAAGAAGTTTCAGAATAGTGTTCTACTTGCGGGGAGTCGACACTGACGTGGGTCAAACTGAGCATAGGGAAGTTTACTTCAAAGCTCCAGTGTCGTACTGATACTTCTGCTCCGCTACGATTTGATCGTGGCTCCTAATCGCTGTCGGAATAGCATTCTCATTTGAATTCATCTCGTGCGCAAATCATCCTGAGGAGCTTTGAAGCTTCTCTTGAAATGTTGCCTTAACGTAATCGTACAAAACCTTCGGCAGTGCGTCCCCTTTAAACTTTGTGGTAGCATATCAAGAGTAGTCAGTCAACTCGTGAAAAAGTTCTTCCGATGTCTGGATGTGCGTGTGTGGATTTCTGTGATTCATTCTTACTCGTGAATTCATCTTCTTTGACATAGGTTGCCCATGTCAAAGCCGTCACCAGTCCGTGCTATCCTCATAGCGGTTCTCGAGTACCGTGAAGATCTGTCGCTATGCCTATAACTCGTGATCGGTTGATCTGTCTGCTTCATTCTAGGCCCTCACCGTACGATGTTCGTATCCCAGCAAGTAGGTAGTATATTGGTAAGTCTTGAAGAACTAAAGACTTATCCATCTGAGTTCGTGAAATCGTATAAGGATGGTTTTCTCTTTTGCAGCATTGACTCGTGCCCGAGAATTGGTAGTAGTACGTAAGCTCGTCTGAATCATCTCGTATAATATGCCGGCGCAGCCTGACCTTGTATTCGTAGTATACGGTATATGTCTTCGGAATATGTACCATGTTTGTCGGAATATATTCCTTTCAAGCAGACCGTGCTGATTCTGGTATCAATGTGCTTCAATTCTTCTGATTCGAGCTCAGCTTACCGACTCCTTAAACACGTATGCCGGAATGGTTTTCATGGTGAATGGTGTTTGTGTACTCTTAGATCCGTGGGATGTCGAGTTCATAGTATCTCTCGTCCCCGTGCTAAGCTTTCAGTTCATTCTCGTCTTGTGTGAACCGGGTCAAAGTGTAATCCGATTCTGCGTCGTAACAGGAATTCCTCGAAGTCTTTGAGTTTTGACTGAATATGTTAAGCTCGTACTTGCTCCGATCGAATCGCGCGAGTCATCGGTAACTTGGGTAAGAATGCATATGCCTCTCATCATGCATCTACGTAGCTACGTAGCGCTTTAACGTCTTCGTTCTCTGGTATCATACTTCTTGCTGTCCACTAGTTTGGTTATTACGACGCTTACAGAAGGTATAAGCGTTGTAAAGTGAAAGCATGTGAACAGTACGGAAGAACCACTAGTGAAAGACATGGATACCCACTCGCTTGCTGGTCTCTATCGTGCCTTGTTTTTCCAGTGCTTCTTGTGGAATAACTTGATCATGGCCGAATCATCCTGTGATCCGTAATCCGTGTGCTGTTTGCCATAGTGTTCTCATGAATATTTCGAGACACGCCTATATCTGTAACTCGTTACTCGACGCGCACAAAAGTTCTTCTTTTGGAAAGAAACGTACGTTATCTTCCAAAATGGGCTTTAGCTGCCGTCTCGTCCCCATGACGTTCCGTGAGTCTCTCGCCGATATCGAAACCAAACACATACGTGAAGTAGAGTCGTTGAAGAAACATACTCGAGTACGAAAGGGATCTAGATCACCGTACGAGGTGATCACCCAATGCATTTCTGAGATGGACACTTCGAAGCATCATGAGCTATGGTCCGTATTAAAAACCGAGCACCACAAGCGTAAGCTCATTCGTGAGGTCCTGCAGCCTGGTTTGGAGTACGATATGGCGTGAAGAATGCATCGATATCACTCGTATAACGACCACGAGAATTATGTGATTTATCGTGATCCATCTGACTACCACAAAGTGTGCAGAAGCAGAACATGAGCATCCTTCCTCTGGGTGAGTGATGAACTAATTCCCTCGTTCATTGTGGGTATTATGGACTCGAACATCCTTCCAGTCATGCCTCGACTCGTACTTGATCATCGTTGCCCTCCTTTCTCAACTAGGCAAAGGTTCCAAACTCGTAAAATCCTCCCATTTCCTCTCGTCCCCATATATACTGCGTAAAGATCCTGCGCTCAGGAACTTCGAGCAGATCAGCACGTAGTACTCTACTCTGACTTCAAGCCGGATTGTCGTGCTGATGTCGGAGTCACCACTTACCGACTCGAATCGGCGTATTCGCTCTTGCTAATACCTCTTGGGTAAATGCTACTGCGCATACGTGCCTTCATCCACGACTGCTTGGATCTTCCTGAAGCCTTGGACATCGTCCCCATAGTTTGTTGAACATCTACCCATTAGATGTAACAAAGCTTGTCTCATGCATATTGCACACGAAGAAGTAGTGATCAGTTCCGGACGTCCGCCATTGTCACTTCCTGAAGTATGTGTCGTACGACTTCATGATTCGCTTGCCAGGATCCTTTTTCAAACCGCAAACCGACTCGTGAACGATCTCTTCCCCACGGAATTGTACTTGCATCTGTTTGAAGAATCTTTTGGTACTTCTCGTAACCGGTACCGGCTTTCTAGCAAGCTTATCGTAAGTGACCAGGCTCCGCAACTGGGAGCAGGTTCGTAGACGTACTGTCGATCAAACCATGTTCCGTGTTCCCGTTTCCTGTAAGATCTTAGTCGAAACTCATGCTAATACGTGAAATAGTCGTACTTTATTCTCCAGTATTGTTCCTTATCTGACCAGACTCGTGCGGTCTTGGTGTAGCTCGTCCCCATGTCGTGTGAATCCCCTCGGACCTCTTCTCAGTAATATCGTGTTCTTCCTGATGAAAATGGACAAGAGAAATACGTGCCGCGCCCTCCCTATCTCATAGTTGGACGAAGAGAATCGTGAGTCTCCACTGCCCATTCACTGTCGACGAAATTCGTATCTGGGCCAGACTTCGAAAATAAGTACTAGTAGAAACTGTAGTTCCAGAGAAGCTGTTGCTTGCACTAGCAGAAAATGAATCTGGAAGAAAGTCAGAATCTCGTAATTCATCAGGACTGGAATCGTTATCTCACTGGTCTCGTAAACCCACACTAATGTGTTCGTCCCCATTCGTAAACTCATCTAAGGAAATCCGTAATGTCAAACCGGAGCTCTTCGTGCAGCGTTTGGTCGACCGTCTTTGATTTCGGTTCTTCGACACTTTCTGAGTATGTTTGATAGCCGAGCCTCGTGTATATTTCCGGGAAAGGAAGGAGTACCACAAGATGCTCGTAGACGAGCATATGCCTACCCTCGGCTGGCCCAAACAATGCGTGAAGTGCGTTCTTGGCATCGTTACTAAAGCATTGTTTGTGTAGGAGTATTTACGCAGCAGAAGAACGTGGGGTGTCGTCATTTACCTCGTTTGCTCAAGGTTTCTCGGTGGGTACTTGTGCTTCAAGTCTGACCATCCATTGTTCTTCTCGATCTGGTCCATAGTGCTTGAGCAAGTTCGCGGGCTGATGCTGAGGTCTCTCCAAGAAACTTGACATCCCCATGTAACGTAGTTGGTTCTCGTCAGACATGTCCGAGATATTTCGTAAGAGAGCCGTATTTGTAGAATAGTTTCCATGTTCGATCGAAGAGAAGACGTATCAAGCCTCGATCTTGTATACTCCTTTGGAGGACCACGTACTTTCGCGGTATCTATCCATATGCATGCAAAGGAGAAACCAGAAAGACAACAAAGAAGACCATGTCCGTAGGGCGAATATGGCCAAAGGGAAGGTCCTGGCAATGGAAAGAGAGCGAGCTTTCAATTGACAGTAAAGCTCATTTGGAAGATGGTCAGTGTTGCGTGTGAATCACCCTTCTTTGCAAGTTCGTCCCCATAGACATCCGGTACCGGTACCGTGAAACAGTCGGTTCTCCAATACAGATGCACGTAATTTCGAATCAGCAATCTGTGCTTTGTATCTGATCGTAAAACGTAGGCTACCATGCAGGTTGCCGGTCCTCTCATCGGAGTTCAAACTGCTTTCGTGCGTTTTTCTAGTACCGTATGCATAATGCACCATAGAGGAGGCGCTTTCTGTCTGTTTGCTTAACGCGTACCAGCACTCGTGTTCTTGTCGTGATAAGGCCATTGTACTCTTGTGAAGTGTCAGTTTGATGCTGTACTTTAAAGGAGCTTGAATATAACCGTGTCTCATCATATTCCATTCGGATCGTGACTTCTTTGCGTGTGGTTTTCGGTGATGCGAAGGTGACAGACTCGTACATATCTCTTCTTCGTCCCCACTCGGCAACATTGTGCACCAGAATCGTGGCTTGGTTTGCATTGGCTGACGCTACATAGAGACTTTTCGTGTGATTTGCGGACTCCAATTCATGCCTTGACTTGTTCCTTCCTAACTCATCCCCATTGCAATGCGCATCGTGCCTCTTCCGGGTATTTCTTTCAGTATGTTCGTGTCGTAGTCGATGAAACATTCTGAGCGATCCGTGAGCGGCTTGTTGTTGGAAGTTGACTAATAGGTACGTGCTCGTATGCTTTCTTGGATACGACCATTGCGCTTCTATACTTTTCGTAGCGTATGCGTGCAGTATTCTGCTATCTTGATGTGTAGGGCGATGATCGTACCGATCTCTTGGCGCAAGAGAATATATCGAATACAATACGTCCCATTCTTCTTCTTATCTTGAAGGTTTGCCTTGAGCTCGCATCGTAGGTGTCTTGAACATCGTACAGCTCGTGACGACAAGACTGAAGCAATTCCCAAAGTCGTCACCAAAACTTCGACGGTGTATTCTTCATCAAGTCATCCCCATTGCTCGTATGCTCCGATGTTCGCTGGAACTTGCTAACCGATCTCGTGCAAGTGTGCTTCATCCAGGCCATGTTCTCGGTTCGTGCGTGCCGTTGTTTGAGGCTCTGCAGGTTGCGAGATCAAATCCTTTTCCTTGGGTATGACTGTTTGCATGTTCGAAGGTTGAGTTGGCGGGGCGGAAGGATATTTATACCCAAACGAAGGCGGCGATGAATGAGGAAGGAGCTCGGTTGAGAAAAAGAGGAAGGAGCCAGATGGCAGGTTTGAAAGAGAAAACTGGCATCTCCGGGAAGGTTTAATGCGAGGAAGAAAGAATGATAACAGAATTTATGATGGTCAAAGAGGAAGGAGCGCGGTTGAGAGAAAGAGGAAGGAGCCGGATGGCAGGTGAAAACTGGCATCTCCGGGAAGAATTAATGCGAGGGAAAAAGAATGATGTTCTAGCAGAAACTTCCAAATGCATGCAGCAGATGTCCTTTGAGATGGAGCGAGGGCCAGCAGGTGCATGAGGTTCAGGGTCCCGCTGCATGCCAATGGGCTAACTTGTTGAGGAAGTAATCTGGTGGTGGCGTATTGAGGCTGAAATGAATCGTGTCCTCGAGTGTGTGTGCATTTTGTCCATCAGGGGTTCAATGACATTTGAACACTGCCATCTCAGGAACTCGACGAGAATGACAACGGCTGTCCAGTCCAACGTCACCACACTTCATGGAAGAGAGCCCTAGCTCCAAGCCCGGCACCCAAAGCCAAATAGTCATGATCAAAGCATCGTCATTCTTCTATTACTCGTCAACTATTACAATTAAACACTAGGACACTATACCGTCTTCCTGACAGCCATCCAACAAAACAAAAAGAGAAACAAAAACCCAATCCATCATCAATCATTACCCGCCGCAACCGGCGTCTGTATCTTTGCATGCTTGAAATACTTCAAGCCCACCCAAGCAATCACGACCCAAACCCACGCCATAATCCCCGTCAACACAATCAGTGCAGGATAGTACCCATCAATCGGCAGTCCTCCCTCTGCCTCCCACCCAAACAAGCTCGGATCCGAGACCGACGCGGCATCACAACTGACATTGACACCCCACGTCTCGTTCACCCACTTGGCACATGGGCCCCCCTGCTGTGCCGTGCCATTGACAGGTGTCACGTCCCAGGCCCAGTCCCAGACGCCAAAGACACTGCCGATGCCGATGACGAAGGCGACCCAGGTGGAGATGAGGACGACCCAGCCGTAAAAGATGGTGTCGGCGGACGAGTCGGAGACGTCTTTGCGGGCGTAGAGAGGGGCGTGGTTGAGGGTACTTTGCCAGCCGGAGGTGGAAGTGACGGAGGAGTCGGAGAGGTAGTTTGGTTCTTGTGGTCGGGGTCGGGGAGAGGTTGATTTGGAGCTGGTTTTGCGAGGGACAGGTGGTGGTTGGAGGAGGGGTGCGGAGAGGTGGTTTGCTGAAGGGGGTTTGAGCAGCGCGGTCTTTCGGAGGGAACGGCCTCGGCGACGAGTTCGAGGTGGTGATGGCGGTGTGTTGAGGTTGTGGTGGGTTGTTGGTGATGGTGGGAGTAGAAAGGGTGAGGAGGATGTGGTGTGGGCTTGTGGCGGTGGGAGCGAGTTGACGAGGTTTGTTTCGCTCTTGCTTCTCATGGTGAGAGGCGATGGCGATGCGGGAGAGAGGAAGGAAGGCATTGGGTGAATGCAGTGGATAGCTTATGAAGACATGGTGTTGATAGTGTAGTTGGATGGGTAGATGCGATGTTGACAAGTTGTAGTTAGGAGTGAAGTTGAATTACAGTTGTTGTGGTTATGCGTGTGGTGTTGCGTTGCGTTGCAGGTCGTTGATCTTGGAATCTCGCGACAATTCAATTTGTCGCTTGTAATGTCCTGTAACGATCTTGTGGCCGTTTAGAGTCCCGTTCCACGCCTTCACCCGATCAGCCTCTTTCCCTGCCCTGTCTGCCGCCTTTCTGGGCTCGAGACCTCCCCTTGGTGTCAAAAGACTAAAACAACCACCCACAAATATTATTGACATCGCGACCATCTGAAACCCACACAAAAAAGATAGACATCGACTCTATCAAAACAAACATTTCGGCTTTCCGCAATACTTTTTTTGTCAACTCTCTGCAATTCTCCTCGATCGAGTCTCCGGAGCTTTTTTTCTTGCTCAATCGAAAATCAGATATTGCTTCTTGGCTGGTTCCTGAGCGTTCGTTGGACAGATAGTGTAGTCTACCGTCGTTGCTTTGGCAGCCATATCAAAAAAGTTTCTACTACGAATTCTGCTCAATATCCTTTCCATTTTTTTTTTTTCTCCTCTGGGGCGCTTCTCCAGGGCAGTTGGCCAAACATACGCCTTTGCCAAACTCATCAGACGGCCAGTAGCAAACTGTTCGGCAGGAAATACAGGACAGGCCGGATATTCTGGGCCTCTATCAGACTTCCCACACTAAATATCCTTCTCTGTTCTGTCTTTCCAGGTGGTGTAACGGGATACACTAAACACTTCCAACCCCAAATTGTTCTTGGGCTCAACCACGATATCTCGTCTTGTCCCTCTCATCCTCTCTTCCCAAAACATCCATCTCTGGTTCGATATACCGAACTTCAGCCCTTCAAACCACTCCTCTTTTTTTCCCCTTCCAAAATCACCACCAACAAGGCTTCGTTCCTTTTTTCATGCCTTCAACTTTGTGATTCCCCCCCCAAGATATATCCCCTTCCCTCATTCCTTCCCGTTACATCTCTTTTTTTCTATATTACCTTCTTCAGTATCAGTCCACACCAACGAGTTCGCTCCGGCTCCTTCCCAACTCGCACCCGCCGAAACCTTTCTCACAACCAGCGCCGCCGCCCACTCTGGAGCCTTCGACTCAACCACCACAACTACCGAACGAACTTTACCGTTGATCTTCCACCAACATGGTCGCCCCTGCGGCGTCGTCCTCATCCTCGGTAGCAGGCAGCTCTGCTCGTCCCTCACCAAGAGCATCCGGTCCGTCTTCACGAATGAAGTCGTCCAACTCAAATTCATCATCTGCGCCCGCACACCAGAGTCAGCGATGGAGCTCACGGAAAGCACCGCCTTTGGACATGTCGACGGTCGAGCGACGAGGCCAGCCGAATGCTCATGCACCTACAGAGCCAAAACCGACTCGGATACACGGCTTGACGGAAGCTCCCACCTATCGACCTACCCCCGAAGAGTTCAAAGACCCCTTCAAGTACATCGAAAGCATACGAGAAGAGGGCTCGAAATACGGCATCATCAAAATCGTCCCACCAGAGAGTTGGAAGCCAGAGTTCGCAATAGACACAGAGGTAATTGTTCGCTGATCCCCCCCATGCCTTGTCCGTTGAGGCCCATCTCTTTGGATCTTGGTCAACTTGGAGACTCATCTTGCTAACGCAACTTTGCTTCCGCCATCACAGAGATTTCATTTTCGCACAAGAAGACAAGAGTTGAACTCAGTCGAAGGGGGTACGTCCGATTATATTGACATTGACAATTACAATCTGCATGAAAAAAGGCAATCTTGGGAAGCTTTCCTGACACAAGTCATGTCCTCAACAGGTACTCGTTCGAACCTGAACTACCTAGATCAGCTCCACAAATTCCACAAGCAACAAGGCTCCAACCTGACTCGGTTTCCAAGCGTGGATAAACGACCTCTGGACCTCTACCGACTGAAGAAGGCCGTCGAAGTTCGAGGAGGATTCATCAACGTCTGCAAGGGCAAGAAATGGGCTGAAATCGGAAGGGACTTGGGGTACAGTGGAAAGATTATGTCTTCCTTGTCCACATCTCTAAAGAACTCCTATCAAAGGTACCTGCATCCGTATGAAGAATGGGTCAAGACTGCAAAGCCTGGTGTTCAGCAGCAATTAGAAGCGGAATACGGTGGGCCAATAACCCCTTCACCGGCTGCATCGCCCATGAAGAAAGTTTTAAACAATGGCACGCCGATCCGCTCAGATTCGCCGCTCGCTAGGCATTCCACATCCATCGATGACAGTACCGACGCGGACAAGACCATGACAGATTCGACACCTGTCGGAACACCAGCTCCAGCAGGTCGCTCAGGATTCACTCCGGTCAACAATTCTGGTACCTTTACGCCTGTAAACGGGACGAATGGGATCAAGCGCGAGTCCGAAACCGGCACTCCGACAAGAGGCTCTCTCTCAGCCAAGAACACGCCGGACCCCAAAGACAAGGGCTCGGCCTTGAAGCGCCAGCTTAGCTCGGAATCTCTCTCGGACCAGACGCCCAAGCCAACAAGTGAGGAAGAAACAGACGGTGGTGAGCGACGAAGTAAACGTCTGCGGAAAGGTCCGTTTTGCGTCCTCTCCTGATTTTCTAGCACATGTTCATTTTTTGCGGATTCTCGGCTCCCCCGAAAGGGAAAATTCAACTGACGATTAGTAGATGCCCCACCAACGGTAGCTGGTTCTCACATGACGCTGCATAGACCATCAACTCCCCGATTAGGCAACAATACCAAAAAGTCATCAAAACCGGGAGAAGTAAGTTATGTAGGTTGTGTATGTGGCCGATATACTGATTTGTGCTTAGAAATGCGAAGCTTGTGGAAAGGGTGACGACGGGCCTAACATGCTCCTCTGTGATGGCTGTGACTACGGCTATCATACATACTGTCTAACCCCCCCAATCAAGTCGATACCGGATAGAGACTGGTACTGCAACAGGTGTCTTGTAGGGACGGGCGAGTTTGGTTTTGAAGATGGTGAAGTCTACTCACTGAAACAGTTTCAACAAAAAGCAAACGAGTTTCGGAAAAAGCACTTTGCTGGAAAACTACCGGTGGATCCAGATACAGGCAAGGAGGCTGAAATCACGGAAGACGACGTGGAACGAGAGTTCTGGAGACTAGTTGAGAATGTCAACGAGACTGTGGAGGTCGAGTACGGTGCCGACATACATTCGACGACACATGGAAGTGGATTCCCGACAATGGAGCTTCGGCCGCAGGATCCCTACAGCGTCGACCCTTGGAACCTCAACATCCTCCCTCTGCACTCCGAATCGTTATTCCGGCATATCAAATCTGACGTCTCGGGAATGACGGTGCCTTGGTTATACGTCGGCATGGTCTTTTCGACATTTTGCTGGCATAACGAGGACCACTACACCTACTCTGCCAACTATCAACACTTTGGTGCTACAAAGACGTGGTACGGTATTCCCGGTGGCGATGCCGATAAGTTCGAAAACGCCATGAAAGAGGCAGTACCGGAGCTGTTTGAACAGCAGCCAGATTTGTTATTCCAGCTGGTTACACTTCTTACGCCTGCGCATCTGATGAAGGCTGGTGTCAAGTGTTATGCAATCGATCAAAGAGCTGGGGAGTTTGTGATTACTTTCCCACAGGCCTACCATGCAGGCTTCAACCATGGTGTAAGTTTGGTCTGCGATAGCTATCGGGGTTGCTAATAGTTTTCTAGTTCAACTTTAACGAGGCCGTCAACTTTGCACCTGCAGACTGGGAACCATACGGACAACTCGGCGTTGAGCGCTATCAGCACTTCCGAAAGAATCCGGTGTTTTCTCACGACGAGCTTCTCATCACTGCTGCTGGGCGTGATACTGCGATCAAGACTGCAGTTTGGTTGGCTCCCGCGCTTGGTCGAATACGAGATCGAGAAATATCGGAACGCGAGAATCTGAGGGCGGCCCTCGAGGACCTACAGGAGGAACTCGTCGAAGAGGATCTGCCGGAAGACGAATACCAGTGCTTCTACTGCAAGGTGTATTGCTATCTCTCACAGGTTACCTGTCATTGTACGCCAAACATATCGTGTACAGCTCACTTTAATGTTCTTTGCGATCATGGAAAGGAGGCAGGTGAGGCTGGCAAGACCACAGACTTGACATTACGCCTCCGGTATAGTGACGAAGGCCTCAATGAAATCGTCCGCAAAGTCGAAGAGAAGGCCAACCTACCGAATCAATGGGTCGAGAAGCTGAAAAGAGTCATGTCGGAAAACGCCCGGCCCCCATTGAAGGTTCTAAGGTCTCTTCTCTCGGAGGGCGAAAAGATACCTTACCACCCGATACCCGAGATTGCAGATCTAAAGGCTTTCGTTGAGCGCGCAAATGAATGGGTCGATGAAGCTATGAACTACATTACCCGAAAACAGCAAAACCGACGAAAGAACGACAAGGTCTGGAGAAAGGGTACAGCCCGAGCTGCCGAGCTTGAAGAGCGCGAACGGGAACACCGCAAACTCGAAAACATGAATAAGTTGCTTAGGGACGCAGACAAACTGTTTTTCGACTGCCCCGAAATCGAACAGCTAAAGGAGAGGGCCAGGGCTATCAGAGATTACCAGGTCCGCGCTCAAAAGGAACTCACTAGTGGCGAGATCCTACAAACTGCTGTCGTCGAGGAGCTGGTTGAAATGGGAAAGAGCTTTAATGTGGATCTGCCCGAAACAGAGCATCTCGAAAAGGTTCTTTTGCAACTCAAGTGGGTCGATAAGGCTGTTGCGTCACGGCTTGTCTTCTTGTCCCTCGATGAGGTTGATAAGTTGATTGCTGCCGGACGAGAAGTGAATATCCCCGATAATCATGAACAGCTACAGCACTATATGCAGCAAAGAGCAGCCGGTGAGGCTTGGGAGGCAAAGGCAAAGGAACTCATGAGTGTCGAGCCAATCAACTTTTCACAACTAGAGGCTCTTTCAAGTCAAGCTTCGACGCTTCCGGTTTCCCGAGAGACCCTCACTCAAGTCGAGCAGATCCTGAATAAGCAGCGGGAAGCTCAACGACAGATTGTTAATCTCTACGAACAAAGCAAGCGCGAAAACCTCGAAGACAGACCCAAATATAAGGATGTTCGGGACGTCATGGAGAGTTTGCAGGAGCTTCAGAGCAAGCCGCCAGGCACTATCGATCTCGAAAAGGAGCAGAAGAAACATGAGGATTGGATGAGGAAAGGCAAAAAGTTGTTTGGAAAGGCTAACGCTCCACTTCATATCCTTAATCTGCATATGAAATACGTCAATGAGCGCAACAACTATTGCTTTGCCCTTAATGATCGTCCGAGAACCCCGGTGGAGCCGTCGTCTAGGGAACAGTCACCCAGCTATGGGGAGAGTGATAATCGCTCGAGGGAGGTCTTTTGCATTTGTCGTCAGCCCGAGGCGGGTATGATGATTGAATGTGAGGCTTGTCATGAGTGGTAAGTGTTCTTTTTGTGTATGATTATGAATTCTACTAACTGCTATGCAGGTATCACGGTAAATGTCTCAAGATTGCTAGAGGCAAGGTCAAGGAGGACGATAAATACACCTGCCCAATCTGCGACTACCGTGTCAAGATTCCCCGAGATGCCGCCCGACCAAAGTTGGAGGACCTGATCGAGTGGGAGTCGGAAATTCCTGGCCTTCCCTTCATTCCGGAAGAGCAAGAGGTGCTGCACGAGATTATCCAGACGGCTAGCAAGTTCCGGGACTTTGTTCGCAGCTTTACAGAAGGTGCCCCATTGATCACGAAGGAGGAGGTGCCCACCATGCGCTTCTACCTGAGAAAGATAGAAGGTGCCGAGATTCTGTTGGCGCATGAGACAAATTTCTTTAGAACCGAACTGCATAGGCTGTTGCCGATTGCTCCGAACCCACCACCACTCATTGAAGTCTCACTATCGACAAGAAAGCCCCGGCCGACAAAACAGCAGAAGCTCATGGCTCAATTGGGCATAACAAGTCCAGATGAGTTGCCTCCGACCCTCCGCACAAAGCCACACAATTTCAAAAAGAAGATGCCCGAAGCCATGGGCAAGCAGCCAATGCCAATCAAGCCGGCGCCTCTTAAGAATGGGCAGCCTGTAATGACGACAATGCCTATGCATCCCGCACACCTGGTTCCAACGACTCTTCCCCAGCATCTCTTCGACCAATTCACCGGTGCTTACGTCGGTCATGGTCATCCCGGGCCGCCTCAGTTTGGACCATATATCCTTAGTGCCTCATCGCTTAGCCCTGGCGGACTTGACCCTCCCCTCTTCACCCCATCCTTCAACAGCCAGTCTCTCTCGCATCAAGACAGCCAAAACAACAGCGAAATCAACAGCATGTTTGAAGCCCTCACTAATCACGAGGAAATGGAATCATCCTCCCAACCCAGCCAATCGCAGCCCGGCAAGCCAACTGGCGAAGCCGATACTTCCAAGCCAGCGGACGAGCTTCTCCAGCAACAATAGGATGATGAAGGACAAGACTTGTCTGCGGCGACGAATCATCAGGGCTACTATGACAATAACGAGGTTGGACTTTTCGACGGCATTGGCGGCGTCTCAGGCTAGAGTTGAAACATGATGGATGATTTTCTATTTTCTTTGCTTTGTGTGGCATGTGGCATGAGTTGTGATTGAGCATTTGTTACGGTTGTCTGGCGTTAACGTTGAGAATTGTCGAGTTGTGCTTTTTGCTTCTCTGCCGTTGATCTACTTTTTTTGTTGCGATGGGATGGGCTCATGGGTATGGTTTGTCATGTATCATTAGTTTCTTACGGCCGGTTTTATCTCCTATCGTTTGGGTTCGGATTTTATTCTCAGTCACTGTACCTTTCGGGTGTATCTTTTTCCTTTTTATTCTTTTTTTTTATGGGCGCATATATGTTGAATCCAGACGGTCGTTTGTTTCTTCTTTTCCTTTGTATCTCTTTTCCTTATGTTTTATCTTTATAAAAGGCGCAAAATCGGAATATGTCTGGTTTTTCTTTTTCTTTGCTTTGCTTGAGATTTTGTAGGATCGCGATGTCGTTCGGGTCACACGGTCTATACTTAGCAGTCATATGGGGATCGGCCCGAGTTCCCCCCCCGTAG